>CM031238.1:371860829-373110829 GCA_018340775.1 Taxus wallichiana var. yunnanensis | reverse complement strand
TCACTCAAAGGTGACATGCATGTTCTACCATATAGTGCCTCACATGGTGCCATACTAATATAGATGTGAAAACCATTGTTTGCAACCTTAACTAGGTAAAGGTAATCCTCCAATCTGCTTTATTTATCAATCACATACATCTTCAACATATTCTCCAAAGACTGATTCGCCCTTTCTATCTCACCATGTGTATGTGGGTGATTCATGGAATTGAAGTTGATCTAAGTGCCCAACACTATCTGAAAGGTGTTCCATAAATTTGATATATAGATTGCATCCCGATTGTAAATAATCCTCCTTAGAATACCAAGTAGTCATATAATGTCATCAAGGTATACTCTAGGAATCACAAAAACATTATATGTCATCTTCGTGGAGATAAGTTGGTGACCTTGGTCTAATTTTCCACCATCACCATGATAGGGTCATGATGGTAGGAGGACATAAGGAGAACAACAAAAAAATCCATCGAAACCACATCCCACTTCCACTCTGAAATTTCTTAGGGATAAATAAGAACAATTGGATAGGAATGCATAGCCTTCACACACCTACACTCCAAGTAATGGGTGATAAAAGTGGTTGTATCTATATATAAACCCTATCAAAAGTATAAGTGGTGAAACAAAACATGCATCTTATTCACCTAAGGATGATCTATGTATGTCTCTCTATGAGCCTCAGATAAAATCACACTACAAAAATTACCTACTTTTGGCACATAGATATGTCCCCTGGTGTTGAAGAAGATCATATACCTCCAAAGAACAACCAACATACCTACCTATCAATAGGCTCTGTGATTGAATTCTCTATCTAGCCTCATAAAATTTGTCCCCTAGTAGGTGTTATAAAATCCTATCCCTAAGATCTTACCGAAGGGTCAAGGAAAAATATCATGTCATCACCTACTCAAAGATTATGCGACAACATTTTACTTTCCTCTATATACTATATATCCATGCCATACTCACAAATAAACTCCATTCGATTCCATTGTCAAGCATTGAGGTTAGGCTGAGTGAAAATATGTTGAAGGATCTTGTGATCATTCCTCAAAACAAAATACCTCCCAAGAAGGAAATTCCTCCAATAATGGAAGGCATGCATAGCCATTGCAATCTTAAGATCATGTGTGGGGTAGTTAAGCTCATAATCCTTGAGCTTGTGAGACTCATAAGTGATAACACATGCACTTTGCATTAGAATGACCCCAAGACCATCCAAGGAAGCATTGGTAAAAAACAAAAATGCAGCAAGAGGATCCGGAACTGTAAAAATAGGTGTAAACTTCAAACACTCCTTAAGCAATCTGAAAGGCATGCTTACAACTCTTTGACCATACAAACTTCCTCCCTTTTTGATGAGGTGAAGTGATAAGATTTGTAATCCATGAAAATTACTTGAATGAACCTGTGATAATAACCAAATAATCCCATAAAACTCCTAACCTTAGTTACTGAAATGGGGGCGTGCCAATCCATGATCACCTTAATCTTTGCAGGATCTATGGAGATACCTTTTCCTAAAATAATATGCCCCAAATATTGTATCTTAGTATGAAATAAGGAACACTTGCCCAGTTCCCGATAATACGATGCTCACACAATACCTACAAAACTTGTCTCGGTGTACTACATGCTTTGATATTATGCATGAGTAAATCATTATATCATCTAAGAATATTAGCACAAAATGATCTAATAATATCATGAAGACTATGTTCATGAGACTCATGAACATGGTTGGGGGTCTTAGTTAACCCGAAGGGTACTACTATGAACTCATAGTGGTTGTAGCGAGTCTTGAATATCATCTTGTGGATATCAACCTCTACTATACATATCTGATGGTACCCATATTTAAGATCAATCATAGAGAATATATTGCCTCCCTTCATCTGATCAAATAGTTCAACAATATTGGGTAAAGGATAATGGTTCTTCACCATTACCTTGTTCAGATTATCTAAAATCCACACAAAGATGAAGGGATCCATCCTTATTCTTCAAGAATATAAGGGGTGCACCCCAAGGGAACACACTAGGATGAAAAAATACCTTATCCAAAAACTCCTCCAACTGAAGCTTGAGCTCATGAAGCTCAAGTGTAGTCATCTCGATAAGGTTCTTAGGAAATGGGAGCTATGTTAGGCACTAGATCAATGGTAAAGTATACCTCACAATGTGGTGGCATCCTAGGAAGCTCCTAGGAAATATATCAAGAAACTCTCTCAAAATTAGATAATCATCTAGTAGTGAGATCTTAGGGGTCTCATTAGATCCATCACTAACTATGATGGAAAACATCTGACATCCCTAACACATACATCACTTAAGTTGCATAGCAGAGATCATACATATAGTAATAGGTCTCTGAATTATGGAAATGATAATCGTGTTGCCCATATCATCTTTTCACTCTATCATCTTGAGTCGAAAATCTAATTTGGCCTAATGAGCATCAAGAAAACTACCTCATAAGATCCCAAGGGTAAAACATGGAGGTCATAAGTGGTGTAAAATATCCCTAAGTCTAAGACAACTCTCCACATAGGTTTCCATGGTGAGCTTGGCCTCAATAGAAAACTCTACCTACCAATGGTCAAGTTGTCTAGCTACCACCAAACCACACCGCTCTATAACTGAAGGTGAAATAAATTAATTTGAAGCAAAATATTCAAACAAAACTATGACAACAACACCTATAATCACACCTCGAAGTCTCGATAACCATTTCCCGGTGCTCAACTTGGAGACCATCTACGATGGTGTATACAATATGAACATGCCCTATATAAGCCAATATCTTCTCCGAGGTAGAACAAGGTGGTCTATCCGAACATGCAATGTGAGGGAAGTTACGAGCATAGTGACTAAGGTCTCCACGGAAAAAAACATCCACACTCTGGTGTAGAACCACATGTACTCTATTGTACTAATCATGTAGGCCTTGATCTAGTTGAATATTGAGTCCTAGTGGTCTGCCTATGTTGATTACCTTATCCTCTACCTCTGAAAATCCCCTAACATGGCCCAAATCTACCTCATTGAACATCATGAGGTGGCCTAGGTCATTAAAAATATTTCTAAAGAGGCTCTGGGGTCTCATAGTCGGTTGTGTGGGTCTAAATCCTCCTTGAAAATATGGTGGTGCACTCCACGGGTCTAATGTCCCAATGTACATATGCTCTATCCTAAAAAATCGGTCTTGTTCCTATCTCTACACTCTTAGACACTGTCCATGTTCTCCTCTCGTTAAATATGCCTACTCCACAACCTGTACAAGGGTAGGAGGAGAAAAAATCCTAACTACACCTACCAAGTTTGTATTCAATCCTCTCGATGAAATGCTTCACCTATAGTTTCTCCTCGTGGGGATAGTCCACATACTACAACAAGTCTAGAAAATGACTCACATATTGTGTTATTATATCATAACCCTAACAGAGGTCGTGAAAATCATTGGTGCTTAGACATATAACACACTCCTTGAACAACTCCCAGTGACGGTCTCGAGTGAGAGATGGATCTTTTGTTCCTATGACCTCTACTAGATGCCTATTGTGTCTCGTAAGAGATGAATTATTAGGTTGTGGAGCCTGTTTTCATGTGCAAAAATGTTGAAGACTCGTACACTAAGAGTACTATACACTTTCCACATTTTTCTTGCCGAGGTTCGGGACGAGACGGGCCTCAAGTGGGGTACGAGGGTGGTAGCCCCGTAGCGAGGGTTCGGGTGCAGCCTCCAAAAAAAAATTGGCCTTGAAAAATGTGCTCGATATATCGGAAAACGTGCTTTTCTCATATGTGTGGGATTTTTGACCCATAGGTTTATGGGACGATTACGCCCATGGTTTGATACCTGTGGTTTTGTAAAATTGCTAAAGCGATTGTCTACTTATGTGGTTTTTTTATATGGTAGGGTTTATGTAACATTGCGGATGTGTTTGAATTCGGGTTTGAATTCTGTAGAGTTTTTGAGCATAGCTCAAAACATATCCGGTATTATATTGAGAGAGCGGTGGTTTGTAATTAAATGTGAGCAAGTGATTCTTGGTGGACATAGCCCAAATTGGGTGAACCGCGTTAAATATTGTCTCTTTATGTTGTTCTTTTATTATTCTAGAATTTTTTTCAGATCTGTAATATTTTCTCGCATATTAGTTTGTACTATTGCAATTTTGTGAGGGATTATTCC
Organism: Taxus wallichiana var. yunnanensis; assembly: GCA_018340775.1. NCBI lineage: Eukaryota > Viridiplantae > Streptophyta > Pinopsida > Cupressales > Taxaceae > Taxus > Taxus wallichiana. Next base: position 373,106,629 of record CM031238.1, on the reverse strand, counting down.
ACATATTTTATCCCTTATTTCCTAACATGAATACCCAACCTGGAATTGATGTTTCTCTCAAACACTTGAAGGCCAAAATAATTGTATAGGCTAAGAAACTATGCCTTGACACCAAAACCAACTATAGAACCTCTAAAAGTAGGTGGTTGCAGCCTAAGTAGATATCCGATAACACCATCCAGTGTAGAGAACTATGATTAGGGGATGTGTTAATACCTCTAAAGGTAGCAACATTGGTCTCACGAATGATGGTGCACTAACTGGTGATTGTCGCCTAGTGACACCCGTTGAGTGAATCCTATATTGTGATGCATCCCTATCCAAAGGCACTCTCGGGATATGGGATCTCGTCTGCCACTCCAGAATATAGTGAGAAGATGGGGAATGATAACCCTTCTCACATTGTGATCCCTCTACTATTTTTTGTGGCACACCGGCCTTTATGGACTCTGTTGGGTGGGTAATTGGTCACAAAGCACTCCCATCATCTACTGAAGGGTCTAAAGAATCTATGGCCCAAACTCTACAATAGGTTTTTCTGCGTGAGGCAAACCGAGTAGTGATGTGAGTGATGATGTGGGTTATGACACGGGTGGGTTTCCACGCACACCAAATCCTCACCTCTACCCACTCTAAGTCCTCGCATTCCCCTCACCATATTCTAACCATGTAAGGAAAGGGGTTAGATTACTAACCCAAGAAAAATTCTTTTGTTTAAAACAAGTTAAGTTTTAATCTAATTTTTAGGTTTTAGCCAAGAGTGGGGTTTGCCATTCTCTAAATGATGCATCATGGAAACATCAAAAAGTGGGGTTGGTTAATGTAAAATTTGATTAATCCATCATTTGATCTAAAATAATAACACAGTCCACATAGCTCCCTGTTTTAGAACTCCGCTTTGATACCAAGTGTAGCGCTCACTCACGAATGAGTAAAAAGAAGCAACACAAAGTAACACAAGTTTTTGGATATTTTGAGTTATTTAAAAATTTTGAGTTGTAAATCGAGATTATAATAAACATAACAAGGTTTATCCTTAGGCCAGGCTCACATGAGCGTAAAATATTTTTACGTCGGGAGAGAATACTCCAAAATTTTCAATCTCCCAAACGATCGTTAAAAGAATTTAATTTATTAAATTAGTTCAAATTTCTCTACCTTAATATAAATTTAATCTAGCCAAACTAGTTTTCCTTTAAAATCAATTTAATTAAAACAACCCATTCATTTTTGTAAATTTCTTAATTGACTTAATTAATTTTAACCATTTAGCTCCCGTAATTTAAATTAATCGATTTAATTAAATTAACCACTAGGTTATTGTAATTTAAATTAATCAATTTAATAAACTTACCACTAAGTTCTTGTACTTTAAATTAATCGATTTAATTAATTAAAAATGTTTACTTCCATAAATTAATTAAATGACTTGATTAATTTAATCTATTTAATTCTTGTATCCAAGATTAAACTTCGTTATTATTATCTTGTGTCTCTAGGTTAGAATTAAAACACTTAGTTAATTTAATTTTCCAAATTAAATCTAACTTGCTTAGTAAATTTAATCTTCCATGATTAAATTAACTCTTTAATCAAACTAAAGAACCTATGGTCTAAATATTAACATTAATTAATTAAAAGGAGAGACTATAGTCTCAAATGATTTATTTAAGTTGGGTGGGAGATGGAGCATTCATCTCCCACCCTTGGATTCATTCTTTCTCCACCCTAGATCTTAGGGCAACTCACTAAACCCCTAAATATCTCTAAGCATGCTTATATGAAGTTTTAAACAAAGATGTGCCTCTTTTTTTTTCATTCTTATATGCAAGTTTTTCCTTCCTTTGGAGCTTTCATGGAGTTTTTCTCTTGTGGCATGGGCATGGAGATGATCCTCTCCATCCGGGAATACAATGGGCTTCATTTTTCTTCCATTTTCTTCTCCTACAACTAGTTTCTCATGGGTTTTCTTGGGTTTATTTGCAGCAACAAAAATTTGGGTATTTGTTTCATTTTGTGTGTTTAAACTTGTTTTTTTTTTGGAGTTAGGAATCGGGGTAAACCTAAGTTTATTTAGATTTGTAAATACATTAATATATGTCTATATATAAACATATCAATGTTAAAGGAGGCGTATGTGATTATATGGATGTTTTGAATGGTTAAAAAGACATTGTTGTAGGTAGTGTCCCGCCAATATGTGGCCGCCCATATGCCGAATCATAGTTTTATTTGTTATTCACACACACACATAGGTGGAGGGTAGCAACCCAACAAGAAGAAAAAGATTACCATGTTTTAATTTTTTTGAATAAAAGCAACACAACAATAACAAGATATCCATATTTGTTTAAACTTTCTAATCATTCATTTAGCATATATATGTATGTATAATTACATACATCTATGTAGTTTTTTAATAAAAAATATAGTATATTTCTTCATTTTAAGATTATATGGTATGTAGTTTCAAATACAAACAAAGTTTATAGGAGAGAATACTATAAAGAAAATCAACACAATATACATTTCAAAATCTCAATTTTTAGAGTTGTAAATTAATTTCATTTAGGTATACAAGATTGTTTTACAAAATATACATGTTGGAATAAATATTTAAACTTGAGCAAAGAAAATTTTCACTATGAAACAAAGGACTTCAAACTTGATACTATTCAATTAAAGCTATGAGAGAAAAAGAATATCTTAAATCTATTTTTCTACATATCAAACAAATATGGATTTAACTCACCAAACCTTCCATTTTATGGAATCTTTAGATATATATATGTATATTTCTACATGCATGCATGCATATACATATACATATACATATAAATGTATGTATGTATGTATGTGTGTGTGTATGTGTATATATATATATTGTGTATAGCTATGATAAGAGTGTAAAAAGTAAGAACCATCTTATTATTAAAACGATCATTTACAAATCTGGTTTTTATCCATTGAAGAGCACAAGAAATGCAATTATTCGCTTAAATTATAAATTTATCATATTACATTTAAATACCTATAATCCAACATCATTTCTTTACTTTTAATCCATAATTTCACTCTCAAAGCAATGAAGAATAAGAGGACACAAAACAACAATTGTCTTCTTGATCTCACACAACAATTAAACCTTAAGTTTTCTCATTTCCTTTCAAGTAATGAAGCCTTTCAAGAATAATTAAATACAACCATTACCAATTAAAATGCAATTATATAAGCCTCCATAAAATAGGAACAACATGCCCAAATTTATAGTTTTTCCTTCTTAGACTTCTCCTTCAAAACACACTTTTCTTTGGCAAGCTCCAAGCTTTCAAAAACTCTTCACATGGCTTGGTTGTCCACCCAACTAATAGGCATCATTATATGCAAAAAAAAAAGTAATGAACATACTATGCACCCTCCAAGCCCGTGGGAAAGAAGATATTCTTCTCATGATTGCACAAGGGTATTAAAAACTCACAAAACAAACAAAACATAATCCCACAAACCAATAAACAAGGCATGCAGAGTAAGGAGTACCATTATCCACTTGTGCCATAGGGAGAGGGTAGAAACCATACAAAAATTAGGTACTTATAATTTTAAGTGAAATAATATATAAGTATCAAGCCTCAAAATCCCCTTATACCTCCATGATACCTTGTATCTCCCAAGCTTTTCCTTTCTAAGGTTTTTCAAGCCCATCCCCTTCTTGAATTCCCTAAATCAAGGATGGGAGGAGCTCCTTCCACCATAGCAAGGAGACTCCCACTCCACCATAGGAGAGAGAAAGTACCTATGTATGGAAGCTCCTCATTTCCCCCACTATGTCCTAAAATCCACAACCCATAAGGTGATGATTGGACAAAATAAAATAACAACAATTTTAATCTCAAAAGTCCACACAAGTTTTACCACAAACAAGAAAAATTCCAAATCTTCCATGATAGCAAACCTACCTTGAGATCCAAGAAAAAATCCAAGCTTTCCATGCTAAAATCCAAACCAAAGCAAGTCCAAAATCAATCTCTAAGTAACTCTAAGCTCCCTAAATTCAAATTTTAGAATAAAATCCAAGCAAAATGTAACCCTAATCCTGCAAATTTTGAGGATAAATAGGCAAAACCAACCAATAATAAAACCAATTGGAAGAGGCCTAAGTGACATGTAGTCACCATCCTACTAGATGCCATATCACTCCTCTCACCCCAAATCCAAGGTACATCATTCACCCACTTGAGGTGAATCCACTCACCTCAAGTGAACTTGGAAAACATAAAAACCATAATGGAAAAAGGGGGAGTAAATGCTCATGAGAAATAGGTAAGGATCCTTTTCATTGAAAAGAGCCTACCCTACCCATAGGTAGGGCTTGGGGGCTCTTTTCAAGGCAAATATAGCCTTTCCAAAGCTTTGCACACTTCCCCAAAATCCCATTCTTCCCAAATCCGAATTTGGGTGAATGGATTTCTTTGGAAGAGTGTAGCCTCTTCCTAAGCATGAATAAGAAATCATAATGTAAAAATTAGACAAGTTAAATAAACATTAACCTCAAATAAAATTTGAGAAACTTAAGACAAGAATTTAGATAATTTAAACAAGGTTAACACCAACAATATAAATTACCTCACATCACAATAAGAAATAACAATAAACATAAGGTGATTAATTTACCACAATATAGCATATGAAAGATCAAACTATCAAAAAGGGCCTAAATCAAATATGCCTATCATACAATGAAAAAATAGAAAAGGGAGTAAAATTTGGCCAACATCCAATTGTGTCAATCATGAGAGAAATCTCCTAAACCCCATGTTTTCTAGCCATGTAATCTACACACTCAATGCAAACAAATCATATCTCATCCAATACAATATAGCCAATGAATGCAACATTATAACATGACAATTAACCAAAACATGACATAATGCAATCAACATCAATCCAATATGGGAGGTGTGTATGTCCCCAAAACAAGCTACACACAATACAAATCATCATATATGCTACCATAAACACCATAGAAATTGAAATCATATATAACCAAATAAATGTGAAATAGTGTCGACCTCATAATCACCATATAAATCAAATTATCAAGCAATAATCACACATCTAGCCAATAAGTTATAAATAAACACAATATGATTTAAATATGAAATGTCAACAACTAATCATACATCATGTCAACAAGTTAGCAAATACCACAATATGCATCATATATCCATCATAGTCTAAACATAATGTATCTGGATAATAATCAACATAGTATGATAGTCTCAATACCAACATGATAACATAAAATATAATTCATTTGAATCTAGAATATAGTGTCAAAAAGAGGTGGGCACTGTGCGAGAACGGTAATGCAAAGCAGGGAACAAGAGCTCCCAAGTATTAGAATGAAAGCACAAGCATAGTGATGGTAGTGCAAGTATAGTGACAAATAGCGCAAGTATTAAAACAATAGCATAAGAAAAAGAACATTAGTGCAAGTAAGTTGATGGTAGCACAAACAACAATAGTGTAGATTTATTCATATAGATACATGAATGATGATGGTACCGTAGCTATAGTCATAGTGGCACAACTTCTAGGAAAGAGATGCATGGTAGCATAGCCACCAACACATTAGCACCGGTATATTCATGGAGACGTGGGTATGATGATGGTAGCATGACTATAGTCACAGTAGTGCAGCTTCTAGAATAAAGATGCATGCATGATGATGGTAGCGCAACCACAAGCATGGTAGTTTAGGTTTGAGCATGGAGACGCGTGTAGTATCACGAAAATGGACTAGCTTGTTCCTGCACCAAAATGTCAAAACATGACCAAAAATAACAAAAATATTGAATTTTTCCCATCGAGATTTAATTTTGACAAAAATTTCCTCCTTTATACCTGTAAAGAAGACTCAACACTACCAAATACCAACATACATGCTCAAAAACATAGAAATTTCAACAAATTGAAAGAACTTGTATGAAAATGGGAAATGAATCTAAACTATGAAAAATGAAATGCATGTGAGCCAAAGGGGTGTCCCATCGAATGTGCCATATGTATGCATGTGAAAGTCAAGTAATCTAATGGAAGGTATTTTAACACCAAGTAAAACCCTAGCTTAGCTCATTTAAACAAATACATCAAAATTGAGCTAAAAAAGGAAAAGCTTAATTAAACTTGCACAAAATGTTAGAAACAAAGAATGCAAACCTCCCTTTTGATGTTTGGATATGCTCCAATATATAGATACTTATTTTATGTGAACCAAATGCAATTTACGTGCAATCAAAGGGGTTTTATTAAGGAAGATATGTCATCAATATGGCTTAAGTGTCATTTTTATTCTATCCCTACTAACCTTAGTAGAGAGGTTTCTAAATTTATGCAAGCTTATCTTGTGAGGGAAATGATCTCTTGAGATATGTGATGTATTACAAGGACAAGGTGTAAGGTGTGACAAGGTGTACTAGGTTTCTTATATAGCTTTCCAATTTGGGAGAAGCTTGTAACCTAGTGAATGTGGGATAAAGTGAATGTAGAATTAGAAAAGGATAAGCATGATTAAAAGAGATTAATTAGAGGTTAGTAACTCATGGGAGTTTGGAAAGGTTTAATTAGTCAACTAGGATTAATTAATAGGCCAATTTTAGCTTATAGAAGCTATTTGGAGATGATTTGGAGGGAAATTAGTAGAATTTGAAGGGTTTGAGAGGGGGATTTAACTAATAAGAGGGTTTATTAATTAAATACAAGATTGTGGAAGGGTAATTAATTAATAATGGTTAATTAATTAATTAAAAGAGGATTTTAACTAATGAAGTGATGTTAATTGGCATCCAAGATGAGGGACAAAGCTAGTTAATTAATGAAATGTCGTTAATTGATCGAGAAGATGGGGATATTAGCTAATTAGTGGAAAATCACTAATTATAACAAAATGACGGGAAAGAAGACAATTAGTACAATTTTAGTATTAAAATTGTGTGGTCAAAATTAGGTATCTACATACCATTCAACCTATTCTCTTCATTGTTTTGGGGGTATAAGTATAATATACCATCTAAGAAGCATCATGAGATAAAAGTAATCAAACAAAAACATCTCAAACTCGATTTAGGCATCAATCGATTAAGAAAACGACCCAAAATTCTTTCATTAAAATATCCCAAATATCTCCATAATTCCCCTAAAAATATATCCTTCAATGAAGCCCTTTGAAAAAATCTTCTAATGAGACTAGTCTTATGTCAAACGAAGCTCTGGATCAAAATATATGAGCAAAAACCAGTCTTGTGTTTGAGTCACAAACTCGATCCAAAAAGGCTTGGGTCCCAAATTAATTATTTGATCACAAAAATTATTAATCATAATAAAAAACCACATTTAATGTGTATTTAATTTACATACCTTTCCATCCGTACCAATTTTTTTGCAATTTCATGGTCCCCATCAAAAGTTATGGCATTTTGAAGATTCCCTTGGAATCGAGAAAATCCTTTATAGTGTAGATTTTCAATTCCTTCATAGTGTGGATTTTAGAATCCTTCATTTTGTGGACTTTGAAATCCTTAAATGTGTATAATTTGAAATCTTTGAAGTGCATATGTTTAAATCCTTCATTATGTCAACACACTATTTTTCATAGTGCATTTTTTCAAAATTTTCATGAATTTTGTCCTTTGTGTGACTTTTGAAATCTTGTGGCTTTTCCCATTTGTGATTATTTCAATTAATTTATCATGACCCAAAACCACATCTAATGTATATTTCATTTCAACACATTTCCAACCGTCCCAATTTTTCTCAATTTTGTGGCCCCCATCAGAAGTTATGGCATTTTGAAGATTCTCGTTGGAATCAAGAAAATCCTTTGTAGTGTAGACTTTTAATTTCTTCATAGTGTGGATTTAGAACCCTTCATTATGTAGAAATTAAAATCCTTCAATGTTTGGAATTTGGAATTTTTGAAATGTGGATTTTTAAACCCTTCATTGTGTGGACCCATTGTTCTTCATAGTGCAGATTTTCAATTTCTTCATGAACTATGCCCTTTGTGTGACTTTTAGACTCTTGTGAGTTCTCCATTTTGCTTCTTTCCATTACTTTATCATGACCCAAAACCACCTCCAATTCATATTTCATTTCAATACCTTTCCAATAGTACCATTTTTCTCAATTTCGTGGTCCCCATCAAAAGTTATGGCATTTTGAAGATTCCCATCAAAATTGAGAAAATCCTTTGTAGTGTGGATTTTCAATTCCTTTATAGAGCATATTTTTAATCCTTCATTTTTTTGAATTTTAAATCCTTAAATTATGGATGATTAAATCTTTCATGTACGGCTCCTCTTTTACTTCAATGTGTGGATTTTGTACTTGGCACAAAATGGTTGTCTTTGACCCTTTTGAACTGCAAAACCCTGGATTTGATCCACGCAAGAAATTTGAGAAACTTCTTAGACCTTAAGGTGGAACATGAATGAACAACATTGATCAAGAGCCTAAGTCTTCAATTTTCAACATGTTGCCCAAAAATAATCATGGTGCTTATTTTGGCAACAAGTGGAACATATTGGAATTTTGATTGTGTCTTCCTGCCATCTGATGGATAAACAACCAAATAATCTACATATAGTAGAGTATTTCAATCCAAATCAGACTGGAAAAAATAATGTGAGAAAGAATTGGTTTAAAATTATGAGAGATAGGAGGAATTGGACCTGAAGAATGAGAATCTGGAGAAGATAAAATTAACCTCTAATGTGTGACTAGGAAAGAGGTGAGGAAGATCAAGATGAGTGTAATCAACCTCTAAAACATGACTAAGAGATAAAAGAGGTGAATCCTCATCATTTTTATCATCATATGGATTGAAATATGAATCCTCATTATCAATACTTTCATCATCGATATTGGAAGAATAATCAACATGAGTCTGCCTAGGTGAATCTAAATCCTCAAAAATTCATCAATACCTAGTGAGTATAATGTGACTGAAAGTGAATTCTCAAGAGTCATAATCAAAGGTCTATCCTCATCTATAAAGGACTCATCATTAGGAGTAAAGTGTGAAAATATATAAACCCAAGACTAGTGATCTTCTCTACCCACTACCACTATAGAATTCTTCATATACAAGTCCCTAATAATAACAAAATTTGGAGTGAACTCTACCCGTTGAATTGAAACGTAGAGTGTGATATGATATAATGATAAAAATTAGTCAAAAACTAAGGTACATAAAGAAAATCCTAAAATTTCTCATAGCCTATGTCAACATACCCTATCTTGAATACCTCTGTAGAAGTGTGAGCACCCATCAAATAGTTGGCGTAAAACATGGCTCTAAGTAAGTGAAGGCAACTTATGATGAATACATGTGGTGTGAAGCACTTGAGTCAAGAACCCATGTGGTAGGTTGAGATGCAACTACTATAATTGATTTTCCTTTAGATTTTCCCTTATTGTTGTCTTTTTCCTTTGTAGACTCCTAAACTAACGAACTTTTTGTGTCCGAACTAGAAACCATTATATTGTTCTTCTCTAGAATGTGTGTCAAGTGATCAATCTATTTCCACATTCATGTATGCTCATTATGTCTAGTCTTTCTACACTAGGCACATTTGAGCCTCTATTTTTAGTTTTTATTCGGAAGAGGAGGTCTCATTTGTTTCTTTTTAATACTTATTTTTTCAATGTCATGTTTGTTCTATTTATTTTACTTTCTATTTTAAGCCTTCTATTTTTCCTATCCAACAAATAGGGCATGTGACTTAGAATACTTTAGTATACCCATCTTTATAATTTTATCGTGTTCTCTAGTTAAGAAGGTAGTGAAAAATGTAAGGAATGAATTTTCCATGTAGTTCCAAAGGAACTCCTAGTGGCATGGAAAGTAGAAATAAAAACTAAATAGTCATGACCCAACTTGACAAGAATAGAAAGAATCAATTGCTCATCATTTATTCTATCCCACATTGTTTTAACTACAATTTATGTGATTTGAATTTTGTGAAGAAGTCTTGTATAACACTCTAAGTTGTCAAACCTCAAACTAATGAGCTCATTCTCCAATTTATGGCCCCTACTTAATCCTTCTTCTGAAATATTTCATCTAATATGGTCCAAAATTCATTGAGTGTGCTAGAATATTTTATTTGAAAGGGTAAATCAAGGGATACTAACAAATATAATAGACCATAGGCATCATCACATTAGTTAAAATACTTAACTTTAGTTGCATCTAATGTTGGTTCAGTTTGACCCACCATGATCTGTGTAAACCCTTACTCCTCATGAATATCTACATTTTTATCTTCCTCTTAAGATACTTAAATGGTGCGAAAACCACATTTTGATCCTGATGCGAGAGGGTCGTCAAAAACTCAACATTCAAGAACCAAGAGTAGTCATCTTTATCAATCCAATAAATTGTTTCTTAAGAGGCCTAAAACTTGCTCAAATACCAAGAATGTATCAAAAAATGCACTCAATGTTAAATTCTCTCCAAACATGCTTAGACACATTTGAATAACATGATCATAGACTCCTTAAATTATCATACCTTCAATTTTCTTCACTTTCCATTTTGACCTCCACCGAGGCTAGTAACCCTACAAATTAGCATTTTTCCTTGAAATTGACAAAATATGAGGAATTTTCCTTTTCTTGTAAGGCTTTCATATACCCTTTAATCCCCTTAAGAAGACTACAAAGTTTAACACTCTAGCTTAGAGCCCATTTTCTTTTATTCTCCAATTACCATTTTAGCTCAAATCTTGCAATTAACTCTCCAAATGGGCAAAGATTAGTGCTCGTAACAATTGGTATATTTTTAGAAAAATATTATTACCTTTTCAAGTACCCATTTATCCATTCTCACTTGATAAAAAGTTTCATTTCACAACTCATTATCTATTATCCCCGCCTCACTCATTCACCTTTCTTACATTGACAACTAGGCCTACTTAGGGTTTTAAGTAGCTCATTAGGGTTTTAAATGCTTGTATCAATTTTCCAGCCATTGAATCACCTTTTCCCACTCAAAATTCCCTTTTAATTCCCTCCACAACATCTAATTACTTACCTAACTTCATTTAAGTCACTTTTCTTGTTTTGGCTTCTTAGTATGCTCTCTAGTTCTTGTTGCATTCATAGTATTCAATATTATGTTTGTGTCTCTTCACACTGACCTTGGTTTTATTAAATTGGTCTCAACACATGATCATTGAATAACACCTCCTTTTCCTTCTTTCCACACTACTCACTCTCATTTAATCTTCATTTTGCATCTTAATTTAAATTCTTTGGCTTCTTGATCTCCTGACCGATTTTGAGCATCTATAGTCCTCATATCATTATTCCATACTCTTCTAGGTATTATTAAGTTTTTATATCTATTTATTTACTCATTTATACCTCTTAATCCTTTAATTTCTTTTAATCATTCCATGATCATTGTCTAGGTACTTTTCTTCTCTCTTAAACACTTAATCTTTTCAAGTTTCTCATCGTGATTGTTAAGGGATGTGAAAGTAACTTCAATTCTCTTGGTTCTAGAGGACTCGAGTACTTATTTAAGGATTAAAAAAATTATAATCATGCACAACATCCTTTTCAACTTTCATCTAGGCCTAATATGGTCAAAGCACCGATTCCACCTTCTTAGCTCTCAAAATTATACCTACATTATTTTAGCCTTACAGATTTCCATATTTCTCAAGCTTCTTCCTTATTCACTCATCTTCATAGACACTTTACACTGAGTTAAAGAATCCTATACCCTTCCTTTATACCATTCAATATAATTTTGTCTTCAGCATCTTACATCTTGGTTCAAGATAATGATTTCTCCTCAAGTTATGATTGTCACAGTTTGGTCAAGAGACCGTATTTTACCCTTCCTCATGAATATTGTAAATTAAACTTATTTCTAAAGCTTTAAAACCCTGAACCTTTAATTTTATCCTTCAACATTCTCAAGTTACTATCAACTAAGATGGACCAAGCATATGAACCAAGAAACTTTTCCATCATGCCTTCAAATCTAGGCATTCACCGTCAAAACCCCGAGTGTTCACAAAGTGGTCCATATACTTGGTGCTATTGTTTCTAACTTCTTTTCACCTAACATATATGAACACATCATCAACCTTGTATAAAAATTGTTACCATAAAGGAAAATAATGATTCTAATCAAATATCAACTTGAGCACAAACCTTCAAAACATGGTGCATGGACTATGATAATTGTGTTTTGCTTTAAAACTATCAAGCTCTTACATATGATCCAAAATCCTGAAAATACCTTCAACCAACGTGTTTCAACCTTATCACAAGCAATTAATGAGTTTAAAAGCATGAATTCTAATAAATAACTCCTTTTTACCTTATTACAAACCCTACTCTATTTCTTAAAAATGAGAGCTCATATTTTGCTATTAATAACCATTTCCTTCATTTACTAGCTATGTCAGACACTCAAACCCTTTGGAGGACCTAATCCATGATGATTTATCTTCATTTAGTTATGATAAACCCTTTTAAGCTATGAATCATGACTTTGAACTATTTAACTTACCTTAAATCTTGTTAAAAACCTTGTATAACAAGCCCACCGTGATAACCCTACATCAGACAACCTTCTCACCCCCGAAATTCACTTGAACAATCACATAATCTTTCATTCAATGTATTTTTTCATTAATAAAACACAAAAAGATATAAAAACTTAACTCATACCACATAATCAAGTAAGATGCATGTAATTCATGAATCCATCAACAAGGAAATCTATGATATTTATTATTTTTAGCACATTTTCAAACTCCTTGAGCCTATTATGGATTTTCTAAACATTCTTCCCTCTCAAACCTCTCTTCTAAAATTCATAATTGCCTTCTCTAATTTGAATTTGACCTTATATATGCTTAACTCAAAGTGGTTACACTAGATCTCTCTTAAATCATTATGGTTAAGGGTTGAGTTAACTCATGAACCCTATCACAAAGGTTGATAACACTTCACCTACCTCTTATAAGGTCTTTAATGACCTCTTACATTGTAAATAGTGCTAACACTCACTTTAAACCTCTATACTTTGTTAAGGAATTTCAAATTTGCAAGAATGGGGTTTTGGAGGGAAAACGAGATCTCAACCTATTATGCACATGGAGGTTCCACCAAGGTAGATAACCTCATCAAACCATCTAGTCATGACCTCTAGACCTTATTCATCCCTTATAAAAATTACAATTTTTTTACTTTCACAAATGATGTTCTTACATCGATCCATAATGCGAAAAAAGATTTAAAAAATAAAGGTGCACAGGATAGCCCCTTAAATTATCAACAATAACCCCCCAAGGTTAGCACTTTATAATTTAGCACATATACAACTCTTTAAGTCCAAAACAATGTTTGATATGTGGTAAATAAGGAAATAAAGCAATACCAATGTGGAGATCTTGGAAAAATAAACACTTTCAAAAGAAATGGTGCGTCAATGGGAGTTGATAGCATAAAGTTGTGCCTTCTACAATTTTTTTCTACTTTTAAATTTTAATACTTGCTCATGTACCTTCAAGTTTTTTGCATCCCTTGACCTCTTATGAATTTCAATACTTTCTTGAGAGATTTAAAAAAATTAACTCTCGTGAGTTAAGCCCCATTGGGTTGGGTGTTACGAGGGGCTAAATTCTATATGACCAGGGGATAAGGCTAGTAAAAGTGGTCGACCGGCCTTCCTCAAATTTTCAAACTTGTGCACAATATGATGTCAATTTTGGTGGGGAGTTATGCACTTTCCTATCATGATCTATCCTCCCACTTATCAACCTAGGGTTAAGGAATCCACGTAAAACTTTACGTCATGGATATGCACATTCCACCACCATTAAAATACAAAAAATCATAAATCTAAAAATTTCAAAAAAAATCTTATTAATCGAAAGTTCATTGAAGAAGAATTTGTTGTTAGAAACCCTTCCCATCTCAGTGGTGTTCCACTTCCAAGATTTCCCAAAAATGGCCAAAAGAAGATATACCAGATTGAATAGATTAAGAGGAATTATTGACCCTACCTTTGAAGCTTTGCAAAAGTAGTAAGAACAAGTTAGAGATAATCCATATTACTTCTCTCAAGATTTATCTCTATCTGATTCATCAAGTGGTACCCCTATAAATCCTATCCAAACTCCTATTGATATTCCTCCTACAAATCCTCTTGATTCTCCTATCTTTCACCCACAATTGAACTTTGAATTCCCAGAAGAAGAAGAAGAAGAAGAAGAAGAAGAAAAAGAAGAAGAAAAGAAAAAGAAAAAGAAGAATAATAGGAAGAGGAATTTGAGATGGCAGATGAAGAATTCTAAGAACCTCTCCCTTAGGGACAAAACATAGGCCCATTGGCCTTAAATCAAATTCATGAACTTCCTAAAGGCTCAAGGAAAAAATTTCCCCAAGTTTATAGGTGATGGAAAACAACACCTAGATGAGCATATTGTTGCATTCATTAGAAAGTATTGGAATAATATCACCTATATGTAAGAAATTGTAAAGTGGATGCCCCTAGTAGTTGTGGAAAAATGGGTAGAGATTAGTGTCAAGTATCCCGCATTATGGAACAATTTGTGTGTAGCTAGGATTCAACTCAATGTACCACATGAATGCACATGTATATAGAAAAAGAATATAACATACTATGCATTAAGCTAACATGAAAATATAATGCAACACGAATAATATAAACATGCAATAAAGACAACCAAGCAAAAGCGATGTAATTTTTTTGGGATGTTTTGTATTTATTCGAATGTTTTTGTATTTTTATTATATTTTAATAGTTTGGAATTTTTATTATATTTGAATGTTTTTAGATTTTAGGCCCCGTGAGGGAATAGATGAGAAACTATTTTTGAAAGAGAAGGAAGGGTGATCTAAGAATTCCCTGTGGGGAAATGCTTTAGATTTTGTAGTTTTTTGTGAATATAGACTATGCAGCTAGAGATGGAAATCAAGTTTTCCCCCTCGGTGTGTATGTGCAAAGTGAGGTTCGGGTATGTATTCACTCCCACAACAGTCAAGTTGAACCTATAAATAGAGTGTGTCATTCGGAAATGAGGGGGAAAGTTGGATGCCCCCAAGAGATGTGAGCTAGAGTAGGTCGAGACTAATCAAGATTGTTATTTGAATCGGATCAAATCCTATAGGGTGTAGTCATGAAATAAAACACTTTTTACTTACATCAATGCACCTCTAGGTATGTCATTATATGCATGATTCCTAAAGTGAGAAGACTAGACATTAACAACACTTGTTTTACTCTTTCATTTCTTTTATCTTTCCCACACTCTTATTATTTGCTTTTCTGGAATGATCACTTTACTTTTGGACACTAGATGACATGTGACCCAACTCTCGAGTATTAACTGCTATATCTTTAAAGCATCCCACACACTACCTCCCATTAGGGACAGGAGTTCCCCATCACTGTTATCCCCTTTGGGCACTTTTGCCCCTTTCCCTCCTTTTCTTGATTTTTAATTACCACATCATTTGGTGTCTTTTCTAGAGTCTCTTTTATCACTTTAGGTTGGATTTTCAATTATTAATGATGAAATTAAAACAAAGGAATAACTAACACACACACACACACACACACACACACACACACACACACACACACACACACACACACACACACACACACACACACACACGAGTTACTCACTACTATTAGGGGTTGGGCAATTGGGAATTAATACTTACTACCTACTACTTGGGAAAGGAGAAACATTTAAAGCCTGCATTTGGGCTACATTATTCATGGTATATGAGGGGTGTTTCTGAATTCCATCTCATACATTCATCTTGGGGAAATTAGTTATAGCTCATTATCTTAGTGCAACTGGCACAAGGGCAACCTAGCTTCAAAGGACACATTTAAAATTACACACTCACAAGAACTACATAGAGTCTCGAAATTTAGTGCAACACTTTGTGATTATCACCGACTTAAGCATATGCATTGTTTATTTCATCTAATGTTTGATTGAGTTTTGTGCAGTCGCTAGGTTATTTTTGTAGAAATAGGTTCAATACAGAACCCCACACCAAATATGAAGTGACAGATAAGCGAAAAGAACAAACCAAGTTTTTGCCCTAAAAAGACCATAAACGGAGTTGCTTTGCCAAGACACTAGTGCCTATATCACATGCTAATGCCCAAGGTAGTCTTGTCCTCCAGGGGTGCTCCCGTCTAAAGAAATCTCAATTCTTAGTGTTTTAGACAGAGCTTACACCATTTAGATACAACTTGTTCTAGACATCTTCTATCCCAAAATCAATCCATATTTGTCGATACAAGATAATTCACTTTTATCTCCTATCTTACATACTTTTACTTTGCATGTTAGATCATTTTTATTACTATTTTATATATATGATCTCATTCCTCTCATATAAGATTTAATATTTTCTTAAATCAATCATGGTGAACCTGTGACTTACATGCCCATTATCGATCTCTCTTTCATGCCCATTACTCGTGTGGTTTCTTTGGTATTCCAAAACATATTGATCTCCTTCCATAAACCCACAATTGTTCCAACAAATAGTATGGTTGAACCCACACATGATAATCCTTTATTCAATTCCCGTAATACCCCCTCCATGACATAGAAACTTCTAATAGCAAAAATCCTATGATGAAGACACTAATGTGGATCAGCACAACTCGATGCTCTCACAAATTTCCATTCTACATGGCATGATAATCCCACTCATGTACCACATGTCCTTGATGCTTTACAAGTATCTTAGCATGCATGTGACAATGTTTTTCATGTTAGTATGGTCCGTACTTGAACTCTCTATTTTGATCACCTCTTTTATTCCACCTTCTTCTTCCCCCATTGAGGGGATATCAACCATTCATATGCCTATTTCTGCACCCACTACTTAATTTTATTCTCCTATCATTTCTCATATCCAACCCAACACTTCTTTAAGCACCCATGCCTTAGATTATTTGTATCATGATTTGCAGCTTAAATTCGTCAATTACAACAGCCTCTTCTTCTTCTTCTCCATCTTGTGATTCTTCGCTTCTTCTTCATATTCCTCTTACACGCGAGGTTTATTCTTATCTACTTCCTCCCAATTTTACCTCACCCAATTTTCCTCTCTTTAATGGCCATGGAGATCCCCAAGAGCACCTTAAATCATTTCATGTTGCATGCTTGGATTATGCTTGTGATGACATACTCTCGACCAAGTTGTTCCCTAGGAATATATAGGACTATGCCTTGCAATGGTTTGATGATGTACCTTTGTATTTAATTTAATCTTTTACTCCTCTTGTAAATTTGTTTTTAGTTATCTTTTCTATGAATATTGGCACAAATATATCATATGCACAAATGACCAAAATGAGGAAATGAACTAACGATCATCTCAATGATTATGGTTTGCGTTATAAAACTAATATTTCTAAAATGAACAATACCTTAGCTAAATATGAATTGTAAGATCTTTTCATCCAAATCCTATTACCTCCTTTACAAGAGTGTGTACTTTTTTATTCCTTTTACTCTTTTGATCAACTATGTCATACTTTGAAAATTCAAGAGATCAAGTTACTTTCTTTGGGAAAACTTAAATGTGTTGTCAATGTTTCTGATGTTCCTACTAATAATTTGCCAAACAAAACAAGCCTAGTGATCGTAAACCTACTATCAATTTTGTATCTCAACCTATGAAGCTCCAATTACATCCTACACGTTGTATTTTTCCTAAATTACCATATCCACCAAGTATTTTGTTGCCTTAACTCCTAGAAAGAAATATGATTTCTCTTGTATCTCGATCCTAATAAACCCCATGGCAACAAATTTGATGAAAATGCACATTGTGATTACCATAGATGTAATGGTCATTCTACTAATAAATGTTTCAATCTTAGAAATATAATCCAATATTTGATTGCAATCATGACATTGAGTTTCCTGAGTCTATTGTTTATATTCCAAAATCTACCAATGACAATGACAAGCTTAAAATCTTTAATGACCCTTTACCTAAGCACAAAAATCAGCTCTTGAATCCTCTTCGAATCATGTATATCATGTTGTTCCTCCTCCTTCATCTTCAGACCATCCTCTTGGATTTATTATTGTACTACTGTCGATCTTCATTCGCCTATCATTATGTTTATTGATGATGATTTTCATTCCACTTTTTAATCACATAAACTATACATTGATGTTTATGTTGGTCCTCATGTTATTAACAATATTATGATACATCCTACTTATACGTGTAATGCATGTTCACTATCTTTCCTACAAGCTATCAGATTTACATTATCTCATATGACCCATTAGTCTCCTACTTCTCATGGGAATGTTATTCTTCCTCTCACTATTGGTCCTCTCACTATCTCTATGACATTCATTATTAGGTCTACATTGTGCATAATGATATGGTCTTATGACTCCCTTAGCTTAGGGTTGTAAAATTCATACCATTCATAGTTCACTTGTGCCTTAAGTTTGTACATGATGGTCACATTATCACTATTTAAGGCATTCTACCACAAACTCCTTTATCATTAGCACTTATTATTGTTACACCTTCAGTTGCTCCTATCACTTATGCACATATTTCTACATATCCTCTTGACGTTCCCATAGCTTTGGCATACATAGTGTTCCTAGTTCTAGTTTTACACATATGATTAAATCTCCTCCACATGTGGCTCCTGCTTCTCACTCATAATAGATACATCACCTCATAGTCCACCTCACATATATAGGTCTCTTCCTGTGAGCACATTCTATCATTGGCACATATAGGCCCATTTCTCAATCTCTTTCTCCACATGCACTACCTCGTGGCCATATATTATTTGATCATGATCACATACACACATCTCTTACACTAGTGGATGGTGGGCCCTTTCCCTTTACCTTCATTTGGTAGGTCACTGCAACATTCACATATTGGGGCATATTATCCCCCCACTACTCGATGACACACTCTTATTTTAGGTCCAAACACAACTATTGAGGGCACACTTACCTACATGGACCTCACTTTGCACACATACACTAGGGGGAAACCTTGCTCCCCTTTTATACTGGATTTATTTCAAGATTCACATATTTACAAAAATAAAAAATACTATCTTAGATCTTGATTGGTTGTACTCTTGCTTGCTTATACTATTCTATGTTGCACGTTGTTTATCATGTTACCTTGATTCATAGTATGCTCTATATTTTTCCATACACACATGCACATTCACATGATACTCTTGAGGTGAATGTAGATTACTAAAAGTTCTTACACGATGCATGATGCTTGACATTGTACCTTACCAGTCCCACTAAGGCTCCTAGGGGCATCTACCTTTCCTATTTTCTCTATATTCAGGTTCTATCATCACAACATTTACTACTTTCATTCTTATTTCTACGTTGTATACATTGTGGCATACTATCTATTTTTATAACATGTTAATGGGTGCTTCATGTGTAACATTTGTCTTGCAAGCCTACTTCTAATCATGGTTCTCTAATTTTCTTATATCGTGTCTTCTTTGTTTGTGTCTTGATTGTCATTTTTTTGGGTTGTGCCCTATGTTCATTGTTTGTTTTCTTATACCACCTTGAAGGATTTGATTGTATTATGACATCTGAGTGGTGTCCCATGTATTCAACCAACTACTCACTATGTCTTTTGTAATGTTATTGTGTCTTGTGACTTGTTTCTATTACATCATGTATGCTTGTTTATGACTAACACTTTTGGCTAGCCTTTTTCCCATTGTTTACATACACCATGATTGTTACCATGTGTATTCCCTATTCCTATAGGATTTCTATTTCATATGTGCACATCGGTTTTAACTTTCCTTGTTTGGGTTGCACTCATCTTGAATCATTTCATGCACCCCTAATTTAGCAAATATGGAACTATATTAAACCCTAATTACATAGTCACAATGCAATAGATATGCAATAAAGTATAGATATGACCTAAGCAATAAGTAAGTGGAAAACATGAAACCTTGAGTGCAAAAGATGGAATAAGAGACTTAGCTAATTTCACAATAATCCTGAAGATGTACTGAGCTAGAAAACCAATGAAACAAGAGGAAATAATGTCGCAACCGAGCTCGAATATTACGAACTATTATAAATTTCAGGACTCAGGGCACTTGGGTGGGTTAGGGGTTCTGATACTGGTTATAGGTGCATGTGACCTCGTAACCTCATAAACTAATTTTTACAATGTCGCAAGATGTTCATTATTGATTGCTCGTAGGTTACTTGGAAGATCACCGAGTTTTCTTGAACCTAAAAAATAAATGATCTCCTGCAAAACCCAAAACACATCAAATCCTAAAAATAAAAAGATGCAAATGGGGATTCAGACTAACCCCGGTAGTCACTTGACAAAGTGAGCTTACAACTGAGTGTTGCACTACATTTTAGACTCCATGTAGTTCTACGTGAATGTGTGAAGAATCATGCCCTAGGTGGCTCTTGTGTCATATACACTTGAATAACGAGTAATATCTAGATGTAATAATGTAGATAGATGTGTGGATGTCAAAATGAACTTCCCCTCCTATGTGTGTATGCAGAAAATGTACTCCTTATCCCTTGTATGAAGTTAGATGGATGTTTTAATGCTCTTATAATGCCTTTGGATGCAACCTTAGGTGATAGTAGTAGATGCTTAGTGCTTGGTCCTTTATTATGGTCACATAGCTTTGTATTTATATGATTCCCTTGGTTGAATTTTGTAATTAACAACTAAAAGGCCAATCCATAAGCCCAAAATGGGAGAGTAAGATATAAAGAGGTTAGGGCACCTAAAGGGGATGAGGGTGCGTAGGCGGCTGTGTATGGATCGAAGAAAGATAAAGTAGTAAAGTACGGATTTGGGCGGTGGGGTGTGTAAGACTATAAAGAAAGAAAGAAAGCAAATAAAGAGGCCAAAGATAGATGTCAATTACTAATTTTCTCACATAGGAATCATATGAATAGTGGTATGTGATTATGACTTAGAAATGTACCCAAAGCATGCGATTTAGTTTCTATATTTTCCCCACTTTATGTTGTTGATTGAATAATCGATAACATAAAGTAGATAAGAGATGCGTGCACTGATAACCATATAGATCAATGACGAAAGCGTGCGAGGAGACAAGAAAAAGCGTAAAGTGATAAAAATGAAGTGTGGAAGCTATGGAAGAGGAAATGACCGTAGGGGTGAAAGCGTATGTGTTATGTTGCATTGTAGCTATTGTCGAAGTCACTTGATGTGTTAAATGATGTGACCATTACTTCTCATAAGGACGAACTCGTAAAAGAAAAGAGAAAAAGGGTAGTCAAAGTCGTGTATATGTGAAAATTCTATCCAAGTATAGGAAAAATATGTAAAAATGTGAAAAATAGTAAAAGGAACATGTACAAAACCGAGCTAACTTATTGGCCACTTAAGCCAAAGTCGTGTATGTGTGAAAATTCTATCCAAGTATATGAAAAGTATGTAAAAATGTGAAAAAATAGTAAAGGAACATGTACAAACGAGCTAACTTATTGGCCACTTAAGCAATTATGGGATGATACCTGCAGAAAGCTTAATGAATTCAAAATATCAAATCAGGAACTAAGAAGCAAGATGGAAGAGGAGAAGAAGGCAAGGAAAGAGTGGGAAGAAAAATTTAAATGTTTGGCAAAGATACAAATGGTCTGTATAATGAGTGAAAGATTACTCACATGTAGGAGACCTTCTCCTACATACAGTGTCTTTCTGGAAGAGCAATTTATTCACTGGAAACTATCAAGGATTGCATGTGGCCTTCCACATGAAATAAAAGATGAATCAAAATTCATGACAACATATTCCTCAACCAGTGTAGAGTAGAAAAATATTCTCTAGTGAATTCTATCTCTGTAAATTTATGTTGGAAAATAATATGGGCTTCATGATTAATCTATATATAGGGGAAAGCCAACTGAACGCATTTGTTTCTATACTCCAAAATTAGATAGCTTGGAAAGAGAGGGATACTAAACACTTATTAAAGGCTAGTTCATCTAGCCTATGTATGAGAGCTCACTATGGAAAACCATTTGCCTTTGTTATACATTTCAGATCCCATTTGATAGCCAATTCAAGGCACATTATATTGCAAGCCTGCAAAAAAGTATTGATGCTTTCACCTCTTATGAGGAGAAATTTTTGAAGACATTTATGATGGATGCCTGAAGAGATGGGAGTTTCTCACTATTATATTAAGAAGAAGAGAAGTGATATCTCCCACAAATTTAATATGGAGTCTGGAAAGGGCCAGAGCTTTGTGTACACTCATCCCTCAAGTCGGTGAAAATGCAGGGGCATGTGGATGGGGATGAGAACAAGGCCTCCTCTCCTTCTCACTCCCATGTCTCCATGGAAAAATAGAGAGCCTCAAGATCCCACTCACTTTGAGGAGTGGTAGAAAAAGATAGAGGAAGGATCATGATATAGCACCTCTAAATAGAAGCACTAGGACATTCGGTTTGACCATTTGGCCTCGTAATCAATTAGAATGCAGAATTCACAATCCTAGTTTTGAAGAATAGAGTTTGTAAGAGGACTTACAAATAAGTAAGTGTGGGGGAGATGATAAGGCCAAAATATGCCTCATCAATGTGCAATAAATGATCTCATTTTACTCTCCTTTTAATCAAGTTTGATTGCATTTTATGGCTTTTGTTTGATCTAGTATAAGTTAGGATGTAATTTTCCATCTTTTTTGATTTAGTTCTAACGTCTAAAAACTCTGTAATTCCTAACAAAGTGTGTGGAAATTCAATTTTTGGAATAAAACAGGTCACATTCAGTCAGATAAGCAAAGTATGAAGCAACCAACACCCTTTTTAGGACATTGGCTTCAATGCGGCTTAGCTCCAAAACCTTCAGGCTTAGTTCGAACTCCATCACTCAGCTAAGGAACTCTATCACTTAGCTCCGGAACCTTTAGACTTAGTTCCGAACTCATGCGCTTAGCTCAGAACTTTCCTTTAGTTCTGGAACTTATCCAAAGTTCTGAATCAATGGGATTCTATTTATTTTAACAAAATCTAGTGATAGAGAAAGTAATGGGCCCTCCAATTAGGAATAGATCAACAAATTACCAATGCTTCAAACTCAAGAAATACTTATGTAAACCAACAGTTGTATGTCTAGATAGATTTCTAAATTTCATATCTACTTTGAGCACTATTTTGTTTCACCAGAATCTATAGGTGGATAGATAACTACTACATACTCATGCATCTTCGGATGATGAAATATATATAAAGACCTAAAGATAGATAGAGAATATATATGATAGAGATATACAAACATACACAATGAAGTTTTTAAGATAGAATAATTCAGTAATAAGATAGCCATTTCATTTTGAGAGTATCATACTTTGTCAACTCCTGATTCAAGGTGGAGTAAGGGCCCACTCCTCCAAGAAACAAGATCCTTTATTTTATTGGTATTTATATCTTCAAGCAATTTGTGTAAATCATAAGTAGTAATTGTAAGTACTTTTAGTTCTTCAAATTGAAATCATCACATAATTGTTCTGTAGGTGTTTTAGATTAAACTCTTATTTCTTTGCAAGAAAATTTTACAACATTTTCAAACGTGTGTTTACTTCCAAGCAGTGTGTTTCATTCTACAACATGTGTTTACTTCCAAGAAGTGTGTTTAATTCTACAACGTATATTTATTTCCGAAATTTGTTTCATTCTGTAAATAGTGTTTATTTCCAGCAGATACGTTTAATTCTGAAAGATTTATTTATTTCAGCAATGTGTGTTTATTAAAGCAAGTTTCTTATATTTAAGTTTTAATAAGGCTTTGGCCGGAGTAATCTTAAAGACACTTTAAAACCCCTAGAAAATAAAAATAATAAATACCTATAATCAATTCTTGGATCACTAAGATTCTTTTTGTTGCATATAGCTTCAGACACACCCCTAGTTTGAATATGAAATCAAGCAAGAGTTGATTAAATGAAGGGAATAATGACACCCATCATTTTTGGCACCGTTGTTAGGGACCCACTAGTTATAATTTTCTAATTAGGTGTCAACAAGAAAAACAATCATACATCTAGTAATTGAAAAATCTTCCCTACGTTATCATAAAATTTATGAGTAGACCAAGAGACTCAAAGGGTAGATTTCTCCCAAAAATATCTCAACAAGAATTATCAACATCCTCTAGTTCAAATAAGGAAGTTGAGCAGAATTAGAAGCACCATTGTCCCATGTTAGACAAGAAGCAGAACTTCCACCTTTGGAATTTTTGGATCAATCACCAGAAGGAAGTGAAAATTTTAGGAGAAGGATTATATCCCAAGACCCATTTAGAACAAGTTTTGATTCTCAATTGAGCATTCAACCTCCTACTCTTGACTTCTCACCTTCACCAAAGTGGATCACATACCACATTGATTGGGAAAAATATCTAGAAGATACTGCAGATATGGCACGAGAAGCTAAAAGAGAACCTAATAAGACCTTTACCTATCCAATTTAGTTGGAGGATGATGATACACCTATGAAGAATATTTCACCTGCACACTTGTCTACATTTAGAGGGATGTCATCTGAGGACCCTGACCAATTTTTTTGAATTTAAAGTATTGTGTCAGACCTATGACTACAAAATAGAAAATCAAAAACTCAAGTTGTTCCCATCTACTCTGAAAGATGCAACAATGAGGTGGTTTATGGGATTAACATCTAATTCTATTACCACTTGGGAACAAATGGAAACTTCCTTCCTAGACAAATATCAAGACTACTATCGAGGGAGAAACAGGAAGGAAGAATTTTTAGGATCAAACAGAAGAGGATGAAAATATGGAAGATTATTTAGATAGATTCCTCTTTGTAAGTAAAAGGTGTGGATTTGTACTTCAAGAAGAGCTAAGAAAAACCATTTTCTTAAAGGTCTGGATGATGAATCTAGGGAAGCCCTTAATTTAATGGGAGGTGGAAACATCAATCAATTGAGAATGAATGATATTAAAGACCTTTGTAGAAGTTATTCAAGAACAAGGGGTGGACCTAGGAAAGGAAAAACTATGAAAGGTACAAATCAAAACATGAACAAACTTATGGATGAACTAGCAAACTTTAAAATAGATATCCTAGTTCAATTAACTTCCACCATGGATGGATTGCAAGCCAAAGCAAATACTAATACTAAACCATTAGCTATGTACTGTCCTAGATACAGAAAGAAGCATGCAATAAGAGATTGTCCTCTGGATAAAAAAAATGTCTTATTTTTGAATCTAGGGAACATGAAGTTAATGTTTGTTCTCTTCTTCCATTCATAAAAAATCAGCTTAAACAAACCAACACTTCATCCACTATAGAAGAAGTAAACTTTTTCCAGAGATAACCTAGCCAGGGGTAGTTCATACCAAGATATATTCCTAATCCCTAGATGATGCCATGAGCGGCTCAATCAAGTACCAAAAAATTAGGGACAACCACCTTGGACCCCTCAACCAACATGGAATCCCCAGATTGGGTAGGACAAGCTTGGTATGCTCAAGGACACCAAAACCATGGTTTGGTCAAGGTAACCCTTATACTTGGTCACAACCTAGGTGGAACCCTAATAACTACGCTCAAGGGAAAACATATCCCAACTAACATCAACAAGCCATAATGGGTTCTCCAGCACAAGGTTCACAAACTGAAAATGTGGTTCAAACACAAATACCAACACAACTAGTGGTTAATCCCAAAACAAACAAACAACTCATGTCTATGGAGCAGAGCAAGAAAAACCAGTTGATCTTAATGCCATGGATTGTAAGGATATTCAAACAAGATCTGGAAAAATAATTAATAGTCCACATGTTATAATTACTGAGATGACAGAAGAAACTGAAACTCCTAGTTCAGTTATTCCTAAGGAGGATGAAAAAGAAAAAGAGAAGCATCCGGATAAGCAACTCTACTGAAACTCCATTTCTAGAAAGATTTAAGGAAGTTATTGAGACCTTATTGAGACCAAGGAATCTAAACTAATGTAAGCAATCAAGGACATTCTTGAATTAAACAAATTAATCAAAATGTTATGTTTGAAAAGACCTGGAAGGAAGAAGTAGTACCCTAGGACTATTAAGGTAGATGGGAAACTTGTTAATTTATTCACAGGAAAACTCTTACTTCCCAAATATGGGTATCCTGGAATCCTTATTATTTCTATCTCTATAGGAAATAAACATATACATAATGTTTTGGTTGATTTGGGAGCATCTATAAATGCGATGATAGTAGACACTTTGGAAACATTACCATTGACAGGTATACAACCTACTAACACCATATTGTAGATGGCAAATCAGTCGGTAGCAAAACCAAAAGGGATCATTGAAGATGTGGCAGTCATGGTGGAGTCATGGGAGTATCCAGTGGACTTCCTTATATTACGGTGAAGAGGTAATATCCCCTTATTTTTGGCACACCATGGTTAGCTGAATTGGTACCTTAATTGATTACGAGATCGTGTGATATGACTATCTCAAACGGTAAGAATTCTAAGAAAATTTCCTTATATCCTTCTGCACAAACTTTTATTGATAATCAAGAACAATTATGGGTTGATGATCCTGATACTAATAAACAAAATTTGTCTTCTTTGGCTATGATAACATTGCAGGATCATGTACGGGAGGTAGAGCATATGATTAATCATTCATTAAATGATCACCAATTGTCTTTGGAATAATCGGGGATAGTTCCGGAACCTTGGACTTAGTTCTAGAACCTTTGGACTTAGCTCCAAAACTTTAGACTTAGTTCCGAACATTCATACTTATCTTCAAAACCACAACAATTCCATGCAGATGTAAATAATTTCACTCTGGAGGAACGTGATTTCTCTTCGGGAGGGGCAGAAATAGCTATGGAATCAGTAGCTTTAGTCTCAAATATATCAGGGAACAATAAGGAATGTTTGAAAATTAGCATCATGATGAGGAGTTTGACCAACGACAAGATAAGTATCATAACTCGCCTATTGTCCTTTATCCAATATTATTTCTCAAGGGAACTTTAGAGACATTATTGCATATCATATGTTTTTACCACATTCATGTCCACTAAACACCCTAATGGAACATTTTCAACAAATCAGTTCATCACACACTGGAACCAAACAAATTGAGATTCAACCAAGTAAAATTTTGAACATTAACAACTAGTTAGAAAATGATCAAGAAGCTAAATTGTTTGATGTCTTGAAAGGTCATACTAGATATTTTGTTTGGGACTATAAAGACATGAAAGGAATCCATCCAAGTATTTGTACCCATCACATTTATACTGAAAATGTTAAACCAATTAGGCAACCTTAGAGAAGGATCAACCTAACCTTGAGGGACATAGTCAAACAGAAATTAAAAAGCTATTGCAAGTAGGATTTATCTACCCCATCTCAGATAGTCAGTGGGTGTCTCCTCTTGTGATTGTGCCTAAAAATAATGGAAAATGGAGAATTTGTGTTGATTATAGGGAATTTAACAAAGCTACACTTAGAGATTATTTTCCCTTACCATTCATAGATCAAGTTTTAGACAACCTTTCAGGTAAACAATACTTTTCTTTCCTGGATGGCTTTAGTGGATATAATCAAATCAGGGTGGTCTGCGAGGATCGGGATAAAGCTACCTTTACTTGTCCATGGGGTACCTTTACTACGGTGGTATTGCCATTTGGACTATGTAATGCTCCAACAACCTTCCAAAGGGTTGTACTAACAATTTTGCAGATCTAACCAATGATTGTGTAGAAGTATACATGGATGTTTTGTTGAGTTGTGGAGCTCAATTACTTCGAATTAACATGTAATATGAAACTTGCTGGAAAATACAGTAACTATCATCGGTTATGGAGGGACCGACATCGGTCACCTATGACCAACATCGGTCAAGCAAGAAGGAATCAACATCGGTTAGGGCTAACTGACATTGGTTACTTGTGTGTGGGTGTTTTAATTAACTCACGGGAATTAGATCTATTTTTAGTATTAAAGCAGATCTATTGATTTTAATTGCATGGCTAAGTGCCCTAAGTTTGTATACGCCTATATAAGCATGAAAGATAGGGTTTAGAAGTAAGAATTAAGAAGAACTTGCAAAATTTGATGATTATTGTGAGAGAGAGAATTCTTGGAGAAAAAAAAGCTTGAGTGAAATAAAGTACTGTACATCTGAGAGGTGTGGAAGATTGTAAATATTCATTGTATATCTTGTGAAAGCTTTAGATAATATATTGGATTGTTTCTTGGTGGACGTAGCCCACACTGGGTGAACCATGTTAAATATGGTGTTGATTTATATCTCTTGTTTTGTATATTTATTCTGGTATAATATCCACTTTTATTTGTATATATGCTTAGATCTGATATATTATCTGTCAACCAAAAAAGTCTAACCCCAACAACTGGTATCAGAGCTTTGTTTGAGGGTTTTATGTGTTGACATATTTACTCACAGAGGGTTTTTGATTGAGTGGGAGCTACAACAATGATAGAAGAAAAAAAATACAAGGTAGAGAAGTTTGATGACTGAAATTATCAATTATGGAAGATGTAGATTGAGGATTATTTGTATCAAAGAGATTTGTATTTACCGTTGGATGAGAAGTCTAGACCTACAAATATGATTGATGAAGAATAGAAGATTCTTAACAGAAAGGCTTTGAGATCTATAAGATTAAGTCCTGATAGCATTCATGGCTTCCAATATTACAGAAGCAACTTCTACGGTAGGGTTAATGAAATCTCTTGCTAATTTATATGAAAAACCTAATGCTTCAAATAAAGTTTATTTGATGAAGAAACTATTTAGTTCTAAGATGCATGAAGGTGGATCTACATCTAGTCATTTGAATGATTTTCGATCTATTGTAAATCAGTTAAAATCGATTGATATACCATTTGATGATGAAGTGAAAACACTTTTATTCTTATGCTCTTTGCATGATAGTTGGGATAACTTGGTAATGGTTGTTAGTAATACAACATCTTAATAATATTTTGAAGTTTGATGATATGGTTAGTATAATCTTGAATGAAGAAATTCACAGAAGAGTATAGAGGAATTTCATATGGGAATGCTTTGAATGTAGAAAACAGGGCCGGGAAGAAGGAAATATCCAAGAGTAAGAGTAATGAGAAATCAAATTCAAGGGATAGTAGATCTAAATCCGAGAGGTAATGGAATCACTTGTTGGGAATGTGGAAAGAAAGGACATGCAAAGAAAGATTGTTGGTCAAAGGATAAAGAAAACCTACAACCAAAAAAGGTAAAGAAGCAAATCTTTTTGCAACAAAGGTAATGCAAGATGATCTTATTCTTTCTTTAGATAATAGAATTGAATCATGGTTTTAGATTCAGGAGTTTCTTTCCATGTAAACCCTAATAAGGGTTATTTCGTAAATTATGTGCAAGACAATTTTGGGCATGTTTATTTGGGTGATGATGACCCTTGCAGGTATTACGAGTAAAGGGAAGTTCTTCTAACATTGCATAATGGAAATACTTGGGTATTGAAATATGTGAGGCATATGCCAAGCCTCAAAAGGAATCTTATTTCTGCAGGGCAACTAGGTGAATCTAGTTGCATGGTAACATTCACAACATACTCTTGGAAATTCACCAAGGGTGCTTTTGTTGTGGCAAGAGGTAAGAAGGTAGGAACATTATATTTATCTACATGTGTTACTTGATTCTTTTCTCGTATTATCTACTTTAGATTCAGGTGCATGCGTATGTGGCATAATCAGGTTGGGCCATATGATTCAAAAGGAATGCATATCTTAAAGGATAAGAGTAAGTTATCATATTTGAAAGATTTAGATCTTGATTTCTGTGAGCATTGTGTATTTGGAAAGTAAAAGAGAGTAAGATTTCTCAAAGTTGGGGTAGCTAAGAAGGAGCAAAAATTGGAGCTTGTACACTCAGATGTGTGGGGACTAGCTCAGGTAGCTTCTCATGGAGGATCCCAGTATTATGTTACTTTCATTGATGATGCTATAAGAAAGGTATGGATTTATTGTATTAAACGTAAATATGATGTTTTTGAAACTTTTAAAAGATGGAAAGCCCTTATTGAGAATGAATCAAATTCAAAGTTAAAGTGTCTTAGATCTGACAATGGTGGTGAATATTGTAGCAAGGCTTTCAATGATTATTGTTTAGTGAATGGGATACGTAGAGAAAGAACGGTTCCAAGAACACCACAGGAGAATGGTGTTGCAGAAAGAATGAATAGGACAATCATGAAATGTGCTAGAAGTATGAGGATACATTCTGGATTGCCCTTGCAATTTTGGGCAAAAGCAGTTGATACAATGGTTTATTTGATTAACCATGGGCCTTCAAGTTCACTAGATGGAGGAATACCAGAGGAAGCTTGGACTGGAAAAGAGGTAGATCTTTCTTTTCTTAATTTTTTTGGTTTAGAAGCTTTTGTGCATATTGATAAGGAAAATAGGAAAAAGTTGGATGCAAAATCCAAGAGATGCACTTTCATTGGTTATGGATCTGGTGATTTCAGATTCCATTTTTGGGATTTAGAGAATTCTAAAATTATTAGGAGTTGTGATATTAAATAAAATGAAAAGATAATGTACATGGATCAAATTTTGGTACCCAAAGATGAACCAATTGAGAATTTTGTGAATGAAAATGAAATATCAGATTTAAAAGTAATCTGATCAAGGTTACATAAGTAACTTGATGTCGATTGACCCCTAACCGACATCGGTCAACAAAACCGGTATCGATTACTGAAAGAGCCAAACCGACATCGGTTAGCGAGAATCGACGTCATTACAGGTGACTGAGTTAGTCACTGTGAAATTTGGATACAAATGTCTAGGAGGTCTAGAATGAGCCTCTGGTACCCCAAAATCCTATGAGAATATCACAAAGGGTAAGTAAACCTCCGTAAAGATTTACACCTCTATTTTATTTATTATTGACTAATAATGGTGAACTAGAAATTTTGAAAAGCAATGCGGATAAGACCCATGTTCAGTGGAAGCATGACATGGGTGAGGAGATGGACTCTTTAGAATAGAACCAGGACTTGGGATTTGGTTAAGTTGTCGGCATGTAAGAGGACATTGCAGAACACGAGGGTTTACATGATCAAGGAAGAAGATGGTGGACAGAAAAGGTACAATGCAATGCTTGTAGTAAAGGGATTTGCATAGAAAGCAGGTATTGACTTTGGTGAAATATTTTCTCCTCTTGTAAAGATGACTTCTATTCATATTGTATTGAGTTTAGTTCTAGTACATGATTTGAATTTAGAGCAATTAGATGTGAAGACAACTTTTCTTCACGGTGATTTGGATGAAGAGATTTATATGCAGCAGCCGCTTGGG
Source organism: Taxus wallichiana var. yunnanensis (assembly GCA_018340775.1). Taxonomy (NCBI): domain Eukaryota; kingdom Viridiplantae; phylum Streptophyta; class Pinopsida; order Cupressales; family Taxaceae; genus Taxus; species Taxus wallichiana. The sequence continues at coordinate 373,075,138 of CM031238.1, read as the reverse complement.
TACAAAGTCAAGGGTAAGGAAAAACTTGTGTGCAGGTTGAAAAAGAGCCTATATGGGATCAAGCAAGCTCCAAGGCAATGGTATATGAAGTTTGATAGTTTTATGCATGAGCATGGTTACTTGAGATGTGAATCGACCATTGCGTTTATTTCAAGAAGCTTGGAAATGGGAGCTATATTATTTTGTTACTGTATATGGATGATATGCTTATTGTAGGATTTAGTATGTAGGACATTGGCGAGCTTAAGGGAAAGCTAGCTCACACATTTGCTATATGTGATTTAGGAGGCTGCAAAAAATTCTTTGGCATGCAAATACACAAAGACATGAAGAACAAGAAATTGTATTTGTCTCAAGAGGATTATATCTACATGGTGTTAGAAAGGTTCAAGATGTAAAATGTAAAACATGTTAGTACACCTATGGCTGGACACTTCAAATTGAGCAAATATCGGTGTCCTTCATCACACGAGGAGGTCAAATACATGACACGAGTGCCATATGCTTTAGCATTTAGGAGTCTCATGTATGCTATGGTTTGTACTAGACCAGACATTGCATAGGCAGTGGGAGTTGTGAGTAGATATATGGTCAATCTAGGTAAAGAGAATTAGAAATCAGTCCAATGGATACTCAGGTATTTGAAAGGGACATATAACATGCAATTATGCTATGGAGGTTCAAATATTTCATTATGTGGCTATGTTGATTTGGATATGGTTGGAGATCTGGATGGTAGAAGGAGCACTACTAGATATATTTTCACAGTAGGTGGGATGACAAAGTTAGTTGAATTTTGAGATTGCGAAGTTGGGCTTTGTCTACTACTGAGCTAAAGTATGTTGCAGCTACAAAGGCTAGCAAGGAGATGATATGGATGAGTATGTTCATGGAAGAGTTGGGAAAGGAGAAAGATGATTATAAATTGTTCAGTGATAGTCAGTGTAATTCATTTGGCAAAGAACTCAATGTTTCATTCAAGAATGAAACACATTCAGTTGAGGTATCACTTCATACGCAAGTATTGGAGGATGGGCAGTTGAATCTGGAAAAGATTCATACGAGTGAGAACCTGCGCAGATATGCTAACAAAGTCATTAGCAAAAGGAGAAGTTGGAGCTAAACTCCACTTTTATTGGTCTTCGAGTTTGAGACTTGAAGAGGAAGAAACAAATCTAAGGAAGGATCCAAGAATGACGTTGTATAGGTATAGTGCAGTAATTAATCTCCAAGTGGGAGATTGTTGAGTTGTGGAGCTCAATTACTTTAGATTAGCATGCAATATGAAACTTGTTAGAAAACATAGTAATCGACATCGGTTATGGAGGGACTGACATCGGTTAGGCAAGGAGGAACCGACATCGGTTAGGGCTAACCGACATTGGTTACCTATGCGGGAGTGTTTTATTTAACTCTCGGGAATTAGATCTATTTTTAGTATTAAAGTAGATATATTGATTATAATTGCATGGCTAAGTGCCCTAAGTTTGTATACGCCTATATAAACATGAAAGCTAGGGTTTAGAAGTAAGAATTAAGAAGAACTTGCAAAAGTTGATGATTATTGTGAGAATAATTATGAGAGAGATAATTCTTGGAGAAGAAGCAAAAGTTTGAGTGAAAGAAAATATTGTACATCTGAGAGGTGTGGAAGATTGTAAATCTTCATTATATATCTTGTGAAAGCTTTGGATAATAGATTGGCTTGTTTCTTGGTAGACGTAGCCCACACTGGGTGAACCACATTAAATTTGGTGTTGATTTATATATCTTGTTTTGTATATTTCTTCTAGTAGAATATCCGCTTTTATTTGCATGTATGCTTAGATCTAATATATTATTTGTACAATGGTGTGCTAACCCCAACAAATTAGTGAAGTACTGGTAAAGGCGTGGGGTGTGTAAGACCACAAAGAAAGCAAGAAAGCAAAGAAAGAGGCTAAAGATAGATGTCAATTACTAGTTTTCTCATGTAGGAATCATATGAATAGTGGTATGTAATTAGGACCTATAAATGTACCTAAAGTGCGTGATTTAGTGTCTACAACCTCAAAAGGTGAGGGAAATCATTAGGTGACTATTTCATCCTCTCAGTAGTCCATAGACCAAATATAGGTTGAAAAAAAAAAATCAAGATAAAAAGAGCTAAGAAACAGGTTCAAAATTAGACTTAAACCAAAATTCAGCGCAGGACAAAAGTACCCAACTTAGATAGGAACAATGGGTGCTAGTGTCCACACTGAACTCCTATCCTAGGGACGAAATAAGAACATTACAAGATCAACAAGTTTCTAATGAAAATTTTCTACAATTTCAGTAGTATAGACTCGGTCTGATTGGAATCAATTCTTGTAAATCGACAAGAATAAAATCAATGGTAGGTTACAAGGAAACTAATTACTTTATTTTTCTCGAGATCAAATAAGGAAGTGAAACACAAGGCATATGTAGGACATCAATATATCTAGAACAGTGTGTAACACATGGCAAGTTTTAATCAAAATTTTCACCATCTGTAGTGACACTTATTCGTAGGGAAGTGTTAAGGGTTGGAGTGCTCTCCCATACTTTTCCTTTGGTGGTATAGCACTCAAATCCGTAATTTAGTGACATCACACTCAAATTCCTAGTTTGACATGATACCCAAATCCTTAGTATTATTCCAACCATATCATTATACATCCTACTTATAAGTGTAATGCATGTTGAATTATCTTCCCTACAAGATATTAGATTTACATTATCTCATATGACCCATTAGTATCGTACTTATCATGGGCATGTTATTCAACCTATTGTTATTGGGCCTCTCACTATCTCTATGACATTCAATTTTGGGTCTATAGTTGCACATTGTAATGTGGTCTTAGGATTCCCTTGGCTTAGGGCTGCAAAAAGTCGTACCATTTATAGTTCACTTATGCCTTAAAATTTGTACATGACAGTCACATTATCACTAATTAAGGAATTCTACCACATACTCCTTTATCATTGGCACCTATTATTACTACACCTTCAATTGCTCCTATCACTTACGCATGCGTATTTATACATATACTCTTGATGTTCCCATAACTTTGGAACATATTGTTCCTAGTGTTACTTTTACACATACGATTAAATCTCCTCCATATGTGGCTTCTACTTCTCACTCAAAATAGATACATCAGTCTCATAGTCCACCTCACATGCATAGGTCTCTTCCTGGAGCACATTCTACCCATGGCACATATAGGCCAATTTCTCGGTCTCTTTATCCACATGCACAACCTCGTGGCCATAGATTCTTTGATCATGATCACATGTGCACCTCTCTTACACTAGCATATAGTGGACCCTTACCCTTTACCTTCATTAGATAGGTCATTGCAACATTCACATATTGGGGCATACTATCCAACCCCACTACCCGATGACACACTCTTATTTTAGGTCCAAACATGATTGTTGAGTGCACAATTACCTACATGGACCTCACTTTACACACATACACTAGGGGGAAACCTTGGTACCTTCTTATACATGTTTTATTTCATGATTCTCGTATTTACAAAAATGAAAAATATTAGATTATATCTTGATTTGTTGTACTCTTGCTTACTTATACTATTCTCAATTGCACGTTGTTTATCATGTTACCTTGATTCATAGTATGCTCTATCTTTTCCATACTGAGACATGCACATTCACATGATACTCTTGAGGTGAATGTAGATTATTTACAAGTTCTTACATGATGCATTATTCTTGACATCAGTACCTTATCGGTCCCAATGATACTCTTGGGGGCATCTACCTTTCCTATTTTCTTTATATTCGGGTTCTACCATAACAACATTTACTACTTTTATTCTCATTTATCCCTTGTATACATTATGGCATGTTATCTATTTTTCTAACATGTTAACAGGTGCTTCATGTGTAGCATTTGTCTTACAATCCTACTTCTAATCATGGTTATCTGATTTACTTATACCGTGTCTTCTTTGTTTGTGTCTTGATTTTCATTTTTTTAGGTTGTGCCCTATGTTCATTGTTAGTTTTCTTGTACCACCTTGAAGGCTTCGATTGTATTGTGACATCCTAAGTGGTGTCCCATGTATTCAACCAACTACTCACCGTGTCTTTTGCAATGTTATTGTGTCTTGTGACTTGTTTTTATTACATCATGTATGCTTGTTTGTGACTAACACTTTTGGCTAGCCTTTTTCCCATTATTTGCATACACCATGGTTGTTACCATGCATATTCCCTATTCCCTTGGTAGGATTTCTATTTCAGATGTGCACATCAGTTTTATATTTCTTCATTTGGGATGCACTAGCCTTGAATTATATCACACACCCCAAATAAGTGAGGGAAATCATCGGGTGACTATTTCACCCTCTCATAGTCCATAGACCACATACGGGATGAAAAAAGAAAAATCGGAATTAAAAAGAGCTAAGAAATAGGTTCAAAAGCATACTTGAGCCAAAATTTAGTGCGGGAAAAAAGTACCCAACGAAACAGGAATGGTGGATGGTAGTGTCCCACCTGACACTCCTATCCTAGGGACAAACATGAACATTATCAAATTAACAAGTTTATAAAGACAATTTTCTCCAATTTTAGTAGTATAGACTCGATTCTGATTACGATTAATTACCTATAAGAATAAAATCAATGGTAAGTTAGAAAGGAACTAATTACTTTATTTTTCTCAAGATCAAATAAGAAATTGAAACCTAAGGCATACACAGGACATAAATACGTCAGAATAATGTGTCACTCGTGGAAAGTTTGAATTGAGTTTTTGACCATCTGTAGTGACACTTATTCATAGGGAAGTGTTAAGGGTTAGAGGGAAAAGTTGGCCACTCTCCCAATACTCTTCTTTGGTGGTATAACCCTCAAATCCGTAGTTTAGTGACATCACACTCAAATTCGTAGCTTGATGCGGGACACCCAAATCCTTAGTATTATTCCAACCATCTCTAAGGCAACAAACATACAAGAACAATTATATCTCTTCTCTCATGGAACACAGGTGTATTCTATCCTTGATTCACTTATTTTTCAATACACATTTCTATTTTGACATGTACTAAGTTAAAGTTCAATTTCATTTACCATGAGAATTGAATACACTTATTTTCTTTTGTAGGTCCTGACCTTACTCGACAAAAGGGCAACACATAAATGGAACAAGGAACAATCTCAAGCACAAGACGCTTCAAAAAAGGAAATATCCAAGGAAAATGTGCATACATCACTTCTACTACACATGTAAATGTCACCCCTAAGATTCTTATCATCCTCTAGATTCCACAATGCATGCACATTTTATCATCTCCATTCGACACAATATCAAGTATAACCCTCATTCAACATGATATCTAGTACATCTCTCTTTAACTCGAACAATGTACACTCTTTTTATCTACTTTATGTTACCAAATATTCATTCACTAGCATAAAGTGGGGATAGTCATGAAATCAGACACTTTCTACTTACATCAACACCTCTAGGTATGTCGTTATATGCATGATTCCTAAAGTGAGAAGATTAGACATTAACAACACTTGTTTTACTCTTTCATTGATTTTTTTTTCCAAACTCTTATTATTTACTTTTTTGGAATTATCACTTTACTTTTGAACACTAGATGACATGTGACCCAACTCTGTATTAACCATTATATCTTCCAAGCATCCTAGACACTATCACCCATTAAGGACAAGAGAATCCTAGGTGTTTTTATCCCTTCCGTCCTTTTGTTAATTTTGAATTACCACATCATTTGGTTTCTTTTCTAGAGTCTCTTTTATCACTTTGGGTCACCTTTTTAGTTATTAATGATGAAATTCAAACAAATGAATCACACACACACACACACACACACACACACACACACACACACACACACACACACACACACACACACACACACACACACACACACACACACAACACACACACACACACACACACACACACACACACACACACACACACACACACACACACACACACACACACACATATAACTTACTAATATTAGGGGTTGGCAATTACCCGATTTAATACTTACTATCTCTTTGCTTAGGAAAGGAGCAACATTTAAAGACTGCACTTAGGCTGCATTATTCATGACATAGGAGGGGCTAATTCTAAATTCCATCTCACACATTCATCTTGGAAGAAAAATAGTTGTAGCTCGTTATTTTGGTGTGACTAGCACAAGGGTGACCTAGCTTGAGGGACATAATTCAAATCACACACTCACATGAACTACATAGAGTTTGAAATATAGTGCATTGCTTAGTGGCTATCACATTGGGGTGACTAATAAGGTCAATCTTAATCAAGCATATATATTATTTATTTCATCCAAAGTTTTCTTGAGTTTTGTACAGTATATATGGTTTGTTTTGCAAGAATATATACGATACATGAACCTTGTGACAAATGAATCAAAAAACAACGAAATAAAGGAACTAATTTTAGGCCCTAAAAAGATCAAAAGTGAAGATGTTGCCAAGATACTAACATCCGGGGAGGTCCCGTCCTCCTCAGGGTACTCCTGTCTGAAGAAGTCCTAGATCTCAATGTTCCAAACATAGCTTACATAGTTCATATCTAACCTATTCCACTCATCTTCTAGCCCATAATCGATCTAGATTTCTTTGATATAAGCTAAGTCACTCTTATCTCCTAACTTGCATACTTGTTTGTACTTTGCATGTTAGATCGTGTTTATTACTATTTTATATTAGTCCTCGATACAAGATTCAAGATTTTATTAAATCATAGGCCTCTAGTCAATGACATAATATGTTAAAAGTTTGTGGGACCCAAAAAGGAACCCCTGTCATACACGAGTGATACATGGCCATGATATATTCTTCATCGATGTAAGGTGGACCGTGTTTGGCTACATGTTAATTCTAACATGTATCGTGTTAGGAATGTAATCATGCGAATGAATAATTGTGAATTATGATTATGCTCTTTTGTATAGGGTAGGTAATAGTGGTATGATGCTTTTATTTTACCTCTAAGATGTCATAACCAAGAGTGGTCGAGCGTAAAGAGTAACCCAAACATTTGTGGCAAGGATTCTTAGACCATAAACAATTAGTAACATGATGTAGCCTTGGTAATCATTGGATAATTATAGAAGAGGAGTAATGTCGAGCGAGTAAGTCCTAATTAATATAAGGCTTCATATGTGCCCACAATGTTTTGTCATTAGTGGGATTGAAAGGCATGTGTCTCCAATGTTATGTCTGTGAGTATAAAGTGTACAAGTGAATGTATCAAGCACATGTTGTGTGGGTGTTGGTTGTATATCCGAGGGAGTGGATGGTGTATGTAATGACTTAGAGTTTTGAAAATGGCGACGATTCCATTGGCCTTGAGGGAAAGGATTTATTGTAATAGGGCTTGAAAATCATGAGTCATGTGTCTAGATAGCAATGGTTATTATAAAAAGGAATGTTTGGTTTTCTAGAACATTTCGGGGAAGAACAATATTATTTAGAGGGGAAAGTGAGCAATCCATGATCTAAGAGAATGGGTAGAAGATCATGTGGGGTATCTTGGTGTGCAGGAATAGTGACAAATCTAAAGGTGGGAATGAGATCAATTGTATGGATAACATTGTGAAAAGGAACCATGGCATTGGTAGTAGCGAGGCAAAGTAGTGGGACATAGTTTATATTCACCAGGGTCGGTTGTAGTATAAAGAGAATAGAACATGGAGTCATCCTCATAAATAGGGTTGAAATCTAACTTATAAAAGTTTTCGTGGGTAAGCTAAATGGACCACCACCATCATCATCATCTAACTTGTTAGTCTTGACATTAAATTGTTTAAAATCCTTCTCTAGATGATTTGGAGTAGAGGTAGAGGATGAGATAGGAGAATACATAGAAGGATATACAAGATTAGTAGTCGGAGATTGAGTGGAAGAAATATGAGGAGATTTTAGTGTGTTAGTAGTTGCTCTTGATTCCCTAAGAGCATATGTATCTATTCGATGAGGGGGAATCAATTGCGATGACAGGGATAACCATAGAAGTAATAAGATCAATTTTACAATATTTTAATGGTTTGGGGTCATCTGGAATAGTGTGATCATACCCATTATATAAAAATTTAACATATTAATGTATCATGGATGGGATGACCTACATGGCATGGATCCATGGATGACCAAGAATAAAATTGAATTGAAATGGGCAAAGGCATTCATAATATAAAAAGAAGGCGGGGATTTTTTAGGCCCTACTTGCAAGTCTAATGTGATTATTCATACATATGTGTGGATGGTGGTATCAAAGCCTCGCACAATAAGATTAGACTCTTTGATTTGCGTATCAAGGATACCCAATTACGGAAATAATGAAAAATGACATATGTTCAAGGTAGATCCATTGTCAATGAGTACACACTTAATGAGAAAACCTTGGATGTGGGCCATAATCGAAGAGGAGGATAAAGGTCACTAGTAGAGGTCATTGGAATATCCTCATTGGTGAATGTGATTGCTTTATCCATGAGTTTAAAAGATTCCATGATAGATATCAAATCCATGGGAGGATTATCGCTTTGAATCTGAATAGAGCATGATGTCTCTTATAATGTCGGACGAATAACTGGAGCTTTGCGAATAATATAAAAAGGATATATTAGCGGGGGTAACCTTTAATTAATCAATATTATCATAATCTTTTGATGATTCAACTGGCCAAGATGGTTGTGCACTAAGAGGTGGGGGAGTGGTGTAGCCCCCCATAGGTTTCTTTTTTTTTTTGAGTAGTCACACCATTTATAGTAGAATCGATGGGGAGGATTGAATTGAGGAGGGTATTGAGTGAAATTTGGTATATATTTAGATTGAATAGTTGTTTGGGAATACATGAGGGTAGCGGTGAAAGAATAAGAATGATCCATAACCTAGAAGAAAGGTGCGATTGAGGAGAAGATAGGTCCAATACACAATATACAAATGTCGGATTCATCAAATGATTTAACCTAAGCGGTTAATTTTTAAGGGGGTTGGTAACCATTGAATATTATCAAAATCAACTAGTTTTCAAGGCTAACTTGTAGAAATATCAGGATAATACATGAAACAAGATAAATAGCGATACATAAATGAAATGAAGTACTAGAAATGAAGAGGAGAAGAGGACTTAGATGATATCCTAAATTGTGTGTTGATTTGGGTTGGTCTGATGACGAGAAAAGGCTAGAAATGATTTGATAGAGCCTCACTATTGAAGCAAACCGTGACCTAAATAGCTACATGGCCCAAAGCATATGCTTATGACCCAAAATATACCCCCACTATGGATCTTTATATATAATTTCATCCCTATGTACTTTCATCATTTGTAACTTTACGTACATGTTTACTACTTCCTATTATGATATTGTCTAGAATTTGGACCTCCGATACTATACTGATGCTCATTGTGTAACCGATTGACCTTCAAAACCCTAAAAATGTGAGAGTCCTACAAAACAAATGTTAAGTGGGTTGTAGGCACCCCTTTCATCATTGGCACCGGTACTACTCAGAAGAGGATCAAATCCCACATTTTTATTGCCTAGCATGTGATATCTAGAATGTATGTAACCAAATTGATAACCATGACCTTGCAACAATGGGATTTGTACTTGATACTTGCCCTAACTTGACATGACCTTGATGAATTTCCTTTGTACTTACATACCCGAGTGGATGATTGTCCTATAATGAGTATGCAAAGTATATGAAGCTCAAGGGAGTCTTGGAGTAGCTTTTCTTGTGATTGCTCTTAGTGTTTGCTCATTGGAATGTTAGGAGTCAAGTAGATAGAATGCCCTCCTTAATGGGAGATAAATAACTTGCTTATATATGTGTTTTGGATTTGGAAAACTCGGAAAGGCCAACTCAAAGTGTACCAAAGAAATTGAAATTAAGAATATTACCATTAGAGGGAAAGGGACCAAAGCGGCTAGGTGGGTCCATAACATATGGAAGCTATGGCCCATTCTAGGTGTTTTGGTCCTATATACACGTGTGAATGATCCGAGAATTGGAATTACAATGTGTGAGGGTATAACCTAATTTGATGGAGTAATATGGTTGTTATACAAATACATAGGTTGTGTATGAAAGCAAAAATGAATGATATATAACTAAGGATAAGATAATTAGTCAAATTAAGCAAGTGTGTACTAGTGCAGTGTTGTTGCAAGACATGGATTAGCAAAATGAGTGTTTACAACGTGGCTTTAAAACCTGAGTATACGTCTTCTTTTTAATTTTAATTTTCTACTAAATTTATCACTTCCTCCTATACATTAAATTTGATATGCAACATCTACATAATTTACTAGAATTAAAACCCACATTGAAGGGGATTCTATCCCACCAAAATTCATCTTGTGATTTTACTCACCCACATTTAGATGTGTCCTAGAGAGGCTTGAACCATAAACATAATCATGGCCCTTAATCCACCATTGTTGCTTCTATCATTCTACAAATAACTATAATTGCTTACTTTTGTTGCAAAATATAATTAAGTGTGTGTATGGACACTTCGATATGATTATTATCTTTTAAATAGGTGGTATCAATTTTCTATATAGGAAATTTGTAATAGATGTGGACTCAATCATTGCATGATATATACTAAATGTTTTGTTCATAAGGCTTTGGAAACTTTCAAGCAAATGCATCTCTTAGGTACAATTCTCGATTATGCAATATTTGGTAGTATTCTTCCAACATGTGCCAAATTGGGATTCTATCAAAGAATAATTATAATCACTTTTTAGTTAGATGTTTTAGTTGCGAAGTTCCTTAGAGACGTGTATGAAGAATATGAAATTTATAAGTAGCATGTGAACTATTTAACAAAATGTCTTAAGATCTAAGAAACTTTAAAGTAAATTATAACATTCATCTTAATATGTTATAAATTTATACTTTTACACATGTACGAAAGATATTGTTTGTTATTAATAACCTTTAATTTATACTATTATGAAAAAAATGTTCGTGAGTCCATACCATCTTTAAGAACATATATTCATGTTGTTAAAATTTATTCAACATTTATTTTTTTCACAAATAAATTCATCCCTATCGTCCTTCAACAAAGAACCTATAGATGGTGTAGTTAGTTACGTCGAAGCATTCTATAACGACATGCATGGATTAATGGAGTGAGTTGTTCACTTTTATTTTGTTACGAATTTATAGTGGTGACATTATTAATTATGTGTGGATAATGTTGTGTTTGTAATAATGTGAGACTTACTCACATAAATAAGTAAAATTTAATATGAGTTGTTTATTAAACAACTCGTATACCAATGTTTGTTGTGTGAATTATAAAAACTCACATAGAATAGTGTAGAGTTGTTGTAAGAGTTATTTATGGAGATTTACTCCCTTGAATATAGTAGGCGGCTCTCCTATATAATTGTATGGTTTTCCTGATGAATTAATTAAGGGTGCAATATTATATATAAGTGTTTAATTTTTAGTAAAATCTCATACCAAAAGAGTATAACAAATCCAAAGAGAACTTGTCAAAAGTGGAAATTGGATTTTGAGTGTTGTATGGGAAGGTCCGCAATAATTCGTGGTGCCCCATTTTTGGTTCAACCAAGCCTTATGATCATACAACATCTTCTCTTTCCATTGGTTATAAACTCATGTTTGATTTTTGCTTTGGCATTAATCCACTTGCTCACGACCAACTAGAAATCAAAGGATTTGACATATGAGAAGATGACCTCCACCAAGTTTTGTCACCAAGAGCGTTTTTTCAATCCATACCTTGTAAACACATAATAGAGGACCATGCTAATAGATTGAGAGAATATCAAGAGTGTAAAATTCATCCACAATGAATGTGAAATTTACAATGAACAAACATCTATATTAAGCCTCAATTGCGTTGATATAGAAAATAATATTATCACCAACCGAGTATTTATTAGAATTTTTGCATAAGGAGAAATATCTAATCGTTTCCAAAGATTGATCATTTTGTGTGATACATTTGTGTCTCTAGCTTCCATGCATGATTTGTGGTTTAATCGCATTTGTTCAACAACCCAATTATGATTTTTCTAATTTATGTGCAATCTATTTATGACATCACAATGAAGCATATATCTTGTGATAATTAGTAAATTATTGATTATTTCAGTATTATGCATGATCCTGCCACCTTGAATATCTCAAATGAATTGTCCCACATCGTAGGGGAGATGACCCTATAGTTGTGCATGTACCAAAAAACATGTACATTGAATTTCACCATAACTTGATGGAAAAATTACCAATATTTTTTCACTTTTTCATTAATGGTACTTTTTAAGATCCAACCACATAGGGCGCTCGGTTATTGGTATGCTTTTCAAATGCTTTATAAAAATATCTATGTACTAAATCAATTCAAATTCCACTTTTCCCTCCAAATAAATACATAAAACAAAAATAGTGATGTGGCACGATCATATGCTACACAAAGTGATATACATTTTTACACTAACGAGGCCTCTATATAAATCTATGCACCCCTAAAGTTAAGGTGCACTTGTAGAGGGGTCATCTCCTTTAGACTCCTCCTCACATCCCAACCCGATCACATACTATTTCTAACTCCATCAAAAATTACATATGGTTACGCGAGTCAACACATCTCCCCAAATATTCCTCTTCATTTGCATCTTGAGCCCGAGTTTGACATCTACTCACTAAACCCACAAATGTACCAATATAAAGGTGTGTTGTATTTATATTCAAGATCTGAAAACAAAATTTGCATATAAAAATATTCAAATATAATTTTGTACACATTAGTAATCAAGGTATTGTATAACCGAGTTGCTTAATGTATTTTAGTAAAGCCTCCACCTTTCCCAAGGTCAAGGGGTGAAACCCCAATAATTAATAATGGTATAGATAAATTTTACAAAGAGGGGAAATGTTTTTCAAAGTGGTGGGTATAAATGTTTGAAGTGGGATTTTGCTCGGTAAGGGTATTTACCATAATCTCTTGGTTAATGGTCTATTATGTCATGAATTAATGTTAAGGAGGAGTGTAACCTTGTTGTTTAAGTTTATTTTGTTTCCATTGTTCTATTGTTCTATTTGATAAAGTTCAATTTGTGTCGTTATGTCAAAAAGTTATAAAAATATTTTTTATTGCCTCACAAACACATTTTTGGTTGAAATCAATGTCCCGTAAATAAATGATTTCACATTGTGGGGGAATAATAAACCATGTGGAAATCATTGAGTGTCATAACCACATTTCGCTAAGTTAGCAATGTCAAACCAGAGGATGGAGGCAAGGAGGTAGGAGGTGGAACAACGACATCTCGTTAGTCACCACCAATGAGGCCACATGAAGCTGTGGTGACATTTTTCGGTGTGTATTTTGTTGTAGTGTGTTTCATGTCGAGTTCTTGTTTTTCGGTCGTTAGTTTTATGAATAACCCCTTTTCAGAATTTGGGAAAGATTCATGTTTTTAAAAACTCACTTTTGGGGAGAAGGAGAAGATTACGAGGTAAACTCGGGGATGGTTATCCAACTAGTGCTAAGCTTGTGGATTTTGGAGATTCAAAATTCGGGAGCCCTAAGAGGAAGGGAAAGTCCCACAAGAACCCAAAGAAGTAGGGAGTAGTCTGCTTAATTTGTCTCGTCACTACACATTCATGAGGGTAAAAAGATAGCTTATGGAACTTGTCCTGGTCTAAGCAACACTTTCGTGAAGTGGTTCAATTATTTGGACATGTAATTTTTCCGTGTTCACATTAAGGGGGTGAAAAATTAGGCATTGATAATGCTCACACCAAGGGGTGAATGTTAGGAATTTATAGTGGTGACATTATTAATTATGTGTGGATAATGTTGTGTTTGTAATAACGTGAAACTTACTCACGTAAATAGTAAAAGTTAATATGAGTTAAACAACTCATATAACAATGTTTGTTGTGTGAGTTATAACAATCACGTAGAATAGTGTAGAGTTGTTATAGGAGTTATTTATGGAGATTCACTCTCCTTGAATACAAGAGTAGGCTCTCCTATATAATTGTATGGTTTTCCCGGATGAATTAATTAAGGATGCAATATTATTTCGAGTGTTTAATTTTTAGTAAAAGCTCATACCAACTTCATATTCTCGATAGTAAATTTGAGGTCCATTTGACCATCACGTGACAATTCATCCATAAATTTGACTTCCATTGCACTATCACTTAAATATATTTTTTTCCTTTTTTCTTGGATAAATCAACCAAAAAGTAGTATTATTATGTTTGGGCCCTTTTTCCTGAATAATAATTTTTAGAATGATATAATGGTGCAACCAAATTGATTCTATATACCACAAAACAATAGAAAATCGATAGTAAATTTAATAAAGTTATTGATTAATATAACATGTGAAAAATTTAAGCTAAATACCTTGAAGTTGATATGTATAGATATACTTCATATAAATACGATTATTATGATATAATTATTATATTATATTTATTTTTAAATAATTTTTAGGTATACTTATACTAGACTAACATATCCAGAGATGCCTCAAAATTGATATCTAGAGATGTGTTTAAGTTAACGATGCTAAGAGCATGGTCCCATGCAAGGGGAAAACTAATTTTTTTGGGTAGATGCCGCAAAAGAAAAATAAGACATTTTAGCATTAATAGAGTCCCATGATTTATTTTTTTCTATTTAGAGATAAAATATGAAGCTTTAGCGCTAGCAAAAGTAGGGTCCCATGAATCAGAAATAAACTTTTCGATGGAAAATCAAGAATGAAGAATCTTAAAAATAAATGTGAAGCGTCAAAAAAACTCCCTAAAATTTTTAAGAGCTGATTTATTTTTGTGCCCTAGCTGCTTCATGGGGCTGGAAATCCTTTCCCTAACCTTATTTATCATGGGATCATATTTCCTAAATAGAGAGGAGCATGCTATAAGTAGTCCATAAAACAATTCGTATAAAAGTGAAATAACAATCAGGAGCGGCTGAAGGGCGAGAGCGAAGTGCATTGTTGTTTAGCGTCGTTGGAAGGGACAAAATGCAGGCTTTGCGAGGTCGTATTTCCGTTGCAGGAGTTCGATGTTTAAACACCGCTGCTGTCTCCGATTCTCATTCCATTGCAGCCTCCATTTTAAACACCCTCAAACTTAAACATGGTACCTTCTTCATTTAGGGTTAAATTTATGGGAGATTTTGTTGTTGAATTTTAAAATTTATGACTCCAATCGATTCATATGGCCACCCATTTATAAATTTTGCAAAATGTTTCATAGACAGGTCTAATATATTTATGTGCTGAACGTCTGTAGATACCAGATTTTTCATTGGCAGAATCTTCCTTAACCACAATCCTTAGAAGAGGGAATGAGGGTTTCGTGATCAGTCATTTTTTACTCTAAGTTATGTTTATAGCAAGCAATTCTCGATCAAATATACATGCCAGAGATTACTTAGCAGGTTTTTAGTTGTAACTGTAAAATAAGTAATGATTGAACACATATCAATACAGTGCCCGCTAGTGTGTAGTGTAATTCAAATGGAGAACACTCATAATAAGAAGGTCACTAACCTTCAAATCTCTCTTGTAACTTTGATAGGCATGTGTGTAACGATCAATGAGTTACATCTGTGTGTGACCAAAGTTATAAACTTAAGAAAGCGGTACAAGCTTAACTGACAATGCAACGAAGGTGGTCCATAACCCTACCTAAAATTTACCCGGCAAAGAAATAAAACATATGACTGTCAATGGGTTCTTTGTGTTTTGTGTGATTGCCTAGCCAAAAGGTGGAACACTTATTGCCATGATTCTAGTTTCAAACCCTGTGACTATGTAGATATAAAATTTACATCTTGGAGAATGGAATAAGTTCCCTCTCAAGGTGATTTGATGTTTACCAATTTTTAAAACGGGTCTTTTCATGATAAAGCTTAGAATAAAAGGATTATATGAAAGCCATGGACATCCAATTTAGGTCCAGGGGCTCGATACCACAGCCACTTGCAATAGTAAGTAGGAACTAAAAGGCACCGCGACAAATGAAAAAGTAGCAAAAACGATAATGGTTCCTAACTAGTGTGGCTGATCACAAAAAACAAATTGTATAAACCCTAGACAAGTTAGAAAAGATAAAACCATATAACACAAATAGCCATGTGAAAGGAAGGCCTCTTGCTGAAATAACAGCCAAGGTGATTCATTAGCAATGTACACAACCATCCAAAAAGTACTGAATGCAGATGTAAAAAAATTGAATTTTGCCATAGAATTCAACTTGGAGAGTTGACCTATACATTCCTCTGAATATGCAACTGGGTGATTTGAGGGTGGTTGAATTTTTAACTTTGTGAACCAAAATTACAAAGTCCGTATATTTGAGCAGATCGTCATGTGTATTAAAGTGATTCACTTTTTGGACTCTGCTGGTACTGGTAGGCTTAGATGCCTCCTGCAAACTGACACTTTCAGACTTCACTTACAGTGTCTGCGAGGGGTTCGGGGTCTGCAACTTCTAGGGATCTTCGCCTGTGTCGTCAATTTCCTTCTGAGTGTATGTGAGCTCTTCGATCTTGTGTAGTGACACAAGTTTCTGCTCTTCTTTGTCCAAACCCAAACTGCGCTTGATTGATCACAAGAGAGCCTTAAAAAGAGGTTAGTATTTTGGGCCAACCACACCCTTCTGATGCGGTGAGTGTTGCCTACATACAAATACTTCGAAAAGGGATTGAGCTGCGTGTAGTTCTTCCTCTTATGTGCACGTGTGCAAAATCATGTGCATAAACAGTTGACCTTCATTCAAACTTTGACATTTGACATCATGCAACATTGACCTCTTTGAATTTAGATTTGGCTCTATGGAGTGCTCGGGGATTCTCCTTGAAGATTTAAGGCGCTCTTCTTCCTTTAGATAGTGATCCTCAATGCAGTGAGAGTGCGTTAGGTCTTTTTAAAATGTAAGGGGTGAGATCTAATAACCTTAGGAATGATTTATATATTTAGGCGATCTTTGTTAGTTTCATGCCATAGCCGACCCATGAAATGTGTCTAGGCTGGCCTAACAGAGAATTTCCAATTCGAAAATAGTTGTTGAGGGCCTTGGACATTGCCGGCAGACAAAAATCTCTGCAATGATTAATATTGTCCAGGTTTTCTGATAATGGAGTGAAAAACATGAATACGAGGCATGGAGAATGTTTATCTGGGATTTAGAAGGTTTTCCTTTATGGACTAAGCTGATCCTGAATAAGCATATTTGATGGATAGAGGTGGCTAAATAATGGATGGGTAGACAGATAGAGGAAAGCATGCTCAAGAGTCATATATATGCGAATTGTCCAAGTATGTCAAAGTTGATGCTGCCAAAGTGCCAAGACCAAATTTAGGTGTCTAAAATGCTCCCTTAAATGCTAAATTAAAAGAATACAATAAATTAATTTGATACCTGTTGTAACTGCACTTGGTGTTGATAGGTGTTGTTGGAATGTGCCATTTGCTCCATGTGAATTATGCAAGAAAACATGTGTAGATTAATGTCCTCCCATGATAGGAAATCTGAAATTATTGGATCCATCGAAAATAATTGAAATTGAAAAGCTAAGGAATGAATACACCAGATGGCATGCGAACCAAGCTGCCACTTGTTGAACTTGATTGGAGAATGTCTTGGGGTGAACATGCCCCAAGAGATGCAACTGCCGGAATGGTTAGTTGGGGAGTGTAAACGCCTAAGTGCCATAGAGAGAAGGTGGTGTTAGAAGTTAAATGATGCATAACTCGACCAAACTGCCTGGGTATTTGGATAACCCGCTTTGAAATGGAGAAAATTTGATCTAGCCTTATCCTCTTCTTGGCTAAAGAATCAAGCAAGGGGGCAACAACTTTGTGGAACCTCGAAACTAGATTCATATGTAGGATCAATCGCTATAGATGGATATAGACCCAAAGTGCTCATTTTGTACCGCCGCTCTTCATAAAATAGAGAAGTGTACATTGAAAGATCCCTAAATGGGTCTCACTTGTTTTCCAACAACTCTAGGTCAATAAAAAACACCAAATACTGATCTATGATAATTATGGCAATTACCCTAATGCAGATCTGGATTTATTTGAGAAAATGCGACTAGGGTTTAAGATAGATCTTAATGCAAATGACACCCAAAAGTTATATTTTCGATTTCAGATGATTACCCAAATATTTAGAAACTGAATCATGAAAAAAACTGAATTTATTGCAGCCAAACAACCCAGAAATCAGATCTGAAGTCTGCTTAATATTTTGCCTGAAAACCCTCAAAATATACTTCAGAAAATGATGAAAATACAGCAATTTGATTTACCATATTATGGAGAATATTTGACAAATATTTTTGAGGCAAATACCTCTGAAATTGCTGCCACAACTACCCACAACAGATCCATCCAACTGCTGCTCAAAAACCACTGAAAATACCTTCAAAAACTTTTCACAAACACTGCTGAAATGAACATGGAAATCTGATTAACAACGCTGGAAATTTCTGAGTGAAATCCCCTCAATCTTTTGGGGTTTTCGTCCACAAGAGGTAGAATTCACAAGGGTTTTCGTCCTTGGAAGTTACAGCCACAAGTGCTTCCGTTTACAAGCTATTTGCAAAATATAAAATGATCATCCAATGCCATGCCCAAGTCGCCCCTCTCCTTTTTATAGGAAAAATATTATAAAATCACCTTTCCATCTTCCAATGAGAAGAGAGTGCCAAAGTGCCCTAAAAGCATGCCCATACCAAGTCGCATTTCTCCCTTGGGCAAATAAACATTACATAATATTTTTATTATTTTCCTAATGTCTAATTTGCCCACCATGTCAAGTCGCACTTTTTGCCTAGAGTGAAATAAAATCACTTTGGCCACTTAAAAGTCACTTTATTAAGTCATAATAATATTATTATAAGTGCTTTATAATAATTATTTTTAAATTGGCACTTTATAATAATTTTATGACTTAAGTCACCCTTAATCTCCTCCTTTGGCCGTCGGGTAGACTAAATGGGCCAAAGGTCTTCGACCAACAACTATCCAAAAAGAGGGACATTACAGTCCTCCCTTCCCGGGATTGCTTGCCCCCAAGCAATCACAAACTGCAATTCTGCATTCTTATCAGTTCCTGGATCCCAGATCAGCCGAGGCTTTTTTAATAGCTTCATATGCACTATACAAAACTGCTCAAACACTGCAAAAAAAATCTTATGCAACTTACTTGTCACTAGTGAAACCAGCCTCCTCATGTATGCTCCAAATTTGCCGCACTCTTCATCACATCCTTGCTGATATGCAGTGAAAAATCTTCGTAGATGTCCTCACGAGATGGTTCCTTATCCCAAACTATCATAGACTTAGCTGCCATTTGATGGGGCAGTGTGTACTTGAGTGCTCTCAACGTGACTTGTTTCCCTTTGTGTTGGAAACTCAGCTCCATAGCTTCCACATCTTGGGTGACTCTTCCCAATGAATGAAGCCATTGCATGCCAAGCACAACATTGTTATCTTTCAAATCCATGACATAGAAGTCATCACAAAGTGTATACTCACCAAATAAAATGCTAACTTGGTTGACCTTCTTCTTGCACGGGAGAGTGAGACCTCCTGCTATAGTCACATCAAAGCCTTCAAAGTTATCACATTGCAAACCTTTTTGGTCTACCAAACCTGCATCTAGGAAGTTATGTGTAGATCCACTATCCAGAAGTGCCATGATCCTACACCCGAACATTGTGCCTTCAAACATGAATGGATTAAACTTGGGTGCTCCTGAAAGATAGGTGAGTCTACCATCATTTGCAATGTCCGGTGTTGGCTGCTCCTGTTCATCCTCTGAATCTTCATCCTCAACCTTTATGAGATGTATTTTGCCTTTCCCAAGACACCTATGCCCCGGTTCCCAAGGATCATTGCAATGAAAGCATAAATTTTTCCGGTGAAGCTCATTCTTTGAAACAGTCTCCATCTTGGGTGTAAACTCAACCTTCGAAGAAGTGGGCTGCTCTTGTTGTTCTGATTTTTCCTCCTTGACGTTCTTCCTTTGGGGCTGAACTGGAGTAGTGTCTAAGTCCAAGGTTGTCCGAATAGCCTCATGCAAAGTCCTAGGCTTAAGAGCCTTGACCAATCCCCTCAACCTATCATGAAGTCCCTCAATGAACAACATCACCACTCGCCTCTCAGGCATCTCTGGCACCATCACTGCTATACGCTGAAATTCGTTGATGTATGCATCAACGTGTCCATTTTGTCGAAGTTGTGCCAAGTCTCTATAGTAAAGCTCTACATCCTTGCGATCAAATCTCGCAATCAACCTCTCACTAAACTCCCTGTATGATTGCAGAAGGTCATGATTCTGTGTGACTAGTCCATGGTGCCACCAATCGTATGCTACTCCCTCAAGGTGCAACGTGGCAAATTGGATAGCCACCGCTCTCCCGCATAGGTTTGAGAGTGAGATATGTGTCGAGCGCGTGAATTCATGCTCTCGGCACTCATCTTTCCACTATCATCAAATGTGGAAAGGGCCACCTTGTTGGTGGCCTCGCTTGACTCCTTGTTCTCTGTTCTCTCTGGCCTCTGTGCTGCCTAGCTCTCAAGCTTTCCCTCCTTTGAACACAATACTGGTGGAGGGGAAAGGCATTCCGTACCTCCTGTGGTAGAGCTCTCCACTCATCATGCGCTGCCATCACAATATCCTGAAAGATTGTGCCCTCAAGTGGGTCCTCAACTAATGGTGGCTCCTCCCTTTGTAGGAATCTAGGCTGCAGAGGTCTATCCGCAGTCCTCGTGGGTCTCCTCTCCTCTGTGTGTCTCCTATCACGTGGAGGGGAACCTCTCACGCTACCCACCTCTGTAGGTGCCCTGCTTTGTGCCTTCCGTGACTGTTAGCCACTGATACAGATCTTTCCCTTCTGTTATGCCTATCTCTCGGCCTATTCATAGTCAGACTCTCCATCAGTTGTCTCATGGTCTGAATCATTTCCTGATGGGAATCGATCATACCGCTGAAAAGAATATCTGGGTCAACTCGCTCACGCCGCGGGGGACTGTGTGATCCGTCTCTTCTGTCCATGATTCCCGTACTACTTCCTGTATCTAAATCTGTGAGAATACGTGCCTGACTCCTTGTATAATATCTGTGTGGCCCAACTTCTCTAGGCTGCATCAAACAAAACCCTCCAGGTGGGAGGATTGCTGCTCTGATACCACTGAAAGATCCCTAAATGGGTCTCACTTGTTTTCCAACAACTCTAGGTCAATAAAAAACACCAAATACTGATCTATGATAATTATGGCAATTACCCTAATGCAGATCTGGATTTATTTGAGAAAATGCAACTAGGGTTTAAGATAGATCTTAATGCAAATGACACCCAAAAGTTATATTTTCGATTTCAGATGATTACCCAAATATTTAGAAACTGAATCATGAAAAAAACTGAATTTATTGCAGCCAAACAACCCAGAAATCAGATCTGAAGTCTGCTTAATATTCTGCCTGAAAACCCTCAAAATATACTTCAGAAAATGATGAAAATACAGCGATTTGGTTTACCATATTATGGAGAATATTTGACAAATATTTTTGAGGGAAATACCTCTGAAATTGCTGCCACAACTGCCCACAATAGATCGATCCAACTGCTGCTCAAAACCACTAAAAATACCTTCAAAACTCTTCACAAACACTTTGCTGAAATGAACCTGAAATCTGATTAACAATGCTGGAAATTTCTAAGTGAAATCCCCTCTCAATCCCTTGGGGTTTTCGTCCATAAGAGGTAGAATTCACAAGGGTTTTCGTCCTTGGAAGTTACAGCCATAAGTGCTTCAGTTTACAAGCTATTTGCAAAATATAAAATGATCATGCAATGCCATGACCAAGTCGCCCCTCTCCTTTTTATAGGAAAAATATTATAAAATCACCTTTCCATCTTCCAATGAGAAGAGAGTGCCAAAGTGCCCTAAAAGCATGCCCATACCAAGTCGCATTTCTCCCTTGGGCAAATTAACATTACATAATATTTTTATTATTTTCCTAATGTCTAATTTGCCCACCATGTCAAGTCGCACCTTTTGCCTAGAGTGAAATATAATCACTTTGGCCACTTAAAAGTCACTTTATTAAGTCATAATATAAGTGCTTTATAATAATTATTTTTAAATTGGCACTTTATAATAATTTTATGACTTAAAGTCACCCTTAATCCCCCCTTTGGCCGTCGGGTAGACTAAATGGGCCAAAGGCCTTCACCAACAACTATCCAAAAAGAGGGACATTACATACATGGATTCCAACCATGCACAAAGTGATCAATCTGTTCTGCAAAATGATATAGATTGTCCAAATTGCTCATCAAAATCATGTGAATATCTCAATATGCTCAATCTGACCCATATGAATCATATAATTTGTTTGAGAATGTGGAATGCTTTGTCTGACATGGCCCAAATATTTGAAATAAGCTTATTGTATGCCCCCTTTTGATACGGCGAATAAAACCTACGAATCACTTATCTCAAAAGAAAGAGTTATGCACATCACGTTTATATAGAAAAATCATAATCATGCAAAGTACATATATAAACATGATAGGAGATGAGAAATTTCATCATTCAAGCATTTATAAAACAAGTAATCCAAAGCAATGGCAGTTGTTCTGTTAGTAACATACAAGATATAATCATGATAAATCACTAGAAATGGGTATTGGTGTTAGTGTCAGCTAGATATGTCTATGAAACACACAATAGTATCGAATAGATGCATGATATAAATCATGCCAACACCGTAGAAATAGATATTACACAATAAAGTTGTGCATGATAGAAATTACAACACCAAGCACATAGTAGCGATCAAATAGTTCCACAAAAAAAATTTAACCATGCACATGCACGCACTATCACATTGGATAAATCATACACACACATCATGATCAAGAAGCACACAAACATACAAGACATGACATTGACTTGACAGAACTCTGACCCAACACGGACATGACATGGCCATGACATGAACTAGAGAATCCTATGACACAACTGGCACACGATATGTCGTCCAAATTCACAAGGCACAATCAATGTAGTGACAAAGCAGAAAACAATTCGTATAGAAATCATTAGTCATCAACATTTGATGTCATAATCATTAGTAATAAGTAAGCATGGGGCAAGAAATGTTAGTCAACATAATCAATCAATGTTATCATCTAGACTCTAGTATAACAACATACAATATCTATAAGAAGTAGCACTCTAATGGTGTGAACAAAAGCAAGTTATGTATAAACAATCTAAGTAGCTCAATTTGATCAATGGACTTGCATAGTGAGATATAACCTAATAAGTGTGCCAAGATGCCCCCAACAGGGGCATGTCCCCAATGTAGAAAGGTTGTCTGTGGGTGTGGACAATGTCTTGCATCTGTATGTCCATATTTTATATAACTTGTATGTCTTGCATCCAACTCATATATACTGTGAAAAGCATGTGTGTACACGATGTAAATCAACATGTATATGATGATAACATCAAGTAGCTATCTGTACCATCAAAGCAAGTCGTGTGTAGGTTCTGGTTTTATACTTTAAAATGTTTGAATGTTTTTGTACTCTTGAAATATTAGCACGCATAAGTCAATTAAGCAAGACCAAGGGACCAAAGCTTTGAAATAGAAGACATGGAAGAGGTTTAGACAATCAATAACATCTGTCGAAGCATTTTGTGCACGAAGTTTTAATAACAAAGTAGTCTCAAGAGAGTGAGGGCAAGTGAGATGCCCCTGATATAGGTGCTAGAGTGACTGGCGAAGACATATCTCAAATGGGTGCATGGAGAAACTCGTAGTAGGCGCATGCCCCCTGGGAAATAGTCAATGTGTGAATGTCATATGATATATAGGCATAGATAGATGTGATCATGTAATCTCAAGGCCTGCCATGACAAAAACAAGCATAGATAGTTAGTATGGAGAGGTGGGCAAGTCATATGCCACATTAAGGTGTAACGTGCTTCAAAGTATGTGCAAGATATTTTTTTCAAAAGGTTGTATTGTGGCACAATACTTGAAAGGCTCATTGTCCATGGGACAAGTGTAGACGAAATCTTTTTGGCTAAATTTGACACATGCATGCAATGTAGAAGGAACTGCATTCATGTTGAATCTAAGGCCCACCTAGCAGGAGATTGTAGTTGAGAACATTAGGCATGACATGTGTTGCTATCATTCTTGTGCCTACTGTAATATTTAACGTCATTTGTCCAATATTTGCTGTGGTATGTTATTCAAGCCTCAGATGTTCATATTGGAGTAAGTGAGGTCCTTTACTCCATACCAAGTATTTGGAGAAAAGATATGCTGCAAATGTTAAGGCCGGATCTATTATCCTCAAGAACACACTTAACTCCTTTCCTTAGAATTTGTACATGAATGTATTAGGGAGGTGTTGGTTGATAATATGTTTAGGACGTAGGTTTTCTTTTAAAAAAATAAAAATATCTGCGCTCCATTTTAAGGTATTAACAACAGATGAAAAATATGGTGACTTGGAATCTTGTAAGGCTGCATGAAGCACATCCTTAAAACATTCGACCTTCTAAGAATATCTAGGATAGAAATCTTCGCATGTGTATTTTTAAGCCGGTCAACAAGATCATAATACTTGCTTGTATCATGGCCCGAGGAGGAGGGAACCTTTGGTTAGTCCCGACTCCCACCTTGAGTGATAGGAGGGGGATTATTTGTTGCTCTACCCCTTCGGGTTGTGACTTCATTTACCCAAAACTTGGATCAGCTTGTAAGATGAGTCTAGGACGGTAGATGTGAGGTGTCATGATTAATGCCACTCTGAGTTAATAGCGGGGAGTGGGAATAAATGGAGTCATAAGTGCTTTATCCCATCGAGTCATGACAAGAATCATCTCAGATTCGATATCCTTATCGTAAATTATACCATATGTACCACTATTATGCCCACGTATATTGACATTATGAACATTTTCAACATTAATACAACTAGCAATTGTACCCAAAGGTTCAATTGTCTTGCTGATAGGGTGGTTATAGAAGTGAAGGATGACTACTCATAGATGCCATCTTGAGATGCCGTAAAGATATGCTTGCAAAAATCCACAAAAATCAACAATATGATTGAGATTTTCGACATATTGTTTGAGGTATCCTTCGATGATCAATCAAGTTGAAAGCAATAAATTATTTCATCGCGTAGACACCAAAAAATCCAAAGTTAAATCAATCATTTGATAAATCTTCAATTCAATCTTCCAACTTGTCGATGGTCACCCTCCAGCTGTAGAATTTCTTATCTCAATGAGATTACATTGTAAATGCCCTCCATGAAAATGATATTGTTCTATTTCTCACCTTAATGTGCTAAGGTGAGTCCCCTTTGCTGTCTGATTATTACCAAAAAATATACCATGATGATTGTGTCAATGGGCTTTCCTTCGCAATGGACATGACCTTCCTACTAACATACTGGTTACTTGATTATGGGATGAGTCCATTTTCTTGCTGGGCCTTCTCCTCTCTTCCAATATAGCTTCTTCTACAAGTCATATATACCTTTTAGTATATTTTGGAATTGCTTCTATGACTCCAAGGTCCTCATGAAATAAGATTATTCCTCCCATGTGGCTTCTACCCCATATTGACAAGGATTGTAAATTTTGTCAAAATATGTATATGTAGTATGGTGAATATGTTTTTTCACAAGATATGGCTCTTACCTAAAAATTAACATGACATACTGCATAACCGAGTAAGATTCACAAAGTACCAATGAAAGTGCTTACAGCTGTCAACCCAACCTTACACAAAGAAATATTTGCATACCATACAATGGAAATTAGTATAATACACCTTTAACCTATAAAAACATTAACATGTCAATAATGCTTTAGAATATAACATCAGTTTTGAATAAAATATTAAGGATTGCGATTTAATATGGATAAGAGTGCTAAAATATATCTCATACAATTCTCAAATTATTTATGTAATTATTGACTAACTTTATGGAGATAAAAAAAAAAACTACATTATAAAGCAATTAAGATTTAAGATCTAGCTGTAATCAATATCTTATAAACATTCACTTACAGATTAAAGAGACCTATAATCAATATCTTATAAACATTCACTTACATATTATGTTTTATGAAATGTAAAACTCAAAATTACTGTCTAATTTCTCACCGATGCTTCAATATCTTACTAATTTGAAGTTAAGAGTCATGAAAGGATTAGCTGAATTAACCAGATTTTTTGAAAGTTAAAAAGGCAAGAGTGACAAGGAAATAAACTTTGTTGGAAATTTCCTTTCCATACATGGGATTGTTCATCCATCCATCCTGTTTGCAAGAAAAGAGCCTCGAATTAACATGGAATTGTGCAAAATGAATTCCCAAATTCAATATATTGAGTATATTGGTGCATTGTTGTCAATTTTTGAATTAGAAGTATGTTCACTGGGCTACTTTTGAGTGACTATCATTGAATCCGAAATATTGCTAGCTTCCTCTATACATGTGTTGCAATGCGAAAGGCTCAACTCAGTGTGATGCCTTTATTATTTTTCAAACTATTATGCTCATGTACCATGAGCTGTGCCAAAACAGAGCTTTACACATTGAAGTGCTATTTATTTCATGATTAAGACACTTCACTGTGAGAGAAAAAATAGAAGCAATAACACGTTGATGTGTAGGTCACATTAAAAGCCCGCGATTGATGATCGGAGTACTATTGTTTTATTGGTTTTGTGCTCAGCCTTAAAAAAACTTGTGGGGTCAAATGTTTATGTTTGTGTAGGTGATGTTTTTGAGGCCATTGGAGATAGTAACACCTATTTTTTTGGAATAGGGTAAAATGGGGTTTTGGAAGGACCCTCATCCTTTATACAAAAAGCCCATATGGCAAGATAGAGCAGTGAAGATTACATAGATAAAGCCAAAAGGTGAAGCAAAAAAGCAGTAACTAGATACATAGCTATAATTACTTAGCATAGAGATTCTTGAGATCTTGGACAACTTTCTTCACAGCCACTGAGGCACTTATGTCAGCGAAGGTATTTGCCAGTTTTATAAGCTCGACACAATTTTTTTCCAAAGTGTCCCAGGTGTTTTCAGTATAGTCCTTCCAATCTTGAAGGACAATGAAAGCTATTTGAAGTTTTTCAAGGATAGATGCCACGATATTGATATCCTCCTCATTTTTAGGGGCATCATCAATTTGTTGTTTCTCCTCAACCACCATTTCAACATCTTCCTTAGCAGCATTAGGAGATTCCTCTACCTCGGGGCCTAGAGATTCCGGGTAAACAGAAGAGAGGCCTAAGAGCACCTCCGGAATAAACTTCTCGACCGTAATTATCTATGGGCATATCATTCGGGAAGCCACCCGGGAAAGGGGGTCCTCAGGGGATGCTGCAGAGAGGTCGTGAGAGGTAGAAACAACATCATGGCTAGGAGGGGGAGACACAGAGCAATCAAAAGGTTGACTGATGATCATCACATCAAAATTAGAGTTAGAGGAAATTTGCTTGCGGCGACAATGACTGCGGGGAGGAGCGGAGGAGGAGGGGAGAGCAGGGGAAGGTTGTAGTGACGTAGAAGCAGGGCGACGACCTTTACCCAGCTTAGGTAGTAAATGCAGCAGTTTTGTAGGGGAAGCCACTGACTGAAACAACAAGTACAAAAGACCATGGTGCAGGAGAGGCCCCTCTCCTTCCCTGGCTAAATTGATGGAAAAATCAAGAGATTGGTAAAGAAAAGTGGCCAAGTTTACCTTTTTCCCGTGGCACAGGTGAGAAAGGAGGAAGAGTTGGGGCCCAAACACCAATTTATAACGACCGTCAAGAGTGAAGTATTGCATAATGGAGTAGCCGGACTGGTACTTCTGCAAATTTTTCCCTTGGGTCGAGAAAATCCACCATTTCTGCCTTAAGAGATCTCTTGAAGTAAACATTGCCAATAGAGGGAAGACCAGTGGCCGCCGTGATAGAATTAGTCGAGATGGTGAACTTGGTGTTTCCGACTTTCACCTTGCCTTTCTTCTAGGAAGCTAAAATGCTGCATGAAACTCTTATGGATGCATCCATGAGTCTCTCCATGAATGTCGTAATGCCTGCATCCTGTAGGATATCCCAGATGTCATATTCACTCCTAAAATCATCACAAGAAACAGGCTCAATTCTCTTAATCTGACCCCCCATTTTTCTGTAAGTGGCAAGGAATGGGAAAATTACAAAATGGGCCCCGAAGAAATAAGAATTTTGCGAGGCTTTTGTCCGGACTCTCACACGTGTTCGTCAGGAGGGTAATTGAGTGTTATTAATTACTAACAATCCGCCCCAAAAAGCCATTATTAAATAAGCCGCTGTGTCGCACGCGTGCCAACACTCGTAATCATGAATTGCATTGATAGCCCCTTGATTAGAATTAGAATTTCTGCTGCCACAAAAATAGGGGGAGCTATCCCTAATCTTGCTGACATTGATATCAGTTCTAGCAGTGTAGATGAAGCCCAGAAGAAGCTTCTAGTAGATGCTAAGCCTCAGAAGGATGATCATTGGATATGATGCTAATCAAATTACTCAGAAAGTTTCCAATCCAAGTCTTTTGTTCCTCAGAGAGAACCCCAATATTCGCCAGAGAGTCAACAACCTTGTTACCTTCCCTATAAATGTGCTGAAACTTGATTTCTTGAAAGCTTAATTGCAGAGCCCTAATATCCTCAATAATATTCTGAATTGTCCATTGAGCAGGTTCCTTTGAATTCAGAATTTTTATGAGATTGAGGGAATCACTCTCCACTATAATTCACCCTTATCCAACAAGGAGAGCAAGTTCTAAACCTTTGAGAATCGTCAGAGCTTCAGCTCGGTGGTTGGTGCCAAATCCAAAGTTAACTGCAGAAGTAGCCAGAGGGAGGCCAGAATGATCTCTCAAAATGGAACTGCCCCCTGAAGCGCTCAGATTTCCTTTAGCAACACCATCTGTATTTAGCTTTAGCCAGCCTGAAGGGGAGGGGACCAAATCACACTTGCTCTCGCAGCGGCAGAGGGATGAGCAACAACCAGAATGGCAAGTTGCTGAAACCAATTATTTGTGCCACCGAAATTGACTTTCTGTTTGTGTTTCCTCCAAATGAAACAGTTAGGATTTTCTTGGAAAATAGTTGCAATACCCTTGAAGACCTTGGCTAGATCCATAGATTGCTCTTTGAAGATACATCTGTTTCTTTCCTTCCAGATACCCCAAAGACCATGGGGAGAAGGAGTTTCCAAGTTAGGGATAAGACAGGATGGGAGAAAGAAGAGCTCCCATGGGTGAAAGCATCAGGCAGAGAGGAGGGAAAAAAACTAGGCAACGCCAAGATGTTCAAAGAGAAGGCCCCAAAGAGAATGGGAGAAAGGGCAATGGAGGAGAAGATGAGTTGAGGTTTCCAACGCGGAAAGACAAAGAACACAGTGGGAGGAAGAGCGAAGCCCCTTCTTGTAAGGCTTTCACTAGAAAGGAAAGCATCTTTGAATGAGAGCCAGAAAAAGAAGCCAATCTTAGGGGTAACATGAGAAGGCCAGACATGATGAAGCAGAGGACCATAAGGGGCATGGGGTTTGGAGAAGTATGCCACTTTAACAGAGAAAGCGCCAGAGGGGGAAGGGGCCAAATGAGCTCGTCCTCAGGCATGGTGAAAGGGATATACTGTGAAGATAGAGCAGATCTGAGACTTTTTATACGTTGCAATTGAATACTGCTGCAATTAGACCAGACAGGAATGTGCCAGCAAGGGTTGTTATCATCTTTGCTAATATATCCATTAACTTTACTGCCACATATTGAGGAGAGTTGAGCTTTGATAGGGTCCCAGAATGAATCCAATGCAAGTGGCTTAGCCCCAAACCACCAATCTTTCCAAAAGTCAATTTGTGATCCATTTCCTAAGCGCCATTTAGTTCTAGCTCTCAGTAGTGGCAGGGAGCTTACAATTGAGTTCCATATAGCTGAGCCCCTTGGAATTTCAAAATGAAGAAAGTCTTTGGAAGGATAAAGGTATTTAGCAATAAGGAGTTGAACCCAAGGTGCCTTATCTTTGGATGCAACCGCCCAACCCAACTTAACAAGCATGGTCTCGTTCATATCAGCAATCCTTCGAAGCCCCAGACCTCCAATATGGGTAGGTTTACAAGCAATATTCCAGGAGACCAGATGAACTCTTTTCCTTTCTTTAGTCCCAGACCAAAGAAAACATTTTTGAATTTGCTCAATTCGATTAGCAACCGAAGAAGGCATTTTGAGTAAAGACATAAAGTAAATAGGAAGGCTTTGAAGAGTCGCTTTGACTAGTTGAAGCTTACTTGTCTGACTGAGGAGGATCCTTTCCAGCCTGCCAATTTCTTTTGATAGCGCTCTATAACAGGTGTCCATAGATCTTTGAGTTGTCTTCCTTTAAAGAGGGGTAGACCTAAATAAGTAGATGGAAGGTCTACAATGCTGCAACCGAAGATGTCAGCAATCTTCATCTGTCTGCTGAACGACGTATTGATGAAAGCAACACAACTTTTGGAGAAATTTATAATCTGCTGCAAGGCCAATTGGTAACTATCAAGAATCTTCTTCAGGATTTTGGCTTCTACAACCAAGGCAACACCCATGACAAGCGTGTCATCAACAAATTGGCTATGGGTGGCAGAAGGAGTTCTAGTCATGATCTTGATACCCGAGATAGTAGTAGCCTGCTTAGCAACTTCAAGAGCACGACTTAAAGAATCAGCCATTAAAATAAAGAGAAAGGGCGAAAGAGGATCACCTTGCCTGATCCCTTGATTGCTATTGAAGAATCCTGCTGGTATGCCATTTATCGGAATCAAGAAATAGGGAGATGAGATACAACTAAGCATCCAACTGCACCACTTATCACAAAACCCAAAGTTTTTAGAACACGCAAAAGGAAAGACCAGTTGACACGATCAAACGCTTTTTGCATGTCCAATTTGAGAATCATCCCTACAGTTTTGGCGTGTTGAACTGAGTGGATGGCTTCATGGAGTGAAATGACACCTCCTTGGATCAAATGGCCTCTAATAAATCCATTATGCTCTTCCGAGATCAACACGTTCATAAAAAGGCTTAAGTCTAGTTGCTAACATTTTGGTAATTATTTGATAGGAAGTGTTGTAGAGACTAATCGACCTAAAGTTGGAGACAACTTTGGAGCTAAGAGATTTAGGGGCCAAAGCAATAAAGGTAGTATTCCATTCCTTCAAAAGCGAGTCATTCCTTTGGAATTCATTGACTTGCCTCAAAGAGATATTCTTTAATAATTTCCCAATAAATTTGAAAGAAAACAATCGGGAAACCATTAGGACCAGGGGATTTATCTCCTTTCATAGTGAAAATAGCTTTATGAATTTCCTCCATGGAGAAAGGTGGGTCAACTTATCATTAATTTCATCCGAGATCAACCTAGGTGTGTGTTGAAGCATCTCAGCCATCTCATTCTCCCCGAGGGACTTCTTCTTGAAGAAGATTGGAATAAAAATTTATTAGCTCCCTCGAAATATCTCGCTTTAGCATTCAACACTTTACCTTCGAGGAAAGCGCCTTTACTTTATCTCTACTTTTGTGCTTGAAGGCTTAGCATGAAAAAACTTAGTATTTCTATCTCCTTGTTGAAGCTAGAGCGCCTAGACCTTTTTCTCCAATAAGCCTCCTCTTGAGCTAGGGTGTTAATGTAATCGCTCAATAGGGATGCTTCTTGGTGGTATAGAGAAGCGGTTTTGCCAACTTTCTCAATATCAGCACCAATATCTAAGATCTTATGAGATAGTTGCACGCTTTCTAGTACGAATATACCAAAGATCTTGACTTTCTAGACCTTGAGCTGTTTTTTCACCTCACTAAGCTTCTTTGTGAATCTATACATTGCCGTACCACTGTATATTCACCTTCCACCAGCTTTCAATAAGCTTATCAAGATTGTGATTTTGAAGCCAAGCCAACTCGAACCTGAAGGGAGGATTTTTGTTCTTATGAAGAGTGTCAGCACTTAATAACAAAGGGTTGTGATTAGAAGCAACTCTTGGGAGAGCACTAAGATAGAAGTCAGAGAAGTGTAAAATCCAATCCATAGATCCAAGAGCTCTATTGAGCCTACTTTGAATGTGATTTTGCCCAATCCTATGGTTTGACCAGGTGTAAGAAGCACCATGAAGATCGATATCAAAAAACTCACCTTGCCTGATGAAATCCGCCAATGCTTCCATGCTGCTGAATTTGACAGGAGCACCGCCATGCTTTTCGAAGGATAGAGGTGGTGTTAAAATCTCCCACAATGAGCCAAGGGAGTTGTTTACAATTGTTTCTAAATTCCAGTATGTCTCTCCAAATATTTTCCCTTTGGGCTTCAAGATTAGGCGCGTAGAGGTTGATAACAATCCAACCTATATCAACTCCAATCTCTTGAAAGAACATACCCATGAAGTGAGGAGTTTTGATAATGCAGTCCCCATAAAGGACTTGCGAGTTCCAAAGAATGCAAAGACCCCAAGAATTTCCAAAGGATTCTTGAGAGGCAAAGGAGGCGAAGGCCACAACCTAGGAATGTTGCAGTCATCCTTTAGCTTAGTTTCTTGCAACATGATGATGTTCGAGAGAGTGCTTCATCTGATATCCTTTAGGACTCTTTTCTTATGGAGAGAATTGAGTCCCCTAATATTCCATGAGATGATCTTCATTTTGTAGATGCGGGTTGCTCCCACCCTCCATAGTGAGAATACCTTGTGTTCCTTGTGCAATATTTTGTGTTGATTCTTTACGTATTTTAGCTTGATTAGTGGGCCTTCCTTGTAGCTTATTGGCTCCCACATCAATATTTCTCTTGCGGTTGCTTCTAGTGACTCTAGGCTGGTCAATGTCCCTTGAGGCCTCGGAAGAGGGTGAGGGGAAGGAAAGACGCTCCTCCAGTAGAGAGCACAGGGAGTTGGCGAAGAGGGGGGGAAGGAAGAAAGAGCTTCAACAAAGGGAATGAAAGAGTAGAGAATGAGAGCAGACTTTGGTTGGGAAATAGAGGGGGAGGTTAGGACAAAGGTGGAATGAAGGGTTCTTTGCTCGGGAGGGGGCTCGAAAGAGGGGATTTCACCATCTTCCAAGACTACAAAAGGGTTGGAGGTGCCAACATTAGGAACAACTTTTGGGATAAATTTACCTTTCTTCTTAGGAGAGATTTCAAAGCTCTTTTGTTTAGGTGGTGGTTTAGATGGACAGATCGGGGCCCTATGTCCGATACTCTTACAGATCAAGCAAGCTTCGGGATATATTCATATTCAATAGGCTGTGACCATATGCCAAAATCCGATAAGAGATCTATGGATTTGGGTAGAGGGCCACTAACATCAACATTAACACAAAAACGTGCATGAATAAATCTAGTTTTAGCCTTAATAGCTTGATCAATGGCGATGAGAGTACCCATAGAAAGAGTGATACCTTCAATAACAACAGGATCCCATAATTCTAGGGAAGGCACGAAAGGCGAACCCAAATCGGAGCTTAGGTCATGGTTTCAGTGTGCGGATTGAAGCCCAAAGTCCATTTGCGTATATAGAAGCCTCTTCTTCCGAAAAACCATGGACCTCCAAGGAGAGCACGAGCAAAATCCTCCTTCATACTGAAGGTAAACAGGATGAAGCCATTTGGCATGGCCACAATCTCAAGGGAGCCAATGAGCCCACTTCGGTCTTGCCCATTTTTGATGTCCTCCATAGGGGGTCTGGGACCCATGAGCTTTCCTATCAAGGACAAATCCCTCAAGGCCGAAGCAACAACAGTGATTTGAGAGGGGATCTTCAAAGAAAAGGTCCCATCAAGGACGGAAGGATGCAACTTGGCGCAGAATGGGGCACCGGGGGACCCAACTTCCACGATTTTCCATGCCTCAGGCTGAGGACGAGGGGATAGGCCACTTGAAGGGTCAAGTGGAATCTCAAAGACCTGACCAGAGGGGTCTGGCATGGACGTAGGAGGCTAGCAGAATTCAAAATTCAGCGAGCGGGAAAACGGTTGTAGAGCAGTTGTGCATTCAAACTTTGGATGGTAAACACTTTTATTATACCAAAGTTATGAATTGGAGTGGTGGAGGAGTACTTTCTCTAAGTGGGACATGGGGGTGGGCTTGGGTCCTTAATGTCCGCTGAGCGATCCGCATTCGGAGCGCCCGCTATGTTCCGCTTGGTCCATATGGAGAAGTTCGACCCCTACCTCAAGGTGTCCCCATGGCCACTTATTGAAAGCATCCAATGAAATCAATGGGAATGGAACTTGGGTTGATGATTACAAACTACTTGTAACTGACAGTAGCACCTATTGGACATGAGTACACATTTTCAATAGTAGCATTTGCTGTTGATAGAATATAATGTGCAACATATGTTAAATCAGATGCCATATCTGGACTTACAGGGTGGTTTTCTCATATGGGTAATGTGCCTATATCTTCAGTTGAATTGGATTGATATCATACAGAAGTTACTTTTCATTTACATAATTGACTTCAAGTACAAAAATTAGATGAAAACTGAATAATTCCAAATATCCATCACTTGAGAAATATACTTACACATAATATTGTAAAACCTTTAAATTGGGTATGGTATCATCCTTTGCATCATCTTTGAGTACAGACAAATGTTCTATAAGTACACAATTTGTTGCTAAAAGAAACTAATTGCTTCAACATAATAATAATGGAAACAGACATCAAAGTGACTCTGAAAGCATACTGTCCAGTAAATGATTGGAGTAGCTACCTATAAAGTTTATGGTCTAAGTGAATTTGAACCCAACATTTTGTTATATTCTTCTATAACACTATTGCAATGTGAAAGGCTCAGCTCAGTAATGCCGTCTAATATTTTACAAACTACCATTCGCCTACATCACTGGCTGTACTAAAACAGAGCTTTACACCCTGATATTGTCCACTATCAGCACATAATAAAAAAAAGTTTTAACTATACCCCAAGAAACAAAATAAGAGTTAAATTAAAGATAATTAAAAATCCCTGCAATATTAGTGTGATTCTCTGCTGCTCACAATTTGTGTGTGCGTGTTCTGAAGAATATAAATTCCCACATCCAAAGCTTCCTACAAGAAAATAAATCTTTACAAAATCCACCCTCATGGGATCCTATCAAAAGAAAACAAACCCTGGAATTTACTGAGCTTGGAGGTTTACCCACAAAGAAAATAACAAACTGTAAAGAGAAGGAAGGAATGCATACTACGAAGAAAGGTAGGGATTAGGGAGGCATCGCCAAGGAAAATAAAAAAATTAGGCGTGCAAGTGATTCATTGACAATAATAATATCAAACTCCCAGTGCTATGCAAGGAGGGTTGGTTGTGAGAGGTGATCCACCTATACATTGCAGCCCTGCATTTACAGGAAATTCACTTTTAGAGGTTTAGCCAATCAACTCCCACAACCACTTAAAACATGTTGGACTAAAGCCAATTAAGAATAAATAAAATTTTTGGAACATACTCAACTCACCTTTTCTGGAATACTCCGACTAAGAAAAAAAGAAACAAAAAGAGTGCGTCCAAGGCACATGGCTCCCAAGGCTTAATTGCAACTCACATGGCTCCAAGAGTCCAAAGGCAGGCCGCTTCATCCTTGTCCATCCCACTAGTTTCCAACATGATGCCATCTCCAACTTTGGATGCTCAGACAACTCCTTTGATACTTTCTCCCATCGCATCTTATCTCTCTCAGCAGCACACGGTACAATCTTCCATTTCCAAGGCCTGTGTCGAAACATGAGCCTATCAGTGAACAATGTATAGGCACAAAGAGCCATATCGGTACAGTCAATGGCCTATTGGAAAGACAGAGATATGGGAAAATGCTTCACCAAATGGCCGATCAGCTCACCTTTGCCACCCTACTGCCAGCTTGTGTTACAGAGGTTTGAATAGGTTATGCACATCCCTCCAATCATAGCAGATGGGCAACCCACACTAAAATTCCTACAGAAATCATAGAACAATAAAAAAATTATGGCTTATGCATATCAATATGCTACTCTTTCCTGTATAATGAAATTCATATCTCTTTGACGTAGTTCATACAAACACTAAACGATTGGCGACAGATCTATACAGTGGTCTCCTATTAATTGAATTGGACTTCAAATCTTAGTAAAATTCTTTATAGTAAAATCTAAAAGATAAGAATGGAGGTCTTATCAAAGTAGGACGTAGACTGTAAATTTACTTCTCATGGACAGTTCTAATTGAATGTGTGGTCGGCGTGAAATGCAAGAAAGCCAAATGTGGTCTCGATGAATGCGATGCACAGTATTAAACCCATCTCCATAATGGTGAAAACAGTGACAAAGAGGATCAATGGCTGACAGGATTTCCACGGTCTTGCATGTGCATGGCTATGTCACTTGTCGTTGATCTGCACAGTGCAGCTCGATCTTGCCTTTAAATAATGCCTATCGGCGTAATAAGCTACGTAAGTTTTGTCACTAGTAGGAGCTAGATCATCATCATCAAGAGTGTTTATAACTACAACATTGCAATCATATGTAACTCTATCATGTTCCAAACCACGATAAAATATTTTATTGTGTAAACAATGAAAAAAACATGATTTTTTTGAGAAAAATTCTTCCAACAGCCATAGCAAAGTGCCTAGCATTATAATAGTAGCTACTTCACATGAAGCAAATTTCCTCTTAAGACACAAGAATATACATGATATACAAGAGAAATGATAAACATGATTATCATCAACAGCCACCATTTTGCAAGACCAGCCTTCTCAAAATTGGAATATGATATAAACATGAAAAGCATTTCAAAAGCTAGGGAAAATTATAGAAATTAGATCTGTTAATGCAATGTGTGGAAATCAGATATTAGACCTGAAAGTCAAACCCTAATAGGGGAGAAATATGAAACCCTAATGTTGAAGCAAACCTAGGATTTTCATGTTCAAATCAATTGAGAGGTTCACCAAAATGTTTTGATTATTTTATGCTTAAGAGATGTAAATGTAACCAAACATGAGCTAATTCAGAGCATATAAATAAGGGCATTAAATACAAGAATTTGAAACTTGAAAGATAAATAGATGTTGCAATTATTTAATATAGAAATGACAAAACGATAGAATGACGAGTTACTTAGCTAATTTTGATTGTTTGTCACTCGTAGAAGGTGTCACAAGACTTGGAATTGATTTGGAAATGCTTCTTAGGTGCTCAAATCAAGAACAAGGGTCGACAGGTTGTTTGAATACTGCCCACAGACTCAGATGCCTGTGGCAAACCTGAACTGTGGGACTTTACTGATAGTGTCTGCGAGGGGTTGGGGTCTGCAACTTCTAGGAGACCTTTGCCTCAGTCTGCAATCTGCTTTTGAGTGTATGTGAGCTCCTTGATCATGTGGGATAATACCTTTTTTGCTCTTCTTTGTCTAAACCCTAATTGTGCTTGATTCATCACAAGAGAATCTTAAAAAAGGGGTTAATATTTTGGGTTGGTCAACCTCACCATACTCTCATTATGTGATGAGCGTTGTATACATACCAATATTCCGAAAAGGGATCAAGCTACATGTAATTCTCCCACCTATGGGAATATGTGCATAAAAAATTGACCTTCATTTAGACTTTGACATTGGCATCATGCAACTTTGACCTCCTTGAATTCAAATTTGGCTTTGTGGATTGCTCTAGGAAAAATTTGTATATTTAGGTGACATGTCGTTAGTTTCCCAACGTAGTCGACCCATGAAACGTGTCTAGGACGACCTAGTGGAGAATTCCTGATTTGAAAAATAGCTGTTGAGCCCCCTAGACATTGCTCACGAGGGAGACCCCTATGCTAACCGACTTTGTTCAAGTTTTACCGATGGTGTTGCGGGAGTGCAAAATATGAATCGAGACATGGAAAAGGTTTGTCAAGGATTCTAAAGGTGTTCATGTCTAGAATAATCTGATCATCAATATGTATATTCAACAAATAGTGGTAGCCTTAGGTCTATTTTAAAATGTCACAAATGTACGGGTACTGTATCCATTTCAGTCAAGGGTACTTGTAGCCAATACGTTTTGGATACACATATGGAGTGCACGAAGTATCCGATACACGGATATGGAATTTTTTTTTCGGCCCGGATATGACAAAGACAAAAAATATATAAAAATTAAAAAATATATAAATTTCAGCCTACTAAATAGGAATTAAGTTATCAACCACATATTATGCATATGAAAGACAAGATAAGTAGATAACTTATAAGTTATAAGCTAAATAAGTAAATAACCACAACAAGACAAGTCATAATTTGTTAAAATGTAGAAACTTAAAAGCTTAAAAGTTAAATACTTAAATTAAACACAATGTGAATGTCATGATATATTAAATTCAATTTATTACACCAAATTCCAATGATCAAAGTTCAAACTATCTTTCAATATTCATCATATTCCTCTTCATCAAGAGCATTATCATTATCATCATTATGTGGTTCATTAGAACCACATGGACTCAAACCACTCCCACTAGGGCCACTCGACAATTGCACCCCAGTGCATGTAGGTCTCGCGACGCCAAAGAAGTCTCCAATCCCTCATCATCTAATGGCTCAAAGTTTGAAGTTTAAAGTTTAAAGTTTGAAGTCATGAAGAAGCGTAAACGAGGAAAATAAGAAAATATCAAGCATTGAATGGATGTCTGCGAAGTGCTTGATCAAATGCTTGATTATCGTATTCATGATCGTGCAATGCTTGATGGTCATGGGGCTATGTAGTATTGAGCTACAAGTTACTATGCCACTTGGGTGGAGGTGACGGGCTTTATGTGCCTAGGGCCATAGGGTGACCCGACCTCATTAAATGGAGAGATAAGGTGACGAGACTCTTTGGTGAGTGACCCAATATGGAGAAATAAGGAGACGAGGCTCTATGGTGAGTGACCCAACATGGAGAAATAAGGTGACGGGGCTCTATGACTTGGTTTTGGCACTATGATTCTTTCTCTATTGGGAGGCATATGGAGTTCTTTTGGGAGGCTTATGGAGATTTGGGAGGCATATGGAGTTGGTATGTATGATTCATGAGTTACTACTCGAGTCCCGCTATGTGTTATGTTGAGGCTTAATGCTCCTCTTTGTTTGCATGTGCTATTAGATCTTACCTTGACACTGTGTGGGTATAATTGTGGTTTTGAGTCATGTGATACCTATTGCATATGTACTAGCGTGATGCCTCATTATATGTTAGGCACGTGGGTGTGTTGGATCTATGCCTGGGGCATATGTGTTGAGAATTCTATGTTATGTGGACTACTTGTTGTCTTTCCATGGTGGGGTTAGAGGTCTTGTGATGTGATTCATTTGTGAAAATGTGCTAAAAATGTGTTTTGTGGGTTGTTTGTATTGTGCTTTGTACCTTGTGTGACATTGTGATGTCAACTTTGCTTTGGGGCAACCTACTGGAACTTTGAAATTTAAAATCCTTAACAAGTGATAACATTATGAACATTGAACAAGTGAATTGTGCAATTAGTACAACTAATAAATGGTGAATACCCTTATGAGAAAACACATGCAAATGTGTTTCAAACGATAATCAAAATTTGGATTTGAATCCACTATGGATTTGAACTATTGAACAATGAAGTCTTATGAGCTTTGAAACTAAGAAAATGTATTAAGGAAAAGATTAATTGAGTAATAAAATAAGGAGTAATGCCAATCTTCATAGAACATTAAGAAATTGAGGAAATTTTAAAATATGCTTAAACTTGCTAGTGGTTGCGTTTTAAGCAACATAGCCTTTTGCTAATCGGAATTTGTCATTGATTTTCTGTGCTTACTCATCCCTCTTAGTGCTTGGAGTGTGTTGCATCGTGGACGATGCTTTTATAAGGGGAGGAAGATGTAATGCCCCTACCGTTACCACCCCCTTTCAACTTTAGTTACTTGATCTCGAGTTGGCCCATGGTATGATTGAGTTCGTTGTTCCAAGCATTGTGCTTACGATATGGATAATTCAGAAAATGAAACAATTAAATACAACATAAGAAAAATAGTATTACCTTTCTAAAATTGAAATATTAGATGTTGATAAAGGATAAAAGTAATTGTATTGGTAATATTGGATATCTCATTATCCTATAAAGTCAAGAGTGCAATTTCCTACATTTAAGAAAGCACTAGATTACAAGCCTTTGTGACACTTTATTTTGGTAGGAGTCAAGTCTCCGTGCTTTACGGGTTAATACCACTTCCGTGGTGTTTAAGAGGATCCTTTTGACCTTCAACGTGAAGTGCGTTCTCAAATAACAAGGTCGTTTTCATTGTATCATAATTATATTTATTTAATTTAATAAAAATAATTGTGGGAAGAAAATAAGTGTCTTAACGAGGAGCTGTTGTGGTTTCGGTTAAAGCAAATTTTAAAATAATAAAATAAATCATGAAATAAACAATAGAAGGAGATTTTATTAAATTTAAATAAATCATAAAATATTATTAATATTCCTGAATTCTCCCAATGGCTCAGGGCTTGTGCCAACCCCATTTCAAGGAATGAAATAATGGGATTTTTTATTTATGTGAGAATATTTTAATGAAATTTTTGGGCATGCGTGAGGATTTTGGAAAATTTGGCTTTTGGGGAATTTGTAAAATTGTCAGAGGATGTATTCGGATGGTTCTTGGCTTGGGTGGAAGCTTTCATGGTGAGGGCAGTGTTGTTGCAGGTTTTACTTTGAATGGCCCTGTTTGAGTTGAGATTGATGATGGACAGTATTGGTATGGTTTGTTGGATTCTGTTTTACTTCTGTTAGATTGCAGTTTCTTACTCTAACCAGGCGTGGAGCCATCATTCACAGTATTTCTCTGCATTTTCCCTGCCGTGCCAGATTTGGGGGCCTTAGAGCTTGGTCTGGACAATAATGATTGCAGAAATGCACAAAATGCTTACATTAATGGGCCATGGAGACTTTTAAGCAAATGTTTGTGTTAGGTGCATAGCCTAGCTTTGCAACGCTTGCCTGTTTCCTCCCTGCTTGTACAAAATGAGAGCCTTTGTTTTTAGATGTCGACACCTGCCAGGCTTTTGGAGGATGCCCTTTTTGTTTTTTTATTATCTGGCAGATGTTGTTGTTGCAAGTGCCCTGGTGTTCAATTATGCAAACGTGGAAGCTTGTGCTTGGCATGGGCAGCACAGGGTATGTGAATTGTTTATTAAAATGCCTGGAAGGATGGCAGTCTTTTGGACTGTTGGGCGAAAATGGAACGATGTAGAGAAAATTATCATGCCCATGCACCAGGCATCTGAACTGTTCATTAACATGCCTCAAAAGGGTGGTCACGTGGACTGTGTTGATTCCTGGGTATGCACTAACTGGGTTTGCTGAATAGGCTTTGGAAACTTCAAGCATTGCAAAATCGGCAGGTGTAAAGCTAGGTGCTGCAGCCCTGCCAACATCAACCAGCCTGCTCCAAGATGAGAGCGTTTGGACTGTTGCTGTCCATCAAAACATAATAGATTTTTTTTTGTTCTGTCCCATGTATTCAGACCAGCGCCTCTTACAACTGGTCCTCTCTTCTTAATGCTGTGAAATTTAGTCTGAGATTGGCGGTGAAGGGAATTTGCATTACATGATTATTTGAAACAATAGTAGTAGCATACATCTACCTTTCCATTTACCTCTCTACTGGTTTGGACCCACCTTGCTCTTTTGGTGAAGTTGAAGAGGATGATGGACCTCCTTCTTGTCCATATCAACACAGTGGGCTTGTGAACACGTATCATTACACTTACCTTTCCATTTACCTTTCTCTATCATTACACTTACCTTTCCATTTACCTTTCTCTATCGGTTCAGATGATGGACCTTCGTCTTGTCCATCCCATTACAATGAGCCTGGAAACATGCCTCATCTATGTCTTTAAGCTTGGCCAGCAACATGGGTCTTAGATAATTTTGGAACCCTCCAATAGACTTCTTGAAGATGTCATAATCGTGCACATCTTTGCTTGTAGGGACATCCTTATTTCAGAAATATCGTGTATTCATGCATACTTTTCCATTGTTTTTGCATAAAACATCGCTAATAATAAACCCCTACCCTTTATAACAAATAAGATAAAATGTCCTCTTAACTAGCTTCTTAAATTCATCTCGTCTAATTGGTGATAATTTTCTCATAACCAATGAGAGAACATAGCTTTCAAACCAAGTGAGTGCTCGACTTACCAATGTCGATCTTGCAAGAAAAATTTCACTCGTTATTGATATTATGTAAATCAAAATATATCTCAAGCTGAGCCAAGAAGTGATCAAGTTTCTCAAGATCTACTTCACCTTCATATGGCGGGATTTCAATCTTGGCTTCTGCTTTAAATGGAGGTTGAGTTGGAGGTGCTAGGTTGGTATGGGGCTGCTCCTCCTCACGGGCTTGGGGCTGCTCTTAGTTCAGCTTTTCATTTGCTTTAGGAAACTCCGTGGAAATTCCTAGCTTTCCTATGGGAGTGTCTATGATAGTCTACAATGGATCAAGCTTACCAACCATGAGAAATGCTCACGATGTCTTCTTCCAATTTGATGAATCTTCCTTCATTATCTTGAGCCACCCTCTCTTCTTCATTGGTCATGATTCTCAATTCTCTATTCCACTTATTGGTGGATATCACTGGCTGCAAGGGAACCAATCCACCACCTCCTTTTGCACCAGTTTGTTCTAGTCACAAACATCAATCTGCAAAACTGATCACACCACAAGAAAACCACAAAAACCAAGAAACAACTGCTATGATACCAATATGATCTGTAATCAGGATAGGTATTTTATAATTAATTCATCACCACAAACATATTTCATTGACAAACATCTTAGTTGATTTGTTTTTCGTTCCCATAGAATTTAGTCAAGAAAACAGTCAATTTACGCCTAGAAATGAATTGCGTAGTGCTATAACCAGTGTAGAATGTGGTCTGCAAGAAAAGAAACAAGAAAAAACTACAACCATACAAGAAATAGAGCTCAACGTAGGGACTGTTTACCTTGGAGAAGCATGATGTGTGAAAATTCTAGAAGACCAAAACCTTTCCTTCTCTTATTACTATTTCCTCTCTAATATTACAAGCTTACATCCTCCCGTAGGCCTCCAAGGACACCAACAACATATCAACGGTATCCTTGCAACTTGCCATGTTCTGCAACTTGTTTCCATGCACACTCGCCTGCTGCACTCCCTAAACACTCAACCTAAAATGAATTTCTGTATCAATGATCGGGTGGATGACTGATTGGAACAGCCCCTAGTGGGTGAGCATAACCAAACTCAGCAAGAATGAACCAAGCAGGTGGTCCAAAATGCCAAAGAACATGAAGAAACACTGTTTTCATTTGGTGCTCTTCTTTTCGGTTTATCATGGACAGAACTGCCACATACATCAAGGCAAAATTGTTATCACATCCTCAACCGCCATGACATATCTGAAGCTGCTATGAACAAGCAGAACCACCATGACACAAATGCAACTGCCACACTGCTACTGCTGGGGTTCTGTTTCTATACACAGCTCCATGTTTTCTACTTCATTTGATGGACCTCTCAGGTGTTTCATGTCCCCAAGGTGTTTGCATCACCTTTGTACCAAACTTAGATACTTCTGTTGTCGCTGGAATCCAACAAATTAGTAGTGATAAGAATGTTTTCGAGTTGCATTTCTTAGTCACTTTGACTGGTAAGTGAGATTAATGGCTTAGTTAAATTAACCAATTTTCGCGATCCAATTTGGATACTTTTCTTTGTCCTTTTCTTTTCTCCTTGTTTAGTTTGTTTTTTTGTTGATTATGCTATCCAATATCCAATTAAATTTGACTTCATTCCATCCCTTTTTGTCACCTTCAGCTTGTTTTTCAGCATCTATTTTTTTCGGGGTCTCTATTTGTAATTTTTTTACTGTCATTGCTTTCTTTTTTGAGATAAATATTATTTAAGTCTCGAACTAGAAAGTCTGGTTTTTCTATTTTAAAGTTTTTAAGCTTGTTGATCTTTTTCTTTTGAGCTTGTTCAGCTCTTTGAGCATCATGCTTTTTAGCTCATTTAGTTAGTTTTTCCCCTCTTCAATTCCTCAATTCTTTTCTGTTTTTTTCTTCATTTTCTTAATTTTTTTCTTGAATACCTCTTTCATTGTTTTTCACTTATTCTAGAGTAGTAGTGTCCAATTTTTGCGTTTGTTTTTTTCTTTTCCTTCCGAGATTTTTGTTACATTTTTGTAATGCCCCAAAATAAAACATCAAAATAAACCCAAGTTAACAGTAATTTTTTTGAAAGAATTAATGAGAAATTTTTTAAGGTTATGTT
The DNA here is from genome assembly GCA_018340775.1 of Taxus wallichiana var. yunnanensis. Taxonomy (NCBI): domain Eukaryota; kingdom Viridiplantae; phylum Streptophyta; class Pinopsida; order Cupressales; family Taxaceae; genus Taxus; species Taxus wallichiana. The sequence goes on along the minus strand of CM031238.1, from coordinate 373,030,634 downwards.
AATAAAACTTGTTTCGCTGTGCCGTTGTGTGACACCACCAGTTTGCGCTCTTGTGGCCCTTCATGTTGTGTGGTTGAGCGGAATGGTCGTTAGTTAAATTGATGAAGCCAATAACATAGTTGGTGATTAAAATTTAAAGATGCAAGATGGTTTAATGTTACACAAGGATTACTGTGTGACTTTTGGTTTAAGGTTAGGCAAATCGAACAATGAGGGCAAGTTTATTAGGTTCGCCTATTATCTATCATGGCCACATTATGTGTGCCTTGTGATACCATTTGCAAGTTAATAGTAAAGTGCCTCCCATTTAATAATCTATAGCACCTATTTAGTTTTCATTTCTTACCTTCACTTAAAATTATTACAACTTATTTTAATTAGTTTAAAAGGTTTCAAATCTCCTCTTGGAAAAAACAAGTCAACCTTGCAAGTACAAAGGTAGGACCAAATGTGGATCCTTGATTAATTAATCCTACATCGTAGGATTAGTAGGTCAATCCAAACCTTATTTTTCTCAAGGCTTGCTTAAAGTTGTTTGTTTTGCAGGTGCAAGTTTGCCATGACCATGGAAGCTCCACAAGTTTGCTTGGATATGATTATCTGCTATTTTTCTCATTACCCACATAAGGGTTTAGGGGTGTGGGTATATTTAAACAAGTTCTATTTCAAATTATAACCCATTTCTAGGGTTTTAATAAAAGTCAACTTGTTTGTATGTATGTATATATATATTTATTCATGTTGGTTGAAGGGTCGCCGCACCCAAAGGCTTTGTATCCATGGTAAGGCCCTTCGGGCTTGAGTTTATTTTGCTGGCCGCATGGTGGCAGAGGGGCGGATGACGGCTCGACCGCATGGAGGTGAGGTGAGTGGCCATATTTGCCGCGCAGGGTTGGGGTCTCGGCCCAAGGCAGGGCCGAGCCTTGTGTTGAGTTGTGACGCCATAACCACAAAGAGGGAGGATAGGTAACGGTGGGAAGGCCATGGCCATGGGCTGCTTGGAAGCAGTGTAGGGTGTGTTGCGGCCAATACCATTAGTGATTAGGTTTAGGGTTTTAGTTTAATTTTTTTTTTCTTTTGGTTTTTTACTATATATATTAATAACTATTATATATATAATATTATCATTTTCTTTTCTTTTATATGTTTAATATAATTCAACTATTAACACAAACTAATTTAATGGATATATAAACTAATATCTATATACATGTAAAAGAGAATAATAACAATAACTTTATAATTTTTTGGAGCATAAATCTATACATATTCCTTTTTAAATAAGCGCATTTCAACTTATAATGTAAGTTCCAATTCAATTGTTTTCCTTTCAATGTAGTGTTATTCATTTGTGCAAATAGCCTTTCAAAAGGTTGAGAGAGATAAGATTTCAAAAATTCCAACACTCATTTTACAAGCTTTCCTTTCACTACTTTCAAACACACAACAATGTATGAGCGTAACTTTTGTTTTTAACACACATAAGAAACTCTCTTTGCTCACACAATACGAACTCCTTCCTACTTTCCAAAACGAGTGCTTTTACAACTTTTTCTTGCTCAATCACAATCAAATGCAATAAAGTAAGAACACCATTTTATTCAACACCTTACCCTTTTACACTTTTACTCAATATGCAACAAGTAAATTAATCAAGCCAAAGGCCAACAATAAGTGCTACAAGAGGGGTTTGGTTTTTTTTCAATGCAACAAGATGAAACACAAATCTTTTTACAAATACCCTAAGTCTTTTACACAACACTACACATTTGAAATACATCAATAGAACGCAACTTGCTCAATCTCAAGCCCTTCACTATTTACAAAGTTATCCACATCACAATATGGATTTCTACAAGTAAGAATGCAATAACACACACTTGCCACAATAACCACAAGTTTGCAATAAGGAGAATACAATGTATAATCCTTCCACTTGTAAAATACCAAGTGCCAAACTTACTTCTCTTCAAGCTCTTCGATTCTTCCACATACCAAACCATACCACAAAGGAGGTGAAGGTAATGTTCACCTCTCACCCATACAACAGGGAATATCTCATCCCCATTGTCCCACGAATCCCCTAACTCCCAAAAAGTCTTCACGACCAACAACAAGGCTTGAAACACAAATATCACCCAAACTGACAGATGCAACATCCAAAAGTTGCACCAAACAAAACAAGAAACCATTTCATTTGGGACACAAGAGAGAAAAAGGAGTTATCTATCCAATGCACAATGAACACACTAACAAGCCAAACTAGGCTTTCAAAGGGGAAAGTTAAGCCATCCTTTATACCCACTTATAATCTCCACTAAGAAATGAAATTTAGCCCTTGGTTCCTTTTGCAAGAAGATATAACAAGGATCCAACTCCATATGCCTCCCTAAACCCACAACCACTTATGATTTCCACGAAGGCTAATCTCACATCCCTTTGGTTCCTCCATTTAGTTTCATTCTGGTTTTGTTTTCTTCGTTTTGTCCACACTTATCCCTCCAAATGACAAACAAGTTTCCCCAACACACAACCACACTAACTAGTCCCACATTAGGTGCTTAACAAGTAGCACAATATCAACAAAACTCAACACATGCTCAAATGAGCAATAAAAATCACAATATTTCAGCAAGAGAGGTAGAGGGAATACCAACCATTTCACAAGGGGAAAATCATAGGAGGAAGGTAATTCACTTTGTTCTCAACATGTCCCACCAAATTCTCAATCCACTAAGCACTCCACAAGCATTCCACAAGCTCTTCCACAATCACTCCAAAATCCAGCAACACTTTACCAAGTCAAAAGCTTCCCCTAAAATGAGAGCGGAGACTTGCTTAAATAGATAAATGCCCAAAGTGGAGCATTCAATGCCACCATGCCAAGTGGCATTCCAATCCCGATGAAAACACAAGCCCCAAAAAGCAATAACCCAACTTACATGTCCACATGGGCTTACTTACAAGAGGTGCCAACCCAAATCACCTCAAAATCCAAGAAATCTAAAAATAAGGAAATAATAAAAAACAAAATAAACTAAAAAGTGCTCACATCAAGATTACTTAACTTGCAAGCAACCCAAAAGGGTCAAATCTCCAAATCAAAATAAATAAATTACAAATCCCAAGCTTGTCCTTCAAATCAACTTACAACTCAAGCTTGTCCTTCAAATCAACTTACAACTACAATACTTAGGACCTTATAAAAATCAATGCAAAAAGTGGAGGGAGAATTTCGTGCTAGGCCATAGGGCACAATAGTTTTACTAAAATCTCAAATTGGAGGTTCATGATTATTTAAAGTGAAATTCTCCCCGAATTCAATGATTTTTCAGAAACAAACATAACTTTACAAGAAAGTTATTCATCACTAATATATTTATCTTCATCACGAGTATCTTTATCTTCATCAAAAATATCTTTAACATCCATTGATGTCAGAGAATCTGGGAATTTTGTCGATTTCAGTAAAAATTCCTCACACAGAAAGCCCTATTCAAGGACACTAAGAAACAATTCCCTTTTTGTTCCCATAGTTTAAAGGAAAATGTTCAACAAATAGTTTGTGTTGATTTGTTTATCGCAGGAAATGATTTCTGTTTTTGTTCTCTATATCCTGCCACTGGGGCTAATATTTTCAACATATATATTTTTAATAGATATTGTCAAACATTTTTGACAACATTTTCAATATGGCCTCATCTAAAAATGTTTGTTTCTTGTTTGAGGCACCATTTGAAACTTATTTTTCTATTCTCATTTTTCAGTTGAATTACTTTTTCGTATTTTCAGTGTGAACTAATCAACGATGCCAAGAATCATTTGGTAGAATGATTGCTCTTCAATTTTAATTTTTAATGCGTTTCAATCCATTGGCAGAGAAATTAAAGGAGGGGGAACTGTTATGAACCTTTATGGTAACTATTATGATATTTAAAATTGTTGGGTCGATTAGAAAGTTTTTATAACTGCATCTTTTGGTCCCTTGGGACTGGTTTTATGCATCCATTTGGGACGAGTTTTGCAGGTCAATAGAAATTATCTCACATGCAAGAGGTAAAAGAGATAAATCGGGAAAATGTTGTAAATAGACTCTTAGATTGTAGGGTAGGGCATGTTTTGTGAAAAGAGTTCTTGTGCACAACTCTCAAACTGTGTTTTTTCCTAAGAAGCCTCCACTGTGTCCTGTGTTTGGGTATGATTTGGCATCTACACTACCGTGATTCTAGATTACTTGCTGCTGTAACCTATTAACCTTTAGGGAAGATCTGTACAAAAAAACTCAGGCTGCCGTAAATCTGGAAGAGCAGCTACTGCAAAATTCAATTAGCTGAAATATTTTGAAAACCAAATGACCAGAAAACAATGAAAACCTGAATAATTTTGAAAACTGGAAAGAAACAACACTCCTAAAAAAATGGCTGGAAAAATGGATCCGACATTACAAAGAAAGAGATGTACTTCCTCGAGAAAGTGTGGATGTGGTGGTTATATCCTGGGCAGTATGGACACTGCGTTAGCCCAACACGAACTTTTTTCCACTTTAGCTCTTTTTCTGCGAGTGGGATAATTTTGGACGGACCCACAAAACTGGCCACAACAGACCCTCAAAATTGGCCCAAAGAGACACGATACTTTTACAAAAAAATCTTATTAGATCTCACTAACTAAAGTGCTCAATTCTTTGATTGAAGGATAAACATCCTGATTAAGGTGCAAGAATAAACAACTTTCTTTGGCTTAGTGCCAAGGACCGAGTGCTATCTAATCTGCCAAATTTTGTTCGGACCTGAGCTTTTTCTTTTTATCATGGGTATTCGAGGGATTTGTAACAATTATGACATACCATCATCCTCATCAATCAGACTACAACCCCATTGATAAAGTGCACAATTTTTTTATATCAAAAGAATTACAAATAAAGGTTCACACCACATACCATTCTGTCTCAGGAAGTTTTCTTTTTCTTATGTACTGTTTAGAGATTTTTAGTAACACAATAAAGTTCTCCACTTTCCAGTGAAAAAATGGGTTTCACAATTTTCAGCAGTTTCAGGTTTGAGTTTTTGCAGTTTTTCGAATTTTCAAATTCAGTTTCATGTCGTCATTTTTGGTTTTGAGACTCTATAAAGATAATATTTTTCCGATTTTCTGTTACCATTGCAAATTGAAAGTTTAAACGCAGGTTCTACGATTCAGGAAACACCTTCAGGGCCCCATATTCCATAGGTGAAATGTTTACGGTGTTTTTGGGACGTTTCCATCCGTTACGTATTTTAGATTTTAGCTCGTATTTTCAAAATCAGTAAGTATGTGTTTTCCACATTTAGAACAGAAAGTTCCTTTGGGAACATGACAGGCGTTTAGGAGTTGGGGAACTTGGATACTTATCAACTACACCGCCTGCTTTATTTTAGGGTTAGGATATATCAATGGCATTTGCAGTTATTTTTGGTTTCAGTACCATCTGGCACTTTAGTATTTTACATATTCTGAGAGCACAATGCAAATATTTTCCCTCAAACTGTAGATCCTCCCATTGGAAAATCTATAGTAAAATTCTCAATTTTATGCTTCAAACAATTAAATTATTAATATGACCAAGCCCTTATTAAATCAACAAGACTATTTCAGTAGATAAATCCTATTTTATTTTAGGATTTATTATTAGTAACCCTCTATATTAAGTTGGAAATCAAATTCCTTCACTCTGTTTAACTTAAATTTAACACAATCCTTAGATGAAGGAATTTTGGTTTTTGTCATCAGTCACTGTGAATTAATGTTCGGAGTTTTGGTTTAGTAAGCATTTCTGCACCAAAATATAAATAAAAGATTTGGTAGTGCAAAATTTGGTGTAATATCAAAGCAGAGGACAATCAAACTTCTAATAATGCCACAAGTTCCAAGTTATTGGTGAAGGAACCCTGGGAATAACAGCACACTCTCAATGGTTTTGTTTTGGTAAATGAATTACCCATCCATGGTGACTCATTACCTAAGTTTAGCTTTACTGAGTTAACAAGCAACTTTTTTGAAAAAATATGCAAAGAAAACAAATATTGGATTTATATAAAAAAATTAAGTATGCATCTGCGTGTTTTCAGTTTTGGGGTGACAACTTTTCCACATTGTTAAAAAATGTCAAAGCTTGTATTTATGAGCACATTTGCTGCAATTTACTGGAAGTGAGACATTGGGCACTCTGATAAACAAAATGGTGTTTTATAATATCTTTTGAGATGTTATATGAGACACCTTGGATTGATTCATGCCTTTGCTGAAAGATTCCTTATTGTCTTTACTGCCTTGTTTAATACACTTCTTCTTGATTGTTGAACTGCACGCATATTAAGAAGTAAGCTTCAAAGATTGAAAGAAATTGTTTCCATAAGAAACTCTTTGAACTGTAATATGTTCTAGATAACTTGGATCTCCTTTGATAAAGATCCACAATAATTGTCAAGTCAATCGCAGAGCAATGTGTCAATTATGATTGGTGCCAACAACCATAAGCCACAGATTTATTCCTTAGAAAATAGCCTTGACAGAATGACGGCTACCGTTAAGTAGCATGCATTTTTTCTACTTCAATCATTAATTATATTACATTGAACCTAAGTAGCTGGTTCGGGTGTGGTACGGGTACGGGTAGGAAGTACCCGGTATGTGGGTATGGTGTTTTTTTTGCCTTGGATACATCTGTACAAAAAATAAAAATTATAGCCTAATTAATCAGAGTAACCATTTAGTATGCATATAAAAACAAAATAACCATAAAAATGAAAATTTTATCCGAATGCCAAATGTCATAATAATCAAATTTTAGGGTTAGAATTAGTTTTTATTATTTTTTTTTGTGCTTTTATGTTGTTTTTCGATTGAAAAAGTAATAAAAAAATTAAAAACATATTTTTTTCAGTGTTACGTGGGGACGTATCCCCTAGATTTGGGTGATGTCCCGGACGCCCGTAACGTTTTGGGGACTTGGGACTTAGAGGGGATGTCCCCTATTTTTTAAAAATCTTTCAAAAGTTTTATGATGTTTTTACTTTTAAAATGCTGTTATTTTTACCAAGAACATTAAATTATGATCTTGAAAGTACCTAAAATACATTAAACACAGTTTAAATCCCTAAATTTCATTGAATACAATTAAAATATTAATTTTTATATATTATTTTAATAGCCGTCCCCCTACCGTCCCCAAAATTTGGGATTTTTTTGCTGTCCTGGAAACCCTGTTCCTCCGCCCCGTCCCCATCCCCAAGACTCAGGTAACTATAGTTTTTTTGCTGCGGGTACTCCTTTGGTACCTTCTGGGTACATCTTGGGTGTACGGGTACGCCCGGTATCTCTAGAAGTACCTGGTCGTACCCGTACACCTAGGACATATCCAAGGGGTACCGTACCTGTACCACATCCGGAGTGCGTACCCAGGCTGGGTACGAGACTGGGGGTAAAAACCGGCTTCATAGCATTTAACCAACACACGGCCTTGCATCTCACCTTTCTTTCAAAACGAATAATCTCAGCCCAGCAATGATTTCTGTCAAAATTAATCTTAATGGCACTAGAGTATCTCCATAGTTCTGGATGGAAGGATGTTTTTTGTATCGTTTTTAAGGTTAGCTTCTTTGCAGTGCAATAATATATAAAATTCTTCCGCAATGAACTGCTTAACAATGTCCAAGGTATTGGGTCCCTCTACAGTATCCATCTTTAGGGACGAGAATGAAGCCAATGCTTGAGCTATATTTTTAACTGGACATAGAAGTGTTGCATCTTGCTTTTGGATAGGGATACACAGTATTACAGAACAATCTTGAGCTTATATATGGTGCTAAAAACATTTGTTTCTGGATATTTCATACGTTATCTTTTTATTTTATGTTATGTACAATCTGTTGGCAGGTGAGGCCCTAGTACAAAATGAGGGAGACAGTGATATTAGCAAAGCTATTATTGAGCTGGCAAATGAACGTGGCATCACAACAATCAGCATAGTTGCAGATAAACCTGGCAACTCTCAGATAATTGAAGATCTCAAGGAACTTGGTGGGGATATAGTTGTGACAGAAGGCTACGCCTCAACATGGTGCACACTTCTTTTCTCATTTTTGCATTTGTTCGAGTAAGCAGGGTTAGAAACACTCTTCAAAAATTGAGATTGGCTGTATGAGAATGTGTTGTAAATCTAAGACATAACTACACGTGGATGGGATGTGTGAGGTATTTCGTTTGGTTATAATGCAAGTTTTTTGTGTCTCTTAATTGCATCATTCAACCATGCATACAAATAGGATACACTGGTTCGATCACATGCATGGATCATATTTCAGTCCAAGAGTACAGTTTGAAAATGTAAGGATTCATAAGAAGTTAAGCGCAAATACCTGAATTATTTTTTCATACTTGTTAGAGGAGTTTATGGCCAAGCTTGATGGAAAGTTAAGCTTCACATGATAAGTATTGGATTTAAAGCTAATTGTGTCCTCTTGTAGAAAGACCTTTAATATTACAGTCTATGATCACATTCTCTGGTTTCTAAAGCCTTTTAGAACATGATTGGTTAGCTTACCATCGCAATGAGCAATTTCCTGTCTGATTAGGTTATGCATTTTAATCTTGCTTAACATGCAGGGATAAGCTAGTGTCAAATTCATTGTTTCCATTGGCACACAGGAAGGCCATGGTAGATTAGTTTGTAGCAGTTTGCAATGCCAAATATAGTCTATACTTGGTCATTCAGCCTACAACAATAAAGGGAAAAAGAAAGAGATTATGCTGATTTCCACAAGTCGCCAAAAATGGTCAAAGAGGATTAAATGCACGGTAAGTGAAAACATAGATTCAGCGAATGTGGAAAAGCAACTTCAGCTTGGCACACACTTCTTAAACTTAACTTTCAAAAGAAAGCGGTGATTCTGAAAGTCAAAGTTTACGAACATGTAAATAATGTGAATGAAAAGAGGTCTTATCATTGACCTCAATGTAATATCATTGAAGTTGTGTAAGAGTGAGATTAATATCATTGAATCTGTGTAAGAGTGAGATTAATATGGTTGAAGCTGTGTTAGAGTGAGATTCAAAGCCATGGAGCTTCTCTGTTCAATACCCAGTAATAAGAGGGAGGTGTATTTTGAAGATGCTATGCTAGGAATGTTGTATTTCTTCTCTTTTGAGGCAGATCTGCACAATGTGGTAGGGTTGGATGGTCTAAGACCTGCACCTCTTGCCCTCAGGGAGTCCCTGAATGGTAAATTTTGTCATCTGGTAGTCCTCATAAAGGAGTTATGGTGTGATATGGATGTTTGGGTATCAGTAGATTGAGGTTATTGCCATCTAATTAAGGTTATCAGGAGGTGTTAATAGATACTCTGAAGCAATACAGTGGAATTCATCTACCTGTGGTTTATCTTATCTTAGTAACTGACCTCTGTAAAAATTGCTCTCACAAAAAGATTCAGTCATTGTTGTCTCTCATATCTTAAAGAGGGATCTTCGTGACCTTTTCACTGATCTTACAATACATTGGAGATATGAAGAGGAAATTCTTTCTATTTTTACCTTTAATGGCCAAAGTTTAGCTATTGATCTCAAGGGGTTATTCTTTTCTGTTCTCATAGGAGTTGGGTAGAACAAATACTAAACTCTCCCAACAGGAACCTCTGACCATGATACTTTTCTGTTGGATATGTCTTGAAGTGCCCATGTCATCATTCAAGATGTCAAGGAAGTGCGGAGTGAAAAATCAATTCTCTAGCTACAAGGCTTGGCCAGACAAGTATGAAATGACATGTATGTAGTGCATTCAAATAATAGTTTGGATATTTGCGCTGATATTTTTTTTTGGTCTTTTGGTGACGAGGTGCATCCAACAAAAAGCTGTAGGAAAGAAATGCTCTCTCAGAGCCTAGAAGCAAAATCCTCCAATTTGGAAAATAACCACGTTTTTTTATTTCAGACATGTAAAAATGCTCTTGTTTTTGCAGAGTGGGTCTAGTGACTAGCTCTCTTAACTTCAGTTGACCTTGAATCAAAAGTTCTATATCAAGGAAGTTCTACACGCTTTTAGATATTTGCTTGAAAACAATTCCATTTTTTAATTTCTCATATTTTATTTTTTTAAAACATGATTGTTATGTTCTGGAGTAATGTGGAGATCTCTCTACTGTTGCCCTCTATCTCCACTGTTGCCCTCTATCAAGCAAGCTAAGTTCTAAGAGAGTAGAGGGCCAAGTGGGGATATATATTCCTTGTTACTTATGTATTGAGAAAGCATCATGCTGGAGTAGGATGATAGACAAGGCTGAAAATGATCTCTAGGTGCAAGAAATGTGCATGAAACTTGCTTGGACGAACTTTTCTGATTTGGAATCATTCTTTTGCAGTGGATCATTTGCTGAAGCATTAATGCCTCTGCTGTCATGAATTTGAATCCTTTCTGAATTTCCAGGATCGGTCCCCCAATTTTCTAATCATAAAGCACTGCAGGTCTAAAATGGCATCAAACAATTCCATTTTTGCATACAGAAAAAAATATCCTTATGCAGTCTGAACCAAATAAAGGTTTAATTATTTTTCTGTGTAGAATCCATGTCACACAGTGTTGTCATCTAACTGTGCAGGAGAGTAATACATACATGCAAATAAGTGGTCTCAATGTTATCTCATGGTTGATAAATCCATTGTGTATAGTCATTTGGTCAATTTCACAAATCTGCTGTCCACCTGCATGCAAATGCCATAGAAGTGCATTTAAATTAGTTACAAAGTCAATTTCATGTTATGAACCTCTCAAAAAAGAGCTTTCTATTCTTTGAAGCTGACAGATGATGTGCAATGCCAAGAAGGCTGATTTTGTGAGGAGGATTCTGTAAACATATTAAACTTGGGTAAGCACTCACACTTGCCATCTTATGAATGCATGGCGGAAATGCTCTATCAAGACTAGAACACCGTTTGGCTTAGAAGTCATGTTCAAGGGATATCTATTCTGTCAAAATTTATGCAGGACTTGCACCCAGCCTTGTGTGCGTGGGCCTGCACATTCACATTCACCACAACCAGTGGGGCTTGGACATTGGTCATGATCATGACATTCACTCTGGCAGACCGCTAGACCTTGGTTCTCTGAACATCCTCTGAAAGGCACATTGCCAAGTGATTTGTTTGAAATAGTCTCTTCCCAAACCCAGGGCAGGGGCCAATAACATCTAAACTGTAAAGATAAGCTGACTAGTGATTTTTGTAACTCGGCAAAATTTGGTACATATCTTGCCTTCCACATCATGGGAAACCTACAGTATAAGCACACTGTTGAATCGATTCCTATTCTGTTACAACTTTAGTTTTAGTTGAGGTGTCAGCCGACTCAAAAACAAGAAGTAAGCATTCTGAGCGCTTGAAGTTTGAAAATGAAGGATAGCATCTGCCCATCATAAGTAAGCCCATAATATTTGATAAGTTTTGGAGCCGGTGGTTTCTTTCGTTTCCTTTTAGAGTGTGTTAAGCTTAAGACTATTATTATGCTAAGCAGAAGTTGTTTTGATGAAGTCCCAACTAGTGTAGTGTATATTTGTTACGTTGAAAAGAGAACACATTGTATAAGCATGTACTCAAAGCATCCAACATATACTAGCTTAATAAAAAGAGAATTAAAATAATTCCTCGCTCAAGGATGAAATCTGTACATTTCTTTATAAGAAAATAAACTATAGGTTCAATATCAGGCTAGCAGCCCTTGGGAAAGGGCCCAGGTCTACCTCCTTTTGAACATGTATCTCTTGATTTGCATGTCTATAAATCCTGCATAAATATGTCTTTATTCTAATAAAAGGAAATGCTTCATTATACAATATTCTCAATCACTTACTAATGGATTGGGAATCCTGTAATATTTAAAATTGTTGGCAAGTCCTAATTATCTTTTGATACCAAACTAATACAGTATCACACGTTACATACTTATAAAGTGCTCATTACTTTTTGGCTTGACTGCCCTGCTGTTTTAAAGTGTTAATCTCCAGCCTTTCATATTTTAAATTAGGAAATAGAGCTAAAGGTCCTTATTTCTTCTTAATTACAATTTTGTTTTTTTAGCCCAACAAGTGTTAATGTCCGTTCTCCCTAAAAAAACAAGGTCATTTGCACAGTGCATTGGTCATCTTAATGGCATACGAAGAAGAAATTCTCCCCAACACTTTACTTTTTATGTTCTATGAACAAGAATGTATACTTGGTTCATTCTACCCAATAAATTTTGCAATTTCCAGAAAAACAGGTACAATTACCTTTTAAAGTCTTAGCTAAACAAAACACTTTTTCTCCACCCCCATTTGAATTTGATACCAACTGATATGCACCAATATTTGAAAAAATAAAACTGCATTAAGGTGATGGAAAAATGCACTTCACATTACTTCTTTGGATGCAACTTCTACCACCGAACCACAGAAAATCATTAGAGTTCATTATTTGCATCCTTCAACAATTCTATAGTGATTTTTTACTCTTGTTTAAAAATGCAAAATTTATGAGTTTATGCAACACTGTACGATACAATTTCCGGGAGTTTTTGGGTGGTGGAATTACAAGCTAGCAGATGAGTCAGGAAGATGTTCTCAATGATTGAGGCAATCCAAATGAGTATGTTTCTTTGCACTCAGAGAATGAAGATGCCTCCTGTATATGATAGAACTGGGTTTTAAACTTTGAATAATGTCAACGTACTATGGCCTGTGCTACATGCATTGAAAGAGATGCAACAGATAGGAGGTTAGTTTGTTGTAACCAATTGGATTCCAGTAGATGTTATTTAACTGAGCTTAGCTTGTAGAGGGATTAATATAGAAGTGGCTATGAAACCAAGTACTTAAAAATAAATGTATGCAACACGTTACTGATCACTTGAAAAATATGGGTTTGTCATGTGCTCATTTGTCAAGACTCAAAAGAGTATAAGTGCTCAGCTAGGCCTATTTTCATTGTGATATCAGAGCCATCCTCGGTGTTTGAAATGATTTTTCACCATCTGCTGCAGAAAAATGCTTCATCAAAGATAGTATTATGGTACAAACAATGTAAGTGGAAAATGCTCTGATCTTATGTCTAATCATTAATGCAATCACGTACACAATTGAGTATTAGAGAGGCCTCATACTCAACTGGGATATAAAGATGTTATCTGCAATCGAGGGCAGGGACTTTCATGTAATCATCTTGTTGCAAACAGAATTTTGGTGTTATGTACCTTGAAGTTTGTGGGACATGGATAAGTTGGGATGGGGATGGTTATTGGGACACCCCTAAAATTTTACGGGACAGCAGGGACATGTCAGTAACTTTGACCCAAATCTATAAGAAAATTAACATATACGAAATTAAAAAGGTTTAAACCTTACTTATTCCATTTCATGACTCATCACAAATAATTTAATAACATGAGTAAAGAAAAATTTGGTAGGTTAGTAACAGTAGTTCTTCTGTTCAGGTAGGATGTCCAGACATTTTTAAGGCCTGGATATGGTTAGCGAACATTTTCATGAAAGGGACCATTGATTCAGTTGTGTAAAATTTTCTTTCATGTTTTCCCATTTTGATTCTGTAATTCCAATCTTGGAAGTCTAGCTTCTTAAGTCGGACTATATTTTATGCAAATATGTCAGTTTGGACTTCCTCAAAAGGGAGGTATTCATTTTCTCTCATCATACTTCTCAAAATGCAACAACGTGTGAAAAGGGTGAATGTAATATTGGTTTCTTGTTCCTGGCAAGCCTACCATTTTAGTTTAGAACCTAAATCAATTTATTGTCTATCTGCAGGTACATGAAACGTTTAGTTGCAGATGTAAAGCCAAAGGCAGGTCTAAACTTCGGTATTGATTCCCAAGCCACTGCTGTGGGTAAAGCAGTAGCAGAGGGGGAACATTCCTTACTTACGGCAAAAAGTTGCCCAAGAATGTTGTTTACCGAGGTGCCATTCGAAAGCCAATAGAATGGAGTGAGTTTTTGATAAAAAAGAAGCTGAAAGTGCAGCTTCTGTAGCTCATTTGTTTTGGCTAGTTTTGGTCTGTGTTCATCTTTCTATTGAAATTATATTTCAAAATTTCTGGTATTTATGACTCGTGCAAATTTTTATTACTATCTTTACTCATTGCTTGGGGGTTGAAGTACTCGTGGTACTTGTTCTGTACCAATGTAGATATGTTACCTCATTCTTTGGGTGATGGTGCTCAATTTATCAGGTGGATATTCTGCAAGCAGTTTAAACCATTGCATATTTCATTTGGTTAAATGAGGGAATGCAAACTAGAGAGCAAAGTTGACTCCAGCTATGTAGAAACTGTAATGCAAGGAACACAAATTAGAGAGCAAAGTTGACTCCAGCTATGTAGAAACTGTAATGCAAAAATGAGGTTTATTTTAATTAAAACATTAAACAATTGTGTAATTATGAGATACAATCAGATTATAATAAATACAACAAGCATTCAGATCCAAATTCATATTCGGGTAAAATATGCTAAATTGCACTAGTATAGACGAGCTATAACTAGGAATGTAAAAATTAGGGTTAGAGGATTGCATTGATTTCTGACTAAGATGGGATGACAATGATTTGGAAATGTGCATGTTGTGAAGTTTCTCTAAAAATTTGGGAGTGATTCTGCAAGGGGGACAAAGTCATTTGTCTCAAAGAAAGTCGCCTGGGTGACTGTTTTGTTTGGACAGTTTTGTCCTCTGTGGCTTTGATCTGGGTCTTTCTTTTGGCATCATGTTCCTCTCTATTTTTAGCTTCATGTTCTCTAGTTAAACCTCCATGTGCGTAGTTGTCCAACTGATCAGGGATTCTTCTTCTTCTTTGCCTAGGATTGTGAAAAGGGGTGTTTCTTGGTTGTGTGGCAACCACGTCTATGTAGCACTACTATGAAGATGCATCAAACCCACAGTTCTTCCATCTGGTGAGTGTGTGTAAGATGTATAATACAATACTTTTTGCCAATGAAGACCCTATTTGGACCTCTAACATTCGGGAATGATCTTCGGTGTGTGATCTAGCTTTCTATATGGCATAGGGCAACTTTTTATTATGATGTTTGAGAGATGACTCAATATGTTTGAGAGACCAATTTAACAATTGGTTGTTTTGTTGTGATCTCTTAGGTAGTCCAAAGATGTGAAGTGTAAGACCCTTATAATAGGTTGAATTAATGTGCTTATATAGGTGATTTTTGCAATAAGATTTTCTGTTCAAGTGACACATGGCCAACTAGGGTAACTTAGGATTTAAAAATGTGATTGTAAGGGCTTTTAGGATGAAGTTATTGGGGTAGGAAAAAGTCGACCATATGAATTTGCTTGTTATGGCCAACTTCTTCTAGGCACAAGGCACAATGCAATCTAATTATTGGAAGTATTGACCAGATGTTTGAAGATGTGTTGTATATTTTGAAAACAAAGTTTTGACTAGTCAATGATGGGTAACATATATGACCTAGTGGCATATAGTGTTTATTAAGTAAGACGTTTAGGAATTAGTCAATTTTGTACACAATGAGCTATAGGTTAAGATAAATGGTAAGGATTGATTGCCAAATGCCTTTAGGTCCATAATTAAATATGTATAGAAACAAGTATAAATCATGTGTAATTTCTAAACCATTTGTAAACTCTAAACCAAGAGGACAAGGAAAATAATTCAATTTAGAGTTGACTCTAAAATCCTCTCATATAATAGTTTTTAATGCTATTTTTCTCCTCAAATACGAAAGAAGCCAATTTATGAAAATGAAATAAATTATAAATACCAAAATCTAAAAGGCTTCGATGAGTTTGCTTTCTAAGATCTATAGATTAGCTATATTGCTCATTTTTTCTAACTGAAAAAATTCATCATCCTATACTAAAGATTTCCAATTCATCTAAATTATAACTATACACACCAAAATCTATAATTTTTTTGACAAGAATGCTTTGATATATATAAGCTACATTTCTCCTTGTTTTGGTTGAAATGACTCATCATTCTATATTAAAGTGTTCCTTTAGTAAGTGTTCTTGATGGCAAATTGATATTTAGATTTTTGTAGCAAAATGACTTACCATAGTGGCGCCATAAGAAGGGTCACGGCACCAATCGTATAATCTATCCTTGACAACAATTATGGCCTAACATAATATGTTATTTTTACTTTTACAAAGAAGACAATACAAGATTCAAATAATGACAAGTTACACAAAATAAAAGAGCAAGTGTTGTGCAAAAGAGCATCCCAACCATAACTTGTAAAAGAAACCAATCCAATTTGTTATATTGAGGTTTCTATATCATCATGGTTTTTGACACCGAGAGTATGGAAGTGTCATAAAAACATTCCAACCAAATATGTTTCATACTACATCTTAAAGGAAAAGCATCCAAATTATCTTTTTAGTACAATTTTATTTATGCAAACAATGCCATTTGACCTTTTAAAGCTTGGATATGCATTGCAATTTTAAAACACATTTGAGAATGGAATATTAAACTTATTCAAGCGAATTTACAACCCTTGAAAATAAGATTAGAGTTAGATTGAAAGATAGACTACAACCAAATTGATATCATTCATCATGCCAAATCTTAGCAAACTTGAATACAACTCCTTGACATGGAGCCACTAACAAGTGTGAGCACCATAGATTCAACTTTTCTTTATTCCGGGCATTTTTGTGCTTTCAAGAGATGAACTTCAAAAGCTAAAGTGTAATTGGGGGGCCATGAAGAGCACCGTTATTTTTTTGTGATGAAGCATTTTTCCAAAGCAAAGAAGTACATTATAAGAACTGACACACTTTTGTGATTGGAGTATTTTGAAAGAAAATAAGTCTATTTCAAGAACATTATAGGAACGAGCACATATAAAAATGTATCAAACTTTAGGTTCTAAATTGGAACATTATTCTTAATTTATAACTTTTTCAGTCAAAAACTATATGCTTAGGATATTTAAGATGTAAGAACTAAACACTCTAAGCATGGTCTCTCTATAAGTCAATGTGTACCTTTATACTAATGTATAATGGAAGGTAATTAGATCCATGCTTGCATTTATTTTATTACATTAATTGAGATGTAATTATAACATCATACCATTTTGTAACTCAACGACATACATTTTAACACGTTGACAATTAAATTGACTTATAAATTCAGCTCTAAATTAAAGATTGCTTATAATCAATGTTGATATAGAATCGAAGTTCTTCCTTTAATTCCTGGAAATGAATACAATAATTATGAATGACTAAAATGAGTAACTAAACAATGTAAAACATCTAATATTAAGAGGTCCACGAGATATATCTTGGAGAAAATTTGAAGTGAGAAAAGTACAACTACTTGGGGTTGTGCCCAAAAACCGCAATTACTCGGGGTTGTGCTTGAAAAACTACAACTACTCGGGGTTGTGCCTCTTTCCGTCAATTGAACCTAGCATGATTACAAGCCAATTGCTCATGGAACAAAACCATTGCGAAACTATGCCATTCTTACATCTTGGATTGTGAAGCTTGATTTGCTCTGCAACTTAAACAACCTCAACCCATCCCTTCCAATATGTTGGCATGCATATACCATAACTTTTGATGTCAATATAAGAGGCGAACAAATATATTTATATGCATATGTTCATACATCAAAATGACTCGGAGGCCTCAATTGTCAACCCATGTCAAAACCCGGGATGTGGAATGCATTGATTTCCCATATGCATGATTAGTCTTTTGGTGTGTCATTTTTAGTTGAATTTGGCAACGGCATTACTTCATTAGTCACCCAATTTGTCTATCTCAATCTATTTACATGGCTGAATTCAATGACCTCTAAATTTGCCTTGTATTTTTGTTTCTCAAAGTTAGAAATCTTAAGGGTCTTTGAGGGTAAGACCATCCTCGAGACCCGTATCATTTTTTTCAACTCTATTCAACTACTTATGACATTTTTGCTTTGTGGTTGTGTCTTGGCCTACATATTTTGAAGTACAAGTGTGAGTGTTTGAGTATTGCTTGAGTGTCTTTTGGTCATACAAACCACACAACCGAACTAGATAATAATTCAACCAATTGTAACTAATTTAAACCTTTTTATAAATGATGCATTTTGGATAAAACCTTCACAAGAAGATAGTTCTAGTCCCACTAATCAAAAGTCAAGGGTACAATTTTTTCACTTCTTTTGGAATACCATCTTGCTTTGCATCTCATCTACCCTTTACTACTAATTTGTCAATGCTTTTGCTGCACTCTTCTTGTTTTTACCTTCTCCAAAACTACGTCTTTCTCCAATTCCTCTTAAGCAATGGGTGCAACATATTCAATGAAAGGAAACTCTATGTCTTTTTCTTCCCCTATCTAGGATAGAAGGCTAAAAAGACGCGAGTTCTACACATTTCCTACTAAATATATGTGCTTATAAGGACGTACATGTAGGTTGAATGCATTGGTTACCACGTGTTCTATGATCACGAAATGTCCATACTTCAAGAGTAGCTTTAACTTCTTAACTTGTCCTCGAAGCTAATATTTGATTTAAATACAACCATATCTTGACCCCAACTTTGAAATTTTGTTCAAGATTATGAGATGATCATTCTTATTTTTAGACTTACAACTTGTCTTATCAATGAACTTCTCAAACATGTGTAGGAAAGCTCCAAGTAAATAAACAAATACAAGGAAAATAAATATCCTACACTAACACCCCCATAAGCACAACTTAGGTGGGCAATGAAAAAGGAAAGTGGGTCCCGACAACAAGGCTTGATGAGGTACCCACATCTCTCATAAAGTGGAGAAAAAGAGAAAACCCAATGGGAAAAAACTCCCCCAAAAGAGAGACATGAAACTCACTCAAGAAAATTGGAGAAGAAGAAGTAGTGGGTCCCGATAACTTAGCCTAATGAGGTACCCACATACAATGATCATCCCCTAGAGTAGAGAGAAAGAAGTGAGGACAAGAAGGTCCCCTAAGAAGAGCGTCAATGATGTGGTCCTCCGCATAAAGACTGAAGAGAATCTGTTTGCACCGAACAACGTTCCTACCCTTGGGAAGGACAAAAAGGAGCATTGAAAGTCAACCCACTCCACAAAGGAAGAAGAAGCCTATAGTACTCTGATCTCTGCATCTAGTCTGCAATTGAAAGGTGGCATAGGTCTGGAAAACATGTGCACAAAAGACAATGGTAATGCCACTGCAGTATATGTGTCAGAGAGAGAAGATGGTGGGGGCCCAATAACCCTCACAAATGGATCCACAAGAAAAGGTGGATCATGAAACATCTTTGAAATAGTGGAAGTGACAAATGTCCCAAGGTGGGAACTCCCAACGAGAGAGATGAATGGTTCATCCAGAATGTGTGATGGCTCAATCAGAGCATATTCCTGTAATGCAACACAAGTGGAATATGCAAATAGACAACTTAGGTTGGGCAAATACTTGTCCCAATGGGGTTGCTCAATGAGAGCAATGTCTGACAAGAATGTATTAACATCACAACATGAAGTAGGAGGAGAAGATTGTTGTGAAGAACTACTGGAAGTCTAAGATGAAGTAATGCTTTGCACTCAAAGGTAACAACCTATGTATGTGGAGTGTCATCAATTGAGAAATCAAGATGCAATGGAGCACGAGAGGAAATGGTCACATATGTCTCAGAGGAAGGTTCTCCAATAGAACACTGCTTTGTGGAGAGTGAATGGAAGCATGAACATGGACGACAATGAGCTCTATGGAGGCAATAATAGGGAGAGTGTTCTCAATAGCAAGATCTTGTGGTGAATGGTCAACATGGGACTCATGAGTAGCAACAAGTGCAGAAGAACACTCAATAATGAAAGGGATGTGAGAAGGGGAGAATCTATGGAGGCACTAGAGTGGTCCAAGGAAGCGTTGCTCTCAAATGGTGAAACAAGGTCACCATACAACTGTCGGATAATGGTCCAGGCAGTGAAAGGGCACTCAATGTGCTCGAACAAACACAATGTATCCCTATAAACAATAAGACCGAGAAGGCCATAGACCTCATCATTGTGGTTAAACCACTCATACTTCTGTAGAGGCTCATCAGGCTCAGGAACAAGACCATGGAGGTAGGGCAACAAATCGTGCATAATGCAATGATTGATAATGCCTGCCTTCCAAGACAGAAAGTTCCCAGAGTTGAGCATAACAATAGAAAAATGAAAGTGAAACTCCATAATGTAGATAAACCCCAAAATTATCCCAGATGGCACTTTATAACTTAGTGCAAAAATTACAAGTCCCTAATGAGTTTTGCTAGAACCCCCCCAAAATGTGGAACTTTATAAATTAATATGTTTACAAAAATAAATGAGTCCATCATGTAGAGCATGAGAAAACATGCACTTTTGACTAAAACAAGTGCTAAAATCCGAGCTACACGATCAAAAGTTATAACAAATACAATTTCTGTAAATAATGACTTATTTAATTAAAATTTTGCAAATTGATTAAAAATGCTAAAAATGAGAGAATAGGGGGTCATGCATATACTCTTGGAACCGGGATGGAATGAAGAACATAATGGTTCAATGAAGAACTGGGGGAATTGCCACCCGCCAACCCGGGCCTCACCCTTCGTCTTCGTCAGGCGAAGATACAAGTTTTAAAAACCACTTAATTCTCCCTTAATGTATTTTCCCAAAAATGACTTGCATCCAAAAATTTAATAATACTAAATTTTGGACAAATTAAAAGCCAAGTAGGAAAACTTATTCACCTTATGAGTGGTGGGGTCCACCAAAGAAAAAGGCATAGAGTTGATTTTAGGGTTGAAACCCTAAATTTCTTTATCTTTTCCTTTTGTTGAGCTAAAAGGTGCTGATGTAGACTGCAAAAAATGATGTCAAGGAGGTCGTTTTTGGGATTGGAAAGGCCAAGAAGGCACAACAAATTATTTATCTAATATTGTAGGGGTCGTTTTTAGGCATACACCTACATATATGGGGCTGCCCAACTTAGAAAAATGTTGTCACAGATGTAAAAATGAATTTCAACACTCCACAGGTGTAAAAATTCCCTTCCCAGATTTGTAAATGCATTTCCAGCCACGTTATAAGTCTGAAATGCCCCTCATGGAGGTGAAAACACCCATTACATGTGAAAACACCCTCAGCAAGCCACAAAATGCCTCAACCAAGAAAAAAAAGCTTTAGACAAGTGAAAATGTCCAATGCAAACAAACTCGAGCAATACACGGATGAGATCATGTGGGCCCAAAAAGCTTCCATTGCAATTAAATTTAGGCATCTTCAAGGTCATTCCAGCCTATGTAGAGATGTGAGTGAGCCTGGCATTGTGGTAGAGGAGAATATTTTGTGGTGACCCCTAATGTTTTTTTTTTCTTCATGGAGGTTTTTGGAATATTTTTGTAAACCTATGATATTTTTGACAACCCTTAACTTGTCAATAAGAAAACACCAAAAAGAATTCAAAAACTACAAATAACTCAATAATGACAAATGTATCACCAGAATCGCTCTGATACCATATTAGAGTTTCTAGATCTCTGATGAAAAATGAATGCACGAGCAATTGTAGAAATTGAAATAACTAACAATAAGATGCAATATGATCAAGAACTCACAAGGCAAGAATGACTCCAAATCAACTCAATGCTCCATATTCCATATTCCATGAGATAGATTGATGCAATTCAAGTACATATAGGTGGTGAATGTGCAACCTCCTCCTAGATCAGTGGGGAATAACTCTCACTAATTGATACTAGAAGTAGAGTTGACTCCACACAACTAGTGAGTTAACTGAACACAATTGGTAAGCTAACTCAACCTAATTGGTAAGATAACTCAACACAACTACTACAACTAAGCAAACATATCCCATGAGTGTAGGAAAGCTCCAAGTAAATAAACAAATACAAGGAAAATAAATATCCTACATTAACATACCTTGACCCCAAGTTTGAAGTTTTTTTCAAGATTATGAGATGATCATTCTTAGTTTGAGACTTACAACTTGTCTTGCATGTGGATATGTATTTTCTCTTATCAATGAAATTCTCAAACCCGTGTTTTTAAGGTAACCTCTTATTTGTTTCCTCTTGGTTGTCTTCTAACAACATCAAATGGATTAGGAGGTGAAGCCTAACCATATTTAAGAAGGAAGATTATTTGTAGATGCATGAACTACCTTATTGTATGAGTGTTGATCATATGTCAAATTATCATCGTAAGTCTTTGGATGATTCCTATTCTACCCTTTGACAATTGCACCAATGTTATATTTGTTATGTTTTGGCCATATGCTTTAATACAAAAGTAGTTGACCTCTTCAACTTGGTGTCTATTCTTTCCCACTACGTGACTTGAAATCTGCCCAAGAACCATATATCTTTATCCAAAACAATTGACTTAGGAAGGCCAAAGTGAGCTCAAACAATAGTGAAAAACAATTGTTGCTTAATGGCCCTTAAAAGTATTCTTACATGGAATGAATATGCAATTTTGCTAAATTGTTTGACAACACATAAGTAGTTATGCACATTTCTTGACATGAGAAAATACCCAACGAAATCCATGGAAATTATTTCATATTTTCTCATAAATAGTGATGCCATATACAACTCGATTTTCTATTGTGTATTCTAGCCTTTGGTACACTAAAGTTTCCTAACATGTAAAACATACCTTCTTTGAGGTGCTAAATTGCTTACACCCTTAGTCTTATAGCTTATATTGAATATGTAGTGTCGACATGTGGCTTACATAATCTCTATACTTGTCATATGTTATTAATTCATGCTTTCATATATTTAGTAGGTCGGCCTTGGTGTTGGCCATAGCTTAGGATTGGTATAATCGGATATATACAAGTAATTTCATTACTAGTGGTATCGAGCTTGAGCTCAACCAACATTGAGTCAAACCCTAACCGTGAAGGTTCGGCTATATCTGAAATTTGGTACGTAAATTTTCTTCAATTTGTTTTTGCATCGTGAATAATCGGTCAAGTAAGCTCCTCTCTAAATTTCAAGCATTTTTGACTTGTTTTGCAAAATTTATAAGCGGTTTTATGTTTTTCATAATTCGGCTCCCTAGGGTGTAATTTTTGGTTTTTTTTGTAAGTTTCTTACATTTTCAGAAATCTTCCCGTAACAACCTAGAATATGACACAAATTAGCAAGAAGTTTTTTTTAATATAGCATTAAGACATTCCTCTGCATTCACAAATTAGATTACTAGCTACAACTAGTTAATGCAACAAGTCAAATCAAATTAATCCATGTAGAAATTCCTTTGCATAAATGAATTAGATACCTAACTAAAGCTATTTTATGCAACAAGTATTATTAAATTAATTATTTGGTGATAATCGATATATACAAGTAATTTCATTACTAGTGGTATCGAGCTTGAGCTCACCAACGTTGAGCCAAACCCTAATTGTGAAGGTTCGGCTATATCTGAAATTTGGTAGAGAAATTTTATACGATTTTTTTTTGTGTTGTGGAAAAATCAGTCAAGTAAGCTCCTCTCCAAATTTCAAGCATTTTTTACTTGTTTTGTAAAATTTATAGTGGTTTTATGTTTTTCATAATTCGGCTCCCTAGGGTGTAATTTTTGGTTTTTTCTAAGTTTCTTACATTTTCAGAAATCTTTCCCGTAACAACCTAGAATATGACACAAATTAGCAAGAAGTTTTTTTAATATAGCATTAAGACATTCCTCTGCATTCACAAATCGATTACTAGCTACAACTAGTTAATGAACAAGTCAAATCAAATTAATCCATGTAGACATTCCTTTGCATAAATAAATTAGTTACCTAGCTAAAGCTATTTTATGCAACAAGTCTTATTAAATTAATCCATCCTATAACATAATGATAAACCTTGTGCATTGTAAGGGTTAGTTATCCCTGATCTCCACGATCACCCTTAACATTCGTTTGAATGTTCATACTTAGCCTTGCTTGGTTTTATTGCACTACAATATTGAGAACATGTGACTGATCCTCCAGTGTCTACCTAGAGTTTCACTTAGTAAAATCCATCCTACATCCTACACTTCGGTATTTGAGGAATCACAGTGATTAGACAATGTACGTAGTAAAGACGTTACTTTGGTCAAAGTTTTCAAGTTGTACCATGTACGCTTAATATAGACGATAACACAACACGTCTAAAATTTTCTTCCCATCACCTCACAAATGTCTCATCACATCTATCTAGATTCATTACTCTTAGTCCATTAACTTAATGAATTATAGTTCACACATTTAATTTCCTGGGTTAGAAGGATATGGTCACGAAGTAATTACCACCTCGCTGCCCCATTCATACATTCTAAACATTTTGACAAATAAAGTGTATTAAAACCTTAGTCAAGATTCCCGATAGGTCCTACTAGACTAATTTAATCGCAACAAGCTTAACTTGTTTTTACCCTCCTAGTTAAGGCATTATTGACATCTTTAGGACTGCCCATTCACCTTTATTTATTCTAGGCTAGGTAATGCTCGCTTAAGGTGTACCTCTTACTCCGTAAGGTAAATTAACCTCTTGGTTATGATCATGTTTCTTAGGTGTAGTAATTTACCATAAAAGATTAAGTTCACTTGTTCTTTACTTTAGAGCTCTTTCCTTTAAAATTGAACTTGAATTTCAACTATAATGCTCAAGATGTGTGCCCCTTATTTATTATTCCCAAAAATCAATTGAGGAAGATTTATATCTTGATTACATTACTTTCAAGTTTACTTCTCGTTATGAGATTTAGGAAAATACCAAGACAATTACTCATATTCAACATTCTTACTTAAGAGACAAGAATAATATTTTTGCAAGTTAGACCATTTAAAAACAACCTTTCTATTCATTTATGAACCAAACATTGTGTCTGCAATTATCTTGTTAAGGTAGGAGTTTTAAACAATTTCTTACATATGGCTCATACACCCTTTACGTGGTTAACCATTTACCCTTAATTTTAGATTGTAGTACCAATTGAGTTTGTCGTTTAGGCATGCACTAGCTCATTTCATTTCTTGCCTAGACTACTATCAAGTTTAAATCTCGTAATGAAAATTAAGGATTGATCAAGCCAATAATTATATTCCGATTCCATCCTATAAGGGTAACTATTATATTACATGTTACTCCTTTTAATTCGATTTTATACACATTTCGAACCATTATTTTCCCATATGCAACTTGACAAGGATTTAGATTGATATTAAGCGTTTTGCACAATTTAGTAACATAGCTCATGCAGATTCATTCGTGAGGAAAGACATTAAGAGGAACCTTAGATTTGTTAAGGAGGCATAACTAATATTTTAGGATTTTCCCTTAAATTTTCAGTCTCTTCCATCACTTAGCATTATTTCCATTTATTCAAATACAATCCTTACATTCATGGCAACTTGCTAGGTAAGAGATACATTGTTGGTTTCATGACTGTAAGTATTTGAAACACTAGATAAATGGTTGTATGATTCCATATCTTATCAAATTAGTTGCTTTGTTTGCTAACCCACAACATGATCATTATCTATACATACACAAAACTGCCATATTATTTATACACAATCCAATTCTACATTTCATTAATACATATATGAAAATTTTTGTCCACTAAGGACTAATACAAGGTACAACTTGCCAAGGAAAGTATAATTTACTATTAGTACAATTACAATTGGATCTAAGATCCATACTAAAACATTCATTCAACACCAACTTCCACAAGACAAAGTGTAATGATCCAGTCATCCATATTTAACTTGTGACATTGTTTAGCTTGGGGTGTCAATTCAAAGAACTGACAATAAATCACTCTACATGCCCTACTAAGTTTTGAAAAATAAGAATATTAGTCATCTTAGTTGGTTAATTCTCACCAAATGGCTCACAACTTTAGGCACCATTGAGATAAATTTCCAAGAATTATTCATGCACTTTCATTCTGAGGGTAAACAGTTTGAAATTTAAGGACTACAGGAAAAAAATTCCTTAGGTGGTTAGTTCTCACCAAATGCAAAAGATTCTTAAAAAGGGGGTTGAAGGTTTTGTAGCATGATTGTTCTCCATGGAAGTTCAACCACCAACGATGGTAGTGCATCCTGATCTTCAAAAGGTTATTGATCAACATGCAGTTGTATTCAAGGATCCTAGAGGATTGCCTCCTAAAAGAGAGCATGATCATGCCATTCAGTTGATTCTAGGAAGCCAACCCCCAACATCAGGCCTTATATATACCCATATGTGCAAAAGAGTGAGATTGAGAAGATGGTGGAGGAAATGTTGGAAATGGGTATTATTCGTCACAATCAGAGTGCTTATTCTACTCCAGTGGTGATGGTTCACCACAAGGATGGAAGATGGCACATGTGTCCAGACTACCAAGAACTCAACAAGTACACTATCAAAGATAAGTTTCCTATTCCTATCATTGATGATTTATTAGATGAGTTGCATGGTGCAATTTATTTTACAAAACTAGATATGTGTTCTGGGTATCACTAAATTAGAGTAAAGAAAGAATATATTCATAAGACAACCTTTATAACTCATCAAGGGCATTATGAAATCCTAGTGATTCCTTTTGGTTTTACCAATGAACCCTCCGCATTTTAGAGTTTGATGAATTCAATATTTAGACCATTCCTATGGAAGTTTTTCTTAGTATTTTTTGATGATATCCTCATCTACAACAAATCATGGGAGAAACATTTACAACATGTCAATATAGTCTTAGAAGTCTTAGAGAAACATCAACTATATGCCAAGCCTTCAAAGTGTTCTTTTGGGGTACATGAAGTGGAATAATTGGGCCATATTGTCTCTCATGAAGGTGTTAAGGTGGACCCTCACAAGATCTAGGCCATGGTGGAATGGGAAGTCCCAAGAACCCTCAAGAAATTACGAGGTTTCTTAGGTCTCACATGGTATTATCACGATTTGTAAAAACTATGGTAGTATAACAGCACCACTTACAAAATTATTGAAGAAAGACTCCTTTCAGTGGAATGAGGAAGCTTCTCGGGCATTTGAAAAATTGAAGGTGACAATGTGCACCACTCCAGTATTGGCAACTCCATATTTCTCCAAGACCTTCATAGTTGAATGCGATGCTTTAGGAAATGGGATCGAAGCAATACTTATGCAAGAAGGAAATCCTATAGCATTTGAGAGCCGAAAGCTAAAAGGAAAGAATTTTTGAAGCCCACCTATGAGAAGGAAATGATGGAAACATCACATGTAATCAATCAATGGAGACCATACTTTAAGGTAAAAACTAATCATGATAGTTTGAAATACTTCTTAGAGCAACAACTATCTTTAGAAGAACAACAAAAATGGGTCACTAAGATGTTGGGGTATGAATTTGAGATTGTTTGTAAGAAAGGGAAGGGAAATGTGGTCGCTAATGCTCTATCTAGGACTTATGAGTCCACAGAAGCATTATTATGTGACATCTCTATACTAAAGGAAGATTGGGTAGATCAAGCAAGGGAAGAATGACATAAATATGCAACACATACTCTCATTCGTAATCTCCTAGCAGATCCAACCATATCAGAACAATTTATATGGAAGGGGGATACATTGTTCTACAAATATAGGTTATATTTTTATAAGAAACTACACTTAAACACCATGTTCTTTCGGGCTCCATTCTTCTCCACTAGGTGGCCATTCTGGGTTCTTGAAAACTTATCATAGAGTTAAACAATATTTATTTTAGGAGGGGTTGAAAGGAGATGTTCAAAAATTTGTGGAAATTTTTTTGTGTCAAAAAATAAGGGTGAGACCATTAAGACACCAAGTCTCCTCCAACCTTTTTCTATTCCTAGCGAGAGATGGGAAGAGGTATCGATGGATTTCATCACAAGATTACCTAAATCAGAAGGGAAAAACATCATCATGGTCATGGTGGATAGACTTACCAAGTATGCTCATTTTTGTGCCCTGGCTCATCCTTTCACAGCTAGTATAGTTGCCATCTCATTTATGGACACAATTCAAAATATCCATGGAACACCCAAAATTATAGTAAGTGATTATGATCCAATATTTACAAGCAATTTTTGGACTGATTTGTTCTCTTGTTTGGGTACCCAATTGGCCTAGAGTTCATCTTATCATCCTCAATCAGATGGGAAAACTGAGGTGGTAAATAAATGTTTAGAGGGATATCTTCGATGTTTTACTTCAGATAAACAAGAACGTTGGGTGCAATGGTTGCCACTTGCAGAATGGTGGTATAATACTTCATTTCATACCTCCTCCAAAATGTCTCCATTTCTAGCACTTTACGAGTACCATCCTCCATCACTCATATCTAGCTTGAAGGTCAAACCAAAGGTGAGAGCAATCAAAGATCACATTCAACACCAACATGAGGTAATCTATAGTATTAGAGAGAATTTGGAAAGGGCACAAAAACACATGAAGCAACAAGCTGATCAACATTGTAGTGAGTGAAACTTTGAAGAGGGTGACTTTGTTTTTGTATAGTTGCAGCCATATAAGAAGTTATCATTAAAACAAAAAATAAAGATAATAAGCTTGCTCCTAAATACTATGGTCCTTACCGAGTGTTGTAGAAAATTGGTAGTGTGGCATATAAGTGGAGCTCCCTCCAGAAGTAAAATACATCTAGTCTTCCATGTTTCTTGCTTGAAGAAATTCATTGGGAAACACATTTCCACCTAGTCAAGTACTTCTGAATCTGGATGAGGAAGGAAGGATCATATTGGAACCTAAAGGTATTCTTTAGACATGCACCAAAATATTGAGGACTAGAGTCATTACCGAGTACCTAATCAAGTGGAAGAATATGAATATTGAGGATGCATCATGGGAGGATGAAGTATTTGTGCAGTAACATCTAGGGCTTCCCAAGATTGGGGACAATTTTTCTTTGAAGGGGAGGTGAATGTTATGCCCTTAGTTTTATAGCTTATATTGGATATGTAGTGTCAACATGTGGCTTACATAATCTCTCTTACTCATATGTTATTCATTTATACTTTGATATGTTTAGTAGGTCATCCTTGATGTTGGCCATAACCTAGGATTGGTATATATAGGTGGTAATGAGGAGTAGTTAATCATCATATTAAGCATTTGAGTCTTATTGTATGGTTTGGAGGTTTCCCCCTTGAAGTGGCTAAGTTATTCTACTTGCATATCGAGATCATTTAACTACAATCTTGTGTTATTTGGTGTTTTTTTCCTGGTGATAATCATATTTATACAAGTAATTTCATTACACAACCTTGTGTTTTAAATGAACACTCTTTCCTTGTAAACTTTGATACACCTCTCCAAATCCCCATCTTGTGCATACCCTTCACCATGTGCCTCATGAAAAAATGGTTTAAGATATTGTTCCCAACTTGAAATTGGGTGGTCTAGACAATATATCAATCAACTTATTAGTTACACATGTTTATACCAAATAAGTTTTTTTATAAAAAGTCCATCCACTTATAGTATCTTGATTGCTGCAATTTTATTTTAACTTGAGTGAACCGCATTTTCTTTACCAAAAAAATGCTCTGCTCTCTCTCTCTTTTTCAATTATTTTTATAAGTGCGAGACCATTCCTTTTCATATGCATGATATTTTACGATTGCCCAACAAAAGTTCAAATTATAACATACTAACTTAATTCCTTGTAATAAGAGATCCATCATACCATATTCATTGGCATCCATTTCCTCCTAAAATCATAATTGTCACTAGGTTAAGTCAAAGCTAGTGCATTGCTAATTTTAAGTTTTGACCCTTCAAAATTATTTTGCTGATTTTTTCCCAAGTAAAGGACTTACCACTTGTAGTTATAAAATGTAATGGCATTTTTATTATGAGCTTCTCGCAACGATAATTTTTTTTTTGGGCATGCCCTACTTAGCTCCTTGTTGGAGGTATATTATGACCCATGCATTTAAAATATAATATATTGTAATATTGTAAAATCTTGTAATATGTAAATATTTGTAAATTATTTTGTATGAAAGTAAAAGACAAGACAATATGTAACGCTCTTAGAGAAAGAAAGGAAGTTGAAGTGATTGGTCATGAAGGAATCTATAAAATATATAGAAGCACATGAGCGGAAGGTTGTTGATCATGTTGAATATATTGCTAATTTTGAATATTAATGGATATGTATATTCTCTAGCCAATATGGTTTTGATTTTATATGAAGTTCTTTGGTAACTCGTTGTCCAAAATAACCCCCATGTTAATTTTACAACTTACAAATTTTATTTTTGGACTTAGAAAAATTTTCATTTGAAAAGCCACGAACTTTAAAACATAATGTACCACCGAATTAGGGAACTTAGTGTTCCATGGGTTCTCCTCATCGCCAAACAAAGCAATGAGCAATCCATGACTTAGGTGGAATTTGTCAAAGTTAGTGTTCTGTGAAGTATTTTAGACCTTTTCGGTACTAAATAAATTAGTCCCCGTGGGTTGACACCGTGTGATCATGTACTCACATGGAAAGTAGAAAATTGGCTAAAGACATAATCAGCCAAGTGAAGGAATTGAGAGTAGTTAGCACTACATGACATGGAAATATAGTGTCATGTGGACTCGGAGGACATATAATTTTGCAGAATTTTCAAATTTTGTGGAACCAAATATAAAACCACAAAGTTAGAAGATACAATGCAATAAGTTTAAAGAGCCATGCGGTGAGAAAGAAAAGTTTTCTACAAAACACCGTCCTAGTGTTCTTAGGGTGGTTAATTTTGCAGAACAAAGGAACATAGTAAGTGGGTATGATGCTAAGCGAAAACAAGGAGAAAAAACCTCAATGACACTAAAGGAGTGTTTAACGACGGAGTGTGGAAGCACTCAAAAACCACTAAATAAAGGAGGCATCACTCATCATTCAAAAAGACATGAGAAGTTGAAGTAATACACATGAAACCATCAAAATATAAAACTTCTAAGAAAGGTCTCAAAGCTACGTCTATTCATGAACTGCAAACAACCACCCTAACCACTAAAATTTAATGAAGCATGGTGTATTTTTGCATGGTCTAATGGCATGTGACAAAAGAAAGGTACCGTGATGTGGTTATTGGTTCTCTTCTAATGGTGCCCATGTTTGTACTACAAGTTAACTCTGCAAGAAATCATGACACTCATGCTTTTCCAACACGATTTTAGAGGGTCATATAGTTTCACCCGATTCTTAGACGTTTCTTAGAAAATGACAAAATAGATAAGGGTAATGGGATAGGAGGAATACTTGTTGAAATGTTGGTTGTAGGTTGTTGCGCACATATGACTTTTGAATCCACAACTGATCGTGAGAGCTTCCTTTTTTCTTGGAGGAACTACCTGAAATGGAACACAAGACCACCAAATAAAAGTTAAACAATATGTGCAGTGGACTTCCTAGCGTGTGCTAGATCCGGAAGTGTGATATTTCCTAGATGGTCACAATCCACCGTTTGAAATAAATCAATGCTTGGTAATAAAACAAATCCTACTGTAGTAAAATGATTTAGGTATCTCATTCATCTACAATAAGAAAATTCATTCACAATAGGCTAGGCTATGATTGAATCTAAAGGTCAAGGTCACTGTCAGGATACTGTTATTGGTCAGGGGTCGATTCTAGGCAATTTAGGGTATTTGGTAGAGGTCTTAGGCTCTGATCTGAGTTTCTAATAAAATACATAGAGATCGACGTCAGTTTAGGTTAACCAGAAATGGTTATGGGTGACCGATGCCCGATATGGTAGGGGTATATGAAACTCAATAAAACTTGGCTCAATGATAGATCTAGGATTAGATGAAGGTCGAAGGGCAATGGCGAGGTTCGTATGGATCTTGGAGATGCACAAGAATGATGAAAATCTAGGTATGAATAGTTCAATGGTGTGGGTAAAGAGGTGGTTGATTTTGCATGGAGATAAAATGGTGGGGAATGGGAATGAAAATAAAAACTAATAACAAATGTAAAAGGATCTTCTCAAATGATAAGGAAACAACACAGGTTAACAAACTTACTTGTTTGTGTGAGCTTGATGCCTGGTTGGTAATGGTGGGTGATAAAATGGACTTGGTGTAGTGTTGGCACTTCCTCGGATGTTCCCATGAAGGAAGGTGGCTGTGTGATTGCTCCGAGTGTTGGCTATGGGTGTTCTGAAACTTGTATGCGGATGCTGGTTCTGCTTGCATGCAACTCCGGTTTCATCACTTGTTCTCAAAAGATATCTCTCTTTCTTATAAATGTGCTAACCCTGAAATAAGGTTATTTTGGGAGTTAAATGGTAACCGACGATGGTTCTGACTTAACCGGCGGTGGTTAAGGGTAACCGACGTTCGTTACGACGTTCGTTAGGGCGGGATTTCCTAGGTTTACTAAAATAGGCAGATCCCCTTGATTTTCTGGGATCTCATTTTCTTTACTCCGTGGATTAGCATGGAATCTTCCTTCTAATGAGTGGGAATGTGGTTAGAGGGAATGTAGGCATTGATTTTTAGGGTTTGGGTAGGTCTTAGTTAGTTATGGAAACTTACTAAGAATAAGTCTTAGGATGAGGTGGCTAGATGAGGTGTTTAGGTGAGGTGGATATGTGGGCATTATCTCAATTAGGATATTTAAATAATAAATATGGTGAGGATAATGAATTAATTTAATTTAAATAATTAAATTAATATTATAGTGGGGTGAAGGGGGGCCATGGCTAGGTGGATGTGTTCAAAGTATTTATTTGATGAGGGACCAAAGGGAGTGTGACCTAATTTTAGTGTCTACATTTTGCCCCTTTTTGTTGCATTGCTTGTATTGGTAAGCGACACTGACAAAAATAAGATGTGGTTGCCCCATGTGTGGGTGAAGGTGATCCCCTCAAACCAAGAACTGACAAGGCAAAAGGAAGAATCAGTGAGTGGTTTGATAAAAGGTGAATGTGATGAAGAGGAAGGTGGACAATGGGGGTAAAAAAGGAAAAAGGTCCACTCGGAAATCTAGGTAATGGGTCAGGGTCAAAGGTAGTAATAGTCAAAAGCACACATATGTATAAATGGAAGCACTATACTAGGTGGAATAGCAGAAAAATCTACATTGTCTAAGGTTGATAGGTTTATCCAAACAAGGTTGAAGTGATTCTTGTATCTAAGGTATAAGATAAAGTTAGGAAACACAACACAGTTAGGTGCGGGAACGTTTAGGTATGTTCCAGGTACACCAAATGTAGGGTCATGAAAAATGGTCACGACAAGAGGCAAGGTAAGGTAAGGTCATCGGGTCAATAAACACAGTAATAGCATGCCACAGGTATATTGAACACATGAGGTCAAAGGTCACTAGAGATGGTCTAGGTCATGACATGGGTAGGGCCGAGGTATGGGTAAAATAACGAGGTTTCAAATGAGGACGAGGGTAGGTACTAAATGATAAGGTCAAGAGGGTGAGGTAAATGGTCAGGGTAAAGGGTGGATGGGGTAAAAAGAGTGACAAGGGGGGTAATAGGGAAAAATTGTGGGCCATGTGGAAGAGAGGGTGACCGATGCCGATCAAGGGTAACTGATGCCGGCATAGGGTAACCGACCACAGTAAAGTAGGGCACGTGTCCGATGTCAAGAAGATAAAACCGATGTTGGTCAAGTTAGGTTTATTATAAAAATAAAAAATCCACATGCTTGTGCAAATTGGGAAAATGACACAAGAGAGAGAGAAAAGGGAAAAGTTTCTAGACAAAACATAGAGTGAGTTGGTGAGCTGAACGGTGGGTGATTGGTAGTTGAGAGGTGGGTCCACGGGATCAGATTATGTGATTTGATTGGTTGGAGGTGTGGGTAGCGATTTGGTGATGGTAGAGGCCGAGAGAGGGATCGGGTGGGCCACCGGTGTAACGGCCGATGTGCCACCACAAAGAATGGCAACATGATGAGGTAAGTGTCAAACTCTTGTTGTGTTTTGGTGAGGTAAATTAGTTGGTAAAGTGGGGTTTGAAAAATTGGATTTGTTTTTTTTTTTGTTTTGGGGGAAATGAAATTTGAAATGTGGGAGGGTAAATTGGGTAAAATAGGAATGGGGAAAGAGTAAAATAGGAGAATAGGGGGTGGGAGGTGGTTAAGGAGAGGTATAGGTGAGGATGGGTGGGTAGAAGAGGCAGGGGAGGGAAGTTGTGAGAAGGGAGGGTTTCAGGGTCACAAATCTTGGCCACGACAGGATCAATGTCAATCGGGTTTAGCCAAATGGCGTCGGTAGGGTCAAACCAGTATCGGTCACAAAACAGGTGACCGATGCTAGTTTAGGGGTGACTAGGGTTGGTTAGAGATAACCGACACCGGTTGGGTTTTGGAGAACGAGGGGCCAAAAGGGTCTTAGGTCGAGTGGGTGAGATAGGGAAGGGTAGAATAGGGTGCGTTGTTGAAAAACCTAGAGTAGGCGGGGGAAAAATGGGTTTGGGGAAATGATAGTGGGTGAGTATGGGTATGATGAAGGTGAATTAATTTGTTGTTTGTATTAGATGTAGGGGAGAGATCAATTGCATATGAGCGACATGGTAACACCCCTGCTCTTGAGAGTGTGAGGCGCGACGATCACCGAGGAGTGGCAACACGTGGAGGAGGTGGGCTTGAGTGGGGTTTGGTGCTATCGGCATGCGGTCCAGCAGCTTGAGTCTGATGGTCTCTCTCATCGATAGATGGGATTTAGTGACCAAAACATTCCACCTACTGATGGGTGAGATGACAGTCACCCTGGAGGACGTGTTCAGGATCCTATAGCTACCGATACTGGGTACGCAGGTGTATTCAATCTCCTCCGAGGCCTCGGAGGAGTTGATGCTGATAGTGTTTGGAGAGGGATTGATAGACACAACATTCTATAGTGTCGATCCCGAGCTATGGAGGGATGTACACACCATCCAGAGGAGACAAAGCTTGTTGTTTTATTGATAGAGGTAGTGTTCTATTTCACATTACCTAATGTAGAGGAGGGAGATTTCCTCGCTCATTGATGGGGGTACTTCATGACATGATGATATATCAGACCCACTTTTCTGGGCACCAACATTCATGGTGTAGCTATACAGAGAGCTATGGGCGTATGGGCATCTGCGCAGGTTCAGCCTGTGTTGTACCTTTTTACTACATTGTTGGGCCTATGAGCACATTGTGTGTGTGCGGCTAGTAGGGACTCCCTAATCGAAGCATTTCCACCGAGATTGGTGCGGGTGGGGTACAAACGATGGGTACATGTGAACAGAGAGTGGTGATCAGATAGACCCACACATGATGTATCCTATTACAAGCATTTATTGGAGGGGTTGTCTGAGTGGACATCATATGGAGACCATATGTGGGTTATCCCTCATTTAGGTGGATGCATGATGAGTTAGGTCTTCAATGGTGAGATGGATAGTGGGGTGCCATGCCGGGGAGCACGAGATGATCCCAGTGGATAGGGTTAGATGGTAGTTTGGACTACCATATGACATACCTCCACCCTTCTCGCAATACAGGAGAGAGACGACGTGGAGAGGCCATTACCTCTACCATAGCCAACATTGCCCACAGGGCAGGTGGAGGAGAAGGTGGTAGATTGGTGAATTGACGATGTTTTAGGTTACAGATAGATACAGATAGTGGTGAGAAGCTCATTTATGAGCAGTACCACCCAGGCCAGGGCAGCCGGACTTAGCCACCATCACGGTGCAGAGGGATGCCCTACAGGGGTAGGTGGCGCCCCTAATTACCTAGTTGGGTATGGTGCAAGCACAACTAGCTAGTTTAGAGGTGAAGGTGGCTAAGTTACATGTACAGGTGGCCAATCTTCAGTCTAGATGGCCCAGGGGTGGGGATGGATATGGAGATGGGGATGATGGTTAGGTGGCTGCCCTATAGGCATAGGTGATAGGGTTGCAGAGCTAGTTGGCCACAACACGAGCCCAGATTGGGGCCTTAGAAACCCGATACGAGCACAAAAGGGCGGGGACGATGGCACCACCATAGGTACCAGTATAGGGTCCTAGTTTATAGGAAGGGGTGGGACAGGGGTTCGACAAGACAGTACAGGGTTAGAGGCCGATGGGGCCACCATAGATAGTGCCCATATCCAGGTTATGGGGAGGTGAGAGAGGAGGCCAAGTACTATCAGGACCAGCTGATGGTGGTAGGGATAGATTGTTTATCATATGCCGAGTACAGGGCATAACAGGCCTCTAGCGAGAGGACCAGATCACACACCCATAACATGGAGAGCACAGGGGGCCAGTGAGCCCCAAGACATGGTCAGGGTGAGGCCACTAGTTCCTAGAGGCTAGTTCCGGTTGGTGCACCAGTAGGGACCCAACCACCACCTATGATGGGTGGGGAGATGTTAGCAGTTGCCAGATAGGGGATGAGTAGGCAGAGGGGACATGCGATACAAATATGGAGGATGTCCGCCGAGATGTCTAATATATGGCTCCCGATTTTGACATAGTTTTTTATTTTTGATATATACTAGCCTACGTGCCGAGAGATTGTTATATTTTTGATCACATACTAGCCTCATGTGCTTGAAGAGAGTGAAGATGTACGAGATTTTGTATTATTGAGCTTATACCGCCTCGCATGCTAAAAAGATATTTTGTATCGTGTTATTGTTATTGTATATGATAACTCACGCTGCTGCATGCCGATGACATTTTGTATTTGAGTATCGGCCTGCATGCCGATGATTTTGAGAGATGGACATGATTGGATATCCATGTATATTGTATTGAGACCCACATATTTGTTTATATGATGAGATGGATGAGATTCTTGATTTGTTGGTGTTTTATGAGAATTTTGATTTTTGTCGTGATATGGACGGAAACTAGGTGAGTGAGGCAAGATGGAGTCAGTTGGTTTAGGCATGGATCAAGTCGGGGCTATGGTCTAGGCATGGATTGAGTCGAGTTGGTTTAGGCATGGATCAAGTCGGGGCTATGGTCTAGGCATGGATTGAGTCGAGTTGGTTTAGGCATGGATCGAGTCGAGTCATGGTCTAGGCATGGATTAATTAAGTTAGGTTGGTTTAGGCATGGATTGAGTCGGGTTGTAGGCATAGATTGAGTTAGGTAATATGCATGGTTGAATTAGGTTTGTTGTCTAGGCATGGATCGAGTCGGGGTTGTGGTCTAGACATGGTTAAGTTTAAATTGGTTGAATTTGTGATGCATTAATTTTTGTAATGAATGATGATATGGAGCATGTTTAAGATGCTTTATAATACATGTATGATGATGGTAGAGAAATGGTATTCATAATAAATGTATGTTGTGATGATGATAAAAATGTTAAGCAACGTGTTGTTTGTTTGGTTTAATTTCCAATTTTTGACATAAAAGTGAAACTAAATGGGGTAGGATCTAATTTTAGGAAGATGAAAGATGAATTGTTTAGGGTAGAGAGTGGCCGAGCTAACCTCCAAGGGCCCCATGCCCTCGGAGTGCTACCTACATAGTCTCGGTGAAAAGGGACCTCAGAGTCGATGTAGTTCTCCCATAAGCTAGGGAAGAATATGAGGAGGTATGAAAATGAGTTGGTAGGTTTTAGGCATGATTTTGGAATTAGGTCGGTTAGGTATGAGTGGGTTATGGGAAAATTGGTATAGGTGATGTCGATGGAGGTAGAAGAAGAAGATTACCCCAAAAGTAAGCATCAAGGACCAAGTCCTGTATAAGGTAATCAAAACGTAATAAAGATGGTTAAAAGATAAGAGGGGGAAAGAAAGCCACGTGATTGGTTAGGATCATATCGAGTAGGCCATACCGTGAAGGAGGTGTTGAACGTAAGACCCTAAAGACATTACATGATTGATTGGTCTAAGGGTAAAAAGTAGTGACATGATCACCAAATGTCCAGTTTCCAAGAGGTACTTTGAGGCGGTAGAAAATGGGAGTACGAATGGTGAGAGGGGTGAAAGATGGTTAAGTTTTTATTGTATGAGGTAACATTCTCATTTAGAAAGAGATCCAAGGTCACAATAGGCAAGTCCATGACTAAAAGGCTTTATTGTTTTGACTGATATGTGAGATATACTGATTGATACGGGAAGTCTATATGGGATGAGGAAATTAACTCCTTGAGGTCTTCATGAAGCTGATCGATACGAGAAGCTTCAAATTTTTGTTTTTTGGTTTTTTGATTTTGAAAGAGCTTGACATAGTTGTCATTCGAGGGAGCAATCTATTGATAGCAGTGATTGCCAAGAGAAATATGTACTTTTGAGGGAGTCATCTTTTATTAGAAGTTTGACTCAAGGAGTTGGGTTCCATGTGGGGGCGTCGAAGTCATGGACAAGACCAAGGTGGAGAATAAGATTCTTGCTCGTAAAATCAGGGTGAAACGACCATGGGGTCTCATCTAAAGGTAGATGAAAAGTATCCATGAGAATCATGCTATGTGCAGCGCCATGGTACACATATTCAAGCGAAGATAACAAGTGACAAGACGCACATGATTCTTGTTTAATCATTGGTGAGGTGTAAGAAGTGGATAGTGCTCAAGGGATGAGCATGGAAAGAGGTAAAAAGTGATGTAGGACTAAAAGTCAACAATAGAATGGTCAAAGATGCAAGGTGTTAAGGGGCTCAGGTTCGGGTTTACCATCAAGTGAAGATAAACAATAAGCACTTGATCCATAAGTATGAGTCATGATGTATGGTCCAAGCTAATTAGGAGAAAATTTTCCCCGTTTAATTTTTCTTGCTTTGGTTACATGTTGGTTTTATTTTAGGACCAGGTCACCGACTTGGAAGGTTCGTTCATGGACACATTTGTTGTAGGCACGTTTGATACGTTTTTGGTAAACTTGAAGGTGATCAAGAGCGTTAAGATGACGTTCGTCTAAAACGGTCTTAATGAAAGTCATCATCATTGAGCATGTCATGGAGAGGAATGTAGAGTGAGGGGATTTGGACTTCGAGAGGTAGAACAACCTCTGTACCATAGACCAGAGAAAAAGGTGTAGTGGTAGTGGAAATATGAATACTAGTGCGGTATGCCATAGGGCAAAAGGAATGTGCATATACCAGTCCTTCCCAAAGATCGTTAACCACTTTCATGAGAATTTTTTTAAAGGTTTTTAGTGGATTCGGCTTGTTAGTTAGTCTATGGGTAATAAGGTGATGAGAAACTTAGCTGAATGTTGAAGGCATCGCAAAGTTTTTGCAATGTTTTATTTTTGAATTATTTTCCATTATTAGTGATGAGGCGATGAGGAACACCAAAGCGAAAAATGATGTGATGATTGATGAACTCACATATTTTCTCAGCTTTCATGGAGATGAGTGGTATGGCTTCAACCCATTTTGTGTAGTATTCGGTAGCAATGATGATCCATTGATGGCGTTGGGAAGAATGGGGGTTGATCTCTCCGACAAGATCCAAACCCCATTGAGAGAAAGGCCAAAGGTCACAGGTGACCTGTAAGGCATGATTGGGTGTATGATGAAGGTTGGTGTATTGTTGGCATTTTACACAACGTTTGATGAAGTCACAACAATCATGGTTGAGGGTCAGCCAGTAATAGCCTAGGTGGAGAATACACTTAGCAACAGCAAGGCCACTAAAGTGACTTCCACATATGCCATCATGAACTTCCTTAATGGTATAAGGAATTTCAGAACTCGTGAGGCATCGTAAGAGAATAACATCAAAGATGCGCTTATAGAGGAGGCCCCCATGATGACGTAACGAGAGATCTTTTTAAGGAAGGCGCGTTGTCCATTACGAGTGAGATCAGGAGGTAAGATGGAGAGAGAAAGATAGTCAGAGTATTGTTTATACCAAAGGTCACTCGTCTCTCGAGGGTAGTGGTTCGATAGAGTAAACTTCACAAGGTAAATAGGAGGGTGATTGGAGTCTTTATACGGTGACAAATATTTTAGAGTTAGTGGGTGAAGAAGGTATTTGAGAAGCCAAGCAAGCCATGGTATCTGTAAATTTGTTGGTTGAACGGGGACGGTTTGAAGGGTGTAATGATCAAAGGTGGTCAAAAGTATGTCTACATGATGTTTATACTTTTGAAGTATCTCATTACGACATTGTTATATACCATTGACTTGGTTTATAACCAATTGAGAATAACTAAAGATGTTGATTGATTTGACATCTAGGGCATAGGTGGCTTGGAGACCTAATACGAGCACTTCGTATTCAACAATATTTTTTGTACAATCAAAATCGAGTTTGAAAGACAAAGGCATGGGTTCACCATCAAGCAAAATGAGGATAACACCAGCCCCACCCCCACGCTGACACTTAGAACCATCGAAGAAGAGTGTCATTTGGTAAGTGGGTTCGTCCAGGGAAAGGGTAGTAATGGACTCATCTGGAAAATCAAAATTAGAGGCTTAATCCCCGAAATAGGTGCATCGGCCAATTGGTCAGTGATAGATTTGCTCTTGATGGAATTTTGATGAATGAATTTGAGGTCAAGGTCAGCTAAAAGCATAAGCTAATGTGCGGCACATTGATTTTGGTAAGGTTTGGCATACATGAAGTGTAAGGGGTCGGTGTTGGTCACAACATAGGTTTTGTGGTTGAGTAGGTAATGGCGAGTTTTGTGGCAATGAAAACTAAGGCTAAGAAAAGTTTTTCGGGATGGGTGTATTGGGTTTTGTAGTCCAAAAGAGTATGGATTATGTAATAAACCACCTACTCCTTGTGTTGTTCATCGCGATGAGTGAGCATGGCTCCCAAGGAATGATCGGTAGCTGAGATGTATAGGTAGAAAGGTTGATCATATTTAGGTGGAATGAGTATGGGTGGTTGGAGAAGGTATTGTTTTAAGGCCTCAAAGCTTTGTGGCAGTCATCATCCCATTTAAAGGAGACATCCTTCTTGAGAAGATGATGAAATGGTTGACACCGATCAAATAATTGTGAAATGAAACAACGAATAGACTGCAACTTACCTTGTAGGCTACGGAGTTTTCTAAGGTTAGTGGGTGGAGGCATTTCTAGAATGGCCTTGAATTTAGTAGGGTCAACTTCTATACCACGTAGGGAAATGATAAATCCTAGGAGCTTTCCTGAGAGGACTGCAAAGATGCACTTCTCGTGTGAAGGCGAACGCAATATTTAATGAGGCGGTCAAAAATGGTTTTGAGGATGGCAAGGTGCTTGGAGTGGCATTTAGGTTTGGTCAGGAGATCATCCATGTATTATTCCAATATATGATGCATGATGTCATGGAAGATGTAAGTCATAACACGTTGATATGTGGCACCAACGTTTTTAAGGCCAAAAGGCATGAATCTATAGCAGAAGGTCCCCAAGGGGTGATAAATGTGGTTTTGTTGATCCTCTGGGGCAAACAAGATTTGGTTATAACCCAAGAAGCCATCCATGAGTGATAGCATCTCATGACTAGCGGTAAGGTCAACTAGCCATCAATACCGTGTAGAGGAAAGTCATCTTTTGGGCAAGCTAGGTTGAGGTCATGGAAATCTATGTAAATGTAGAGTCCCCTATTGCCTTGGTGATAGGGACAATGTTAGAGATCCAATGAGGATAATTAATGGGTAATATGAAGGAAACGAGCTAAAGTTCTTCTTTGATGAGAAGGGAAATGCGAGGTGTATTTTCCTCAATTTTTATTTGATGGGCTTGGCATTGGGAATGGTGACGATATTGTGGACCACTATGGTGGGGTCAAGATCGAACATGTTTGCATAAGACCAAGTGAAAGCGTGGTTATGATCTTTGAGAAAATAAGTGATGGCTTCATGTTCAACATCATCTAAATATAGACGATCTTTAGGATGTGCGGGTCATCCTAAATATGAATGCTGATCTCAACATTCGATTCATTCAACATGGTTTGTGTCTCATAAGGTAATGACCGATGAATATATGAGTCTTCTGTACCAAGGTAGGTGAGTATAGATTCATCATCCTAACATTGAACGATGTTAATCGAAGGTGTATCATCATCGATCATTTCAGGATACAGGAAGGGAAGAGAGGAAGGAGCCTCACCCTCGCATTGATAAGTCAGAGGCCCCAAGGAAATGGTGTTTATGAAAAAAAAGTTAGGAGGGATGGATTATGGATCCATCGACTCCATCGAGAGAAGGTGGCGATGAAGGTGGATTAGGTGAAGAGGGTGAAGAAGGACTAATGTGCTTGATGAGTTCAATACGGGCCTACTTGGTAGGTGGTTTAGTAAAGATGATACCACTATGGTCGTTATGTTTGTGGGTAGTACATGGAGTAACAGTATGGTGACTTTTCTTGTAAAATCCAAACCCAAAACCCTTCCATGCACATCAGTACAGGAAGGTATGGGCGAAACGGTGATTAGTGAGAGACTGGAAGTCAGTGAAAAATGGGCAGGTTTGTGACGGTGGTTCGAGTGTGTAAGTGGTAGTATCAAGTCCCCCATAGGTGAAACTGGTATGAAGGTGAGGAGG
The DNA here is from genome assembly GCA_018340775.1 of Taxus wallichiana var. yunnanensis. Classification (NCBI taxonomy): domain Eukaryota; kingdom Viridiplantae; phylum Streptophyta; class Pinopsida; order Cupressales; family Taxaceae; genus Taxus; species Taxus wallichiana. Next base: position 372,988,173 of record CM031238.1, on the reverse strand, counting down.
ACCATAAAGGATGTGTTCTCATATGTGGTGATCTTAGCAAGGATGTTGGTGAAGACTTCCATACTCTTGTGGAGTAAGGAATGTGTTGACACTATATAGCGATACTCCCCGAGTGAGGCATTGAAAAATGCCTTCCAAGGGATCGGTGGTTGGTATGTGGGTAGTTGGAATAGATGATGTGTTGGAGGTCAATGTGAAGGTGGAGTTAATAGATTGGGAGGTCCGACGGGTTGGTCAGTGGAGGTTGTAGGCGGCGGTAGGAATGGAAGAGGTATGTGTGGTTGAGGTAACGATTCTACTGGTAAGCAGAGGTGTAGGTGAAGTGGTAGTGGTCATGGAGGTAGATGCCTTAATGGGTATAAGCATGGCGTTAGGTTGGTAAAGCATGTCATGTTGCATGTTTTAAAAGGTGATGGGTTAGCTAGAATGGTATAGGTGTGTCCTTCATGTTCAAACTTTACACAAAGGATGCAAAGTGGAAGGAACACAACCCATAACACAAATCCATGGTTTTCCAAGCAAAAATTTATATTGAAATTCCCCTCTAGGATGTAAAATAACTCGAACACCGTGGTGGCCCACGTAAATGTGGAGGATGACGGTGCCTAGTGTAGAGGTGATAACGCATTGAATTAATGCAACATGATGAAATGTTTATGCATGCAATTGTCGTATGCACATTTGAACAAAAGAGTGGGATGAAATGATGTTAATGCTAGCACCCCCATCGATCATTACATGTTGTACACGTATATCATCGATGTGGATAGAGATGAAGAGAGCTGGGTTTGGGTCATTAGTTTGGTGCGGTGTGATCTCTTCCTCTGAGAAGCTAAGGGAGGCTACTTGGTGAGTAGGGTGAGGTGTGGATAAAGGTGGCAATTTGGTGAGAGAGGCTATGTGATGGGGTGTGATAATGGAGGCTACAGGTGTAGGGTCATTGGGTAAAACCTCAATATATTGCACGACCTCCATGAGAGCTTGACGATAGGATTCGAGGTTTGGATGAGGTCATATAAGGACATTTTGAGGGGGGATTGGTGTAGTTGTTTGAGAATTGTGTGATGTGTGACCCCATTAGAAATATGGTATGTGGGTTCGTGGATAGTAATCTTATGTGTGGGTTTAGATGGTATGGTGGGTATAGAATTGGTTGGTGAGTCACTTGTCTTTTCCTTGCCTTTGTATTTTTGAGCACGGGTGGTGACATGGATCATGTTGATTTGAGGGGAGTTGGCAAATGGAGAAGGTGTAGGATGAGTGGTATAATGACATGACGGGAAAAAACCTACCGGGGGAGAAAAGCCTTGTGAAGTGAGTTGGGTGCAACGAAATTTAGGTAATGGTGTGGCAAGTTCTTTGATGCAAACCATGTTAATTTTGAATCTTGGGGTGGCTCTAGGAGCTGTGGGGGTGGAGGTTGTGGTTGTTGAGTAGGAAGTGAGGGAAGGACTGTGGGAATGGGTGTTGGTGAAATGAGGTCCTCATCAAGAAGTTCGTCATCATCAAAGTTTACTTCAAGAGGACATCACTGGATAAGGATAGTTTTCAAAGCCTTGTAATTCTCCACATTATGCTCCTCGGCAAATGATGATAGGCACAAATTTTAGTGTCATGAAACCATTTTGTCTTGGGTTTGAGGGGGTCATAAGGTCTGAGTGGTGATAATGTGATGACAGAAGTCTCAAGGAGGTTGGGTAAAATTTTGGCATAGGACTCCTGCCAAGGGTCAAATGGGAAGTGAAAGTGGGTTTGAGCGTAGGTGTGGCTGATTGTTGAGGAATGGTCTTTGCACGAGGGGGAGTGGGTTGAGCTATGGTTTTAGGTGCTGGCATGGTCTTGGGTGTTGGTCATGTTTGCTTGGGTAGGGGTATGGTAGATGAACTGACAGGAGGGTGTATGATTGTTTTGACTACCTTATTGAAGGGTAGTGGATTTTTGTCTTTGGGTTGCACCTTCTTGGGTAAAGGTGATATGGGTGTATGAGATCTAGAGGGAAAATCAAATGGGGAAGAGGGAAAGTTACCCATGGGGATAACAGAGGTGTTGTGAAGGTATATGATGTGGGCCGTGTAGTGGGTGTGAGAGATAAATACCGAAGTGTAGGGGGTAGTGAAGAAGTTACTGAGGGTATTGGAGGTATGGGTGGTAAAGATGTTGCAGGTGTGGGTGTAAGTCATGTCAGGTGCTTGGGTATGTTAGAGGTTTGCGAGGAAGGAGTGGGCTATTGTGTTTTTGGTTTATTGATGGGTGGAGGTTTCTTAACCGTGTGGGGAGGTTGAGGTCCTAAGACAGACGAAAAGTTGAAGGTGATGCAGGTGTGATTGGTGCAATTGGGGTATGAGCTCTATGGGTTTGGTTCTTCTATTTGGGTGCCAGAGTAGGTTGGGTGTTGACTAGGGAGGATGTAGCTAAATCTAGTTTGATAGGTGGATGAGTAAGGTTGGTGGTTGGGGTGACCCCAAAGGTAGTAACAAGTTTAGGTGAGGAGGACAATGTAGGTGTGGGTTTGGACCTAAATGTATGTTGGGTTATGTGTGAGGGTGTATGTTGAGATGTGATACGTGTTGCGGAAGAAGTTATGATAGAGGTGGTTGTGTTTGGTTTGATTTGTCAAATATCTTTTGGTAGATAGTGGAAGTGTTAGCAAAGTGACATCTGTCTGTGTTGAAACAGAAGGAGAAGACACCCCACGGTAAGGTTATATCCACATAATCTAAGCAATCGATAAGCATGAGAATGACATGTCCAGTAGGCAAGTTGATGATGACCTAATGGCAATTCCCATAAAATGTGTCTTAGAGATGGGGAATTGGCTAGCTTCACTTTTGTGGGAAAGAGAGCCAAAAGTAGGTCTCACAGGATCTTGGGTAGCGATGGAGAATGCTCACCGAGAGGAAAAGATATCTCTACTGGATCCTTGATAGGTGGAGGAGAAAATGGGTTCTCCTCCATGGATTGAAGAAGTATTGTGGTGACGGCTCTCTTAAGTGGGAGAATACAAAGGTGAAATAGCTTCGATATTAGTGAAGGGTTCTTCCACGGGTGATGATGGAGGTGAAAGGTATTCCTCTATGGGTGGAGGAATAGGTGAGGTGGGTTCAAGTGTAGGTGGAGGACTTCGGGCTAGAATTTCCTCTATGGAAGGAATATGAGGTAATTGGGAAGCAATGGGTGCATCGCTGAAAATAGCGTGGACCTCGCAGGTATGGCTATCATGAGTTGAGGTCTCACCGGTTTGATTAGATGAAGGGGCATGATTGGGAAAGGGTTTCTTGAAGATGTGTAGGTTTTGATTGGCAGGTGTGTTAGGATTATCCATGGTTAACTCACCTTTCTCGAGCATTTCTTGGATAATATTTTTGAAAGTGATGCAATTTCCATCACTGTGACCCTTTACTCGATGATAGTTATACAAATTGTGTTCTTTATACCATGCGGGTGTGGGGCAAGAAGGGTCAAAACCAGTGTGTGGTTTTATATGAAGAAGGGTGATGGTGCCAACTTTAATGAGCTTTTCTAAGACAAAAGAATAAGGTTCCCCAATTGGGGTGTATTTCCTTTGTTCTCGTCTGAATTGAAAAGTCTGAACGGGTGAAATATTAGATGAGGGGCTAGCCTGATTTAACGGATGAGATGGGACGACTTTAAGTACCACTATGTTAGCAAATCCCCTTGGCCTTTGAATAATTGTTCTATGGTTTGGAAGAAGAAGAGGTATCATTCTACTTGAATGCTGAGTTATTATTACATAATAGGATTTTCTTCTCTTCGATGGCTCGAATCTCTAACTTTTGTGCCATGGTGAATGCTTTGTCGAAGGTTCAGAAATTTTGGACCCAAGGGTCGGCGAGATATGTCTAGCACAAGCCCACACGAAGATCTCGATGAGTTTGGTTTGCGGTAGTTGGAATGTGAGTTGATTAATCAGGGTACACTAGTGAGTAATGAAATCATGATAGATTCGTCATCATACCGATGCGTGAGTATAGGTCACCACGGTAACCTTCTTAACGATATTGATGGAGAAATGAATCAAGAAGGCTTGGGCTACCTGATTAAATGAAAATATAGAGTGTCTAGGTAACCCACTATACCAATCTAACGTAGGTCTAGTCAGAGACATGGGAAAGGTCCTCAAGAGCAAAGCATCATCGTGGGCGATTAGGTAGCACCCATGTTTGAAAGACCGCAAATGTTGTTGTGGGTCTTCCTTGCTATTGAAACGGTTGAATTTAGGCATTTCCCAATGCATGGGGTATGGATGAATAGGGATGGATGGGTGTATAGGCTCATTACAAATCTCGTCGTAGGTGAGAGTGTTGCAGGAGCTAGAAACTAATGCCTCCAATGTCTACATCTTGTCCATCATTAATTTGATTAGGTTGTTGGTAGGTTGCGATGGTCGGGGTGCCTCTTGTAGTGTAAGAGGGTTGGTGTTGGGTATATGACAGGGGACATTCCAGTATATGGTGCAGCCGCATAGGTGGATTGAGAAGAAGGTAGTGAAATAGGGGGTACGTACCCAGGATGAATGATAGATGAAACAAGAGGTTGCTGATAGTATGTATATGGAGGTGGAAGGGTCGTGGTGACCCTAGTGGTAATGGGGGCTAACGATTGTGGAATAGAAAGGACCATGTTTTGAAAAGGGGTAGGGGTCACCGACACTGGGGGTGGTAGTGTAGCTACGGGTATATGTGAGACAATAGGGGTGGATGAGGTGTGTTCTGGGTGGTTGGCGAAGGTATAGTGGATGTGGCGAGTGCAACGGATGTAACAGATGCGTAGTTATAGCGGGTATTGGGCCTAGCCAGTGAAACAACTGGGGTAAGGTAGATGCAGGAAACGTGGGGTTAACAGGGGCTGGAGCAGAAGTAGGAGTGAGTATCGGGGGGATAGATACAAGTATGTCATATATTAACTAACCCAAGGATCTCGAGTGGACGAGTGGGAAAGATAAAAATACAAGGTAATAGGGTTTTGATCAAGGAGTTATGCAAACACTTCATCTTCGATAGCGATAGTGATAGGTCATATAGATCCATGGTGAGTGATAAAATGGAAGGTGGTGAAGGGGTAGGTGGGAGTGGTTGACAACTGGCATGGAATATGAGGGCGCTAGCTTGTCAATGTGCATGCGCACCATGTGAACAGTACTAACGTGGTAAGACTTTCAGTAAGTGACACAAAAACACAACATAGACAGGATAAATAGATGGTGGTAGGTGAATTGGGGCTAAAATGACAGTTGGAAAAATGACACAGGACAACCGATGCCGGTTAGGGTAAACCAATGCTGGTCACCGGTAACCGCAGTGGGTCACTGTGGAACATGAACAATTGGTCAAAAACAAGGTATAAGGCCAAATCTGACATGTATGCCAAATACTGATGAGATTTACCAGTAAAATGAATATGATGAGAGTTATAAGGACTCTAAATAGTCAAGAAGGTGAATAGGTGTCCTTTTGGGTAGGTTAACCAAAATGATAGTGAACCGATGCCGGTTGGGTATAATTGATGATGGTCAAAGGGTAACCGACGACAGTCGCTAGACCGACACTAGTTACTGATGAAATTAAAACAGTGATGAAGAAAATATGGTTATGAGTTAAAATTTGTTGTGGAATCGACTCCAAAATTCTGAGAATGATGAGAATATGGTCCAAGCACACTCAAATGAAGCCGGAATACACCAACTATGATGAGGAGCGCAAGGAGAAAATGAAAATGAAGAACGTGACCTCTCACCTCAAAACGAAAGACAAGAAGAAACACTAAGAGAAAATACGATCCTAAGAGTGCCTTTTGTTATTATGTTTGTTTAGCTTATGCTATTTAAGGACCGACTCATGAACTGTAGAATAGATTTTTTTGGTGAGGATGGATTCCTACGAAGAAGGAGATCTACAAGGAGAGGTTTCAGGTATGTTATGGTGGGGACGGGCCTCGCTCTGAAGTATGATTCGACAGAGTAGTGAGCTAGGTGCCCACTGTGCACCGTGATCATGTGATCACCTACAACTTCTTCTAGGTAAGATGTTGTTTAAGAATGTGTATATTTTCAATTTTGGTGGTGTTTGGATAAGACTCAGAGAATGAGAAAGAGAAAGAAAGTGCTTTCTATGATTCGTTTGTCAACCATCAGCTGGGAATGACTTCTAACGTATAGGTTGCCCTCAATTAATGTGAGCTAATGCAAAAATTAGAATGAAATGCAATGATTTTTAAGCCCAAATCGAAATATGGAATTCGATGACACAATGAGAGGAATAGGAGAAAGTATGATCTTTCACTAATGCAATGCAAATGAAATAGAAGAAGAGTTCTTTTTAAGCACCAAAACACGATTTCTTTAAGACAATGAAAAGAAGAGAAGATTCCAAGGAAGAAATTTTAATGTGAGAACCTTTTAGAAAGGAAACAAACATGCAACTTTTCACCAAGAAATGAATAAATGCAAGGAACCCCGAATGGGTCCCACCAGGCGTGCCAAAATGTTTCACCTGATTCTTAGAAGTTTCTTATAAAATGACAAAACAGATAAGGTAATGGGCTAGAGGAATACCTGTTGAAATGCTGGTTATAGGTTGTTTCACACATATGACTTATGCATCCACAACTGATCATGAGAGCTTCCTTTTTTCTTGGAGGAACTACCTGAAATGGAACACAAGACCACCAAATAAAAGTTTAACAATATGTGTAGGACTCGCCTAAGCGTGTGCTAGACCCGGGAAGTGTGATACTTCCTAGACGGCTGTCAATCCACTATTTGAAACAACTCAATGCTGGTAATATAACAAATTCTACTATAGTAAAAATGATTTAGGTATCTCATTCATCTACAATAAGCAAATTCATTCACAACAGGCTAGGCTATGATTGAATTTGAAGGTCAAGGTCACTGTTAGGATACTGTTATTGGTCGTGAGTCGATTCTAGGCGATTTAGGGTATTTGGTAGAGGTCTTAGGTTCGATCTAGGTTTCTGATAAAAGACACAGAGATTGACGTCAATTTAGGTTAACCGCGACAAGCATGGGTGACCGGCCTCGGTATGGTCGAAGTACAAAGAAACTCAATAACACTTGGTCAAAGGTGATAGACTCTGGATTAGACGTAGGTGGAAGGGCAATGGAATGACGAGGTTCGTATGGATCTTGGAGATGCACATGAATGATGAAAATCTAGGTATGACTAGTTCAATGGTGTGGGTAAAGAGGTGGTTGATTTTGCATGGAGTTAAAATGGTGGGGAGTGGGAATGAAAATAGAAACTAATAACAAATGTAAAAGGATCTGCTCAAATGATAAGGAAACAATGTAGGTTAACAAACTTACTATTTGTGCGAGCTTGATGCCTGGTTGGTAATGGCGGGTGATAAAATGGACTTGGTATAGTGTTGGAACTTCCCCGGATGCTCTGTGAAGGTAGGTGGCTGTTTGATTGCTCTGAGTGTTGGCTATGGGTGTTCTGACACTTGTACGGATGTTGGTTCTGCTTGCATGCAGCTCTAGTTTTGTCACTTGTTCTCAGAAGATCTCTCTCTTTCTTAGAAATGTGCCAACCCCAAAATAAGGTTGTTTTGGGAGTTAAATGGTAACCGATGATGGTTCTAGCTTAACCAATGGCGGTTAAGGGTAACCGGTGTCGGTTAGGGCGGGATTTCCTAGGTTTACTAAACTAGGCAGATCCCAATGATTTTCTCGGGATATTGTTTTGTTTACTCCGCGGATTAGCATGGAAGCTTTCTTCTAACAGGACGTGAATGTGGTTAGAGGGAATGTAGGCATTGATTTTTAGGGTTTTGGTAGGTCTTAGTTAGTTATGGAAACTTACTAAGAATAGGTTTTAGGATGAGGTGGCTAGACGAGGTGGCTAGGTGAGGTGGATATGTGGGCATTATCTCAATTAGGATATTAAATAATAAATATGGTGAGGATAATGAATTAATTTAATTTAAATAATTAAATGAATATTATAGTGGGGTGAAGGGGGGCCATGGCTAGGTGGATGTGTTCAAATTATTTATTTGATGAGGGACCAAAGGTGAGTGTGACCTAATTTTAGTGTCTACAGTACTCTGCATGACAATCCTTTCTTCTTTATTTGCTTTCTCTTATCCATTCCACGAATGTTATACATGTAAATGCTTGCGTACATTATAAGGGTTCTTCTCTCATCTCTTTTCCTTAGTTATTTTTGGGCTCTTCTTTGTGAAACTCAAAATTTCATGCATTCGACCTCTATAAATTACGAAAGGATATTTTCTTGCCTCAGATATGCATGTAAAATGTAAAGGATCTATTGATGCAAGTGTGGTTCTCTCTTCCTTCAAATACTCTACATTTGCATTGAATATCTCTACCCCCTTGCATATTTTGTATTATTTTACCTATTTACATCAAAACTACATGCATATTCATAATCTTCCTCTCTGCAATCTTGCATTTGTGTCACCGGGAATAGGAGAAGTTTAACATTCTTTTTGATAGCTTAGTTTTCTTATTTCTTGCATATCTCTCCATGGTCCCTCGGAAACGCTAGTATATGATTAGTTTTATCATTAGAGTAGGTTGTGTTTTGTGTGTTTTCCAAATCCGCAGAACAGAGGAAGTTGACCTTCTCTAGATGTCTGTCTCAAGCTACAAGTCCCACACTTAGAGAAAATCCCATGTTGCCTCAAAATTTTGAAATTTCCATGATTTAGAGAAAGGTGCAATTTTGAGCTCCAACATGTAGTCATTATTTTATCATCAATACTTATTTCTAACCCCAAGCGCGTCGACTTGTCATCCAGTGGACACTGGGCACTCACCCGAGGCATGCGTAGGCACCAAGCCCCTATTTTATGTGATTTTTGTGAGAAGGTTCCACCATTAATGGGGGTTTATTTGCAAATATAGAAATACATGCATCCTAAAAGAAGAACATAAAAATAGCAGATCCACACACACACCCATGCATCAGAGAAGGTATATAAAAACCAAATGAACCATAGGAAAATAGATATGAGCTATAACATGCTAAATATCGAAAGGTTTGCACCCATAAACAAGATATACAGAATGAACCCACATATATATTGATTTAAAAGAGTTCTGGTAGCCACATTATAGTCAAAAGGGTCATCTTAGACCATATACAGTAAGTGATAGAGGTCCAACCTATACAACAGGCTCTAAATGGAGCTCTTGGCTATGCCCTTCTTACTATAACCCATTTACAGATCCTAACATCAATTCCAATGCTTAATGGTATTCTATATAGCTCTCTAGTACCCTAAATCCTAAACCCTAGTTAAGCCTAATATTTAGGCAGCAATTCGTTGCCTTTCCTTCTGCTTCCTGGTACCCATATATACATATGTATATCCCGCCTCTATTTTATGCCTCTCCATACACACATCAATCTACCTCTCTTTTTTTTTTGCCCGAGAATTCCTTTTATCGATCGCACCTATTGCCATGCCTTCTCTAAGTGTAGATCGCATTGCAAGTGTCAATGTGGTCCTTCATAGGTGAATGCTTATCCCTTCACAAACCATCCACTCTCTATAATGATGTCTCTAAGAATATTCCCTATGTGGAATATCCTTTTCTTGGCCTCCAAGGCTCTAGGATGACACCTTATCCACTTATCACACCTAGTTAGGTCCTCACGCTTTTCCTCAAGTGCCTCTAGAATGCCAAATATGGCTAAGTCCTTTAAACCCATGTTCTACCTCCCGTGCACCTTGGTTTTACTAAAACCCTTCTTAAACCCCTTTGTCATGCGTGCTTTCCCCGAGCACCCTTCTTCTCACTGGTCTCTGCATCTACCTCTTGGTACTTAGCCAATATTTTAGGGTCCAACATCACCCCACACTATGCATGTTCTTCATCCTTGGAAACAACCTGCTTCTTCAAAGAATAAAGAATAGTGGAACTGGGACAATCTAAATAAAGAACGAAAGAATAGAAGAATCTACTACTGTTGTAGGAGGAGTGGGAATTCCTTCTTCATGGTTTCCTCAATATTCTCCTAGGAATCTACCTCACCCTACACCTACTAAAGTAGGTCACCTACTAGAGCACTTACTTCATCAAAACTCAATTCATTGCTCTTAGCATTTAGTGTATCTACAAGTGCCTTCTAGTTGCTTGCTAAGATCACCCAACACATCTATTATGCGAGTGACCTAGGGATATAGCTCCTTAATCCGATTCTTAACCGAACCCCGTAAGGTTTCGATTGCTTCTAAATTTTTCTCAACCTCGGCCAGGATCTTATCATGCTCCACCCTATTGCCTTTGTTATTTTATTGAAATTCCTTTAGATCCACCTCATGTGTAGCAACCAATATGCTCGCTACCCTATCTCTATCAACACAATTGTCATATACATCCTCAACCATTTGTGTGGTGGTCTTTACAAAGGAAAGGAGCTCAGAATACCAAGTAACTATCTCCCCAATCTTCATTTTTTCTTCCTCCTTCTGGCACACCATCACCTCTTCCGCCGACTCCAATGCAAGTGGCCACCTTTCCATGGTGAGGATGTGGGTTAAGTATTCCAAGTAGTACATGGTTGACTCATATTTCTACTCAGGAGGGGCCAGGTCTGGGTGCTTCAAGATTATAACGTCTGAAATGACCTCTATCTTCTTATGGATTTCATGCACCTTTTCCTTTTCATCCCTTAGTTCACACCTTAATCAAAACTCCACCAATTCTTTCTGTTTTATCTCCTTGTCCCACTCAATGATCTCCTCATTCTTTTTCTCAAGCTCTTCCTCCAAGACCCTTATTTTGTCATTTTTGTGAAGAGTCTTGCTTCTACTTCCATTGATAATTTGTTAAGCGCGTTACAAACTTGTTCATTAGACAATTGTTGGGCATTCACCAGAGGGTTTACTCCCTTGGCATCTAATATCTTCATCAATGCATCTCGGTTGACCTCAAATTTGGGTTCATCAACATGGGACTCAAAAGCCCAAGATAGAATTTTCCTTGTGTGTGGGTATGCACCCTCTTCATCAAAAGAAGACTATGTAAGGAGTTGGTTTGTAGGCACGGTACTTTGGAAATGCATGCAAAATACCTTGTTTGGATCATTAATGTAAGTCATTTCTTGTTCCTATGCCACTACTATGCCATTTCCACCTATGTGTGCTACCTTTGGGAAGCTTATTGCTAAGTTGGGGTCTCCGCCCATGCTTCCATACTCCTTCCCAATGTTAACAATATCCTATATCTCCTTTAATAATTCCTCGACGCTGCACTCCACCTCTTGATCCACTAAGTCCTTTATAATGTTTGATACCTCCCTCTCGTGACATCCTCTATTTGATCCTTAATCAGCTTGGAGTCTTTTGATCCTTCATGTTTACTTCTTCAATTTCTCCCTGGTTATGGGTGCCTTTCTCGTTCTCGTCCCTTTCTTCATTTCCATCCTCATCTGACTCATGTACATCGTACACAGGGTGATTATGAGCCTCACCATGCTCTTCATAATCCTCGTCACCCTTTTCAGCCTCCATGCTCTTTTTTTCTTTTGAGTCCACCTTTTATGTTACTCTTTGCTTCTTTAAACTGGTGATTCCAATATAGGAGACTTTTCTTTTCCTTCTTCCCTAGGCAACTCCTTTCTCACCAACGATTCTTATTATATAGGGGAATTCTCTTGTTCTGGTGCCTCTTCATCAGGTGTCTTCTCTTTTTCTTCTACGAGAACTTCTTCCTCTATGCATAGGTGCTTGGTATTGCGCTTGACTCCTGCTTGCCTACAAACTACACTATATGTGTGCTTGGTTCCTTTTTCTCAAGAGCCTCCTCTCTCTCCCTTTTCCTTGGCACAACCTTTTTCCTTACAGTGGGGTATTCTGGGATAGAGACATCATTTTCAATGTAAGTGCCTTTCTCATACTTAGGCCTTATACGTAGGTATACCCTTGTTGTGGTCCTCCCAAAGAACATGAAATGTCACTGGTTTCAACATATGTACATCATGGGAGACATACTTCTCCACATAGGCACACTTCTTGGGATATATCAATTTTCTATGTAGCTCATAGTAATCTTGGTCTACCATACTGAGGTCAAACCTTAGCTTCTTTGCCTCTTTGAATCGATTGACCCCGACTGGAAGTATTGTCTTGTGAAGGAGAATGAAAATTTGCACCAGGGAGCTTTGGTGCCATATGTCGAGTAAACTCCGCCTATACAAAATTGTTGGTATACAAAAAAATTTAACCTTGCTTTGTAGTAAAGTAGGTAACTACTTGGGTATCCTCCATTCACCGCTCAATACGTCACGCATTCGCTTATACCATTTTTATAAGCATGCCTTGTGGGCAACCGTCATATATTTTTGTGGGGAAGGGTTTTCATCCGGTATTCCCAAAAAATTATCTCGGTCCATCGAGCACTCCATTCTCTAAAAAGACAATGGTAAGGAGGACATTACCAAACATGATCTTCTCTCCATCGCATGCGGCGTTGATGATTTCTTCTGCTATGAAAGCTGATAGGTTATAGATGGTCCCCTACAAGATCTTATAACAAACATTCAACCAAGCCTTGTTTATCTGTGTCCATCTCTCTTGACCATTCAACTTTGTGACCAAGTGCATGGCCATCCTCATTACAGGGTCGAAAATTGCAGAAATGTGAAGTAGCGTGAACCCTTCTTGTAGTCATAAGATTCAACAATCTTCTTAATGGCCTCCTTATCATCCAAGTCATCATCTAATGATTCTCCTTCACATATAAGACCGGTAAAATTAGAAATTAGATGGGGAGTTATTCGCATCCTTCATCCTGTAAAGTAGAAGTGGTCTTCATGCACGCATGACATTAACCACTGGTATAGTCACTCAGAGTTTTCCAAAATAGGGAAACTCATAGAGTTGTAATAACCCGACCTTCTCCATTTTCACCTTTACCTCATCATCATAGATAGGAATTCCATCTAGTGTCCTCTTGTCTATAGGGAGAACTAGTTCCAATGCCATCTCATTCTCTATGGTGCTCGTTCGATGGTTGTAGTCACTCACGACCATATTTCTAACATGTGATACCCATTCCTTACCAAGTAATACACCATCTAGATATTGCATTTCCACGTACCATTCTTCATTGAAACTAGTGGAGATAACTTGTTTCCCCTTGCCCTTTCCCTTCTTTGGTGAAACATTTGTTACTTTCCTTGGTGCCATTTCTTCATCAGGTCCTTAAAATTTCTTCCTTTCTCCTGATCCTAGCTCTTGCTCAAATTTGTGGCTCCACTCCTTTGTGAAAATTCCTTCAAACCCCGTGCCCTAGCTACACAACCCTAACTTTTGAAAACCCCTTTTCCACAAGACGACATAACACCCACGTGATCCTCTAAAATGACCTTCTCCGCTCACACACATGTACTCTTTTTCCACTCGGTTTCTTGATCAAACTAGCTATACACACAAATCTTCACAACCCTTTTTCACACAACTTTTCTTCAAGGATGCCCTAGTTCGTGAGAGCTCTTCGATAACACAAATACAAGGTAAACAATAATGCACCTCGACCTTCTACTTATAGCTTTTACTTTTTTCCACCAATGTCATGCCACCTACCAATGTAATTTTGCATTAAAGGTGGATTTTCCTAATGCCAACCTTCAATGCTTTTACCCCCATGCTCAATCCTGCATGAAAACTTCTACAACCTTTTGGTGCGTAAAAACCATTACTGACCAAGATCCTTACGCGCACGCTTTCATCACCAAAGGCACTTCTTTTTCCTTATCCTAATTTTTGTTATTGCCTACCTCATGTTGTTCCAATGCTTCTCACCCTTGTGCATGGTTTATGTAAAGCCTTTCTGACACCAAAATCCTCATGTTCACCTTTTCTACATGCACTCTTTTGATCTACGCACTTTTGATCCTTCAACCTGGGACATTGAAATATAGCTTCCAATACCAAATTCTAGTAATTGTTGCATCACTTCACCCCACACAAAAATAGATGTGTGATCCTCTGTGCATAGATTTTTTTTGAAATAGTAATTGGCTACCGGCACACAATGCACACATAACAAACAAAAAGAAAGGGAAAACGAAACAAGAAAGGGAAATGCATTAAGGGAAATACGAGGCTAACTGGAAATACCACCTTATTTAAAAACACAAAGAAGACTTATTTATAATAGGGATTCAACTTACTCCCGTTAAAATGGCTTGTAATCAGTGTTTTTATCCAGCGCATTATCGATAAGCGCCTAAATCAAGTATATATGATACAATGTATGGGCCCATCCAATGGACTTTAAATTTCCCAGGATGGTGCATAAACTTGAAATCATACAATAGAACCATCTACCTAACCTCAAACTATTTGTTCTTGATTTGTCCATCATGCCATGCCTTCTTCCTAGCTTTTTCTATTTTCTGACTCCAACGAGTAATAGTCCACCTCTCATCTAACTGCATTAACTTATCAATCCTCTCCTCAAGTGCTTGTTAATCATCTAATCCTCTTGCATGTGCTATACGTAGTGATGGTAACATGAAAACAATAGGTAACACCGCTGCTGCGTCAAACACCAATTGAAAAGGTGTGGCCTTGTTTAGTCTTTTATAAATAGTTTGGTATGACCATTAAACAACAAAAACTTTTTCATCCCAATCCTTTCTTCCTACATCATAAATCTTGGTTAATGTGTGATTCAAATTTTTTTTAAACACCTTAGTAATCCCATTATCTTGTGGGTGATAAGTGGTAGTCTCGTGGTGAGCTACGATGAATTCCACCAACAATATCCTAACTGTCTCATTTAAGAAATGAGTACCCCTATCACTTGTTAAGCTCAACAGGCATCCATATCTGTTGATTATGTTTTCCCACAAGAACCTAGATATTGTTACCATTATGTAATCCCTTGTAGGCACCACTTCTACCCACCTTGTAATATAATCTGTGCATGTAATGATATAGTGCAAACCTTTCCTTCATGCAACTGGGGAAATAGGGCCTACGAAGTCAATTTCCCACTTCTCGAACGGTTTTGCACTAACAATCGGTCTTAATGGCATTTCATCTCTTTTCCTTGGTTTACCAAGGCACTGATAGTGGTCACAGGCCTTGCAATACTCGATATAATCCTTGTAAACCATTTCCCACCAAAAACCTGCTAGAAGGATCTTGTGCATGGTTGCATTCCCTACATAGTGTCCTCCTACAATTCAACCATGTGTTTCCTCCATGATTGTAACACGTTCATGTTTTAAAACACACCGGTGTAAAACCTCATCGTGAAATAAATTGTATAAGTCTCCACTAATTAAAATGTAGGGTGTGGTGCATATGGCTAACTACTTCCTTTCTAAAGTCTTCATTCCCTTTGGTGCCAAACCCATCTTGAGAAACACAACAATATATTCCAAGTCGAGGGTGTGCATCACAATCTCAACAGATTGCACATCCGGCATTGTATCCTCAATGCTCTACCCTCCTCTCCCGAGTTAATCCTTGATAAATGGTCAAGTTCTAAATTAATCTTACCTAGTTTCACAACAACTATAAACTCAAATTCTTGAAACAAAAAGACCCACCAACATATGTGCCCTTGTAAAATGAGCTTGTTTACCAAGTAATTAAATTCCATGTGGTTCGTGTAGAATATAAAGGGTATTGCCAACAGATATTTCCTAAATTTTTGCGTGAGTATATCATTGAAAATGCTTCACGATTAATAGTTCCATTATGTCTTTGTTAGCTTTCTACTAGCAAAACATAAGGGGTGGTCAACAATTCCCTCTCTAGGTTGTGCTAAGATTTCCCCAATCACCACTCCTAAAGCATCAACATGTACATGGAATGGCTTATCCCAAGAAGGAAAGCGTAATATGGGTATAGTGATAAGCTTATTCTTCAATGTATCAAATGCCATTTGTTGTGCCTCTCCCTAGTGAAATGTACTTTTGTGTTTTAACATGTTTTCTAATGACGTGATGATATCAACATACCACTTGAAAAATCTCTGTAATAACTGTATTCCCAAGGAATCCACACACTGTGCTTTGGCTGGTAGGTTCCCCCAATCTCACAATAACGACAACTTTGGCAGGATCCACCAACAAGCCTTCTTTACATATGATATTCCCCAAACTGGTTCCAAATGGAGTATAAAAATCACATTTCTTAATGTTGAGGGATATCCTCAACTGTCAACATATTTCAAACATCAGCCTCAGATTGTCACAATGGTCGCTCACTAATCCATATACTGTCCAATCATCAAGGTATAATTGAATAAACTTATGGATGAAGTCTTGAAATGCATGCACTACAATGCATACGAAAACACATTAGGCACATTCTTCATCCCAAAGGATATGACTGTGTAGTCACTTCCCATTCATTAGCTAAAGTTTTCTTTTTTTTGTTTCTCCTTTTTAATTCTAACCTAATGATATCTTGAGAATCCATCTCGTGAAAGAATAGATCTCGAACCCAACCTATTCTTTCCGGATCTCCTCAATGACACATACTACATTCGGATCCCTATAATCAACATAAAACCTTATCCTCCCATCCTTCTTAATGCTTTGATGAACATCATACTTATCCATTTTGATTCTTTAACAACCTCAATGATGCCTGATGTAATCATCTTGTCAATCTCCTCCTTGACTTTGACGTATAGATTCGATTCATTCGATAAGGTCTCTTCTGAATTAGGTGTGCACCTTCCTTTAACTTGATATTCATCTCTCCCAAGGAGTGACGAACTCCTTTAAGTTTTTGGTAGCCACACGGAAACAAATATTGAAATTCATGCAACAGATCGATGATCTTTGAAACCTTCTTTTCTATCCAATAATATCCAATAGTAACCTCCTTAGGTTCTACCTCCGAACCAATGTTAACCTTATTGGTTTTTAGGGGTTCATGGTAGGTGCGTGCTTGCTCATCAACACTATCCATAACTTCATGCATACCCACAGTATGGTTAACATCCAAATTTTCCACTTCTTCACCATCGATCACATAGACCAATTTTCCTTTCTCTTTTTCCATGCATGCGCGCTCAATCTGTATCTCCTCTAATTCTTCCTCATCAAAGTGCACTTCTAAGCCAGTTTCACCTAATAATCCCAGTATTATATCCTCCACCATGACACTATCTCCCATAGTTAGGTGCTTAACAACTTGCAACGCCTCATCCACCGATGGCTTAGTACTTTGATATTCAAAATCTTGAAGGAGGTTAGTCATTAAATCCTACCAGTTTCCTATCTGATGACACATATGTGAGAGAATGTACCATGTGTGTGCACAACCTTGTAAGGTGGAGTACAACTTATGTATCCATAAATAACTTGGCAAGTATTCTCGTGCCTACCATTCAGCCTTCTCACATGCTTAGACGTGAAACGAGGCGGGTTCCTTCCCATGATAATCTTATATGATAGTAGGTGCATTGCTCTGAAAAACCTAATAGAGAACATGATTCTTACTTTGTGCCACTCTAGAAATTTATCACAAAGGGGTTGTCCACCAACGTGTTGCGGTCCCGAGCAAGGTATAGTTAAGCATCCTTCTTCTTTCGATCTCACATCTCCACTGGGTCTCCATTTCTCACAGAAAACATCAGGGTCGGATCCCCCAAAATAACTTGGCAACTTCTTTCCTCCTAGGCACTTGACTGAGCAAACCTTTATTAATCTCATCATAGAGCCTCTTAACTTCCTTTTGAATAACTCATATGTCTTGTGTGCCCAATTGTCACATGCCACACTAGTTGTATCACTAATAGATTAAGCATCTTCCAACTGGATAACACCCTCTTTTGTTGGTTTCACAACTTCAGTGTCCCGGATAGTGCACACATAAATTCTATCTAGGTATTCTTCTCTTAAAGGATCAATATAGGGAACTGAATTCCCATCTGTCAAAGGAATAATAACATGTTACCCGTTGTTCTCAAAACTTATATACCCATTATTAAAACATAAGTCAACATTATTCTTATAGCACCAGGGGCACCCAAGTAACACTGGAAAGTTGTCCACCTCAACAAGCACTAAGACTTAAAAGTCTTTAATGAATTTCAGCCCTTGGATAGTGATAGCAACATATTTTAAAACACCAATGGGAATTGCCTTTGTCTTATTATCCATATACAACAAATTTGAAGATGGCTGTAATGGGGCCTTCCCATTTGATTCCAAGAATCTAGGGTGAGAACATTAACTTCCATGCCTGTGTCAATTAGAATATTACTTAGGAGCCATCCATCAATAACTGCATTCAAGGTAATCTCCTTATCATAGTCAAAGTTGTGGGGAGGAAGGTTAACATGCAAAACTTCCTCTCATGCTCTGCTCTAGCACTTGGTATCTTATCCCTCAACCATTCTCCTAACAGAGGAATGATATTATCTTTGCACGATCTTATACACCTCTCTCGACACCATCTATATATAAATGAGGGACCTCAACACTTTTCTTTTTCTCTAACTTCCTGGATTGATGTTGAATTTAGATGTTGAATTTCCCTCAAGACTCCCGATTACAACCACTATCTCTTGATAGAGTTCCTTATGATGGGTAGGGTCCAAATACTTCCCATATACCACCTCTTCTCTTGTAATCAATTGTCTCTATTTTGGCATTTCCCTGGCGCATGTAGCCTCAACTCGCATTGTCACCAATATAGGTTCTAATTCTGACTCACGCGCCACCCTTGGCATCCACTATGAGTTTGCTTTCTTAACACTTACCATCCCGACACCCTTTTCTTTCCATTGTTGTTGGCTCATGTGTTCAAATAGCTCCAGAACTCCTCATACTTGTGCTTCTTCCCACACCATGAGCACAAAGAATGTGATTAGGACATTCATGCTTGTAATGCTCTATGGACCCATAATTATAATAATTTCTATGAGGGAATTCACCTCTTCCACCTCCGTGATTTCCACGACCTATAAATCCTCTGTGAAAGCTTCTTCCATAAGCTCCTCCATCTGTGTGTCCTTCATATTGATGACCATCATCCTTGGAATTGTTTGCAATGCTGGTTTGGTGCACACCAATATCAATGACATCATGTATCTGGTCAATTAATCTACAATCCTTGGTGTCATGAGTAGTAGAGGTGAAAATCTTGCAATAACAAGACACATTCTTACAGATTGCGTGCTGCAAGAGCGAAAACCTACTTACGTCACGATCTTGATGGAAAATCTCATAGTTTAGCATCATGGTGCATGCCGATCTCCGAGGAAAAATTTCCTTCATATGCCTCTCTACCTCACAATCTGTGTACCATAGGCCACTACGAGTCTCATGGGCCGAGTTCACAAATAGCTTCTCCAGATGCTTTTACCATTGCATAAATATGAGCTTCAAGAAAAGGACTAACACTAGTATCCACACTTCCTACATCCTCGGTGGACAGGGAAGCCTCTAAGGCCTTGCATAGGTTTGTGAAAGTCTTATGCAAAAGTGCTCTCCTGAAGGGTGTTATTAGTCCTCCAACAAACCATTGAGCATGCTGAGAAGGATGAATATCATAAGACAATTTTGATAAGAGAGTTTTAAAATGCACATCATACTCTCGCACACTCTTTTCCATACCTTGTTGAATCTCCTTCAGCATGCTAATTCTCTTCTATTAAAACTCAAGAATATGGAATTCAGCTAGGAAGGCATTACACAACGCTGTATAATCTACTACTATCTAGTACCAACTATGTGTGTGCCCTTTCAAAATTGTTGCCAACTAACTTGCCTTCCATTCTGGGGTAGTGATCCCCTTCGTGTGCCATAACAACTCACATTTGTGCAAATTCTTTGCAACATACTCAACACCTTTGAAATCTAGCAAATGTAAAGACATTTCAAAATATACTTGAGGGTGGTTGAGGCCCTTGTCCTCCCGATCTAGAACTTGTTAGGTCTAGAAGGTCAACTATTTCTTATTCCACCTAACCCACCAGATCCACCTCACGTAGCTAGTAAAGGTCCTCAAGTGGCCGTGGCTTGTGTCCCCAATGTCATGCTAAATTGTGTGCCAACAAATCTGTGATATTGTACCGCTTACTAGATGTGTGTCCCACACCACTTCTAGATGTGATACCCAAGCTTTTTGTACCCTTAATTTACCTAAATGTCATTCTAGACAATATATCTCTAAACACAGGAAATGATTGTGTAGCCATATATGTGCTAAATGAAAAGTTATACCTCCCAAGTGCTGATTTGTTACTTCCACCAATACCAATCAAGTTAGTAATATTTATCTCTAGATTTGGAAAAATAAGCACCAGGGGTTGGTCACTAGGTGGATTTAGATGTGCACCAACGATTCTTCTCCTTTCTTCATATAAAGAGATCTCTCCAGAAGCTGAGGGGGTTTCTCTTCCACACTTGCCAAGATGGGGTAACACATACTGCTCAGGTTCCACATCCTCTGCGTGAAACTCAAATCCTTCCTTTAATGTCTCGCCTCCATAAATAAATTACTCCCATTGTTTTGTGTTGTTTTGTCAACTCTCTCTCCTAAGCCTCATTATACTTAAGCCATCTTTCTTACCTCTCCTTTTTAGCCTGTAAGGTCTACCATCTTTCTCCACTTTAGATTCCTCACACAAAGACTTAGAAAAATCTTAGCCGACCATAGGAAATGCTTCTAAAGTCAGTGTAATGATCAAGATATTTATAGCTAAAGGGATAACAAACAAGAATGATACTTTTGTCTCCCTAAATAACTCAAACTCAACAATCTCTCGGATAGGAATACGTATAAATTACATACTCCGAGGTGTAACTTGCCAACATTCTACTCCAACAATGATCAACAACACAAGCCCAAGCCGATCAGCATCATGCAACCTTTGATTCTCATCTTGGGTCCATATGAGGTGTATAGTACCAGCTTGACCTAATTGCATACGCCAAAATCCATTCATACAACTCCAATGGAAAAAAACAAAAGAAGGTCTCATAAAACTCATGATATAAATGTTATTCTACCCATTTACATGCATCAAACTCAGGTCCAATACTAAATCTCTGAGAAAACTCATCCTCCATGATTTTAAGCCATGCTTTGACATTATCCAAGGTCAAGTGCTTTGTCATCACGCACCATTATCACAACAACTTCAAAAAGAGGTCCTGGAAATAGAACCAAGATGTAGTCATTATTTTACCCTTAATACTTCTTTCTAACCCCAAATGCGCCAACCTATCACCCAAATGTGGCACTGGTTCTCACCCAAGGCACGTGTGGGCACCGAGCCCTTCTTTTATATGAGTTTTGTGAGAAGGTTCTACCATTAATGGGGGTTTATTTATAAATATAGAAATACATGCATCCTAAAAGAATAACATGAAACTAGCATATCCACACACACACACACCCATGCATTAGAAAATGTAGATAAACACCAAATGAACCATAGGAAAACAGATCTGAGCTATAACATGCTAAATATCGAAAGGTTTGCACCCATAAACAAGATATACATAATGAACCCATACATTTTTTGATTTAAAGAGTTATGGTAGGCACATTACAAATAAAAGGGTCATCTCATACCATATACGGTAATCGATAGAGGTCCAACCTATACCATAGGCTCAAAAAGAGCTCCTTGCTATGCCCTTCTAACTATAACCCATTTACAGACCCTAACATAAATGCTATTGCTTAATAGTATTCTATATATCTCTAGTACTCTAAATTCTAAACCCTAGTGCAACCTAACATTTCAGAGCAGTTGTTTCCCTGTCTTCTTCTTCCCGGTACCCATATATACATATGTATATCCTACCTCTCTATACACACATCAATCTACCTCTCTCTATTTATAGCATGAGCATTCCTTTATATATGATCGCACCCACCACCGCGCCTTCTCCAAGTGTAGATTGTGTGACAAGTGTTGATGTGGTCCTTCATAGGTGAATGTTTATCCCTTTGCAAACCTTCCACTCTCTATAATGATGTCTCTAAGAATATTCCCTGCATGGAATATCATTTTCTTGGCCTCTAAGGCTCTACGATGACACCTTATCCACTTATCATGCCTAGTCGGGTCCTCACACTTTTCCTCAAGTGCCTCTAGAATGCCAAATATGGATAAGTCCTTTAAACCCATGTTTTGACTCCCGCGCACTGGCTTTACTAAAAACCTTCTTAGACCCCTTTTCCTGGCACTTTCCCCGAACGCCCTTCTTCGCACCGGTCATGCGCATGTTCCTCTTAGTACTTTGCCAATATTTTGGGGTCCAACACAATATTTTTGGCACGCTCAATGGGATAAGTTAAATGAGCTTTGCTTTATCACTATTGAGTTTCGGTGCGTAACTTAGTATTTTCAACCTCCATAGGTAATATTCAACACATATGACGACTCCCCAACATTCAATCTTCTGGTTTCAACTAGTTAAGGCCTTTTTATTTCAAGAGAAGAGTGCAAATAAGGTCAAGTGTATCTAGAGGTGAGCTATTTGATTATCTCGCAAATCTCCTGCGAAGAAGAATAGAAAGATCTCGATAGAGATCTATAACATTCGCAAGAAAAATTTTCTCAACTTCACCTTCAAGTAGACTATTTTCATGTCCTGTATAGTCTTAGACCCATCCCATTCATGGTGCATCAAAGGAATTTTCCATTTGTAAGATTCATTGGAGGAAGCCTATTGCTCTTAGCCGTCATGACATGACATCCTAATAACCACCTTGAAGAGTATTCCTTTCTTCACATGTGAAAACTCTACCACTCTCGTCGGCACATTCATGATGTTTTAAATGTCTTCTTAGTACATTTAGTAATGGAATATGATGTTGTGGTGTGGCTATTGACACCATCCCTCAAAGGAAAATCCTTGCAATGGTACAAAAGTCTACCTACTACTTCAATCCACACTTGGAATGACCTTCGGACATCTATCTATCGGTAGTTTGATGAAAAGGTAAACAACATTTCACCTCTTGAGAAACTAACCATAATGAAGCGGGCTCCGAATGAGCGCATGGCAGATTTCAATTATAGATTCCAAAAATATGGGAAAAATTTCCATTCCTTCTAAGACTAACCCCTCAAGGTGCATTTCTATACTTTCTTAGAGCTCTGAATTTTGATATAGCAGTAATGATCTAGTCTATGGGTATTATCCAACTACCAAATGCTTATGCAATAACCATTAGGGATGAAAATTGTTTAATCCAAGTGGGTAAGTTATCCCATAGATTTCTTATGTCCATTTTCCTTGAGTTTCCGCATAACACTCAACCCGTAATTGCTCCCATTTCTCCACCTTGTACTTCATCATCTGCATCCACATCTAGTTCTTCCATAAAACATGAAGAAACTGTAAGCCTTAATGTTATGCTAAAAAAATTAACAAATGAGTATGTCTCCCTTAAGAGACAAAAAACTCAAGATCCAAAAAAATATCCTAACCCTCTTTAAGGCTATCCACAACAAGGTTT
This sequence comes from Taxus wallichiana var. yunnanensis, assembly GCA_018340775.1. Classification (NCBI taxonomy): domain Eukaryota; kingdom Viridiplantae; phylum Streptophyta; class Pinopsida; order Cupressales; family Taxaceae; genus Taxus; species Taxus wallichiana. The sequence continues at coordinate 372,964,701 of CM031238.1, read as the reverse complement.
TTAATACCCAAATTAGATATTTACATACAATTTTTGGCCAAGAAGATTGCCAAATTTAAACGCGCAATATTTACTAGCCCTTATCTTAAGCAAGTGCATTGTTCCAGTCCAAAATAACATGGCCCAAGGTTTTGAATGGTGTTATCCTTGTGATCAACCTCATAATCAATATGCATGTGAGGTTAGGATGAACTTCTTACGGGAGAAGGCTCTCATAGTGCCAACCCCATTTTACTAAAGCGAGAACAAACTACGGCTTCATAAAATAGAAATACAGAGGAGATGTAAGAGATCACCCCAAACTAACTTCATGTTTTTTGGGCTTGAAGATTTTGTGTGGTTAATCAAGCTGCGAGCAATTTGAATGGGCTGCAACTTCATGCGACGAGATAATATAAGGTCCAAAAAGAGGAATATGGATGTAATCTCTCCTCCTTCTTTTCCCCAACTCCACATGATAATCCAACTTAATATGTAGACTTGGGTGGGAATTCGATTCATCTAGTCTTCCACGGGTCACCCAACAACAATAGAATGAAAAATTTCCATGGAACACATAAAATCCATGCAATACTACGAACCTATGGGGCATGCACATTCATCCAACTAAAGAGATTCCGTAGATAGACTAAAGAAGCAAAGAACATGTCACTCCATTGCAAAAATACGTAAGTATTCCTCTCAACATTGTGGAATAAATGAAAAGGATGAATTTAAATGTCACAATGTGGTATGCCTTATCTATCCCATCTTAAAGGGATCTCTTGCAAGAATCCTTGAAGTAGATTCCACCTCTAGATCCTCGTCGACACTAAAATTTTCCTCCAAAATTTCTATTTCATTAATGTATGTATTAGGAATAGGATGTTGTTAAGTGTAATTAGTAGTAGCGTCCGATAGAAGATAACGGCGCCGTCAGTACGGTGCCGCCAATAATGTGGAGTACGATAACAGTCAAAGTACAATATGAATGTTGTAAAAAGTAAATATTTGTCGTAAGTGGTCCGGTAATGTTAAAATGTCAAAGTTTGGGTAATTAGAGAAGTAGGGTCTACATGATTAGGAATTAGAAATATTATATTGGTAATAAGGACAAGGAGTGAGGTCATAAATATTTTGTGTATTTTATTTGTAAAAAGTCTAAAAATGTGGAACCCATGTAAAATGATAAGGTTTATCTTATCTTAACAGATAAGCTTACATGTACAGATAAGAGTTAAGGTATGGAATATGATTCGTCAGAGTGGATTTCTTATCCTATCTTAGAGATAGGATGGATAATCCTGGAAGTTCTATAAATAGAGAGGCCACCCCCCTCATTTAGCATAGAAAGAAGTAGTGAGAAATATTGTAGGAAGTGTGCGAAGGAAGCCATCAGTTAAAGGTGTGTTGAAGAAGCCATCAAGAGGTGTAATTGTAAAGTTTCTCCCATAGTCTTGTTGAAGTATCTCATGGGTGAGATTGTAACAGTTTCATGTTAATATTATAATTTATTTTGATATTTCATATTTGTCGTCATTCTATCTTATCATAGTCAATGGTATTCTTGTGTTCGGTTGTTGTTTTGCTTCCAGATTACATCCACCAAACTAAAGGCTGTGCATTAGTAAATAATCATAGCACGAGGAGTTCCCGGTGAAGAATTATCATAGTGCCGGATTGGTGATGACAATCCCACAATTCACAAAGAAAATTTAATGGTCACCATTTTCCAGCCCGGGGAGAGAAAAAGTAAGTGAAACTATTAAGCCTCCTCCTTTCTACATGCCTCTAATAGTTGGAAAACACCTCGTACATAATTGCATGATAGATTCTGGTGCTAGTACCTCAATGATGCCAAAGAAAATTGTAGATATCCTGGGAATTGAGTATAGTCCAACTTCAAAAGGTGTCTTACAACTTGATGGATCAATAGTGCATGTCTTGCATGTAGTCAAGGATATGGAATTAACTCTTCATGCTTGCCCAAGCCTAACTATAATGCATGAAATTTTCGTGATTAAATTTCCACCCTTGTTTTCCCCTTCTTTTCTAGAGACTTCACGACCAACGTGGGTGGATATATTTCTTGAGTGTTCTCATATGCTATTGAGAACAAGGTATGGGACTAGGTTTATAATCAAATCTTAAACCATCTTAACTTACCATGTTGAAGTTCATGATCCTAGTCCTATTAACACAAATTTCATGATCCAACGAGAAGCAAGCAATGATCTTGAATCCACCAAGATAGTGCATTCATCAATTTCAGTTCTTGATTTTATGCTAGATGAATGGGCCAAGGAGCATTATGAATTTGAATCCTATGATATAATTTTGGAAATTGGTATGGGCACTTATTGCATTCACGAGGAGAGTTTCACTATCCCCATTCCATACAAGGAATAAGACAATGATGCTTCTAGGTCATGGAATATGTATTTTGATGGTTGTAGAAGTAGGAATAGAGTTTGGGAATGTGTATTTATTATCTCCCAAATGAACAATAAATCTCCTACGCTCATATTCTTAATTTGCATGTTCAAACAATGTGGTAGAATATGACTTGTTGGTTGATGGTATAATTATTGTGGAAAAGAGACAAATCAAGGCTCTTTATATATTTGAGGACACATAAGTGGTCATTCACCAGTCGAGGCAAGTGTGTAACCAAAACAATCTTTTAAGATCTTATAGACACTAAGTTTGGGATCTCTTGGAAATTTTTGAAGATGTCAACCTTCAAGTAGTGACACAAAAGCAAAATAAAGAAGAAAATCAAATGGAAACTATTGGTTCTTAATTTTCTCCCATGGAGGACCTTGTTTAAGATAAATAACATGTCAGAATGGTTGTAAGGTAATCTATTCCAAAAAATGATGTCAACTGACATGTTTTTGAAAATAATGAGCAAATAGTCCAATTCATTCAAAATGAAGCTGAGTTCTCTTCTAGTCTCAGAACTAACCAGCTTTTTGCAAGAGAGTTATGGTGATCAAATCATTCAACTGTAGACAAACAAGATACCTAAAGGAATGGTTACTCTTGAGGATATCTTCAATCTCAATGATGAGATCAAATAGTTGAATAAAAACATATCCGTGGTAGGGAAGATTGCAATCCGGTCTCCATTGCACAAGGTAAGGAGCTTATGCTTGGAAAGGTGTGTGATCAAAAGGAAGAACAAGATTTTATTTCCTTGTGTTAGATATTTCATGATGTATTTTCATGGAGTTATGAAGACCTTAGAGGTTTTGACTGTGAGGTTTCTCATCACATCATTGATCTTGATTCCGCGACCAATCCAAATGACGAAACAAAGATCGGTGAACCCCGAGATTGATCCTTTCATGAGGAAGGAGCTAACAAAACTCATTGAATCAAAAATCATATTCCACATCAAGTACTCATTTTTGTGGAAAAATTTTCCTGGAGTGGAAGAAGAATGGAGAAATTAGGATTTATGTAGATTTCAGGGATTAGAATAAGGTCTCTTTGAAGGATCATCATCCTCTTCCCTTCATGGAACAAATTCTTCAAACAATTTCAGGATCTAAATGATTCTTTATACATGAATACTATTCAATTTTCAATCGATTAAGATCAGAGAAGAGGATTAATATAAAATCATGTTCATAAATAATTGGGGAGCATATGCATATCAGAATATGCCCGTTGGTTTTTCAAACACGAGTGCCACTTTTCAGAGGGAAATGGACATTGATTTCAGTAGACTCGTCAATTTGTTCATCCTTATCCATTTGGATGATATCAAAATATTCTCAAAGTAAGGCCAACATCACTTGGGGCATTTGGAGAAAGTTTTCAAGAGATGCAGAGAATTCAAAGTGTCATTAAACCCTAAGAAGTTCATTTTTGTAGTTTTGCAGGGTAAATTATTGGGTTACATTGTTTCAAGGATGGAATTTCAATTAACCCAGAAAGAATCTTTTCCATCCTATCCCTTCCATTTCCAACTCACAAGAAGGCTCTTCAGTCCATTCTAGCTAAAATCAATTTTGTTAGGAAGTTCATTCCTAACTTTTTAGAATTAGTCAAGTCCGTCACCTTGATGCCGAGGAAGGACATAACTTTCAAATGGACCACATACGGAAGAAAAATCTTCACAAAAATCAAAATCATGATTTCTCAAGAACCAAAACTCATTAATCCATATTTTACAAAAGACTTCATCCTTTATGCTTATAGTGTAGATCTTAGTATAGCCATGTTTCTCACTCGAAATAAAAACAAATACTTGGAGCAACATGTGGCCTTTTTCAACCAAACATTGAAATATTTTGAGCTCGAGTATATTCATTTTAAAAAGTAGGTTTTTTTCCATCATACGAGATCTCAAAAAATTCAAGCCTATGCTAGCCTTCAATCATACAAAATTCCTAGTCTCACACCCATCATGAGATATTTCATCACGGGAGGAAATTAGTGAAAAGAAAGATGTATGGGTAACAAAAATCATGGAGTTTGACATGCCCATAAAGGCCAAAAAGTTGGTAAGAGGAAGAGCACTATGTGAGTAGATTTCCTTAGATACTCAGGATAATCAAGAAGCACATTTCTTCATGAAAGAAGAACAATAAGGACAAGCCATAGAGGATCCACAAAACTTGGGAGGTCCTCAACAAGAAAATCCATGGGACGATAGAAATGTGCACAATGCAAAATTTGTGCAATATAAGTTTTTGTGAGACAAAAGAACTCAACCTAGCCACAACAATTGAATCAAGAACGTGGTATCATTTGTAACAACAAGTAGCTTCCTTCATGATCTCGAGAAAATATAAGAGAAGGAACTTGAGGTTATAGTCGAGTTCCTTATGTATTGATTAGCAAGATTTTATTTAAAAGGAATTTGGATGGTGTCCTACTAAGGTGTATTAATAGAGAACAAATAGATAAAGTCTTGGTGGAATTCCATGATGATTTTTATGGAGGGAATTTCTCAGCCAAGGATATAACAATGAAAATTATAAGAGTAGGATACTTTTGGCCCACATTATTTGTGGATGCACATTAATGGGTCAAAAAATGTAAATAATGTTCCTTCTTCACTGGTAAGAAAAATATGACAACCCTTCCCCTTCATCCTATTTAGGTGGATGAACCATTTTCTTAATGGGGACTTGATTTTATAGGTATGATTAATCCTCCATCAAGTATGGGTCACAAATGGGTCTTGACACAACTGACTACTTTACTAGGTGGACATAATCCATACCACTCAAGGAGGTTAATTCTTGAGTCACTCATCCTTGACTTCCTCAGAAATTCTAACAAGTTTTGGGGTTCCTCAAACTTTCATTACTTGATAATGCTAAGGCATTTCTAGGATCCAAAATATTTGATTGGGCTCTTAGACATGGCATATATTTGAATGATTTAACAAAAATGGAAACATGCTAAACCCTAGATATTACGGAGTCACATGTAATATATAAATACTAAAGCATATATTCAATGCAAGCAATAAGCTAATGAAAATTAAAACCCTAGGTGTAAGAGAGGGAATATAAGACTTAGTTGATTTCACAATTAATCTTGAAGTATATTAGACTTGAGAACTGATGAACATGAGGAGGAAACTATCGCAACCGCACTCAGAAAATTATGTAATTTCCAGAATGGGACGAGGGCACCTAAGCGTTAAAGACCTCTATTGGGAACTTGTGATTGTGTAAGAGCTTGAAATATGGTATTTTTGGTGTCTCAAGGTGGTTTCTAACCTTCATTTTTGGTCACATGTAACCTACAAATCAAATGATCTCTTGTAAAACCCCAAAACACATCAAATCCTAAAAATAAGAAGATGAAAATGGGGAGTTGGACTAACCCCGACAGTCACCTGACATAGTGAACTTATCACCGAGCGTTGCACTACATATTAGACTACATGTAGTTCTGGTGTGCGTGTGTAGAAATTGTGCCCTAGGAATCTCTTGTGCAAGACACACTTGATAGCAAGCAATAGCTACATGTAGTAATGTAGATAGATGCATGTATGTCAAAATGAACTTCCCATCCTATGAAGTGTGTGTAGAAAATATAGTCCCTTGTCCCTTGAGTGAGTTCTAGATGAATGCCTTGATGCTCTTAGAATTCCTTTAGATGAAACCTTAGGTGGTGATAGTAGATGCTTAAAGCTTGGTCCCCTCTTACAGTCACATAGATTTGTATTTATATGATTCCCTTATTTTAATTTTGTAATTTACAACTAAAATGCCAACCTATAAGAAAAAAGGATGCCAAAAAGAGAAAAGAGGCCCAAAAGGTTTGAGTAAGATATAAAGAGGTTGGGGGCACCTAGAGGGGATGAGGGCGCATGGGCGTTGGTGTACAAATTCAAGAAAGATAAAGCAATGAATATAATACTAGGCTATGGGGTGTGTAAGATCAAAGAGGAAACAAGAACGATATAAAAGAGGCCAAATATAGATGTCAATTACTATTTTTCTTTCTTAGGAATCATATGAATAATAGTATGTGATTAATACCTAGAAATGTACTCAAGTGCATGATCTTGTGTCTAAATTTTCCCTCACTTTTATGTTGTTGAGTGAATACTCGATAACATAAAGTAGATCGAGATGCGTGCACTGATAACCCTATAGATTGATGGTGAAAGCGAGCCAAAGAGACAAGAAAAAAATGTGGAGCGATAAAAATGAAGCATGTGACATAAGGAAGAGGAAGTAACCCTAGGGGTGAAGCATATGTGTTGTTTCGTGTTGTACTTGTTGTTTTCGTGCTTGATAAGGGGTTGCTTATTGTTTCATATTAAGGAAGGACCTGAAAAGAAGAGTGAAAGAGTAATTAAAGTCATGTGTTATGAAAAATATGTAAAAAATATGCAGAAGTAGGTAAAAATGTGAAAAAGTAATTAAAGGAACATGTGCACATGATCTGTGATGAGTGAGAAGGATAGAAAGTGTCCTGAAAATGTTATAGAAAAGTGAGTTTTTTTGGTGATCTCATATGAATCGTGAGTCTTTTGGGAGATCCCACACCACAACAAAAGAGTGTTGGGGGGAGAAAATTCTAGTGTTATACTCCATCCCTGATTGCTTCCTAGATTTATACACCATTACGAGATGCTATGATCCCGCTTTGCACCATGTTTGATCCAAGTAGAAAAAGAAGATAGAATGCATCCTTATTGGTGGAGGATTGTGCTCTGTGAAAAATGGATAAAAGTGAGTTGATATGAGAAAGTAACTATAATTTCCCTTGGTCTTAAGCTCTCGGAAAGGTCAGGAGTGCCTAGGTGCTCATATATGTGTTTGGGTGTTGGTTTTTGCATTGAATTGAGGACCCAAGTCGAATATGGGTCATTTTAGTAATCGTAACTCTATTATGTTCGTGTACTATGCAAGCTTGTATTGAATCTCTAAGTTGTTGTATGGGGTACATGTGACGTCACTAGGAGGATGTAACCCAAAGGAGAGGACTGGATGCTTTGAGTGAAACCGATACCCTGCATGGGGAGGGAATGTTCTTGGTAGAAATGAAGGCACATGTAAACAAAGTGGATAGATGCATTTGTTATTAGAAAAAAATAATTATGTAATAGAAAAACAATGTAACAAGTAAGTGCATTGAAAATAGACCATGAAAAGTGGGTTTCAAACATGGGACATCGCTCACAATGTCACAAGATAATCAAGGCCGAAGTGGCCAAAAGCATACAAGCAATGAACAAGCAAGACATAGGGAAAATCCCGCAAACAATGACATACAATAGAAGATAAGAACAAACAAAGTGTAATAGACAACCATGGTGGAAAATAGTTCCTGCAAAGAAAATATTACACATGAAGCACCCGTTAGCATGTTAGAATGGTTAAAAGTATGTCAAAACATGTATGTTCTAATATGGAGTAGTGTGCTGGTAAGAATATGAAGGAGTAAAAATGAAACAATAGCACCTGTAGCGTGTACAAAAGTAGATGCCCCTAAGAGCCTTGATGGGATTGGTAAGAGGTATAGTGCCAAGAATCCATACTGCATGTAAAGATTTGTAGAAAGTTTGCATTCACAACTAGAGAACAAGTGAATGTGCATGTGTATATGACAAAGATAATGACATACTAAATATTTGTATAACACGTGAAACAAAGTGTACATGGAAGTATAAACAAACAATACTAAGTGTAACCAAGATATGCAATATGCTACAAATGAGCGAGATGAATGTAATGTGAATGTGATGGGAGAAACGTTCCCCAAGCGGATACATATGAGCATGAGATGAGGCTTATTTATAAAAGATCCCTCAATAGTCAATAATGAACCATATAACAAGAGTGTGTCATCGGTAAATGTTTTGAATTTGTGTGTGTTATAAAGATAGATAAATGAAGCATAGAACATAAAGTGTAGAATGGTATGAGGTTCATTTCAAATTTAGACCCTCAGCAGTCGATTATGAACCATGGAACTAGAGTACGTCATAGGGTAGTATGATGTGTGAGAATACAGTGCTAGAAAGTTGTACCGTGAAGCGTAAGGTGTGAAATGTGTAGCGTGTGAGGTTCATGGATGTAGTATGCCCTCAACAGTCAAGTGTGAACCTTAGCATAAGAGTGCATCATAGGGTGATGATGATATAAGTGTATCAAGTGGTTTAAAAGAACTTATAAAAATGAATCATGAAGCATGGAGCATTAAGTTTGATAGTATATTGTTAGAAACAATTAACGAAGTGTGCTAGAAAGGGGAGAAGTGTGATGCCCCCAAGTGTGCCAATGATGGAGAGCTATGTGATGATGTGAGAGATACCATGCCATTGTGGGAGAGAGTTATCCATGTCATGAGAATATAGAGAGTCAACACAATGGTGGGCAGAAGCAACAATAGGACCATGCCATGGTGGTGGAGCTTGAAATGTGTCTTGGCCATCAATATTTGTTTGTTTGAAAAAATGAATTGGAAATGGAAGCGGAGTAGGATGGGGAGGGATTTTGAATGGTGGAATTCAAAGGAGGCCTTCTAGAGTTTTCTGTCCAAGCTTAGCGAGTGGTTGTTTACTCGGGATTGGTAACATCTTAGAAGCCTTGAGAGGAGGAAGAGGTGATGGATGACAGACCTTGAGAGGTGATTGATTAGTTGGAATGGGTTGGATAAGCGACGCTTGACTGACCGAAGAAGGAACATTAGAAGTGATAACATGATGCTCATTAGACATAGGTGAATCAGATTTAGGAACCCATTTGGATGCATCATTTGGAGATGAACATGTAGGGGAATTTTGTGTAGCAAATGAAATGAGACCATAATGCTTAAGGTGGCCAATTTTTTACTTCAAAGCATAGAAATCATTGTCATTATGTCCATTAATTTGATGATAATTCAATATGGATGACCTTGATATTTTACAAGCTGATAAGGAGGATATCAATGAGTAGATGGAAATCCGATGAATTTATGAGTGAGGAGCTGTGGAAGAATATCTTATAGCTTAACATTGAAATAAAAATTGAGAGGCGTGGGGAGTGGTAAGACTTGGGTTTCACTGATATGAGCACATGTAGAAGACATAGAAATAGGATGAGATGATGAAGAAGAATTAACATGGGTTTGACAAGCATTCTTGAGATGTTGAATTTCAAATTTAAGAGATATAATCATTAATTCCATAGCTTGAATTTTTTATTGAAATAAATAATGAAAATATTGAATTGACTCGAAGATGGGTTAATTAGATGGAGGAATAGGATGAATAGACTCATCTGATAGACGATAAAAAATAACACGCACTTGAGTGGGTGGCATATCTCTAGGGAGATACATGGTGTCTAGGGATTTTTGAAGAACATCTTTGCAACTTGGATACATTTGAAGTAATTCATGTAAATAGATTTGAAAAACTTTAGGAGCCATGAAATAAAATTGTATAGAAGAAGAAAAATGAGGATCAAAGAGTGTTTGAATGCGTGTTCACCAAATGATTTAACAAAAGTGGAAATATGCTAATACCTAGATATTGTGGAGTCACATGTAATATATAAACACTAAAGCACATATTCAACATAAGTAATAAGCTAATGAAAATTGAAACCCTAGGTACAAGAGAGGGAATAGAAAACTTATCGATTTCATAATTAATCCCAAAGTATGTTGGACTGGAGAACTGATGAACATGAGGAGGAAACTATTGAAACCGCACTCGAAAAATTTTACAACTACCGTAATGATTTAGACTAGAATTCATGGACTGGGGCGAGGGCACCTAGCAGCACTGGATACCTATCTTTGGTACCCGTGAATTCACAAGAGCTCGAATCTAGTTTTTGTGGTTTCATGAGGTGGTAACTAACCTTTGTTGTTGGTCTCTTGTATGTCACTTGATGTCCACAAAATTTGTATGTAACCTACAAAGCAAATGATCTCTTACAAAACCCCAAAATACATCAAATCCTAAAAATAAAAAGATGAAAATGGGGATTCAGATTGACCCTGGAGAGTCACCCGACATAGTGAACTCGATGACCAACCACTGCACCACATCTCGGACTCCATGTAATTTTGGTGTGTGTGTATAAATCATGCCCTAGGAAGCTCTTGTGCAAGATGCACTTGATAGTGAGAAATAGCTAGATGTAGTAATGTAGATAGATGTGTGGATGTCAAAATTAACTTCCCCTCTATTAAGTGTATGAAAAAAATATAGTCCCTTGTCCCTTGAGTGAGTTCTAGATGAATGCCTTGATGCTCTTAGAATGCATTTAGATGTAAACTTAGGTGGTGATAGTAAATGATTAGATCTTGGTCCCGTATTATGGTCACATAACCAAAGATAGGTGTCAATTACTAGTTTTCTTGCTTAGGAATCGTATGAATAGTAGTATGTGATTAAGACCTAGAAATGTACCCAAGTGCATGATTTGGTGTCTACATTGAATACTTCTTCCAACTACTACCCATAGGGTAGTGCTCTTTGACCTGATAAAATCACTCCAAATAAAATAATTGGTAATTCCCATTTGTCCTTGTCATGATAGAAAATCTAGGCTCCCATTATCACTTGAATTATCTTCATTGGAGTTGGCTCAACTGTTAGAATTTGAAGGTGTAAATCAAAGAGAAATTAGAATGGAGGAATTCATTGAACTTGAACTAAGAAAATACACCATGGTTAATCTGGAGGAGCATCAAAAGTCAACCAAACAATGGTTTGATAAGAAAGATAACTGGCAATATTTCAAGGTAGATGATCTAGTCCTCAAATGGGATGCGAAAAGAGCTAAACCAGGGTGACACTCTAAGTTTGATGCACTTTGGAGTGGGCCATACATCATCACCACTTGCAAAGAAGCCAACTCCTTTGAGTTTTCCAACCTTAATGGAGAAGCATTATAAATCCCGGTCCCATTAAGTATGTATGATACATCTTGTAAATACTTGTGTTTGTGTAGGCCCCCTCCTTTTTATTGTGTTGATCACTGATTGAGTGCCTTTTCCTCAGTACTTATGGTGATCATCTTTGTTTGTAATAAGTGTTGTGCACTCTCTGCATGTTTCACTTGAATCATGTATGATATTCTCTTTTGTACATAGGTTTTGGAATCCCTTTACATTCATGCATAGATTATCTCGGAGTAGGTTCCATCGCAAAAATCAAATAGTTGGAGCAATTTTAAATTTATATCCTTCAACTCCACAAGATCAACTTCAAGTTGTTCCATATCATTGCTAAGTTCTTACGGATCACGAAGATAAGTTTCAAGGTTTTAAGATCATCTTTCAAGATTATGCTTGAATCCATGCTCAATGGATGCTTCAAGGATACTGATCTTCATCTAGCAAAGAGATGCCCCCTGGAGGTCGCCAAACTATTGTCAAAAATAACCCTAGACTATATTTACAACTTACAAAAAAATTGGACTTAGAAACATTTTCGTTTGAAAATCCACAAAACATTAAAACATAGTGTACCACGTAATAAGGGAACTTAGTGCTCCACGAGTTCTCCTAACCCGTGAAACAAAGGAATGAGCAGTCTGGGAGTTAAGTGGGATTTGGAAAATTTATTATTCTCGTGAAGTCTTTTAGACCTTTGTGACACTAAGGAAATTATTCCCTCATGGGTCAAAAACAGTAAGAGCACCACAAGATAATTTACTCACATGGAAAGCAAAAATTGGCTAAGGACAAAATCCACAAAGTGAAGGAAGTGAGAAAGAATTTAGCACTACGTGGCATGACAATATAGTGTCATGTGTGTAGTAATCCTCTCAAAATAATAATGAGAATACTAACCCAAAAATCTATTATGTGACCTCAAATATAAAGTGGGAACCAAATAATTCACATATGTTGACATCAAATGGTTTGATCCCACAAGATCTTTATGCAACCGGGCTTTGGAATTCTGAAGAATATAGGAGAATCTATATTATATTATGATCAAAGGTTCTTATATGTCATGAATAGGATGGATTTAAAATTAGATGATGAAAACAAAGTTGTTTGGTTTGTGGAGGGATGACACAATAAGATTCCCTTAGCAATAAAACTATATATACCTAAATATTGACCAATGACATTTGACAATTAATACTTAGCATTTATCTCAGCCCATTAATCATTATGCACTTAAATGACTAGTTCCTACACATATTTTTATCAATTAGACCTACCGACCACTAGGTCACACTTGTTACTCATTATTGACTAGCCAAAAACCTACTTTCTGAATATTGAACACATCTTTAAACATTTGGTAATCTCCAATTGACATAATTCAATTTACACCATAACAATCCATGAAGTTAGATGTAATGACTCATTTCATTTGGGTAAGTTTTTCCTAACCCAAGCAACTCTCCTTTAAATTCTTAATAATCACTTTTTTAAATTCACAAGTTAGCCTAGTCGACTTAGTGTCAATCGAGTAGGAAATGTTTTCACAATAGTCACATATAAAAGCACATTTACACTACCCATTTAATGGTTTCTTATCTCACATATTGGGGGACTATATAGGAGATCACAAAAAGCATTAAATTGCTAAATAAATATCTAAAAAACATAAACCAATACTAAGTTTACATATATCATACACAACTATGCTAGGCCATTTTGTACAATTACGTCCTATAATGAAGATCATTACCAAGTTCTAGAGGTCGTATTGGGGTCTTCATTTCCAAAAAAACATTGTTATCTACATCTTTTACACATTCATTAGGTGGGGAACTATGAGGCTCGGGTGCCTCTTTGTAGTATTTCTAATTAGGTATTGCGCGGAAACTCAACACAATTAGACTAACCCCTTTTAGGTCTTAAAAGAGGAAATATATGGTTTGAAGAAGAAGAAGTCCTAATTTGTTACAAAGTTACACTTAAAAAATTAAAAACATAGGAAGCGAAGCTACAAATAAAGAAAATCACAGTCTTAGAGGTGGAATTCAACTAAACCCTACACAAGGCAAAGGCATCAACACAAATTTTCCCTAGACAAGTAACTTTTTCTTCCTTTTATATTCAAAATATAGATTATTTGGAAAATTCAATGACACTTTTCACAACTTTCTTACACACTCTCCAATCACTATCACTATGACTCAACTAGTAAGTGGTACAATCTCATCTAACCTAACCTAAAATTAATTTATCTATATTTCAAGAGTTTTTATATTTGTCATATTTAATCATGACATGATTTAAGATATGTGCATTTACTTTATTTCTGGTCCTAATTTATCTTTACACAATTTAATTAATCATGAATTAGAATAAAACCTAATTTTAATATTACATTTTAGTGAACCCACTTATTTAAAATTACACGCAATCTAGGGTTTTACGCCTCACCCCTAGGGTTTTATATTTCTCAAAATATGAACCATTTCATACTTTATTTGGAACACTCGCTACAATGGTTAATATCAATGCATCCTCCTCCATATAATCACTTCATGAAAGAGATAATGATGAGGTCATGATGAAGGAATTAGAGAAGACTATAATGGAAAATCCCATTCAAGTACCTCATTTGTTACATCTTGCCAAAAATAGAAGGAAATTATTGACAAAAATAAAATAGGTGAAACCTTAAGCAATACAAATATTCCATCCACAAGATCTTCTTCCCTTTAGGTACAAATACTCAATATTTATATGGAAATTGACCTGGTGCAAGACTGTATAGATTTGTTGAAGCTATCTATATGGTTTTCACATGTTGTACAGTTTTGACCCTGCTCTAAATCCTTATATATGACTTTCTAAGATTATCATGTATCTAAACATGTGTTTTGTTATCAAACCCTAGTTTTCTCTCATGCTACAAAAGCCTCTAAATATTTTGAGTAAGACATCAAACCCTATCCATGGGTTGGATATCCTACAAAAAAACATTAATTGGGTTGAAGTGTAATCCTTGCACCGCCTATATCAAAACTAATATAAAGAGGCCTCAATCCATGTGTCGTTTCCACCAACCATGTAAAATATGAATGAATGAAACTATGATTTGGTAATTATAACCTCTTTTAAAATACTTGGAAATGATTTTATCTCTTGTTAATACTTTATATGAGGATGTTTAAGTGCTTGAAAATGGGAGAAGTTGATTCCTTAATCTAATATAATTCTTCATACTTGTAGTGATTGCTACCCTAATGAATGTGCAAAGTTTTTTTGAGATTTGGAGAGTCTTGGGTGTCTTTAGTGCTAGTATTTGTAATAGGATTTCATAAGAATGTTAGGTTAGTAAATGAGGTGAGTTTAACTTGCTTATATAGGAATCTAAAGGTAAATTATCATGAAAGGGTTCACACAAAGGGATTAAATGATCCAATGGATAATATAAAATTAAAATATCAAATGGAGGAGATGTTAGTCTAAAAACGTACAAGTCATCCAAGAATGGATTCCACGAGCCCATCAAAGTGGACATTTCTAGACAAGGATGAAAAACATGAAAATTGAAGATTGCATCCTTCAAGTGGACTTTATCTATGGATTTTATGAATTTGATTTTCATAATATACCGACATATCAATGTGTATAAATACGCAAGTTAGATAATAGACATGTTGGAATCACAATCATTGGGAGAGGGGTGAATCAGTGAGCAATAAAAATTTCATCCATTAACCATTCAATTAACCATTGAGTATGCATCCACAAGAACATAACCATAAAAGAGAAAACGAGAGAACAACTTAAGAACACAAGATGTAAGTAGGAAACCCTCAAGGGGAAGAAAACCCACTAAAACATAGCTTTATTAGAGAAATTAATCAAATTTAGTTGAGCACCAACTCAAAAAGGAGCACCAACCCCTAGGTTTAGTGAGGCACCAACCCCACAAGGAGCATCAACCCCTATTTTTAGTAGAGAACCAAACACCTAGATGACTCAACACCAACAAAATCCACTTGATATGTTTTTCACCTCTAAATTTTTTCTTCAACAACTGATGATGACACAATGAATCTCACTTTCCTTCCTCCTTCAAATCTTCTCTCTAGGTCAACTCGCTCAAGATCTTCTTCACCAAGATGTTTAGGCCTAATGACCTATCACTTAAATACCTTCACAAAATCTAGAACATCCACACACTCTTTTTCCTCTCTTGATGGTCACAAAACCCCTCTACACCTTCATTTCTCCCTTCTAGCTCACACTTTCTCTCACATTCTCTACTAGCTCAAATGAGCCTTATAACATGTTTCATGATTATAACACACCTAGGTCAGCCATAATAGAGAAAATAAACTAAAAAACACTTAATAACATCCAAAATATATCCTACAGAGGAACATATATGTCGTAAATGAAATTAGAACCATCATCTTTCCTTTAGGACTCAAGAAGCCCCAATACACTCCAATAGCCCACTTGCCAAATTTAATTGTTATTAAGAAAAATTACCTTTAAAAAAACTTTTAACACACTTATAATTTTTTTCTAATACCACTAGAAACATTTAGAAAGCTCCTAAACCTCTTCAAAATCATCTCACCTCATGAAGCCACTTGAGAACAAGGACAACCAACATGCCCCAAAAATAGTCTTTAGAAATGAAGCTCAAACCCCCATCAAATGACCTCATCCATGAAAGTGTAATATATCAATGGAAATATCATAACCTTAGGGTCATAAAAAAATGCAATCCATGCCACAAATCAGACTAAGACACCTCTAAAATGTCTCTCAGTAACCAGCTCACCTAAAACTACCCAAAACTACCCCAAAACTAGTCTTGCAAAATAAGCCATAACAAGCCTCCTAACTCGCTAACCATGGTCTAAAACCACCATGGAAATGTATACCATATTCCATATTTCCTTCACAACTAATTTATTTAATAGGTCAAATGAATAACTTGAGATAAACCTAAACTTCTTCGTATACTTGCAAATTTGATTGGGGTCCACACACATCCATAACACCTAAATCGCACCTAGAGAAATGTTTTCGCCAAATCACTGCACCCCCCAAATGGCCTGAAAGTGAACACAAAATTAGGTTTGATTGGGACACATGGGATCACCTCTCAAGCTATGGGATTTGGGGTCAAGGTGAACCTCCGTAAAAGGTCGACTTCCTCTTCCTAAAGTAAGTACTACACTACTCCCTACCGCAATCAAAATGGCTAACTAGACCTATGCATTTCAAGGGATTAGGGAGAGATATTTGCAATGAAATAAAAAATATACTAGAAGTGGTGATGCACCACGAAAGGTTTTTTCTAGAAAAATTTTGGTTTTCCAATGAAGAGAGATGATCATGAGGAAGAATGAGCATGCATTACAAACCCAATTTACATACAATACTTCACTCCATGATAAGCACAATGACCTCAAAAACTTACAAAATAAACCCTGGTTGCACAATTCATCTACACACACAAGAGAGGAAAAAGAAGCAAAAAAATCATGAAAGGACATATAACTAATCACAAAACATAATTTCCATTACTCCAGGCACTTACATAGTGCATCATTACATTAGGGAAAAGGCATAGGCTTCCATTACAATTTGAGAAGAAAGGCTTGAGAGCCTACAAATTCACAACATCTCAGCTTGTGAAGAGAGGGGAAGCTTAGAAAGTGTCTAAATCCTTTGGAATAAGCACCCCTTTTACATTTATAGAAAATCCTGAGTGGTTGAGAGAAATAAGGAAGAAACCCTAGAATCTAGGCCAGAATGTAGGAAACAATTCATCACTATTGTTGGCCATGTTTTCCTCATTAATTGCAACTCCCTCTTTTAGGAAATATTTATGTAACGAGGAAAACCTGTAATTTTTGAATGCAAAACCTCTAAAAATTTACTTTTTTATGGCTCCATGGTGCAACTTTCTTTCTCTCGGTTCCAACGACTATAATTTTGTAAAAACTGGCAACCAGGGAGGAAGTTATGGCTTCCTGAGCGAAAGTCATTTTTAGGGTCTCTAGGGTATTGTGCTCCATTTGATACCTGAATTTACCTCCATTTAATTAAAATATAATATTTTAATAATTCTCTATGAAAGAACCTTGTATCTTTAGGACTCAATGGTCTTGTTCTACATTTGGGGGTCTTAGTGATAACTTAGCATATGGTTTGCTAGCATTACCAACCAAGCTTCTTGTTTATTTCCATATATTTGCATGCATCGACAAGTTCTTAAATCATCCCTCACCATGCGGGATCATTGAAACTTTCATAGAACAATATCTTAATTCAACCACCCTTGCATTTACACTTAAAAATTCCTTCATATCCGTTGAGCTCCAAATGGCTCACTTAAATTGTGCACTCCACATGTGGAGAATTGATCTATAAAACAATTATTCCTCCACACCTTGGTTTGCCACCTTATGTCACAACTCAAATGACATTTAATTTTGTGACATATAATGACCACCCACCATTTCATTTGCTGAGCTTGAAGTGTATGGCCGTTTTCTTGAATTTACCTGCCGAAATTATCTTAACGACTCCATGCCTCGTGGCACAATTTTCTTTGCATTGGTTGAGCACTATGCCATGTACATACCCCTAAATAACTCAGCCAAATACTTGGCATTAGCTTCCTCACTTCAACTTGACACATGATCAATACAAGCCTTGCACCATGCCCGGTTAAACCTATGACTCACCTTGTAAATTAGGGATGACTCGGTCAACCTGAGCTCGCATGCACAATGACCCCAACCATTTCGCAGCTTTTGAATCCCAAAAACCTGAAACTCTGAATTTGAGTTTGGGTTTCGGCTTTGTAAGTATCCAACTCGCCTAATGTTTTTTGATCCAAAATCTCTAAAAACCTAAAACAGCTAACTCCGAAATAAGACTCCCAACTAAAAACTCAACTTGCTTTTCTCATCCATGTGTTGCCGACCGAACGAGCTCTTCCAACACTACAGCTATTTGGCCTTGGCTATCCTCATCGAAATCTGAACTCAGAGTTGAGCTTGGCTATCCACTAAGAAATCTGATCTACTGATGAATTTTTTTGCTATCTACGGGAATGGGTACCGAGTCTCTCTGCATCCACATTCGAGCTATGCCATGTTTATCCCACAGTCAGATAGGACTGATTCAATGTCCCGAGGTGAGCTTCATTCCTCATAATACATCCACCAGCTCACCAATGACGAGCTCCTCTACATATCCACAAAAACAAACTCTACAAGCTTGACTCACTAATCAATGATAAGTTCCATGCATTCTCTACAACATCACCTTCATTCTATCTAATTTGACAATTTCTATACCTGTGTGCACTTAGTCTATGTGTTAACAATAAAATCCTTCGACCCCTGGGTTTGAATTCAAACTATGGATTTGATCATCACCGTCAACCACCTAAATGCCGACACAACTCAACATTCCTTATCCAAATCAAGCCCAAAAGAGATTCCTTCCTTCTCTGCACAACACTACCGAATTATTCCTATGATGATCTGAATACAACATTGGGTGCTCTTTCATTTGGCAAGTGGATATGCCTTTATGCCACAGTCTAATTCAATGTCATGCCTTCTATTCTCAATCCGGTGAATCATTCGGTCATGAGCTTAATGACCTCGAGCTCACCCATATACATTTGTCTTCCACCTTAAAATATTCCATATCCTTGGTTTTGCGTTATATCCTTGTCAAAAATCACATTGAGTTGATCCCTAAGCTCAATCCTCATAAATGCAACTCGACTGTGCCTCACTTCATTTGTTTGACCCAACAGAGCCCAACCATCCGATGTGTTTTTTTTTCTACCCCGACTCTCCCACTCGGACCGAGCTTCAGTGAAACACCGCTCGCAAGCTCTGAATCTGGTCTTTTGTTTAATTAAGCCCGTGTCATTCACGGCTCACTAGATCTGTATTACCTCAGCTCCACCTAGTGAGCCATTCTTTAAAACTCCATTACAATCTCAATTCACTAAGAAATGGAACTATATTTTCCCACTTGGATCAACTCAACCATATTCGAGCCATTTGCCGTGAGCTCAATCTTTTGACATTCATGCTCATTGTGAGATTCCATTGCTTCCTTTAGGCTTGTCGAGTTTCAAATGTGCTCAACCAGCTAATACCACCTCGCCACCATTTTTCATCACACAGGCTCAGCAATATTTTCCCCTTCGAACTCACCACTTCACTCAAGCTATTCACTAGGACTCATAAGTTTAGCATTCTACCTAATTGTTTGTCCGCCCATGCTTGTCACATGAAAGCTTGTTGTGATCTTTGTAAATTGGGTGAATTTTTCAAGCCATATTGATTTGAATCAACGAGTCACCTGCAAGTTGTAAACAATTTGGGATCCTATGAAAGATCTCACCTAACCCTTTGAATATTGAATGTGACGATCCCAACTCACAACTTGCTCAATGACTACTCCATTCTCAAATTATACCTTGCAACATCGAATCCGGTCTTGTTGATTCTCACAGACATCTCATATTTTTCTAATACCGAGTAAGCTTCTCTCAATACATAGCTCGGTGACTGTGTAATCTATCCGCTCGGTATCCTTCTTGATCCATGCCTACTGTAGGGTAGACTCGAGCTCAAAAATAGACCATTCTTGAGCCATCTCCCATTCACCTCTTGAAACGACTTACTTCTCCGAGCTAACCAAGCATTTAGACAACCACGTATTCACCCAAAAATTTTCTGATCACTAACTCACTCAGTCGGCAATCAACTTCCAACTGGGTCCTCCATAGATCTCTTAGTAAAGTATCCATGTAATCTGAGCACTCCTTGGCATACCTAAGAGATCGTTTTGAGACGACAAATTGTTGCATCATGGCATGACCCCATGGGATTTTCTCCTGTTGACTCAATGACTTGAAGCTGATTTCGAACAAATGCACCTATATGTAGCTTATTCCTTGAGCTCCTTCATACACTCGATGCCTAGAAAAGATTTTTCCATGACATGGCCTCTATTCACGTGGTTCCATGGCTAGCCGAGCTATGAAAATTACTTAGGTGCATGGCTCGCATATCTCTTAGTCATGAGGAGCTAACCGCTCATTATTTTTCCTCAGTATGTCATGGCCCGTATCTTCACACTTGTATTTCAGTCTAACCATCCATTATGTTGGCATACCAATTTTCTCTTTGCACGATGCCGCAAGCTAACCATCTACTTGGACCTGAGCTACATCACTAATCCCTTCTAAAGTTAGCATCCAATGGGCTCGAATAAACCATCCAAACCTACTATGTCGATATGAACTTCATACGACCCAATCTCGCTGCATCTACTACAAGTGAAAAATTATACATACCAGTCTGGCTCCCATGTTTACTTACAACCTCCTATACTCGAAAGACCTGTCGAGCTCAACCCAAGTAGCTTGAATGTTTCAACTCTTATGAGTTCCATATTGATTGACCGAGCTGCTAGCTATTAACTCGACCATCAACATAGAGCTTGACACACCAAGTCATTTATTGGCTTGAGCCCCAAATTTTAAAACTTGCACAAGTTACCATGAAGATTGATTTCTTCAATATTTCATTGGCTCGTCGATGCCTTAATCCATGCATTTAAATTTGATTTGGTTTTTGATTTCTCCCATTAATGTAACCTACTTGGGCTAAGTTAGCTCTATTCTTACATTTTTTCCCATCTCTGCATTGTTCATAGGCCCAGATCCTTCGATATGTGCCTATACCTTCGCAACAAGCACGTTCATGAATCGTCATGACCTCCAGTCATCTTTGTGTACAATTTCATCTACTAGATGTCATGGCAGATTAAATTCTACATGGTGAGTCACAAAATCATCTATTCCACGAACCACTAATCATTAGCTCGCTTGTTTAACTCAATCAAACTATATTAGAACTTTGTGCTCATTAACATGCATTGCCAACATAGAACCCAAGTTGCTAGCTCAAAAACCAAGCCACCTTATTTGTATGACAACTCAATGCTTGACGAGATATTTGTGCTTAGAGCTAATTACCCTCATTTAATTGATTCATAGGAACATGGTAAGATCTCCCAAAGGTAAATGATTGATTTAAGCATTTAATCAGATTGACTAAAAGTGACACTATGAGAATGATTTAACTACCCCAAGCAAAAATAAGTCCTCAAGACCTATAAATGGGAAATGATAGCATAAGACAACCCTGAACCTTCAAGTGACATCGTAAATACTCTTTGAACACAAAGTTAACTCGAAATGTCCCAAAACATCTCATGAAGGCATTTTCTAGTATTAGTGTACAATTAGCTCCTGCACCAATTTTGACCAAGAGAGAAAAATTTGACAACAATAAAGATGGAGGATTCCTCTACAACCTAAAATCATCAAAATTTCAAAAATATTTCATTCTAGGCTACTAAAATAAATATTTCTCCCTCCATGTTTGAACTAGCGTTTTAAGGGGGTTTAAAACTAGTTTTGCTTCTTAACAATTGTTCATAAAATTATGGTCCTTAATGTCTAAAATAATGCCGTAGAAAATCAAGATATAAACCTTCTCCACATTTCCTAAGGAGATAAAACTCCCATGTGAAGGTTTCAGATGTAAATGAGCATCAAAAATTCAAATTCGAGATGGGATTCTCACTTGCACAAACTCAAGAAGAGTAAAACAACATATCTTGAAAAATATTCAACATTATGACCTGAAATTTGGACCACACCATTGAATAAACATGAAAAAAAATATACAATACTCACCTTTTCTCAAATGCACTCTAAAATGATGATTCCATTTAATTAGGGCATGCTTTCTCAAGGACTAGGTCTAGAAACAAACCTAAAATTCACTTTCCATGCAATATGCTCTAAGTAATGACTTCAAAATTCACCAACATGATATAAAAAAGTTTAACAAAGCTTTGACATAGTTCATATTTTCATTTCCAATCTGAAATCATACTTGCACAACTCATTTGGACACCTAGGGCTTGAGAATAGGTCTAGTGTAGACTTAGAAAACATGTCCAACACTTTGGCCAAAACTATAAGAAACTTGTGAGTGTCTCAACACCACATACTCATGCTCTATATGCTCTAAAAATGCATAACCAACTTCTACATACCTCACTTCATCATATCATACCTCATTCTATTGACTAGATCTCAAGAACAAGCACCTTGAACATGCTTGCTTCACCAAAAATAATCTCCTCATCACTTTTCCATCATTGAAAACCTGAAATAATATTCACCACACTCCATGAAATCTGCACAACATCCTTCTAACACTGCATCACCTCTACAAGATACCATAAACCATCATCCCTACTCAAGAACCCATTTAAGCCATCATATCATCAAGTGTCTCAACTTATCAAGACAATACCAATAAACCTTCATTCTTCTTACCTCTTTTGACATCAATGAAACTTAGACAACAATGAAAATTCCTACATTTTGAAGTTAATGAAAACACAATGCCAACAATCTCCCCTTTTTCATTGATGGAAAACCTATTGATGGAAAAACATAAAAAGCTCAAACTCCCCTAAGGAATACACATGCCATCAGCTCATTCTCCCCTTTTGACATTAATGAAAAAATACATACCTATAATAGCTTCTTATGATCACATTATGTTGGCATGTGCGTTCAACACTCCCCGTGAGTTTTGTGACATGGACTAACCGCCTCTCATGGATTGTAACTCGGAAATTGTAGCGAAGATTAATGCCTACAAATTTTATTCTAACGACAATCGTAGTCCAATAAATGGTATCGAGTAATAGGTATCGAGTTTGAAACTCACATGGGTAACACTGGGGGAATTTTGACATGTGCATCTAACTATCTCCATGATTTTTGTGACATGGACTAACCGCCTCTCGTGGATCCTAACTCTGGAGATTGTAGTAGAAATTAATGCCTATGGGTTTTTTTCTAACAACAATCATGGTCCAATACATTAGGCTCACCTTTTGGTTGGAAACATCAACCAAAATCATAATGTTCCATTTTACCTTCTTCATATCTGATTTGAATCCTAGAGAAACATAGGAGTAACACAACTCCCTTATGTTTGTACATAAAAAATAACTTGCATTCCTCCCTCTTCAGCTTAATTCAATATATTATCCAAATTCAATGGATACATTACCTCAATGACAACCATATAACACAAAATTTCCCTAATGTTATCTTTCTTCATTACTCTCAATGCTTATTAGCCGACAACAAAACTCGTTAGAACAATACACATGCTTATGGATCTTGAAGATCCTACTCAGCCCCACATAACTATTAGATACTTCACAAACAACATTAAACAACCCATATTAACTTGACAACTTGATTTAACCTATTTTGGTACTCTTTTCTTTTACAACATCTTGACTGTAAACCTTTATGCCTTCTTAACACTCATGGACCTCTTAATGAATAAAAACATGCCTTACAACATGGCACATATTCTTCAAACCTATATCCCTACCTTATAGGTCTTCAAGGAACCTTCTTGATAAATTCCAAACCACTTCCAAACAATCATATACTTGACTATGTATTTTTGAGACTCATAATCACTTTGCAACACAAATTCATGCTTTGAAATGGTATGATCAAGTTGTCATACAAATGATTGAAACACATACCTTCACTCATTCTTCATGTCTTCCATGGAGTTCTTAGTGCATATTTTTGAAGCATGATACAACCTTCTTGAGACTCTTTACTATGAAACATTTCTAAACCTTAACATGCCTTATCAATTAGGTCTCAGTATAGACCTCATTCATGTACTAATATCACTGAGTACACCCTTATTTCACTATTCTCTTCCTAGGTTTGAAAAGAAAACTCATACCACACTATATCTTCATTAAGAGATGCATATAAGAGTAAAAGAATGCATACCTTGGTCCTAATACACAAGAAATAATCACTTACTTATGTTATAACCTTTATATGATTGTACCATCTTTACAACTCATGAAAAGGGCCATTATGAACAAAAATATTTCTTACATGATGAGTTCACCCTTCGCGTATATTTGACTTCTTCAAACTTAGATTTGAGACCTTAAAACTTGCTTACCAAAATTCCTTTTCTGATTTTACTTATTATTGATTGTCAAACTACTTAACAACATTTTCAATGGCATCATCTTGATCTTCATGACATGTTGCTCATATAAGCTCAAACACATAACTCATAACTTTGTTCACTATAATGTTGCGTCTTTACACAACTCATGCCTTATAGTCATGCCACCATGACAAAAATAATACAAGTACCATATCTCTTTACTCTCATCCTATGATGTTACATTATTTGATGAGTGCCTACCATCTTGAAGGTCACAAGGTACATAAAATAACTTACCATCCATGTCAAAAGATGATTCTCCAAATGACTTGATGCTCTTAAGCACATGTAACTTTTAACCCTTCATGTCAATATATGATACGAGAACATATAGAGATCCTTCTTATGATCCATTCAGTCCTCCTTTAGTTTATCTTGATATAAAATGATGGATCAAGATACCATTCTATGCATTCTATACTAGGACACCTAATGCTTACAAGTCTCCAAATTATAAAACCAGATTTTCAAGAATCTCATACCTATATTAGGCCTTAAAATACAAAACTAGACTTCAAATGTGCATACCTTACATGTTATTTACTTTATTAGTGATCCATTCAAACTCCCCTAACATTCATGCTTCATAGAAGTGATGAATGTATATAAGAAGATTAATAGAGACATCCCAAAACATGGGGATCTAGAATAAAATCTTTAGGACATTCCAAAACCTCCTTAGCACTGTGACATACTTTTTTAATACTTATTCTAATCAGCAACCCGTGAACATCCATGTCTTGTTCCAACAATTGTCTTGGCTATATTATCTTGATTCACTCTTGGTTCCCATGCCTTGTCTTACTTTTTATTTTATACTCTAGGATCTTGAAACCTCTTGTTTTTCTTTGAAGGACCATGAAAACAAATATTTGAAATGTGACCAACATGATTACAATTATAACACACAAATTCATTCTTTCCTCTTGACTGGTATGAACTCATTCCATTATTCCCTGAGTTTTCATACTTGAATGACCTTCTACACTCTTTTACCTTTTGTCCAAAACCCTTACGACTATATCAATAAACATTAAAGGAATTCTCATACCTTGAAGCAATGGGTTGTCTAACATACATTGGTTTTTCATATCTCTTGAATTTTTATCCATATGATATTCCTTGGAACTTGGGCTAATAATATCCTTAATCTGAATAACATCCTCTTGAATCACCTCTTTACCCTTTATACCTTCATTGAACCCTAGACCACTCCTATCACCTACAAACTTATAGTTGTCCAAGAGGTCATCTAGATTCTTATAACTCTTCTCAAAAATTTAAAATGATCTTACCTTTCTAGCTATTTTAGTCACATATACCTTTAGGCACTCAATATCTCTCTCATTCCCGATGCACTCTTCCTCTTTATATTTTAGGCTAGTAGCTATAGTATCAATTTGAGTCTCTAATTATTTGATGATTTTATCATACTCATTGGTGTTCATCTAATGTTTATCCTCAAGAATATGGATATTTAATTCATATTCCTCGACTCATGCCTTTATTTTCCTATTATTATTTTCCGCATGCTTCAATTCTTCTTAAATGTGCATCAACTCAATTTCAATATCAGCTTCTTCTTCTTCTAAATGCATACATTCCATATATTGAACCTCCATTTTTAGATCTCTCAACACATTTGGCCATGGATATGAATTCATTTCCTACATCATCGTGATCGATTCAAAATCCAAATCATAAACACTAGCATCACTACTTACCTTGTGACTTCTTTTCAAATTTGAAGGATGTTTTCTTCTTGGGAGGTTTATCCACACCTGTCCTCATCTCATAAGAAATCAAGATACCATGGAGTTCATTCATCAAGTAGAGTACTCGATCCTTGGATTATTCTATAGTTAATACTTAAGGATCAAAATTAGAGTGAGAGATCTCAACACCTTCTGCACCACTATGAATTATTTCAAATCTTCTCCTAATCCTCTGATGGTATTGACAAATTGATAAAATTTGAGAAAATACACACTAATGGTTTCTTTTTATTTCATCCTCAAACTTTCAAACTGGTTCTTATAGGTTTGTAGCTTTCCAACTTCACCTTGGAATCACATTCATCGATCACATGTAGCTGGTCCCACATATCCTTAGCTATAGAACATTTCATCACCTTGACAAGCTATGACTCCGCCAAACCAAATAATATAGCATTCATAGCTTTAGATTTATCATTATTAGCCTTATTACCTGCTTAATCAGTTGGAGGGTTTTAAGGAATGGTGTATCCATCTACAACTGACTACCATACATCACACACCAAACACATAATGTGATTTCTCATCTTCATACTCCAAAAATCATAATTTGTACCATCAAACATAAGAGCTTTTCTAGAAGAAGAACCAATTTGTTGACTCACAATTTCTATGTTTCAAAGGATCATCTCAAGATTGTTACGCTTGATTCGGAGGACCTCTATGATACAAATTTTTGGAATCAAAATCAATGAGGGGGGTGAATTAATGAGCAATAAAATATTTCATCCACTTAAACAATTTCATCCATTAACCATTAAGCATGTATCCACAAGAACATAACCATAAAAGAGAAAATGAGAGAACATCAACACAAGACCACAATATATAAGTGGGAAAACCTCAAGGGGAAGAAAACCCATTGAAACACATCTTTATTAGAGTAAGGAATCAAATTTAGTTGAGTATTAACTCAATAAGGAGCACCAACCCCTAGGTTTAGTGAGGCACCAACCCCACAATGAGAACCAACCCATAGTTTTAGTAGAGCACCAACCCTAAAAGGAGGAACCAACCCCTTAGATGATTCAGCACCAAAAAAATCCATGTGATATTTTTTTCACCTCTAAAATGTTGCTTCAACAACTAATGATGACATAATGAAACTCACTTTCCTTCCTCCTTCAAATCTTCTTCACTAAGTTCGCTTAGGCCTAATGGCCTATCACTTTAACACATGCAAAAATCTATAACAAATCCACACACTCTTTTCCCTCTTTAGATGGTCACAAATACCTTCTACACCTTCTCTTCTCTCCCTCTTAGATCACACTTTCTCTCACACTCTTTACTACCTCAAATGAGCCTTATAAAATGTTTATATGCATGTTTCATGATTATAACTCACCTAAGTAAGCCATCATAGATAAAATACACTAAAAAAACTTAATAGCATATTTAAAATATCCTAAAAAGGACCATATAGATCGTAAATGACATCTAGAACCATCATGTCTCCTTTAGGAATCAAGAAGCCCCAATACACTCCAATAGCCCACTCGCCAAATATAAATTGTTCTTAAGAAAACATTCCTTCAAAAATACTTAGAAAACACTTAGAAATGTTTTATAATACCAATATAAACCTTTAGAAAGCATTTACACATATGTACCAACATATCACCCCATGAATCCACTTGAGAACAAGGTGATCGATATGCCCCAAAACTAGTCTTCAGAAATGAAGCTCAAACCCCCATCAAATGACCTCATCCATGCAAGTTTAATATAAAAATTTAAATATCATGACATAAATGTCATCACCAAATTAAATCCATGCCACAAATCATACTAAGACACCTCCCAAGTGCCTCTTCAACCAGTGTCGCCTAAAACTACCTAAACCTACCCCAAAACTAGTCTTTTAAAACAAGCCATAACAAACCTCCTAAGGGATAAACCATGGTATAAAAACAACATTTACATGTATAACATATTAAATAATTCCTTCATAACCAATTTAGTCAATAGGTTGAATGAAGAACTTGAGAGTAAACTAAACTTATTTAGAAACTTACAAATTTTAGTGGGGTCCACACACAACCATAACACCTAACTTGCACCTATAGAAATATGGAGGAGTAATATAAAACATAAAATAATACAAATTTCACAAAAAAATCATTCGGACCACTAAAATCAATATTTCTCCCATATCTTTTGAACTAGGGTTTTAAGGGGGTTTAAAAATAGTTTTACTTCTTAACAATTGTTCATAAAGTTATAAGCCTTAATATATGAAATAATGCCACAAAACTCAATCTAGAACCATTAACCACATGTATTGAAGATATAAAGTTATCAGGATATTTTCGGTGTTAAAATTTCCCTAAAATTCCCTAAACCATACCAAAGGTCTGATAGATCCTTCGTAGAGCTTTCGACGATCGTAAGAACGTGAAAAACGGACACTCTGAGCTCAAGATATGTCCAGTCAAAGTTTGGTCAACCGAAAGGTCAACATTGGTCAACAGGTCCATGATGACGTGGACACGTGCAAAATTGGACAAGTAGCTCAGCAAGATCGAGAAAGTGGCAAAAGGATAAAAATGCTACCATGGTCTTACTCGTCATATTTCATGTGGGTCAAATTTCAAATCAATTTCCAAATGCCACGCATATATGTCAAACCTCCATATATTAATGTTAAACATTAGTATTAAACCATACATAACCGCCAACCCCATACCTTTTGCTAAGTCCACGTGAAAGGAAGGAGATGAAGCGGTTGTAGGGGGTGTAAATGTCATGCATGGAAATCCACGTGGAGAGGAGTGGGAAGTGGGGCGGTTAAGCCTCAAGTGGTCCTTTGACCACTATTTATGTGTGGAAAAGGCTTTAATAAACCTAAAACCTTATCCCACCACCATATGTGGGATATCCCACTTCATAGAAAATCAAACACCGCCAAAAGAATAGCGCCGCTAGGTTTTGAACCCTGAATATTGGGCTCCCAAACACATCACACCGACCAGCTCGACACCCAACTCGGATGGGATAAAAGCAAGTTCACCTATATAAATAGAGCTTTATACTCTGTGTAATAGAGGTACTGTGTCCGTGAAAAGCCATAAGGAGGTAGTTCTCAGAAAATGCCATTTTTGAAGGCCTTGCACTTAGATTGGGAACTCGAGTAAAAAGGTGAAATGGAGGAAATTCTAAGACAATTCCAACGATGTAATATTTGATG
The DNA here is from genome assembly GCA_018340775.1 of Taxus wallichiana var. yunnanensis. Taxonomy (NCBI): domain Eukaryota; kingdom Viridiplantae; phylum Streptophyta; class Pinopsida; order Cupressales; family Taxaceae; genus Taxus; species Taxus wallichiana. Next base: position 372,935,200 of record CM031238.1, on the reverse strand, counting down.
TTTTTGTTGAGTTTTAACCTATTTTTGGAAGCTTTGAATGCAGTTTTTAATAGGGATCTACAAGACAGCTAGTTGGAAAACACAAATTTCAATGCACTTCTGGTCCAAAAAGTGACTTGGTGTAAACATGAAAAGTGTTCAAAATTCAGAGATGATCTCAGATATATGATTTTTTTCATAGAATGTTTTTAAATCTCCATTTGTAGGTGTTTTTCTAATGCAGTTGTAGGGAGATCACATTGTGAAAACACTGTAGGAGCCACAGATCATTCTTGGGATAGCTTCTACTATTTTTCAAAGTTCTTGGGACATTTATAAACTCATTTGTAGGTTATTATTCATTATTGGTTGTTTGTAAGAGTTATTGTACCAAAATTTCAATATTATTAATGGATCAATTCAATCAACCCGGACGTAGGAATTCAAACCCCGTAAACAATCTGGTGTTGTGTTCGATTTTTATTTTCAATTTCTGATTATTTGCAATAATTGAATTTCATAAAAATAATGTGGATGCAATGGTAATCAATATTTGATAAAATTGGAAAATCGATTAAAATCAAGAAACAGTGAATTTGGGCTTTGATCAAACAGTGAATGTTGAATAAAAAGGAATTTAAATTTCTCTTTGCAAAAGCAAATCCTAAATTAGAATTTGATCAATTTTTGGAGTATAAAAGACTTGATTGATTAACAATTAACAATCCTTGGAACCTTTTAAAAGTGAAAAAATACAACACACGCTTTTAGATCAAGTTTGGTATCAGAGCAGTTAGATTGCCGGATTAGCTTCTAATTGTGTTTGAAAATTTGGCTTCAGTTTCAGTATTGATTTTAGTTTTCAATGTGCAAACATTTTGGGGCTTGTTAATCTTCTTTTGCAAGTGTGAATTTTTGGAAGCACATGTTGTGTTTGTAGGAACAGGAATCATGGGCAAGTCATCCAAATAGGAGCAACTGGATGAGCTTAAAGCCACTAACCGCCAACTCCAGGAAGAAAAATATTTCCTAAGAGCTAATTTTTATTCCTTGGAAGAGGAAATAGTGTGGTTAAAATCTGAGCCATAATCCTCTATAACCAAGAAAGAGGAGTATGTCAACAAGATTCTTGAAGAGAGCAAGAAGTTGATGGGCTTTGTTAAAGAGTTGCAGAAGAAATACGGACCAAGGATGCCCTCTTGGAAAAGCTGCAACAAGGTGAACACAAGAAGGAAATGCCTTCCAAATCAGATGCATGTACTATGACAGAATGCACTGTAAGTTGTTCACATGTTAATTCTTCCTCTCATCCAGTTTCAAGTATTCCTTTAGGTCATTTTGAAAAACACACTAAGGGAATTGGGTCTAAACTAATGGTTAAGATGGGATTTAACAAAGGGCCTTGGTAAAAATGGACAAGGTGATGCTAACCCAATACATGTAGAGGATCAGCCTCGGTTTGCAGGTTTGGGTTATTCTAGTAGGCAAATGGAAATTGGAGAAAGTTCCAAAGCAGCTGAAGGAAGACAAGCTTCCAACAGCCAAGGATCTATGCCTCTAGAAATGTAGGATTCCACCATCAAGAGGAACAATGAAAGGTGTAAGAAAGTAGGTAAATGAGGTAATGAAATTCCACCTCCTCCCACTTACACTAAAAATAGCACTAAGGGGAAATTAAATCCTAAAACTTCTAAAACACTCTTTCAATTTGAACAATATAGCTTTGGTAGGCGTAAAGATGCTTTCCTTGAACATTTTGTGAAGGTACTAATGAGGCGAAAGAGGAAAAATTTGATTAAGAAGTTAATCCATTTTGTGAATGATAAGGCAGGTGTTAAATACCAATCTCACCAGGGAAAGGAAAGAAATGGCAAAAATGTTATCTCTCCTAAACAAAGGAATCACTCTCCTAGATAGAGTTCGAGAAATGGAAAAATGGGTAAGACTCCTAAAATTAGGGAAGTTAAATTTTGTTCGCATTGTAATAGGAATGGTCATGATGTTAAGGTTTGTTGGTTTGTTCCTAAGCAAAAAAATTGGAAAGTTGTTAAAAAGAACAATATTGTAAAACCAACAAGTGTTAAACCTAACTAAAACTCATTTTAGTACTGAGAAGGTAAAACCACCTAAATGGAGAAATCCAAGTAATTGGATGGGTAAAACATTCCTCAACTTTATGTTTGCATTGCAGTAACTTGGTGATAGTATGCAAACATTTTCAAAGTTATATTTTAGGGATTTGATCATATGTTTATATTTAGCTTTGAAATAATTTGGAAGCAAATAAAGAAGATTTGAGTGATAGGTTCATCATACTCATATTCATCTTCTCACATTTTGGTTGGTTATTCCATTTCTGACAATAATATGCATGGATATGGGCATCATCAGAATGTCTATTTTGAAACTTGCAGTTTTATAGTGTTGTCATTTGTGCAAATTTATGGATGCTTATAAGACCCATTCGGGCACTTGTTTGATATTGTAATAAATAGACAAACTTGTTGTATCCACATGTGTTATTTGCACTAATTTATAAGGCCCTCATTTTGGGAAAATTTGATTTTTGTAACTATCAAATGTGGTTACAATTAGGGTGTAAATTTATTACACTAACAAACTGGTTTGCAAAGGTACTAGGTGATCATTTTACAGATTATGGCAGTTCACCAATTTGGGTAAGCATACAGTTTATAATCTATCCCTTTACAATTTAGTTGTATGGATAGAATATTTACATATTCACGTTGATTCAAATTTTGACTATAGCCATTTTGGGCATTGATGGTTTAATTATTCTGGATAGTGAATATTTGTAGTTGTAATCAGCATAATCACAAAGTGTCAGTTGAACACTAGCTTCCATTATAGATGGGTGTTATTATCTGACTTATTATTTGTGATGGCGATACAATGTTTTTAGCAGATTCACGTGGATTCAGTTGTTGACTATAGCTATTTTTGAGCGTTGATAGTCTATTTTATTTTGGATAGTGAATACTTGCAATTATTACAGTTTCAGATGGACAATGGGCACTAGCCTAATTATGGGCAATTTAGATGTCTTGTATATTGATCTGTGTTATGGAATTGTAATTTTTGGTAATCGACCGTATCACAAAGTGACAATTGAACACTAGCTTTCCGTAATATAATGGGTGTTATTATTTGGTCAATTATTTGTGATGGCATTTCAGTGGGGTATGACAGTTCACAGTTATGTGCAGAGTTGATAGAGTTGCATCATTTCAGTTGAACACTAGCTTAATTGGGTGTTATTATCTCGATCAACTATGTGACTAGCTAATCAACTATTTGCATTTATTTAACCTATAATGTTGTCTTGGGTTTTTGTATGTGTTTGCGTAATGCAAAAAGATATAATACTATTTTTGGGTTGATAAACAACTTTTGTTGATAAAAGCCTTCTCGGTGGGGAGGAGTGAATAGGGGATATTTTTAGTGTTAAAAGTTCCCTAAACTTCCCTAAACCATACCAGTGCAATAGAGCCTTCAGAGAGCTTTCTGACGACTGTAAGAATGTGAAAAATGGACACTCTGAGCTCAAGATATGTCCAGTCAAAGTTTGGTCAACCAAAGGTCAAAATTGGTCAACAGGTCCATGATGATGTGGACGCGTGCACAATTGGCCAAGTAGCTCAGTCAACATCGGGCAAGTGGCAAAAGGATAAAAATGCTACCACGGTCTTACTCGTCATATTTCATGTGGGTCAAATTTCAAATCAATTTCCAAATGCCACGCATATATGTCAAACCTCCATATATTAATGTTAAACATTAGTATTAAACCATACATAACCGCCAACCCCATACCTTTTGCTAAGTCCACGTGAAAGGAAGGAGATGAAGTGGTTGTAGGGGGTGTAAATGCCATGCATGGAAATCCACGTGGAGAGGAGTGGGAAGTGGGGCGGTTAAGCCTCAAGTGGTCCTTTGACCACTATTCATGCGTGGAAAAGGCTTTAATAAGCCTAAAACCTTATCCCACCGCCAAATGTGGGATATCCCACTTCATAGAAAATCAAACACCGCCAAAATAATAGTGCCGCTGGGTTTTGAACACTTAATCTCAAGCTCCCAAACACATCACATCGACCAACTCACCACCCAACTCAGATGGGATAGAAACGAGCTCGCCTATATAAATAGAGCTTTGTACTCTGTGTAATAGAGGTGTCAGCCGTGAAAAGCCATAAGGAGGTAGTTCTCAGAAAATGCCATTTTTGAAGGCCTTGCACTCAGATTGGGAAGTCAAAGTAAAAAGATGAAATGGAGAGAATTCTAAGACAATTCCAATGATATAAGATTTCATGTTTTTTTGTTGAGTTTTAGCCTATTTAATGAAGCTTTGAATGCAGTTTTTAACAAGGATCTACAAGACAGCTAGTTGGAAAACACGGATTTCAATGCACTTCTAGTCCAAAAAGTGACTTGGTGTAAACATGAAAAGTGTTCATAATTCAGAGATGATCTCAGATATATGATTTTTTTTCATAGAATGTTTTTAAATCTCCATTTTTAGGGGTTTTTAACGCATTCATTTGGGAGATCACATTGTGAAAACACTGTAGGAGCCACGGATCGTTCTTGGGACATTGATCAGCTCATTTGCAGGTTTTGATTCATTATTGATTTTTTGTAAGAGTTATTGTACTTAAATTTCAATATTATTAATGGATCGGTTCAATCCGAACCTAGGGACGTAGGAATTCCGAACCCCGTAAACAATCTGGTGTTGTGTTCTGATTTTTATTTTCAGTTTCTGATTATTTGCAATAATTGAAGTTCATAAAAATAATGTGGATGCAATGGTAATCAATATTTGATAAAATTGGAAAATTGATTAAAATCAAGAAACAATGAATTTGGGCTTTGATCAAATAGTGAATGTTGAATAAAAAGGAATTTAAATTTCACTTTGTAAATAGTCCTAAATCAGAATTTGATCAATTTTTGGAGTATAAAAGACTTGAGTTGATTAAAAATTTACAATCCTTGGAAACTTTTAAAAGTGAAAAAATACAACACACATTTTGGATCATAAAATTCCTATGAAAATGCTTCACATGCCAATGAGCATCAAAATTCAAATTCGAGTTGGGATTCTCACTTGCACAAACTCGGTAGGAGAAAAAATGACATATCTTGCAAATTATTCAACATTAAGACATAAAATTTGGACCACACCTCTGAATAAACATTAAAACACATCTCTTATACTCACCTTTTCTAAAATACACTCATAAATAATGACTCCACTTCATTAGGGCATGTTTTCTCAAGGATGAGGTCTCAGAAATGCACCTAAAACTCACTTTTCATGCAATATGCTCAAATTACTAACCTTAAACTTCACTAAACTTCTAGAAAAACTTACCAAATATTTTAAATAATTCCAATTTGCATTTCCAAACTGAAATCATACCTTCACACCTCATTTGGACACCTAAGGATGACACTTGTGAGTGTCTCAACACCACATAATCATGCTCTCTATACTTTAAAAATGCTTAACCAACTACTACATTCCTCACTTCATCATACCATACCTCATTTTGTTGACTAGATCTCAAGAACACGCACCTTGAACATGCCTACTTCACCTAAACTAATCTCATCATCACTTTTCCATCCTCGACAACCAATAATAATCTTCACCACACTCCATGACATCATCATAACATCCTCCTAACACTTCATCACCTCTACAAGACACCAAAATCTATCATCCCTACTCAATAATCCATGAAAGTCATTATATCAAGTGTCTCAACTTGTTAACACACTACCAATCAACGTTTAAGCTTCTTACCTCTTTTGACACCAATGACACTCAAATAACGATGAAAAATTTGACACCTTGACATCAATGACAACACGATGCCAACAATCTCCCCTTTTTCATTTATGGCAAACCCATTGATGGAAAAACACACAAAGCTCAAAATCCCCCTAAGGAATACACATGTCATCAGCTCATTCTCCCCCTTTTGAAATTAATGAAAAATATAAATACCTCTAATTCCTATTTTTGATCACATTAGGATCACCTTTTGGTTGGAAAAATCAACCAAAACGATCAAGTTCCATTTGACCTTCTTCATCTCTAGTTTGAATCCTAGAGTAACACAAGAGCAACACAACTCCCCCTATGTTCATGCATACAAAATAACTTGCATACCTCCCTCTTGATTTTAATTCAACATATTATCTAACTTGAAATTATACATTACCTCATTGACAACCATAGAAGAAAACTTTCCCTAATGTCATATTTCTTCATTACTCTCAATGTTTCTCGATTGACAACAAACCTCGCTAAAACAATACACCCGCTTATAGAGCTTGAAGATCCTACTCAGCCCCCCGACTCTTAAACACTTCATAAACAACAATAAACAACCCATATTAACTTGACAAATTTCTTCAACCTATTTTGGTAATCTTTTATTTTGCAACATCCCGACTATTAACCTTTATACCTTCGACACGTATGGATCTCTTAGTGAATAAAAACATACCTTGCAACATGACATATATTCTTCAAATTTGTCTCGCTACCTTCTAGGTCTTTAAGAAACCTTATTGATATATTATAAATAATCATATAACTGAATAAGATCACATAACACTAAAACATGCATCTCTCGTCTTTTCTCGGCTCGTTAAACACTCCATGCAAGCCCTCTATGTCTTCGTGAGACCCATAATAAATTTGCAACACAAATTCATGCATGGAAATGGGCTGAACAATTCATGATATAAATTATTGAAACACATACCTTCACTCATTCTTCATAGCTTCCATAGGGTTCTTAGTGCATTTTTTTGAAGCATGATACAACCTTCTTGAGACTCTTTATCATGCAACATTTCCAAACCTTAATTTTCCTTATCAACTAGGTATGTATAGACCTCATTCATGTAATCATATAACCGAGTACACCCATATTTCAATATGCTCTTCCTAGGTTTTACAAACTATATATTCATCAAGAGATGCATATAAAAGTAAAGGAACACATACCTTGGTCTATAATAAACAAGCACTACTCACTTCTTTAGGTTAGAACCTTCAAATGATTGTACCAACTTTACAACTCATGAAAATGGCCATTATGAACATAAAATATTTCTTACATGATGAATTCAACCTACACATAGATTTGAATTCTTCGAACTCATATTGAGACCTTCAAAATTGCTTACCCATATTCCTATTCTGATTTTACTAATTATTAGTTTGCAAAATACTTGACAACATTTTCAATGGCACCATCTTGATATTCATGACATGTTACTCATATAAGATCAAATATAGAACTCGAAATTATGTTCACTATCATGATGGGTCTTTACACGCTTCATTCTTTGTAGTCATTCCATCATGATAAAAATCAATACAACACCATATCTTTGTACTCTCATATTATGATGTTACTACTACTTGATGAGTGCATACCCCTCAAGCTCACAAGGTACATAAAATAATTTACCAGCCATGTTAGAAGTTGATTCTCCAAATTCCTTTATCCTCTTAAGCACATGAAACTTTCAAACCTTCATGACAATACTTGATACAAAACATCTTGAGATCCTTATTTACGCAATGCACCTATTTTAGGAACATGGTTTGTTCCCCTAACTCTTATGAGCCATTCAGTGCTCCTTTAGATTATCTTGATACCAAATGATGGATCAAGATACCATTATATATGCAGTCTATACCATGACACCTAATGCTTACAAGGTTCCAACTTACAAACCCATATTTTCAAGAATCTCATACCTATATTAGGCCTTAAAACACGTAACTAGACTTCAAATATGCATACCTTACTTCTTTACTTGATTATCAATCCATTCAAACTCCTCTAACTTCATGCTTCATCTAAGTGATGAATGTATCTAAGAAGCTTAGTAGAGACATCCCAAATCATGGGGATATATAACAACTTTAGGAGATTCCAAGACCTCCTTAACACTCGTGACTCAAATTTTTAACCCTTCTTCGATCAATGACTTGTGAACATCCATGTTTTGTTCCAACAACTATATTGGCTATATTATCTTGATTCACTCTTGGTTCCCATGCCTTGTATTACTTTTTCTCTTGTACTCTAGGATCTTGAAACCTCTTGTTTTGCCTTGAAGAACCATGCAAACAGAGATTTGAAATGTGACCAATGTGATTAAAATTATAACAAACAACTTCATTCGTACATAGATGAATACCCTCTCTTTTGAGGCATGTGTGATAAATCATTTGATCACGTGGCTCAAAAGAATATATGTGTGTAACCATGTTTGATGATTTTGATAATCTCCGTAGAAACACATGGATGGGTGTAGTTATGGCCACCATTAATGGGATCCCAAACATACAAAAGGGATGTGCATGGTAGAAACCATGGTGTATAAAGAGACATAGAAATAATAGAAAAAATAGACACATTAGTAATAGTAGTAACAAGGCATGTATAAGAAAGCAAGTGAGTATTTATAGAAACAAAGAAGTCGAGTCAATAGTATGCAAACAATGTCACACAAAAGGCATAACACCACAAAAATGCGACATACATTATGTCACAAGATAATTATTTACCTTAAGCCTCAGCATTAATGTGAGGATTAAGTAGTTAATTGTATTATGAAAAAGTGACAAGCGAGCATGGGAATCTACGAGTAACTTTTCCTTGCACCCGACCTCTCGAGGTCGTCTTTGAGACAAATGCAGTGGGGATGGAATATGCGTGGGGTGCAGACAAACTAGTTAGGTAATCTTATGTCTTTGATGCACACTAATGGAATCTATGAATCTAAGGCAAAGAAGGCCCTCCTAACCTAAAATGGTGTGATAGATCATTTGAGGAGGATGACACTCAAAGGCTCCAATCAATATTGAGCTCCGCACGATCCGATCTATAGGTCACGGGATACGTGGAAAATGACCTGTGGGCGCTTCAGAGATATTCACTTTATTGCAGGTCATAAAGAAATGGATGATGGATATATGGTGGATTCTATGGGTGATTCTCTAGTCTAGTCCAAAATCCTTAGCTTGATTAGCTGCTACGTCTAGTGAGGATAGTTATGTGATAATGATTGGTGGAAGTGGAGAGGATCTGAATACTAATGCGCATAAATCAGCATCAATGTCCGATTGACTCAGGCCCGTTGGGTTATGGGACCTATGGATCACAACCATAGGTTTTTGGTCGTCTATGGGCCTCCTAAGGTCATGTGCAGAATCAATCCCTAATCCCTAATATCCAGTAGTCGTATGCCTTTTCGGCCTCTATGTTTAGAACTAAAAGTTGTGTAATCTTTTCAGAGTACCTTACAGGTGTTTTGGCAACTTGAATTCTTAAGCCAGTTTCTATATCAATGAGGATGTCTCCTACATCTGGCTATGGGACCAAAGGATCACAACCGAATGTTTTCTCTCTTTCAAGCCCTTCTACAGTCATGCGGATATCTATTTAGGGAAATATGTGGTTTGGCTGGTTTGACCAAAATGTATGTGCTTTATCATCTTCTATGTTTAATCCTCTTAACTGTGAGATGATTTCTTGTAGGTCTGTTGTTGTTCGGAAGACCTAAATTATGAGATTCTGGTCTATGTCAGTTATTGCTGCAACAAAATTGGGTTGAGGCATGATTGGCTCGAATACGTATTCTCTGGGCTCCCTAGGTCCCGTGATTGTCATACAAAAGAAACAATATAAATCTAACTGAAGCAAAGTAAAACTAATTATGTAAAGTATATCCACAACATATATAACTTCTCTATTTTTGTATTTTTGATAGATTTTTAACAAAATTAAGATAACAACTATTTAATAGAATTGAAAGAGCAATTATTTAATATCTAGAAAATGACAACTAAGCTAATAACAAAATTTAAAACAAACAAGGTAGCCGAGTATAGCTACCTACCTATGCAGTTGTGAATCTATTCTGAATAACCAAATAACTGATCTAATCTATTTGAAAGACCCCCGATCTTACCTTAGAAGTGAGGAATGAATCATAGTTTCTCGAAACTATCAATCCCCACAGCTTCCCCGGCAATATCGAAAGCGAGATTAACTGAAATGAAATGATTCACTACTCTATTTGATATGTTTTAACTAGAACTTTGATAGCTTGAACCTAGATTTTGCATAACAATGGCGAATCCAATTGTGTGTGGCTTTGTCCCCTCAATGTGGTCTCCTCGTTCCTTCATGCTCACGTGAATCCAGAAAAGCATGTAATGCTAGCATCAACAGGAGTAGGTATTGGAACAATGGTAGCTTTGGATGTAGACTGAATATAATGCAAGTAGGAGAGGGATAGTGCAAGAGAACAGAGCTTGGCTTATGCAATTCCTAGTGGGATTTATTGTGAGTCATGCAACACAAAACATCCAGAACCTGAAACTATCCTTCTTGACGAACAAAACCTACAACTCTAATGGCTTCAGACTGAAAATGAAACTATCCTACCTTAATTGATTGTATGAAACAATAATGACACTAGAACAAGAAGATCATGTGGCTTCTAAACAACAAAATAACACTAACTATGCATGCAAAAATGAAAACTATTGAATTCCTAAGCAAGAACTGAAAGACTAAACTATTGAAATGAGAGGATGAGAGGCGATTTGAGGGGCCATTTGCTTGTAATCAAACCAGCTATTTATAGAATTCCCATTCACCCAAAGGTAACTCCAACTAGGACTCTTTTACTATAAACAATGAAGAAACACTATTCTAGGGAACCAAAATCATAAATACAAGCAAAAACGGATGAGAAAGCTAGTAAAAGTTGAAAATTTACGCGAGACGTGTTAAAAGAAGTGTGCTGGAAAACGTGTGAAGGACCACCACCCTGAGCAGGAGGTGGTTACAGACCGCCGCCGCCTGCCTGGCGGTGGTCACGAGACCATCACCCTACAGGCGGTGGTCACGAGACCGTCACCAGTGCAGGGCGGTGATTTCATCACCGAAGACCAAAATGCAAAGGAAAATAGGGGAAAAGAGGAAAACAAAGCACACAGAGGCTAAGCGAGGCATGCAGGATGTTAACGTACACTTGGAGAGATTTTCTTGATCCTAAACACCTTGTGAGGAGACCTGTATCATCATTGGGACATGTGCAACATCGCTCTAGCAAGACAACCACTTATAATTTGGGATACGTACATATTGCCCTCTCAAAGAAGCATTTTAGCCATGAAGAGGCGTAAAATGGTGGGTCCGAGTATGGCGGTCCTGAAATGGGAAATTAGAAATTATACCTGACACATCTATGTGTCGAAATGACGCCATCCAAAATTCTCGCTACCTGCAAAATGAAAAGAAGACTCAAGTGCAGATAGATAAAATAAGTTGAAAAATAAATACTAAAATAATATGAAGTGAGGACTTACCATTTGCGTGGGGATAAGAACTTACCTCCATCGGCACTCCAAACCTGTGAAAAGGGGCATCCAAGATGAGTCAAAATGCTATATATATAAAAACGGGCCCATTTTCCTATTCATTTGCATGTGTTGATTTGATTGATTTTGAGCTCTGGGACCCACGGTGATGGTTTTTAACGAGAGTATAGTCAAAACGTTCATGATGAGATAGTGATCATGCCTCCATGAGTGGAACATCGACCCGTGAGATCTCAGGTTAGTTCTTCTCGATTTACCATTTTTATACCTAAAATGTAAAAATGATGAAATCTTCACCATGGGGGGGTAATTTTTGAAATTTTTAGTTTTAAATGTGTCCTTAGGGGGGACGCCTAATGGGTAGGCTCTCATTTTAGTCAAAATGGTCTTTTTTTATGTTTTTGAGCATTTTTAGGGCACGTGACCCGTTTGAAAACATGGGACACGACCGCCACCCTGAGCAGGCGGCAGCTTATAGGACCGCCACCCTTCAAAGCGGTGGTTATGGAACCGCCGCCCGCTCGTGGTGGCGGTTTTTGTAACACTAAAATATCATTGTTTTGAACCTATTTTTGCATTTTTAGTATTCTCATATGTTTTAATGATTTTTCCCAATGTGATTTTGGTACTTACTCTTTTTTGCGTGTTTTTGTGTGTTTTACAGAAGAAGGAAGAGTACATCAGATGGAGCCGTGAGAGAGAGTGTGATTGGCTTCTAGCAGTGTTGGATGTACTTTCTCAGCCGAGCAAGATACTCTTCAGAGGGCCGACATATTATGTATATCATGGGTTCCTCATGTCGCACCTTCTAGTCACATACGATGTGTGACCTATTTTCATATTGGGATGTTGATCGAACACTTTCCGATTTCCAGGAGTCAAGGGTGAGTGGACTATCACCCTGGAGGATGTCTACCACATCTTGGGAGTCCCGATCATTAGGAGACGGCTTACACTTGAGACAGCGGGGTCACGGGCTTAGATAGCTCAGTGGGCTACATATATGGGAGACGCAGTTGTCTCCACTGGTTCGAAGAAGGGGGTGAGGGTCCATTCCATTCCTAGCTTTCCTATCCCCTTGATTCATCAAGCCATTATGGGGATCCTTACCTCGAGATTGATCGGGGATAAGGGAGGGGACACCTTACTCTACTGCTGGTCCCCTATTATTGCACAGATTGAGGCACATGGCCGGATTTATGCCTGGGAGCCGATATACTTGGGACCACCTACCATGACCTATACAGGGTGGTCCGCTTACAGGGACAGTCTTTGAGCCATCCAACCCTGGTTATGAGTTGGGTCTATGAGCGTATCATCCCCTATGGGAGAGGCATAGAGGTGGCAGATCCCGAGCCGTGAGGGCAGCCAGATGGACAGAGATGTCGGTGCTTAGAGCACCCCACTAGCCAGTTGCCTCCCTGACTACTGATGATATGGAGGCCACACCTTATCAGGCCATGGCAGGGTTGTGGGGTGAGGAGACCCTCACTTTGATTTCCTGCTCTACTACAGGGTAGCTTATGGATAGGATGGGGAAGGTAGAGACACACCCTTTTGATCGAGTGCCTTAGCAGTTTGGCCTTGCCTACATTGGTATGCTTCCCCCAGTGGTGCTAGTGTTCAGATCAGTTCGGGAGGCTAGGGGAGGTCCTAGAGGCTAGGGTTGGACTGTTGTTACTCCTGGCATCCCTATTGCAGCTAGGTGGGTGGTACGTGCCTCGAGAGAGAGTCGGTGCTCCTCGTACCTTTACTTCATTGCCGTCGCCGGTCCTGCCCATAGTAGTGATGACCCTATTGATATAGACTCCGAGTCTAAGGAGTTCATAGGGGAGAGACAGAGGAGGAGACCAAGGACATGGAGGTCAGCGAGTCGGGTGGAGAGGAGGATAGCGATCTCGAGTGGCATGACACTCAGGAGATCTTACAGCCGAGAGGGCAGAGCAGAGTGCAGAGAGGGTGACTCTAGTCTCAGAGGAGTTTCCCTCTCAAGACTTAGGTAGGGAGGATGAGTCCGTAGTAGGATGCTATGTTGCCCCAGAAACAGGAGGAGGGCATCAGTCAGTGGTGGCATCTATGGTAGATGCTGATCCTAGGGATCCCTCTTGGAGGCCCGGAGATCCAAGTGAGTTGTCACTCTTCTTTTAATATTTGTTTTTAGCTAGGATTGCCTTAGTTGTTATCTCTCCTTTTGTTCATTTTTTTATCTTTTGATTATTTCTAATTTTTTTCTCCTTTGCTTGCAGAGACTGTTGATGAGTGGCAAGACTTGATTTTCCGGTATGTACTGATACCCTGATGCTCCCCATGGAGAAGACTCGTGCCGAGTTGTCGGTGGATGCGGGGAGCCTTCAGCAGCTGGTAGGCATAGTGATGTCTTTGCCCCTATCTGGCATGTGGCCAAGATGGTGACTTCCCTCCGTACTGAGTTAGCCGGGTATAGGACTATAGAGCACTTGATGAGGATCCACTCTCATAGTGAGGCCACAAACCATCTGCTCGGGACCATGAGCCTTCAGTGCACTTAGAGCACCGGCGTAGCTGAGTCCTAGACGTGGTCATGCACCTTCGGAGGGATCTCATAGGGGTTGAGAGGCCACTTGGATCTTTTTGTAGTGACTCTTGTTAGATTTTTTATATGATCATTTTGTATTTTCCAGATCATTGAGCATTTTGACCATGCTTAGCGCATGATGGCATTGTTTATAAAACTTGATTATATATATACTTCTTTTTTTGGACCAGACTCTTGGTGTTTAGGATTTTGTGATTCATTTCCACATGTATATTAGATGCTTATTAGAATTCTTGTTTTTATATGCTTTTCAGAATGTATGCAATGGAGAACAAATGATACAAATGCTTTCTTCCTTTTTGTATTTCGTGATGCTGATGTATGATAATGTAGACACAATGTGATTTTGAACTTTAGTTTCTATAAGCAATTTTCCAGTACTTCATATTTGTTTTGACAAAATGTGATGATAAATTGATATGATGAGCAGATGAACTTTCCCCACTCCTAACTCCACGTAACTAGTAAGATGCGAGGGCTCACCACCGAGAGCTAGAAAGGGCACAAGTTGTGAGGAGTGTTGAAATGATAATGATGGGAGATAGACAAAGAGTTGGTGGAACCAAATTAGGACGCTACAAACCTACCCTACTCAAGTGACTCCATAGTTTAGAATGCGACTTGCTTTGCAGTTTATCTAGACTTAGATCCGTAGATGGCCACTTGGTTGACAAAATCTGGTTTTCAGGGTTTTGAACTCTCTTGGACTTTTGGAAATCTGATTTATTTGTTTTTGACTCAATATTTCAAAGGTTTATTTGAACTATTCAGTTATGACCTTCAACGTATCATCAAGAGGACCCCCTACACCTTGCCCCATGCTACTAGTAAGAAGCATGGGCTTATCACCATGGACAAGGCACAGGTGAGTAAGGGCATTCCCATCCTTTCCCAACCCTATGTCACTAGTAAGAGACGCAAGTTCATCACCGAAGGTTGGTAGGGAAAGGAAATGTGTAAAAGTAAATTTTTTTGTTTGATCTATTAATCAACTTATTTATTTGAGAAAATTTTCAATATGTTCTTATTTCCAAAGAGATCTATATACGGGATAGATGTGACACCATGAAGCTTCTAGAACAGACCATAGGCAAGACACCTATCCTATGAAGAAAAAAAAGTAAAACAAGCATGCAAGCCTTGGTATGGTTACCATTAAGACTTTTTCATATCTAGCTTTAATTGATGAAATGATTCTCAAATAGTTGATGATGTTATGAAAATGAAGAAGTATGATTTGAATGCTTCTGCCAATACCATCAGAAGTCTACAATGAATTTCTTAACAATAAGTCCCTTGATCACCAAATTTTACGAAATGAGTGAACAAAATGAACCTATCTAAATGAATATGCAATGTAGGTATGATTATAAAAATAGTGCCGATGCTTTATGCTTAAAACCATTTAAGGTGCAAGGAATTTATAGCTTGAAATTCCTCACCTTCTAGTGTACATAATAGATATGCACCATTTCCATAGTCCTTCATGACTCGGTATGGGCCCAACCATTTGGGCCGAATTTCCTTCCTTCACCGGTCTTCTTATCGATCCGGCTGTCTAGTCTTAGAACTAGATCTCCTTCATATATTTCTCATTCATAGACCTTTTTATTATACTACCGCACATCTAGTCAGCATAGACTCTATGCCGCTATTCAACGTTTAACCTGGCCTCATCTAGGATTTCTAGTTGGGAGAGGCATGCCTCTCTATAAGCTTCCTCATCCAGAATCCCTTGTAGTGAGATGCGGAGACTGGGTATTTCAACCTCAAGTGGGAGAACTGCTTCTGCTCTCGAATACCAATGAGAAAGGAGTTGCTCATGTTGGTGTTCTTATTGAGGTTTGGTGGGCCCACAAGGCCGGATATAACTTTAAATGCCAATCTCGTTTGTTTTCTTTTACCGTTTTGAGTAGAATAGCTTTCAACGTCTTGTTTGTTGCTTCAACCTACCCGTTGGCTTGAGGGTAATACAAGGAGGCCATATGATGGTTTATTTTAAATTTACTACATAGCTCATGGACCTCGTCATTTTTAAAGGACGTGCCATTATCTGAGATAATGATTTGTGGGACACCGTACCTATAAATGATCTAGGTTCAAAATGAACTTGGCGATCACGACACCTGGTACAGTGGTAAGAGGCATAGCCTCTACCCATTTGGTAAAATATTTGGTGGCCATGATTATGAAGCTATGGCCATCCTTGACGAGGGAGAGAATTTTCCTATCAAATGTAGGCCCTAGCTAGAAAAGGGCCATGGAGTCACAATTGATTGTAGACTTTGTGCCGGCATGTGAATCTCATGGGAAAATTCTTGGCATTTATGGCATCTGCGTACAAAATCTACTACATCATGTTCAAGAGTGGGCCAAAAATAGCCCATTCGATGTATTTTACGAGAGTGCTAGCGTGACCACTAAAGTGGCCTCCACATATTCCACTGTGAGATTCATAGAGAATATTCTTAGATTCTTCTGTGTCAACACACCTTAGAAGCATTCCATCAAAAGCTTTACGATAGAGCACTTGTTCTATAATAATGTATTTAGCTACGATAATGCGTAACCGCCTTCTTTGTTGCGGTGTAGCACCTTCTGGATATGTATGGTCCATGATAAAATTGATAATATCAGTATACCAAGGACATTCAGAGATGGGAGGTCTAGTTTTGATGTAATATATGCATTCATCGGGAAAATCCAGATCTACTAGATCACCTCCGTCTAACGGGTTGTCATGGCTAACCAATCTACAATGATTTGTCCCTTAATGGACTTCTGGTTTACAAAAGTTAATTTGAATTCACCCATTAAGGTTATAAAGCATCCAACCTTTTTAGACAAAGACCCTTACGTGAGGAAAGTTCGTAAATGGTTTGTTTTTACAATGACCCTTGTTTCTTGATTTAGCATGTAATGTCTTAAGTGTTTGGTTGCAAAGACTATGGCAAGGCATTCTCATTCTACCTACGTATAATGTGTTTCATAATCGAGCAACGTTCAGCTAATAAAATAGACCACATGTTCTCGTTTATCATCGTCTTCTTGAGCCAACATGTAGGCTAGCGAGACATCCGTAGCTCATGAATATAAGATCAAAGGATGATCTGGTCTAGGTGGCATTAACGTGGGAGGAGATAGTAAGAAGCATTTAACTACTTCGAAGGCCTCATGGCATTCCTTTGTCCAAATAATGCAGTAATCCTTTTTCAACAAATTGTTGATCGGATGTACAACAAAACTTAAGTCCGAAATGAATCTTCGATTGCACCGAGCTTTCCAAGAAACGATCTAATGCCAGAGTCATCTGATGGTGGGATCATCTCAAGAATAGCCCAGATTTTGGCTGGGTCTACATCGATCCCTCATGATGATATAATGTAACCTAGGAGTTTCCCTCCTGTCACACCAAATACACATTTTTCTGGGTTTAGTGTGACTCCATATTCGATCAAACATGAAAGAATGATGCGGAGCACTTCTAGGTGATCATGGCACTTCCTGGCCTTGGCCAATAGGTTGTCTACATAGGATTCCATGATTTTATGAATAAGATCATGAAATATGTATGTCATTGCCCACTGGTATGTAGCGCCAACATTCTTGAGACCGAATGGCATAACAGCATAGCAATAAGTTCCCCAAGGAGTTATAAACGTGGTTTTGGATTGGTCTTGTTCAGATATTTGGATTTGATTGTATCCCAAGAACCCATCCATGAGGGAAAAAATATCAAATCCAATTGCCATTGCACAACGATGACATCAATGGATGGTAATGGGAAATCGTCCTTGGGGCACACCTTGTTAATGTCTTAGAAATCTATGTAGATGCGTATCTTCCCATTATTTTTTAGGATGGGGATGATATTAGATACCCACTGAGAGTAATCCACCACTTGATGAACCCTACTTGAGGAGCTTCATTACCTCCTCCTTCACCATGAGCGCTACCTTGGGTTTCATTGGTCTCAATTTTTGTTTAATTGGCTTTGCATCTGATTTGGTGATGAGATTATGTACCACGATGTGTGGTGTAATTCCTGTCATTTATTTATAATTAAATGCAAAAGCCTTTTGATGTTCTTTGAGGATTCGAGTGTGTATTTCTATTTCTTCTGGAGTTAACGAAGATCCTAGTTTCAAGATCTTTGGTTCTTCCTCCATTCCGATGTTAATATCAATCATTTCTTTGATTAAAGAAGTGTTACCTTCTTCAAACTCAGGTGGGGCTAGAGGTAGTTCCAAATCTTCTCCATTCTCTACCGCATATATGTCAAGTTCCTTTTGTGGGGGAAGCTCTACCATGGGATTTCCAAAGTAAGAAGATGAATGTGGGATTAAGGACAAATCTACCATGTGATGGGTGAGATGTAACTTTGCATAGGCATTTAGGTAATCAAGAGTGACTGTATCACTATCAACGTGACCTAAGATAGTAGATGTATTCTAAACTATGTGCGTTAAAGTGGGTTTGTTGACGTTTTCTTTATTAATGGTTCAAGATTTAGAGATACCATGAAACGGGTTTCCTCCAACTCACTATTTGGAGTGAAACGTGAAGCCGAGGTTGCTATTGAATCTGTAAGAAGGTTTTGTTCTCACGGATTACTTCAATTGATATGAAGTTAAATCCTTTGCTCAAATCTAATACTATTGTTTTGTAGAGCTGTAAATGTTTAGCTCTAGTCTCATACACCTCAGAGACTTGGTTTTCTACTAATTGAGAGTCTCCTAACACTCTGATGTCATTAACACCGAGCCTTTTAGCTATGATGAGGCCAAGGAGGAGGGCTTCGTACTCAACGCCATTGTTTTTACATTTGAAATTTAATTTAAAGGTGAATGGTAGGATCTTTCCCTCGGGAGAAGTAAAGATCACACCTGCCCTAGCCCCATAACGACATCTAGCTCCATCAAAGTGGAGAGTCCAATGTTTATTTGGGAAGATGAATGTTGGGACATTCATTACATCTATTTATTCTGCTTCAATTACTTCTACCATGCAGAGTTCCTCTGCTAGAAGAGAACCAACTCCTAGGGTACATCCCATACCTATGGAATCAAACAAATGAGGAAAATTGGTAGATCTTGTTCTAAGCAACTCAACAATTTTTGTAGTATTTCTTAATGACACTTTGCTTTCTACAACATTGGCTTCATCCTTGAGGGCCATTGGGATGCTCTTGACTAGGTTCGTAATCTCTAGTTCTCTTCTCCTTGTGTTCTTACCTCTCTTGTGCCTCGCCTCCATTTTTTATTTTAGGCACTCAAATCTTTCTAAAAATGGCACCATTGGATAGAGATCTCTCTCACCTTTCCGTAAAGGTAAAGTTTTCCTCCTAACTCCTCATATTTTTCAAGTTATGGCTCGGCGGAGTTTTTGTGGGAAATTTTCCTCAGAGGCCCGCGCCAATCAGAAAGCCACCATGTGGCACTGGAGTGGCGGAGCGCAGGGAAAATTTGAAAAAATTTCCAAAGACCAAACGGGTAAAAATTCAAACTTTTGCCCGCCGATCCGATTTTGGCCTGTTTTTGCCCTAAATTTTCAAATCGCCATATCTTTCGATCCAGAGCTCGATTTTCACGTTCTTTATATCAATGGAAAGCTAGTGAAATTATCTACATGATTCTAGGGTCAATTTTGCATTTTGGTTGAGTTTGGAGAGAGAAAATCAAGAAACACCTCTGGCACGTGGTAATGGCCAGAAATGACGTTTCAACAACCAGTTTTAATGCAAAATGGGTCGCATTCTTCTTCAGCATGGCCAAAAATGTCAGGGCATGGGTCTGTAAGGATGCCCATGCTATTTTAATGCATCTTCATTCAATGGGGAATGGCTTCCACGTTTTTTACATGTTTTCTCTCTCCTGGGCTCGACCCATGCATTGTAAAAGCCAGATTTGGCTCATTTTTTGAGGTGGAACATTTTTTTGATAGCAAGCTTCTTCTTTCACCTTCAACAAGTGATTTTTGCAAGTATCAGACCTTCTTCATGATTGTAATAGGTTTCTACCTCTTTGATGTTGCAAATGCAAGGATTTTGACAAGTGAAAATGACAAAGCAGCTCTCGTGTGATCAATTTTCAAATCCTTTGTTTGTATTGTCTTGCTTCATTTCAGCACTTCTAATTACATCTTATCACCTGTATGATGTTTCATGTTGCATTTTATGAAATTGTGTCAATTTTCATGAACAAGAAGTGTTCACCACTCCTTTGGTGTATCACCTATTAGTTTAGTTTCAATTTTTGCACTTTCTATCTCTGTCTCCTTGGAATTTAGAGTAGGATTAGGATTCAAACCTCTGCAATTGTGCAAATAATAGATCTGATCAGAGGAGTTTGAGGAACCAACCTCTAATCTAGAGATTCCTCTCTCATTTTACAAGTCCCACACTTGGAGAGAGGTTTCAATGTTGTGCAATCACACTGGATGCCTGAAACATCAACTTAGAAACCTGATTTGCATCCAGGGGTGCTGCTGATTTGCAACAATAGTTTTGGCACACCTGGTGGGACCTTAGAGGTCTCATTTTCATTGCAGCAAAGTTGATGTGCATCTGCTGCAATTTTCTTGCTTAAAAGAGCTATAAATTGCACATCTGGCGACTCCAAGGGGAAGAATCAGCTGGTTTTGGCAGTGCAGACCTGAAAACTCATGAGAAGAATCAACACAAGGTCAAGAGCTGGAGAGGAAGAGGTGCTGTTTGAATATCTGCAGTTATCTCCAAGAATAAGGCAAAGTGGGAGGAGAATCCAAAGGTCTCCATCTCCACCAAACAGAACTCTCTCAACTCCTCCACCTAGTAGGCCTTTCATTCAATCAACAAGGGTTCTAAGACCAATTAGAATGGCACAAAACAACCCCTATGTCAATTTCACCTGGCAAGAACCCCCACTTGCTCTCAATGCACAAAATCCAATCCCAAATGCAGCAAAGATTGAAGAACATTCCATACTTCACTAGAGAAAATCGACCTCACCGGTGATCATGTTAAGGATATTGCTAACATTTGTGCAATCCATGAGATCAATGAGATGCAAGTCATGTCAAAACCGCCGCATCTTCATTCAAAGGGAAAGCTTTGCAATGGTTCAGAGTCTTGCCTCAGTTCTATTCAAAATTGGAATCAGCTATGTATAGCCCTCCATGAGCAGCTTTGGGAAAAGGGAGACAACTTGTCCCTTTTGAGCAGCCGACAACTATCAAAAGAGCTCCCAATGAGCAAATTGATCGATTTTAATTTCAGATTTCAAAGGACTTGGGAGAGAATTCCAGTGGCAGTCAGGCCAACAGTAGAAGGTGCTTTTCTTTACTATCTCAAAGCTCTAAATTCTGATATTTCTATGTTGATTCAGTCCATGGGAGGCATAACTATCCCTATGGCTTATAAAATTGCCATTAGGGCTGAAAATTGTTTGATCCAAGCTGGAAAACTAGCCCCTAGACCTCCCATGCCATTGTTTCCAAGTTTAGAGAGCCCAAACACTAATCAAGCACCTAATTTGGCTCCTTCTCCCACTCCTAGAAATCAGAGTTCAAATGAAGCTTCTACTTCATCTCCAAGTGCCCCAAATGAGCTTCAAGAAGTCATGAAGCAATTGCAAAATTTAGGTAATGAGCTGGTTACTCTCAAGAGGCAACAAGCCCAAAGTTTTAGACCTTCCTTCCAGCCTCAAGCTCACCTAACAGCAGCCATATCAACCTCATAGACCACCCAATCCAGCTGCAAATCTAAATCAAGCAAGGCCTCCCGCCAATGCACCATTTCAGCCCTATAATCCAAATGCTATATCTGCCTCTAAGGCATTGGTGCCAACACAAAACAACGTTGCTCAGGAGTATGATTGGTGTTTTCCATGCAATGAACCTCACAACCAATCTATGTGCTTCAACGGTGCCTCAATCAAGCATTAATGGTGACAACTACTGGTGTGGAGGGTGAGGGCAACAAGGAAACAACCAACAACAAGAAACATTCCAAAGAAAGCATCAGCTCCAAATGACACCACACTTGTGAACCGGCAGCAGAGGATTTTTGTGGCATAAATCAAATAAGTTCTCAAGGTGTCAGCAGCCAACACAAGGTCAAAAAGAAGGAATTTGGGTGAAGAACAACCATTAGCTCCAACCAATCCACAACCTTTTATGGCTCCACAAATGGTCAAAACAAAATCCAGTTGTAAATGCACAAGGGCAGCCAAGAACAGCTCCTAGACCAACTCAAATACCAGCTTGTCATGCTGCCCACATGCAAGGGATGAATATATGCAAACCAAGGGACAAAGAAAGAGATCCTTCATCACCATTTAGTATCATTGATCGATGAAGAAGACAAATGTAAATATATCAATGTGGGAATCCCTATCTATCCCAGCCGAGAGATTTGCTACAAGCTGCCATGAAGGACTCGCCAACTTCAATCAAGAAGTCCAAATGCAAGAGAAGGTGCTCACAAATGCTGCCCACCTCAAGGGAATCATGGAGGACAACAAGGTAAAATGTTGAAGCCCCTCCTTTTTATGTCTCATTAATCATCGAAACCAATCGGTGCACAATTGCATGATTGATTCCGGGCAAGTAGCTCAAGATGCCCAAGCAAATAGCCGATCACCTAGGACTTCAATATGAAACCATATCCAAAGGGGTAGTGCAATGGATGGGACAACAAGAATAACAGCTTGGGGTGATTAGAAACTTGAGTCTTACCTTGCATGCATGTCCAAATGTTGTTGTTTTACAAGATGTATCGCTTATAGACCTTCCACCACTCTTTTCCTATGTTTGTCAAGAGATTTCACAAACCAAGATCGAGGATATTTGTCTCTACTGATTGGTCACACATGCTGTTCAGAACGAGGTATGGAACCAAAGCTACAATCAGGTCTGAACCTATTGCAAACTTCCACATTGAGCCCTACACTCCAAGTCAGATCAATGCCAACTGTTCGGCATTTGATCAAGAAGATCACCCAAGCACTGATGAAGCTGACACCAAGGTTGGAAGCATCCCGGATCTAACTCTTGATGAATGGGCAAACAAGGTGCATGCTTTTGATCCTTATCAAGAAGTAGAAGAATCTGAGCTAGGGGTCTATTGCATACATCAAGAAGATCAGCCCATTCCTAGCATCACCAAGCCAAACCACAAGGATGACAATGAGGTATGGCAGCTGTTTTTTGATGGATCAAGGAGTAGACAAGGTGCAGGAGGTGGAGCTATGCTTATTTCACCTCAAGGAGTAAAGTACTATTCAGCTTTTAGATTTCAGTTTGCATGCTCCAATAACACTGCTGAATATGAAGCCTTGGTGCAAGGGATGCATTGGGCAATAAAGAGAGGAATAAAGAACTTGCAAGTCTTTGGTGATAATGAATTGATTGTAAACCAAGTTAAGGGGCAGCATGCTATCAAGAATAATCTGCTCAAGTGCTACAAGAACAGGGTGTGGGACCTCATTGAAGATTTTGAGGGCTTTAGCATAAAATCCATTCCTAGAAAAGAAAACCAAGTCACCGACAAAGCTTTGCAGTAGCAGTGGGGCAGCCTTTGATATTGTGGAAAGCATTCAAAAGGACAAGGTACAACCAAACATCCATGTGATTGTGAGGCCTTCAGTGCCGGATAACAATGTAAGTTGGCAAGTGTTTGAGAATGACCAGCAAATCATCCATTTCTTACAAGAAGAAGTTGAGTTCTCACTAAAAATCAGAAAATTGAACAACAAGATGGTGACCAAGTGGTACAGCTGAGAACTAACAAGCTGCCCAAGGGACTTATCACTTTGGAGTCCATTTTCAATCCCAATGATCAGTTTAGGAAAGAGAAAGCAAACATTCAAGTCAAGAGAGAAGATTCAGTATCCATCTTGGTGGAAGAGAACAAACCATTGCAAATTGGAAAGATGACAACTAACAAGAAAGGTATGAGTTCATACAAACAGTGTCAAGAGTTCCCCGATGTGTTTGCTTGAGCTACGAAGATTTGAAAGGTTTCAATCCCAAGTTAGCTCAAGACACCATTGAGTTGGATCCAAATACTAAGCCCATCAAAGCAGTAAACAAAGGCCACCAATCCACACATGGAACCTCTCATGAGGAAGGAATTGAACAAGTTGATTGAGTCAAGAATCATATTCCCAATCAAGCATTCTAGTTGGGTTGCCAACTTAGTTCCAAATGTAAAGAAGAGTGGAGATCAGATCAGTTGTGCTTGATTTCAGAGATTTGAATAGAGCATCTCTCAAGGACCATTACCCACTTCCTTCTATGGAGCAGATTTTACAAGTTGTTGGCTCTGAAAGGTTTTCATTGCTTGATGGCTACTCAGGGTACAATCAGATTATGGTGAAGGAAGAAGATCAGTTCAAGACAGCCTTCACAACCAAATGGGGAACTTATGCATACAGGAAAATGCCATTTGGGTTGTCCAACGCTGGAGCTACCTTCCAAAGAGCAATGGACATGGCGTTCAAAGGTTTGATTAACAACATGGTGCTGATATATCTTGATGATATCACTATTTTTTCAAAGAATGCAAAGAACCACCTCTCTCATTTGAGACAAGTCTTCCAAAGGTGCAGAGATTTGGAGTGTCTTTGAATCCTAAGAAGTGTATCTTCCTAAGACATGAAGGAAAGCTCCTTGGCCATATTGTCTCCAAAGAAGGATTAGCAATTGATCCAGAGAGAGTCAAGCCATAAGAGCACTACCATTGCCAAGCCACAAGAAGGCACTTCGTAGTTTCTTGGGAGAATAAATTTTGTTCGAGAGGTTTGTCCCAGATTTTGCAGCCCTTGTCAAACCTATCACCAAGATGTTGAAGAAAAGCATGGCTTTCAAATGGACAGCAGAAGGCAAGGAGAGTTTTGAAGCAATCAAAGAAGCCATCTCTCAAGCACCAACTCTCATCAACCCGACTTCTCCAAGGATTTCATCCTCTATGCATTTGGGGGTAATGATACCATTTCTACCATTTTGGTACAACAGAACAAGGACAATGATGAGCAGCCAATTGCTTTCTTCAGCCAAAGCCTAGATGACTATGAGGTGAGATATTCTTTTATTGAGAAGCATGTACTTGCAAGAGAATCGAAGCTTGAAGAAATTCAAGCATCTAGTCTCAAACAACAAGGTTCAGTTGTTGGTCTCTCATGCGGGAGTAAAGGACTTCCTCCTCAACAAGGATTTGAATGAGAAAAGGGCAGGTTGGATCACTCATGTCATGGAGTATGACATTGAGATCAAGGTCACCAAGCTGGTAAGAGGAAAAGGATTGTGTGAGCAGCTGATTCTGGGCAAGCAAAAAGGAGTATGCAATAAAGAAGAGGTTGTTTTGACAGTTCAAGACAGCCATGTGCAAGGTAGCACTCAAGAAGAGGATAATGTTGTCCCCACTCCTTGCTGGACCCAAGGTATAATGCACTTCCTAAGCATAGGCCTATGCCCTCCAGAGATGAACAAAACCCAAAGAAGACACTTCAGATTGCAGGTTGTCCCATATGCCATAGTAGACGGTGTTTTGTTCAAGAAAGATGTGAATGGAGTGTTGCTGAGATGCATTAGCACAAATCGATTCATAGGGTGTTGAAGAGTTCCATGGTGGACCAGCCGGTGGTCATTTTGCACCAAGAGTGACAAATCTAAAAATCATGAAGGCTGGTTATTATTGGCCCAAGATTTTCAAAGTGATTGCTTTGCGTGGATCAAAAGGTGCAAGAATTGTGCATTCTTCACAGTAAAGAGAGGCTTGCTGCCCTTCCATCGCATCCAATTTCAGCTTGACCAGCCATTCATGCAATGGGGTTTGACTTCATCGAGTCATTAATCCCAATTCAAGCCAAGGGCATAAGTGGATTTTGACACCACGTACTACTTCACCAAGTGGATCAAGCAAGAGCACTCAAGGAAGCAAATGAGTCTAGCATCTTAGACTTCTATGAGGGGATAGTAACCAGATTTGGCATACCTGCTACAATAATCTCGTATAATGCATTAGCATTCATTGATCCAAGGTGACCGAGTGGGCTGTCAAGAACGGATCTACCTAAGTACTTCATCAAACTACTACCCTCGTGGTAATGGCCAGTCTGAATCTACAAACAAGAACTTGTTGAGGATCATTAGGAGGACTCTTGATGAGAATCGAGGTCTTGGCATACCAAACTGAAATCAGCCTTATGGGCTGATAGGATAACTCCCAAGAGATCCACAGGTAACTCTCCATTCAGGCTTGTTTATGGAAGAGAGGCAATCTTGCCCATGTCACTTGAGTTTCCAACATTGGAACTCATGAAGCAGTTAGAGTTGCTAGAGTTTGGGCCCATGGAGGTGAGATATGCAGAGTTGATGGAGCTCCAAGAGATCAGAGATCAGGCATCCCAAGCAATGGAGAAGGATCAAGCTTTGATCAAGAAGACCTTTGATAGGAAGGCCAAGAGTAGATCTTTCCAAGTTGGAGATCTAGTGTTAAAATGGGATGCAGATAGAGCAAAACCGGGAAGGCATTCAAAATTTGATGCCATTTGGAGTGGCCCATACATGGTCACAAAGTGTAAGGACAACAATGCCTTCCAATTGTCTTCATTGGATGGCGAAGAACTGCAGATTCCAATCAATGGAATCTATCTAAAGCATTGCTACTAAAGGGAAATTCTCCACCTTGTAAATATTAGCTTAGGTTTTCATTCCTCCAAGTGCTTGTGCACATTGTTTTGTCTGTAGGTTGTTTTGCTTTCCCTAAGTGCTTTGGCACAAGCTTGCTGTCCCTGGAGATGTTTTGCAGTCCTTGCTTCCATCAGGTGATATTCCATCTTCCTCCTTGCAACATTCTAAGTCAGTTGGGGTTCCGAACAGAAAATTTTATGACTCCATGCCCAATGGGCTGCTTCAGTAACAATCGGTATCTTCATCTAAAGAGTGATGACCCTCTGAGTCGCCAAAATTGTTATCCAAAATGTGCCCCTGCTCATTTTTGTGGCTAACTCCTTGTGTTCTTACCTCTCTTGTGCCTCAGTCTCCATTTTTTATTTTTAGGCACTCAAATCTTTCTAAAAATGGCACCATTGGATAGAGCTCTCTCTCACTTTCCGTAAAGGTAAAGTTTTCCTCCTAACTCCTCATATTTTTCAAGTTATGGCTCTATGCGAGTTTTTGTGGGAAATTTTCCCTTAGGAGGCCCATGGCCAATAGGAAGCCACCACGTGGCACCTGGAGTGGCGGAGCATGGGGGGAAAATTTGAAAATTTTTCCAAAGACCAAACGGGTAAAAATTCAAACTTTTGCCCGCCGATCCGATTTTGGCCTGTTTTTGCCCTAAATTTTCAAATCGCCATATCTTTCGATCCAGAGCTCGATTTTCACGTTCTTTATATCAATGGAAAGCTGGTGAAATTATCTACATGATTCTAGGGTCAATTTTTCATTTTGGTTGAGTTTGGAGAGATAAAATCAAGAAACACCTCTGGCACGTGGTAATGGCCAGAAATGACGTTTCAACAACCAGTTTTAATGCAAAATGGGTCGCATTCTTCTTCAAAGATGGCCAAAATGTCGTGGCATGGGTCTGTAAGGACACCCATGCTGTTTTAATGCATCTTCATTCAATGGGGAATGGCTTCCATGTTTTTTACATGTTTTCTCTCTCCTGGGCTCGACCCATGCATTGTAAAAGCCAGATTTGGCTCATTTTTTGAGGTTGAACATTTTTTTTGGATAGCAAGCTTCTTCTTTCACCTTCAACAAGTGATTTTTGCAAGTATCGACCTTCTTCATGATTGTAATAGGTTTCTACCTCTTTGAGTTGCAAATGCAAGGATTTTGACAAAGAAAATGACAATGAACAAGTGTTCACCATTCCTTTGGCAGTATCACTGTGATCAATTTTCACCCTTTTTTGTATTGTCTTTTCATTTCAGCACTTTAATCTAATTACATCTTATCACCACCTCTATGATGTTTCATGTTGCATTTTATGAAATTGTGTCAATTTTCATGAACAAGAAGTGTTCACCACTCCTTTGTGTATCACCTATTAGTTTAGTTTCAATTTTTGCACTTTCTATCTCTCGTCTCCTTGGAATTTAGAGTAGGATTAGGATTCAAACCTCTCGCAATTGTGCAAATAATGTCTATCCGATCGTAGGAGTTTGAGGAACCAGCCTCTAATCTGAGAGATTCCTCTCTCATTTTACAAGTCCCACACTTCAGAGAGAGGTTTCAATGTTAACTGGGTAATCTGGATTTGGCAAGAACATGTCTATAAAAGTTGTCTTTGTTCCTCCGGAAAATGTTGCATGAATTTATTGTAGTCATGGCCTTGAATTTTGTGGAAACCACAATACGATTTGGGATTGTAATTCCTAGGTTGTTGGTTTTTGGGATCAGTATGTGTTGTGGTCTAAATCTTTGATTAAACCATTGACTATTAAGATTAAAGTTTTGCATTTGTTGCCTTTGGTTTTGATATCCAGTTGAGTTTTGACTTGGACCCTGTGTTTGGATCTTCCATTGTTTTTGTTTTTGTAGACAATTAAAATCCACCGCATTGATTGTTGGGGTAAAATTGTTGTTTCATTGATTGTTAACCGAGATGTGGAGCATTTACAACATTTGCCTTTTTGCTTGGTTAGTTACTCCATTTGTTGTGACCCCACGTTTTTGTTAAGGATTTTAGGTCCTTGATTGGTGTTTGTGGTAGTAGGATAAGTCATAGTATTTTGGTTGGGGATGATTAACCTTCCATTTGTTCCATATGCCTTGTGACCGCTATCTATTGCAGCTTGATCTATTCGGAGTGCGCTCTCAAGAACTTCATCGTAAGTTCTTAGTGGGAACTTCAATACTTCTTCCTTTATCTCTCTACTCGAGAGAATGAAGGAATAAATCACACAATTCCATCCGATTCATTGTGTTCTTGCTTAAAATACAAGAATTCCTTGATTCCTATTCTCAACAATTTGTTCATATCGAACACCTTGATGAACTCTGAAACGAGTTGTTTAAATGAATGTATTGAGGCTTCAGGTATTCTATAATACCAATCGAGGGTGATGCCCTCCAAATTTTTGGGGAATATTTTAGCAACAACTCCATCCCAAGGGAGCAGTTCTCGAATGGCTATGGCATAAGCCTTAATATGTGCATTCGATCTCCCTCCCCTTTGTACTTGGGAAAATTGGGAAGAGGTCTTGGAAGCATGATGCTTCGTATAGTGAAGTCTAAGGGCTCTTTCAAATATTTTGAATAAGTCCCTATCGCATAGGTTTTGACCATCGATGGTGCCTACTGAGGGGGTGGAGGTGGAATGGGTTGTTGATATGGCGTAGCATATGCATTTGCAGGGACATAAGGAAATCCTTGTGGTTGAGCGAACATGCCGGGAGAAGAGAACATATCTCCCTGTGGTGACTTGGAATACATGTTTAAATATGGAGGAGCATTGTTCATAAATGGATTGTTTTGTACTGAACCGGAGGTATCATATTTTCAACTGGAGCGATGTTAGAGAACGCAGTTCTAGTTGGTGCTTGTTGTGAATACTGAGGGGGCATGCCTAATGTGCCTATTATTGTGAGGATGTCTACTTGGCTAGGATGATGTGGAGGATTGGAATTTCCTGCCTGCATGAATTGTAAAATTTGACTTGCTTGAGCAATTTCTAACCCTCGAACTTTCTCAACTAAGGCTGAGATGACCTCGTTTGGTGAAGATACGGTATTTTCCTTAGTGGTGTTTGTTGAGGTTGTATAGGCATATGGTACCTAGCTATGAATTGATCGGTGCCCTGCCAAGTTTCACCGAGGGCATTTCCTATAGGTGGAGGAATGGAGGTGTTTTCTTGAAAAGAGACCTCGGTTGTGTTTGCAAACCTCCTATAGGTGGATACATACTTGGAGAGCGTTGTTCACTACACGCAACGTTGTTCACTCCCCGGCATAACGCGCTAGATGTTCATCATCTAAAAACAAATATGGATCTGATTGTCTACTGATTTGTGGTCTAAGCAACACCTGAGGAGATGAACCAGATTCCCCAGTGAGCGTCATGTTATTCGAGCCTAAAGGCTCTAGTTGTTGCGTTTGAGTGAGCTGATCCAACTCCTCTATTTGGAAAGAAGAACTATATCTAGTCCTTTGAGGCGGAGTTTGTGTTGAAAACCGGTTGATTGAATAGTTGTCACCCCATGCTGAGAGCGAGGGTGATGGCTATCTATTCAGTTGATCGTAGTATGCTTCAAGACCTAGGAGAGGTCTGCCATATGCATCGAATCCCGACATATTCGGGGGTATATGAATACCCGCAAAATAATGGGAAGAAGCGAAGATGGATGAAAGAAAATGAAACACTAAAAGGGGAAAGGTGAAAATGAAGCAACTATTCCTTTCACGTCGGTTCACAAATTTTTTTGGTAAAGATAATGTGAAAGGCTAATGAGGTGGATAGGGTGAAATGGTTGTTTGTTCATGTCGGGTTCACCAATTTTGTTTGTTCACGTCAGATTCACCAATTTTGTACGATGGAAAAGTGACAAGCGAGC
The DNA here is from genome assembly GCA_018340775.1 of Taxus wallichiana var. yunnanensis. NCBI lineage: Eukaryota > Viridiplantae > Streptophyta > Pinopsida > Cupressales > Taxaceae > Taxus > Taxus wallichiana. The sequence continues at coordinate 372,904,651 of CM031238.1, read as the reverse complement.
ATGGGAATCTACAAGTAACTCTTCCTCGCACCCGACCTCCCGAGGTCGTGCCGAGATAGCCGGTGGGGATGGAATATATGTGGGGTGCAAAAAAAATAGTTAGGCAATCTTATGTCTTTGACACACACTAATGGAATCTGTGAATCTAAGGAAAAGAAGGCCCTCCTAACCTAAACTGGCATGATAGATCGTTCGGTGAGGATGACTGCTCGAAGGCTCCAATCAATATCGAGCTCTGGCGTGATCCGATCTATAGGTTGTGGGATACATGGAAAATGACCTATGGGTGCTTTGTAGATATTCCCCAACAGGGTCATAAAGAAATGGATGATGGATATATGGTGGATTCTATGGGTGATTCTTTGGTCTAGTCTAGAAATCCTTAGCTTGATTAGCTGCTACGTCTAGTGAGGATAGTTGTGCGATAATGATTGGTGGAAGTGGAGAGGATCTGAATACTAATGTGTGTAAATCAGCATCAATGTCTGATTGACCTGTGGGCCCATTGGGTTGTGGGACCTATGGATCACAACCGTAGGTTCATGGTCGTTGCAGGCCTCCTATGGTCATGTGTAGAATCAATCCCTAATCCCTAATATCCAATAGTCGTATGCCTTTTCGGCCTCTATGTTTAGAACTAAAAGTTGTGCAATCTTCTCAGAGTACCTTACAGGTGTTCTGGCAACTTGAATTCTTAAGCCAGTGTCTATGTCAATGAGGATGTCTCCCGTGTCTGGCTATGGGACCAAAGGATCACAACCAAATGTTTGCTCTCTTTCAAGCCCTTCTATAGTCATGCGGATATCTATTTAGGGCAATCTGTGGTTTGGCTGGTTTGACCAAAACGTATGCGCTTTATCGTCTTCTATGTTTAATCCTCTTAACTGTGAGCTGATTTCTTGTAGGTCTGTTGTTGTTCGAGAAGACCTGAATTCTGAGATTCTGGTCTATGTCAGTTATTGCTGCAACAAGATTGGGTTGAGGCACGATTGGCTCGAATACATATTCTCTAGGCTCCCTAGGTCTCGTGATTGTCATACAAAAGAAACAATATAAATCTAACTGAAGAAAAGTAAAACTAGTTATGTAAAGTATATCCATAAGCATATATAACTTCTCTATTTTGTATTTTTGAAAGATTTTTAATAGAACTAAGATAACAACTATTTAAAATAATTGAAAGAGCAATTATTTAATATCTAGAAAATGACAACTAAGCTAATAATAAATTTAAAACAACCAAGGTAGCCGAGTATAGCTACCTGCCTGTGCAGTTGTGAATCTATTTTGAATAACCAAATAACTGATCTAATCTATTTGAAAGACCCCTGATCTTACCTCAGAAGTGAGGAATGAATCATAGTTTCTCGAAACTATCAATCCCCACAGCTTCCCCAGTGAATATCGAAAGTGAGATTAACTGAAATGAAATGATTCACTACTCTATTTGATATGTTTTATCTAGAACTTTGATAGCTTGAACCTAGATTTTGTAGAACAAAGGGCAAATCTGATTGTGTGGCTTTGTCCCTCAATGTGGTATCCTCGCTCCTTCGCTCTCACGTGAATCCAAAAAAGCGTGTAATGCTAGCATCAACAGGAGTAGGTATTGGAACAATGGCAGCTTTGGATGTAGACTAAATACAATGCGAGTAGGAGAGGGATAGTGCAAGAGAACAAAGCTTGGCTTATGTAATTCCTAGTGGGATTTATTGTGAGTCATGCAACACAAAACATCCAGAACCTGAAACTATCCTTCTTGACGAACAAAACCTGCAACTCTAATGGCTTCGACTAAAAATGAAACTATCCTACCTTAATTGATTGTATGAAACAATAATGACACTAGAACAAGAAGATCATGTGGCTTCTAAACAGCAAAATAAGACTAACTATGCATGCAACAAATGAAAACTATTGAATTCCTAAGCAAGAACTGAAAGACTAAACTATTGAAATGAGAGGATGAGAGGCAATTTTGAGGGGCCATTTGCTTGTAATCAAACCAGCTATTTATAGAATTCCCATTCACCCAAAGGTAACTCCAACTAGGACTCTTTTACTATAAACAATGAAGAAACACTATTCCAGGGAACCAAAATCATAAATACAAGCAAAAATGGATGAGAAAGCTGGTAAAAGTTGAAAATTTATGTGAGTCACGTTAAAAGAAGTGTGCTAGAAAATGCGTGAAGGACCACCGCTCCGAGCAGGGGCAGCGAATCTGAGGATCACCGCCCTACAGGCGGCGATCACAAGACCGTCGCCCCGAGCAGGGCGGCGGTTTCACATCAAGAAGACCAAAATGCAAAGGAAAAGAGGGGAAAAGAGAAAAACAAAGCACGTAGAGGCTAAGCGGGGCATGCGGGATGTTAACGTACACTTGGAGAGCTTTTTGGATCCCGAACACCTTGCGAGGAGACTCTGTATCATCATTGGGGCATGTACAACATCGTTCTAGTAGCGCATAGCATTCCCTTACAATTTTGGGTACATACATTCATCCTCTTGTCGGGACATACCAAGGATAGAGTTTATATTATAATAAAATATTGAATGGATCATATAATAAAAATAACACAAACATTTCAACTTTATTTATTCATTAGATCAATTACATATACATTATATATCCTTCTCACACACTCTTCATGTCCATTACATAATGTATTCATTCTCCTCTATCTTTATCATTTTATGCTTTCCTTCCTATCTTCTATTTATTCTATCTCTTTGTTATATCTTGGATCTATTCTATTTCCTATATCTCATACTATTACATTCAATTACAATAAGTATCTTCACTATACAACTATCCAAATGTCACTTCCTTTGGTTATGGCTATATTTTTCAATTTGTACTGCCTAAGTTTTGTAGATGTCTCTTTATTATGTGGATTCATGTACTCTTTCATGGATTTCTTCATCTTTTGTGGCTTTCTCTATTTATTCCTTAGTATATAAATTTTATGAATAACCTTGTCAACATCATCCCTAGACTTAAAAATGTTACCTCATCCTCAATAAAACCAACTAATGAAGAACCTTGTCAACTACCTTATTCCCTTTTTCTGCACTTTACCTCTCTTATTGCAAAAATAATAAATTTTTCCTTACATTTTCATCTGATCCTTCTACCAAAATTGAGCCTTCTATTCTTAGTCTATGCAAGAAATAGCAACAACAAAACATCAAATTACCATAACTTAGACATCTAACATAAGGAAATATTCCCTCATTTGACTAGTTCGGTTTGCTTGACATTAATGTGAGGGTTAAGTAGTTCATCCTTTTTCTCGGGACATATCAGGGATAGGGTTTAGATTATAAGAAAAACTTGAATGCAATAGATAATAACAATAACCCAAACATCTCAAATTTATTTATTCATTAGATCAATTACATATACATTATATATCCATCTCACACATTTTTCTTGTCCATTATATCATATATTCATTCTCCTCTCTATCTTTATCATTCTCTACCTTCCTTCCTATTTTCTATTTATTCTATATCTTTTATATATCCTTGATCCATTCTATGTCCTATATCTCATATTATTACATTCAATTACAATAAGTATCTTCAATATACAAATAAGTCACTTCCTTTGGTTTTGAGTCTGTATTGTTCAATCGCACTATATCTAAGTTATGTAGTTGTCTCTTTGTTATGTGGCTTCATGTAGTCTTCCATGAATTTATTTGTCTTCCACAGATTTATCCTATTTATGCCTTAGTATATAAAATAAATGAAGAACCATATTAACATTTATTGGAAACTTGGACACTGAGAGGGGGGTGAATCAATGTCTTCTCAAATTTACTTTCTCAAATTAGCTATGATTAACACATAAAAACACACACAAGCAATTAATAAGGAAGTACACATAGAGACACCAATTTTAATGTGGGAAACCCAAATTGGGAAAAAACCCACTGAAACCAAGAACTAGGCTTAGGACCAAATTGTCTTATATTTGTTACATTGATTTCATGGTTGAGCTTCTACTCAACCTAGAGCTGCAACTCCAAAATTTGACCAAGCTACTACTCATTCTGGAAGCTTTAACTCCCAAAATTTAACCAACTACAATTGATCTTCTGTAAGCAACTACTTACAAGGAGGTCATGACCCCTATATGCTAAGTTGTAACTTAGACTTGTTCTTGAGTTCTGGTCACACTTTTCCCATTGTCTCTCACAACCGATGATGACATCTAGATTAACACACTTTTTTTCTAAAATGTTATTCATAACTAACATCTCTCCTCCTTATAAAAATATTACACCTTCTCTATCATACAAGGTTTATGGGATCATGTTTTAGTCTCTCTTCACATTCATTAATCACTTCATTTTGTGTTATACAAATGCTATCACTATATCTTTCATAAGTTCGGACTCATATGGCTGCCTATATTGTTTGCATCACAAAATCTTCATTCTCAAATCACCTTTTCCTTCACTATGTTCATTATTCTTCACCATGTACCCGTAAGTTCCTCCAAGCACAACTACTCCCGATTTTCAATATAGTCAACACATCACCATTTTTCATACTCAACCTTCTTATTACCTCTGCTCATATGACCTCATTTTTCTTGTTCAATCAACTCCTACTTCTTATTCACACTTTCCTCATTTTCCTTCAACAACAACCTAGCTAACTTCAACTACCCTCTCAAATTACACTTCATCCATGAATAACTATCAATACATGCTCTACTTTTATGTATTCTTCATATTAGCACATCTTCACACCCGCATCTGAATTTCTTGTTCACATGGATGACTCAAGCCTTCATGAATATCCCCATATTAATCTCATATCACACACATATTCATTTCACACACATCTATGTTTTTCCATATTTTTACTATGCTTATGGATTTTTCATTTTTAGACCGTACATGCATCACCCTTTTCTTAACATTTCACATTTTTATTTTAACCAAGACAATTTCAAAAGTTTTTTTCTCAACATCATCCACTTCCTTAAAAAAACTTCTTCTTAAAACTGATGTCTTGATAAACCTTTCCCCTTTCCTAGAAAGTGTAGTGTAGGTGACAAACACTTGACTATTCGATTATTTGGCGTATACAAGAGAGAAAAAATAGGGGATAATTAAGATTTTCAGACGTTACAAGAACTATGAGATGCTTCATAGCTTATTTAGACCCTTCACATTTTTTGGGAACCTTTCAACTTCAATTGAGCATCAAACTGTGACTTCAGTCATTCAAGATAATATTTTGTGTTTTGGTGATGGTTTCAATTTTTTAACAATTGCAATGCATCCCGGGGATATTTCTTCACTTGTTATCACATTGAAGCATTGCACAAGGTTTTATGCCTTCAAGTATAGAGTAAATGTATAATCATCACTTACCCTATATTGTAGTGAAGGATGAGACCTTGTCTTGAGGTTACTATTATGCATCACATGCCTTCAAACATTTTCAAGTCCACAGCCTATTTCATTTGGCACTTAGCATTTTTCAAGTTTCCATTGAGTCTTATACCTTCATCAATGAAGAAGGGCATCAAATTTCCTCACTAACACAATGAAAAGAGAGATAAACAATGCCTCATGAGAAATAACATTGAAATTTTACACGTTTCTTGATGAAATAATTTTCTTTCTTTTGCAACGTGTTCATGTTACCAAAACAAAGTCGTCTACAAAAATATATGTTTGATAGTTGTGTGTATGTCTGCGCATATGTTTGTTTGTTCCTCTAATTATGGCATAAGGGCCTTAATTGTCTTGTGAAACCGTGGGTGTCTCGTGTTTCATTCTAATTCCTTTTGTGTGGTTTTTCATCTCTTGTTTGCATACTCGATGTCCTTAATTATCTTGTCATAGTGTGGGTGTGCCATGTTTGTAGGAATTTCACCTGTTGTGTGACACTGTTTGATGTAGTTGTATTTTTTTCTACATTGTATGCACTTGTTTTCTACTAACACATGCTTTACTAATACTTTTATTACTGTTTTGAAGTATTGACATTGTTATTTTTATCATGCTTCTTGTTGTCGTTGTTGTTCTTATTTTGCGTCATGGTTTCTACCATGTGCATCCATCCCCCTTACTGATATAGTTTCTACTTGGTGGCCACAACATAAGTTTTTAAAGGTTATACACAAGTTATTAGCTTCTCATACATGGTTATACATATTTTATTTTGGGTCCCATGATCACATTCTTCATTGCACACGCCTCAAAAAGAGGAGGTAAACATCTCGGGGTTTATTCTATATTTCTAATAGGCACAAGAAATTTTTGGGCAAAAACAAATAAGGGAAAACAAAAATGAATCAGAATTGGATTCACACATATAAAATTGGAAAATATATACAAATTCATAAGTATATGACCTGGTATGGACCGCATGCAGATGGTTATGACCCTATTATATGGTTTTACCCAAGGGGAATCTTATCTAGATCTTCTAACAGTCTAAGTTTTTTCACTATTATCACATGTTTTCATATGTATTTTTACTCAAATTCACATATTTAAGGGGCATGAAATATTTTATTCTCTCTTTCTCCATGTTAATTAGTTTTGATTCTAGTTTTTGACACATTTGGGGCATGGGTCTCCTTTCTCCAGTCGATATCAACATGCATCATTTATACTCAATTGTGTGGCACATGGGAAGATTATGGGGCACTTATTCCCTTTCTACTATGTTTTCAATTTATGAAATTGGTCTTATATCCATTGCAATGGTATGATCCACGGTGTTGTGGAAGGTATTAAAGTGATTAAGTTCTTCATAAGTATACTTTAACATCCTCTTGTACTTGAGGGTAAGATATCAAATTTGTTGAATGACTTTGATACATGGTCTTCTTCCTTAGTAGGGTGATTCATACCCTCATCCTTTTGGTTCTTTAACATTCATGTGTTGGTTTGGTACACCTAATGCATCAACCTATCCTTAGAACAATTGGGAATGATTACCTCCAATTCGCATAAAAATTTGGCTTGCATATTTTGCATCTCTTTTGGAATTTCTTGTTGCACATTTATTTAGAGTAATTTCATTTCATTTCATTTACAATCCAATTTTCTATCTTGGGAATTGACTATACTCTTTGTTGTAATTTTCATATTGGAGCATGCCAACACCAACACAATGAGATACTACAACACAAAGTTATTGTGAGCAAATACAAAGTGCGTCTACACACTCAGGTATATTTTCCTTTTAAGCCCGTAAATTTAAAGGGGGGAAATGTAGATACTAAAATTTGGAAATATATCTATAGACACTATTGATCTTGACATTACACACTTTTATGGATAAATGCACTCTCTTCACTCTTGTTTTGTACACCATGATAGCACTTCATGCACTTGTTTATATTTTCACACCTCTCTGTCATTAGTATCTAAATTTTAACTACATAAAATACATCTAAAAACATCCATGCTTAGGCCTATGAAATCAATATGAGATTTTCTCCCTCCAATCCAAAAACATCGGTTTCGATCAGGATATAGAATTATATCTTGACCCTATTATACAATTTTGGAAATTTATGTTGTGAGTTAATTATTTTAATTCTATAACATTCTTATAAACAAATATACCCCCTTAATAATCCTTTCATCAGATAATAACCTTCAAAGTCATATGTATGTATGTATGTATGTATGTATATGTATATGTATATGTATATGTATATGTATATGTATATGTATATAAGAAATTAAAGCATACCTCATTTAGGGACCCGTCACTTTATGAACTCCTCATGCAAAAGCAAGAACTAAAGGAACCCAAAGCTCCCTACAATATGAAATAGCTCATGTGCATTCATTAGGAAAGCACCCTCTAATGGTCTAAATTCTCCTCCTAGGTCTATGAGTCTCCATATTCATCCTATAAGCAAGAAAAGTAATCATTCCCAAGCATTTCAGAAATTTCTAAACTCAAGTGAAGTATTGTTAAAGCATTGTTGTCAAGTTTTGATTGCACTATAGTAGATATCACATGCTAGGAGAATGATGTGTAGTTTGAGACCTCTTCAGAGTAGTGACAACATTGGTGGTGCACATGGGTGCCCAAAACCCACCTAAATTTATTTTACAATAACTTCTTCTTGCACTACAAAGGTTTTAGGGTTTGAGTAGCATTTATATATCCATTATGAAGGTGATTGAATAATACCGACATAGAGTGATGCACATTTCTAGGACTGATAAGAACTCAAAAGTTACATACCCATATTCTATGAAGGTCCAAGATCATATGGAAGGGCCAACACCATATGAACATTATTATTTTGAGTTGTACAGTTTTGACTAGGCTTAGTTTCAAGTTACAATTTTATTAATGAAGCATTTCTAGTTATAGGTATGAATGGTCCTACACTCATACCACCCATACTCTTCTAGATCAACATAGAATCAACTAAGTGCACTATTTCCTCTTGTTTTAATAGTTAGATCAATAGTCACTTTGAAAAGTGTTATTTTGATTTATGCAATTAATGTTGTAATTTAATTAAATCATAATATCCACCTATAACATCATTCGTCATTTTTATTTATGTTAATTAAAATCTCTAAACCAATAAAAAGGAATGAAAGATTCAACCTAAAAAAGTGAAACCATAACTCTTTTTATGTCCTACATCAAGCTCAATATGTTGCATAAATGCATGTGTATAAAGAGTAAATTGATATTTTATCTATCAAACCAAAGTGAAAAATATCATGTATGATGTAAAGTAAAAACAATGCAAGCTATGTGTACAGTCCTAGTTTTGTGTTTTTGGTAAATGTTTGAATGTTTTTATATTTTGTAAATATGTTAGTGTTTTTAATTTTTTCAATTTTAAGTTGTATACAGAGAGGGGTAACACAAGATTTGCAAAGTGTCAAAATAATGGTGTAATTGTATAAGACCCATATTCTATGTTTGTAACACCATATCATGAAAAATAAGAGTTGAAGGTTAACCATGGTTTCATCAATAAGTATATTGCATGGTGATAGAGTATATGACAATATTGTGATGATTAGAGAAAAGGTCATGCCTGTATTGAGGTAAGATGAAGCTGCATTACCAAAAATATCATGAGAGATGTGAGGAGATGTATCTAAAGTATTATGTAACATAGTAGTTCCCTTGATGGGTGTAGACTTATCATAAAGTAATTAAATCAGGCGGTGTATGATAAAAATAAGATTCACCTTGTTGTAATTGTAATATATAGTTGTGCAATGCCCTAACAAAGGGTTTCTAATGTATGTATAAAGTTTCATGAGATATACAAAAGGAGTCACAAGATTATGTGCATTGATAAGAAACATAGTTACTAAAGTGGAACATGGAGGTTGAGTATCAAGTGCAGTGTCAATGTGGTTGTGAAATTCAAGAGGTGTATGATCATTAGATGTGTATATATAATTGTTCCAAGTAATTGGTTTGAAATATATAGTCATAGTGATATTTTGACATGGAATATGATATTACCCCAATGCCATGGGTACATTAGATATATCCATGAGAGGCAAAGTGTGAGGAATAACTAGAGGGAAAATATTGAGTGATTGATTTGAATGTCGAGTAATAAAATGTTTGGCAAGAGTAGGTGTCATAGTGGAATTAGAAGGGATATCTTATTCAAAAGCATGTACAACAAGAATATCTTGTATAAATTGGTAAAGTTTGTAAAATTGATGAATATGGTACGCAATGAATGTATCATAGTTACAATAAACATTAACATTGAATTTATTTCTAGGAGGCTTGCTCGTATCAACCTCAAATACTAGAGGGAGAGACATGAGGTTACACTCAAGTAAGTGTGTCAACACAATATATGAAGCACAAGGAAAACATGTGAATTTCTATATGTATGGAACAACAAGAAGAGACAGAGTGTGATTTTTAATGGATTTATACTATCATAGAGCATACTATTTAATAGGGGAAGGGTCCCATTTGTAAATATGAGTAGAAACTTTATGATAAAATTTTAGACCAGTGGGTGTTAAGGTTATGTGAGTAACATGTAACCAAGGTTTCACAGGGAGGATTTTGTAGTTCAAATCATGAAGGAAAACATAACAAAAATGTCAAACATCTTAGGGATAATAGTGATATAACCAAATAATTTGTGAGGGACATTGTTAAATCCTTGAATATTAATATTAAAAGGAGAGTGATCCTTAACAGAGACAACTACACCACGGATAAAAGATATGTTGCAAAAATTGATGCCCGATGCTTTATCAATAAGAAAATGCTTGACCAAAGCCTTGTGCATAAATAGTTGTACTTATAGAGGAAGTCCATAGTTAACAAGAGGTTGAGGAGGAGTTGTACTAGAATGATCATTAATATTGAAAGGTACATATTTTTAATAACATGTTGAAAATTTTCAACTAGTGTATTGTGATGAATTTAAAAGTTGTGAAAACAATTAAGGTGCACATCCTTCCACATGGGGTTTCACTTTATATATTCAAGGAATGATATTGTTTGATCATGAGAGGAATCCACTATTACAAATCGAAGTAGAATAAGTGGACCTAGAAGTAGAATCACACAAAAAGATAGAAAAAACAACTTGAGGGTAACTTGGGTTTGTGTAGGATGTTCAATTCAAGAGTCGAGTTCCCCAAATGTTTACACCCTTATTAAATAATATAGTAGTGAATTAAGTACACTAAAATTATCGAAGAATGTACCTGGATCAACTAGATCATATAATGCACCGATGAGATATTGTTTGTCTAGATTTGGGTCACCTATAAAATGTGTTAGCTAATATAAATATCCAAATCAATGTTACTAAATAAATGGGCTTATGCTACCATTGAAAATAGAAGGAAAATCATGGGTTCTTTCAATGAATAAATTGGGTAAATTTCTGATCTAAATCTATAACCTACGCAAAACACACTTAGAAATTTTTAGTTATTTTTTATGGTTAAGGGACCTGCCTTGGTCAGATCCCTAACTATTTAAGGATATAAAATACATTTTATTTAATAAAAATGACAAAACAAAACATAAAAATGAATGGTATACCTGACTTAGTCGTAAACCAATTGTAGCCATGATTTTATGCAAAATCACATAGAGGTTAGAAACCGGTTGTGGGCACAACTAGCACCTATACTAAAATATAGCCAAAACAATGATGTTGTGAGTTGCACACATCCTTTTTATCCATATTTACCTCTCCAAAACATGCAATACCAAAATATGTTAGCAAAGAAGCAAAAACTCAAATATGGGCTCAAGTGTACAAGGAGTCAAGAATCAAGAGAAATGAATGGAGTGTGTGTGATTTTATAGATTTAGGGTGCATAGAGGATTGGAATGGATATGGGTGCAATGTTCATATGTGGGAGAGATGATAGGGGTGCATAGTACATTGGGCATGCAAATGGGTAGGTGAGATGGATAAAATTAAATATGAGTGGATGATAGTTAGTAGATGAGTGATGAGGTGTCTTTTATCACCATTTTGTGGGGTTTTATATATTTTAGTTATTTTTATGGGATTTTTTTGGGATTATGTTTTATCATTTTTTTGGCATTTTTGAGTAGGATACCTTATGTGTAATGTGCATTTTATAGTGTCTACATTTTCCCCCTTTTTGGGTTGCGTGTTGCAAGACGAGGATGCAACAAAAAAACTAAAGACGAGATGGATTTCATCTAACCCTATGATTGTGGTTGCCCTAGTTACAAGCTTAGATGGTCAAATAGATGGATAAGAACCTAGAAATGTGATTGAAGGGCCACTTCATCTAGAGTCTATGAAGGGATCAATAGGTTTATTTTACAAGGCAAAGACTATTGGGTCAATTGACTAAGATGATTGATGATTGGGTGTAATAATGTTGAGTGAGAAGGGTTTTGATATGATATCCTATTATATTTTATGGATCTCTGATGAAAAATGAATGCATGAGAAATTCTGCAAATTGAAATAACTAACAATAAGATGTAATATGATCAAGAACTCACAAGGCAAAAATGGCTCCAAATCAACTTAATGCTCCATATGCTCCATTTTCTATAAGATATAATGATGCAATTGGTGTACATATAGGAGGTGAATGTGTAACCTCCTCCTAGATCAGTGGGGAATAACTCTCACTAACTAATAATAGAAGTAGATTTGACTCCACACAACTAGTAAGCTAACTCAACACAACTGGTAAGCTAACTCAACATAACTGGTACACCTAAGCAAGCATATCCCATGAGTGTAGGAAAGCTCCAAGTAAATAAACAAATACAAGGAAAATAAATATCCTACACTAACACCCCCATAAGCACAACTTAGGTGGGTAGTGAAAAGGAAAGTGGGTCCCAACAACAAGGCCTGATGAGGTACCCATGTACAATGCAAATCTCTCATAAAGTGGAGAAAAAGAGAAATATAGTGGGAAAAAAACTCCCCCAAAAGAGATAAATGAAGAATTTAATAAGGCTAAAAGCCCCCAAAGATGATGAAGTTGTTGATGTGGATAGAAGAATTGGGTCTTGGCAATAAGGCCATGTTAGGTACCCAAGTACATAAAAAGATGAAATAGGAAGAAATAAGAAAACCTGATAAGAATCCAAAATTTGATGAAGCACTGATAAAGAATCTCCAACAAGTAGAAATTTCTCCAAATATTACCCTCCAATAAGTAGAACTTGCGCAAACAAATATGTCCAATATTGTTTTAAAACCATCAGTTGGCCAAGTGGGCACAAAAAATAGAGGAAAAAGTCAACACTTTGTAGAGGAATGGAGAAGTTGTGTGAACATGCCATGCTCAAAGAGTACTACGGGAATTCACAACTGCTACAAGGAAGACACAATGATTCTCAATATGGGTTCCGAGTAATAGGTGCCTTTTTAGATACCCATTTACAATGCATGTACAAAATTATTCTCAAGAGAAACACATGCACTAAATGTGCTTATTGCAAAAAGAATAAATGAAACAAACAAGTCATAATGGGGGGGTTTGGTCTCCTAGAAAATCGGGCCCAATCCTCTAGTCTCAGAAAATAGATTTCCGGAAAATGAACCAAGTGATCATCGTCTTCTTCATCATCCATTGCAAGAACCCCCAAAAGTGGCACTTTATAAAGTAATGCATTTACAAAAATAAATATAACCATCACGAAGAGTGCAAGAAAACATGCACTTTTTACCACAATGGTGATCAAATCCGAGCTACTAGTCAAAAGTTATAACAAAAACCATTTCCCACAACTAATGGCTTATTTAAATAAAATTTGCAAACTGATTAAAAATGTCAGAAATGAGGGGAAAGAAGATCATGTGTATATTCGTTAGAACTAGGATATAATGAAGAACACAATGGTTTAATTTTTCAGGGGGAATTGGCCTCCTGCTAACCCAAGCCTCACCCTTTGTCTTCGACCGACGAAGATACAAGTTTAAAAACCACTTAAATTCACTTTAATGCAATTTCTCCAAATCAACTTGTCTTCATAAAATGACAAATTTGAAGTAATAGGAATCAAACATGGAAAAATAAAGCAAATTATCCACCTTGTGGGCTAGGTGGGGTCCATACATAGGAATGGGAGTTGATTTTAGGGTTATCAAACCCTAGATTTCTTTTCTCTTTACTATTATTTGATGTTGGCACCACCTAGACCAAGAAATGGAGAAAAGGTATAGTTGTATGGCACCTCCAATGAGTATAAATTTCTAAATGAATTTGTTTCATACTATTAGATGCAACATGTCTTGAAGGGGGTGAATATAGACCTAAATGCGTTGTAAAAAGGTTGAAAATCAACGCATAAGCTTTGTAAAGGCGTCTAAAATCCCAAATGCATTGTTCAAATTAAAAAGCATAAATATGCAGCAATATTGCTCTTATTGGAGATGTGTCTAGGTAGAGATGGAGAGAAACTAATTGGTGATGATACCCTAGAAGAAAAATACCAAAATCTTACCACGGTATGAAATGTATAAGAGTAAAAATATAATTTTTGAGCTAGAGTGAGTATTTCAGGGCATTTGAACCTCCTTAGTGCTTGCACACCCAAGTATGGGCCAGCTAAATGTCACAAAGAAGTAAAAATGTTGAACAAGACTAAGGCAACTCCAATACAAGTCTGAAAATGCAATTTTCAGGTCTTTTAATGTCTTCTGGGCCTGCACAACCACGAAGCCTATAAATAGTTTGTACACACCATAAAGGTAGGATCGGGGATAATTTTAGCGGCGAATATTTGTAATATGGCGAAAATTTCATTTTAGGAAAATTTGAAAAGGCGAATTATTCGGAGTGAGTCGGTGTCTGTCGCCTAAAATATAAAGTATATTTTTTTGGGGAAATTAAACCGCCTTCATTTGAAAACATCTCCTATAAAAACCTATGTGATTCGCCGGGTAGTATACCTCAAGTAGCTTACCAAATTACCAATACTGTGAAATTTGAACTCGCATACCCTTTGCACCAGAGATTCATATTACTGTTATCCTGTGATTGTTGACGCGCGACAAATGCAGTATTGACGCACGACAAGAGATATACTGACGCGCGACAAGAGCCGTATCGACTTGCGCGACGCGACAAGAGATATACTGACGCGCGACTTGGGCTAAGAAGTGACGCGCGACAGAGGAAGGCTTGACGCGCGACAGAGGAAGGCTTGACGCGCGACAGATGAAGTGTTGACGCGCGACACTGGGCAGTGTTGACGCGCGACATCTGACAGTTCACGCGCGACAAGACCTCAGAGACTGTACAGAGTCGCTTCTTGGTTCTTTTGCTGACGCAGGACTCTTTTCAGAATAATGGAAGGTGCCAGCTCAAAGAATACGAATAACCTAAAAGTAAGTAAGAAATCTCAGAAATCACTCTTCAAGTATTTTGGAAACTCTGCGGATACAGATAATGTAAATACCAATCATATAGATGCCACCAAAAAGAATCAGAATACTGACTGTGTGGAAGGCATTATTGAGGTGGACATGCATTCTGCACAGTATCACAGTCAAACAAATGAAACCTACGATAATATGCCAGATCTTGAAGATATTGTTCCTGTTGGGGTGCAACCAGAAGTGCAGCTAGATATCACAGATACAAACACTCAGCAAAATGGAAGACAAAAATCAATATCAAACTCTGGTCCAAGAAAGAGGAAACCAGGTGATTGCGATATTGCTCAAAATTCTACTCAAAAAAGTAAAGCATTGAAAACAAACAAGAATATGTGGACCATTGGCAGGACATACAAGTTTGATTGGGCAGCTAAATTTCCATTTATTGAACCTGTACAATCATCAAATTCTGAAGAAATCCCATGTGAATGTACATGTACAATATGTACGTGGAAATTGGGAAAGCAACAAAAAATGCAACTGAAGCTGGACACAATAGAAAAACATTGTGGAAAACAATATTTAACTGTAACAGGGGCGGATGGCCAGAAAATCAAAACACATAGGTGGAAAAGGCGAAAAGGAGTGCATGCATGTCGATATCGCAGCGAATATGAGGCGGCAGAAAGCGTAAAAACACAGACATCTCATGTTGAAAAGGGAGGAACAATCACATCGCATATTGGTAAGATGAAAGAAACAAATCTACATGCAAAATTCATACAATTCTCTACTCTTTTTCAAATACTTAAAAAAGGAAGGGCGATGTCAGATTTCCTTGATTTCAAAGTTTTGTATCAATTTAACGGAATGCTGAATGTACCTCAGTCTCATTGGTCTGAGAGTAGTGGATGGGAAATGGCAAAATGCCTCTCGATGATAGAGAAGGAAGATTTGAAAGAGAATGTAAAAAAAGCAAACTTTATCTCTGTTTCAATTGATGAAGTGACAGCAGTCGACAACACCGCATGGGTATGTATCCACATCTATACATTAGAAAATCATATAAGGACACCTCATCTGTTGGGTGTTATGAAAATGGTTGAAAACTGCAATGCTGAAAACCTATACAAAATAGTTGTTTCTCATTTGAAAGATGTTGCTGGTATGACTGATTATGAAATTGCTACGAAGTTGGTATGCGTTGGAGCAGATGGTGCATCTGTCATGCAGGGTCACCGAACAGGGCTCTGTGTTAGATTACAAACAACAGTGGCCCCATATATGCTACCAATTCACTGCATGGCTCACAGAATGAATTTAGCGTATAAAATGGTAAGCAACCATGAAAATGTTGCTAAATTAGAAGACCTAATAAGAGAACTCCATGCCTATATGTCAAGCAGCCCAAAGCGTTTTCTGGAGTTCCAAAAATTTGCAATTGGAATTACAGACGGCAAAAAACTTCTGAAGGATGTGGAGACTAGATGGATCTCTTTGTATGAACCAGCATGCAGAGTTCGTGAGGAGTATCCTTCATTGGTTGGTTTCATGCACAAATACCGTCATGAAGTTGATAGGGCAAGGGACCTGTTGTTCCGCTTAACTGATTTGGAGACTTTGCTTACATTGGTTGGTATTCTTCCAATGTTAAAGGAGATCAATACACTGATGAAGCATGCACAGGGCAGATTGATCTATATTGTGGATTTTATAAGGATGAGGAAAATGGTATGTCAAAGTCTTGATATATTGTATTGTTCGCAGGATAGTTTTGATGCACCTGTTTTTAAAAATTGGAGAGATTTATTAGATCTTAAAAATCCTAACACCTATTTGAGATTTAATATCCACGATCACCTATGCATCTCTGTTAATGGGAAGGAAATACCTATGCACATTTTGCAAAGACGTCAAGATATTACAGGATCGGAGCGAGAAGATGTTCCTGTAACACGTAATTTGTTTGAGTCTGTGATAGTTGAAACCAGAATAAAGCTTAAAAAAATTTCAGAAACCTTGTCATCAGAAATTAGGGAACGTTTCTGTAAAGATAAAATTCTGGAAGCCATGGGTGTGATGAATCCGAATTTTTGGAATACAGAAGGTGGCCGTGCAGACTTTGTCAGTAAGCATTTCCATAAATCAATGGGTACAATAATGGAACAATTTACTAAGACGTCAGAGCTCAAGGGTACGGAAATCAAAGGTATACTGAATGCCGATTTATTAAAGTTTCAGTCAACCAATTTTGCAACAACAATGAGGAACCAATATAAGAATTTAGATCAACCTTCTGAAAGTGGTGCTATTACAAGGCTGTGCGAGGAATCTATCAAAGTTCTATCTTACAAGAAGATATCGGTGAGTATTTCGACTATATGAGTTATGCCGCATAATGATTTTGGGGTCTGTGGAGGATGAAAGAGTTTTCGGTGCATTGTCATTTATAAAATCAAAACGAGAAACAAAGTTGGATAAAAATCGGAAAGTTGCATGAGGTGTTACGTTTCACGATACTCCCTCGAAACCTTTCCGTTTGATGAGAGCAATTGCGCCCTGGAATTCCCTTTGCGAAAGAAGAGGTGTAAATAATACAGCTACAAGTACAAATATTCCCAACCTTGAGAGTGTAATTGGCTCTTCGTCACATTCTACAGAAGACAACATCGACTTTGATGAAGCTATTGATAATGGATTGTTTCAACTTTAAGTAGGTATCTTCTTTATCTATCTTTTATCTTTATCATTAAAGATGTTACAGGTCTATATACTAAAAATATCAGGTGATTCACCCATCTATCTACTAATCCATTTCTCGTGTTGGATTTTTTTAAAACACAGATCTAGCTCATTACCAATGGCAGTGATGATTTCAACTTTAAGCGGTATCTTTTTCCCCTTAATCTTATTGTTTGTTACTATTCATTTTTTGACAGAGAAATTGCTCACTGGAATTCCCTTTGCAAAAAAAGAGATGTAAATAATACAGCTACAACTACAAATATTCCCAACCTTGAGAGTGTAATTGGCTCTTCGTCACATTCTACAGAAGACAACATCGACTTTGATGAAGCTACTGATAATGGATTGTTTCAACTTTAAGTAGGTATCTTCTTTATCTATCTTTTATCTTTATCATTAAAGATGTTACAGGTCTATATACTAAAAATGTCGAAATTCACCCATCTATCTACTAATCCATTTCTCGTGTTGGATTTTTTTAAAACACGATCTAGCTCATTACCAAAGTGCGGTGATGATTTCAACTTTAAGCGGTATCTTTTTCCCTTAATCTTATTGTTTGTTACTATTCATTTTTCGAAATGAGCAATTACTCACTTTGGAATTCCCTTTGCGAAAAAGAGATGTAAATAATACACTACAAGTACAAATATTCCCAACCTTGAGAGTGTAATTGGCTCTTCGTCACATTCTACGAAGACATCATCGACTTTGATGAAGCTATTGATAATGGATTGTTTCAACTTTAAGTAGGTATCTTCTTTATCTATCTTTTATCTTTATCATTAAAGATGTTACAGGTCTATATACTAAAAATATCGGGCGATTCACCCATCTATCTACTAATCCATTTCTCGTGTTGGATTTTTTAAAACACGATCTAGCTCATTACCAATGGCGGTGATGATTTCAACTTTAAGCGGTATCTTTTTCCCCTTAATCTTATTGTTTGTTACTATTCATTTTTTCAGCTCTGGTTATAATTAAAGATGTTACAGGTGTATGTATTTACATTTAGTTAAATACAAAATTTTTATTTTTTGAAAACGTGGGTTGACATCCGTCCGAGGAAGCTTTTACTTCTCGGGACTGACAACGTCAGGCAACTCACCCATCTATCTACTAATCAATTTTTTGTGTTGAATTTTTTAAGACAAAGATCTAGCACATTACCGGTGATGATTTCAATTTTAAATAGGTATCTTCTTCAACATAATATTTATATTTACTTGACCTTTAAAGATATTGTTGGTCTATATATTTAAAGATGTTGCTGGCACTTCTCAGGACTGACAATGTCAAGCAACTCACCCCTCCATCTACAATGTCATGTGAAACAAAGATCTAGCACGTTACCCTTGATATTTTCACAGCAATCTAATACGCAAGAGGTAAGCTAAACCCTAGCATATTTGCAATTATGTTTAATTTCTTACCAGTGATGATTCTTTCTTGATTTCTTAGAATTATATTAATTTATTTTTAATATATTTTATCTTCCTGTAGACCAAGGATTTTTTTTCTATTTACTATCTCTTTATTCTCCATTTGTTGGTGAGTGGTAGCTTCCCAAAAAATAGATATTCCTGCCACCTGATAGGATAAAGATAACTAAAATAACAAAAAATTAAATTGGAAAGTGATGTCGAAACATGTCACAATACTACCAAATTCAATATTCACATTTCCCTGATTCAAACCACAAGAGCCTTGGCTGAGTCACCCTCCGTTAATATTAAAGTACATTGATCAGAATTCTTCCCTCCTGCTTGATTTGCATCGAGTTTGGGAACATCAATTAATTTCCCCTTCTTGGTTCCATCAGTTTTCTTAAGATCTTTTTTTTGTTTAAACTTTTCCACTGCACTCCTCAGGTCAAACAAAGTTACAAAGCTCATCTTAGATAACCTGACCATACACCATGAATCTTCTTGTACTGGAAGAGACTGTTTCCAATTACCTTACACATATCACATCATCTTTCACACTTTCATTAACTCACAACCTTTATAGGCAATAACCTTGTGATGCAAAGATAGATGAGCATTTGAATCAACGCATTCCTGGAGCCACTGTCAAACCTTGCATTGACCTCTAAGAATCCTTTAAGAAACAATGTGTTACACTCTTCCTTACTATGCACAAATCTTATGACAAGGTAACATCAATATGAGATTTCTCAACTTTATAACATTTGTAGATACTCATTTTTCCCTACTTTGAGCATGAATCAGAAGTATAACTCCTATTACACAATACATCTTCTTGTAGTAGCAATACATTCTTGTCTCAACACCATGATAGACCACATAATGACATATAGAAACAATGTGTTATACTCTTCCTTACTATGCAGAAATCTTATGACAAGGTAACATCAATATGAGATTTCTCAACTTTATAACATTTGTAGATACTCATTTTTCCTAACTTTGAGCATGAATCAGAAGTATAACCTCTATTACACAATACATCTTCTTGTAGTAGCAATACATTCTTGTCTCAGCACCATGATAGACCACATAATGACATATAGCATGACATTTGGGTCTTGACAGACCTTGAGCTTTTCTCAAAGATGTGAAAACATTTCTTAAGGCATAAAACAAGGTCCTCTTAATATGTCACCTTTTAGAACTACAAGACATTGATGAATCAACACCTTGACAGAGTAATTTTCATCACCAACTAGGACTGAGTCAGCTTGAAGCACTGACAGAGTAACTTGCACTTGACACTCCAATATTCAATTCATGAATTCCTTAACAAGGATGAGCTTTACCAACTAGATAACAGATGATTGCTAGACCTTAGCATCATTGACTTGGATATCTTTATTTTAGACTGATAAAGGTCATTCATAAAATCCAAACACACTTTGAAGTCCTCAACACGTTGAAAAATCATAGTACAACACTGATTCTTAACCTATCAACCTTAAGTCTACTTTCATAGACAAGATAACCCCACGAGATACAATTAAAGTCCCACGACATAATTTTCAAGATAATTAAAGTCCCACCGGATATTCAAGCAATAAATTTTACATTATACACATTAAATCGATCATCGTCTTTCATCATCATCTATCGGTGATTATCAATTGTCATCATTCATCATCTACATCCACACTATTCATGACAATGCAAGTAAACAAAACAAGAAACATACATATAAATCATGATAATCACCATATAATTAAATTCAAATAGCATAGTACAAACTCAATAGTTGAAGTTTTCAAATTCAATATTAAAAGTTTAGTCAATAATAAAAGTTTCTAATTTTCACAACCATCTAATGCAATCAAAATTAAAGATTGTATATAATTAAATTCAAATACCATACTCAATATTAGAAGTTTTCAAACTCAATATTTATAGTTTCCCCAATAATAATAAAAGTTTCTAGTTTTCAACCCTCTTTTTCTTTATCCAGTTGTACAACTCTGCTCCCTTCCCCAACGGCTTCTTCCACTATGGTTGTAACCCTTTCCCCAACAAAGAGAAATAACCCCCTGAACTTATAAGATCTTCTAAAGACCTTTGTCAGATTTTTATAATTCTTTCTTCTTGATTTGTTGCATCTCCATGCAACAAAGAAATTTGGATCAGCAACTGCTTTGGCTTTGAACAAGATGTCAGGGTCGAGACCATGCTCTTTAATGATCCGCTTTAGTGTATTGTTTTGTTTGTTAACCAAAACAATATTTTGCTTCAAATTTTTTGCTGCGGATAAGTTGTTCTTTGCTGTTTCCAAGTGAACTTGCAAAACCTTCGCCTGACTCTTCAAATTTTCATATTTCAACTGCACAAAAAGAGTAACGTCAATTCAAAGTATTAATGTAAATTCAAAATTTCAAATTAACAAAAATGATTGTTAGAATGTAATAGTACTTACAACCACTCTATCTCTTTCGGCATTTGTGATTGATACCAAATCCTTGTCCTTTGACCATTTGTTAAAATATGCCTGGGCCTCGGCACTAATATTTTCCAATTTGTTTAGTGCCTTATCTAGAATGCCATCTTTATAGTCATTATTAAACGTGACAGTCCCACATTTTACTTGGGTAAGTAAGGAATCCATCTTTGCAGGTTGATTCTGGACTGCAGCGTATAAACTATCCCTTTGCCAATAATTTTCATAACGACTAATAATCTCATTGATAAGAATTTTAGCCCTTTTCTCCCATTCTATAAGCTGTTGGATTTGAGGAATTATAAACTCACTGACATGGGATTGACAATCATTACCAATTAAGTTCTCCAAAGGAAAAGGTGGAAACTCTTCACTATCTGAATCTGATGCAGAAGATCTTGCTGGAGAAGTGTGGGGGCTTTCACCATGACCAAGATCAACTGCTCCTTGTTTCTGTCTTTGGGTGGGCTGATCCTGTTGTTGAAAAAATAAATCAAGATTTAGATAAATAAATTTGAAGACTGAAGATTTAGATTTAGATAAATCAGAATGTAATTAAAAATTGTAAAGAATATTAAAATTGAAATTTGAAGACTGAAGTATACCTGCTGGCCTTGAATCATCTCGCGGGTATCGAAAAAACCAGTTGGGTCATTGCTATCAATGCCCAAATAATCTTCATCTAAATTTATATTGTTCAAAATAGATATGCCCGTTGGACTGGGCAAGCCACCAAGTGAGAGAGTTGGAATTCGAAACGAGGAGTCAAGGTTTAGTGTCCCGCTAGGGGCCGGAGCAAAAGGCATGCGTTTACCAATGGTCTTTTTCACTGTTCCTCTGGTTGGCATTTTAAAAATTAATGGTTGAGTGGGTGTCGGTGCCATGGCTTGATCATGACTGACATGTGCTGAAAAGTACAAGAAAAAATGAAAAATATTAAAACAATTCATAAAGTCAAAACTACGAAATTAAACGTTCTATAGAAAAGTTGTACCTTGTTGTCGAGGGGTTGTTTTTTTCGGTGCTACGGGTGGCCTTGTAGGAGTTGTACTCAGTGGCTGTTCTGAAGATATCAATGCATGCGACTGTATTGAGTGAGTTGGGGAAGAAGGTTCCATAGTCCCTGCTATTCATCAATATTAAATGTTGTCAATTCATTTTGATAAAATTTAAATTGAAAAATAAATCTGCAACTTTGGAATTTGTAATTAATATATGAGAATGTATTACTTCTCTGGCGTTTAACGAGTTCAAATTGTTGAGGGTCTGGAGAGGAGTGAGCTTCCATTTCGGAATGGGAGTCCCCCGAAGCCTCCGCGTGTAGTTGGCCTCTTCCTCTCGACATCTTTTTTTTTTTTGGAATGGCTTCAAGATATCTTCTCTGCAAAACATTAAAATTTAATATTTAATAACTTCGCACTGTAATGAAGAAAATTGTAATACAATTACAAACTAAATAGTTTATACCTGTTGTTCTGCAAATGGAATTGAGAATTTCTTCAAAGCCTCATCAGAGCAAGTAGGAATTTCTTTAGCTTTTAAATTTAAAAGTGCCTCATAGTAGAAGCCGAGGAGATAGTTTGTTGAATAAATGAAAGGTTTTTCTGACATTTTCGAATTTGATATGTCAGCTCTTATTTTTTTGATAGAAATGTGCACCAATCGAATTTTTGTTTTGAGATAGTGGCACAAATGTATGCAATGGCCCAATTTGGTATATCTGTTTGGCGACCCTGCATAACAATTCTGGCTTGAAAAAATGCAATAAGTGCAGCAAGAAAGTGGTGTGCAATTGATTGTGTATCTACACCACGCCTGGATTTATTGACATGGGCTGCAAATGCGAAACAGTGAAAATTACTATCAATTTATAACAACAAATTGTATCAGAATAAAAAACAGAATAAAATTTTTGAATTAAAACGAATTATACTTACAATCAACATGGAAACCGTACTTTGATTCGAGAAATTTCTTGTTTTCTTCCACGAGTGTTGCTTTGGTTGTAACATTTGGTAAGTTTCTGATAGGAAGGCCGGTAAACCGATGTATGTCATTCGGTTCGATAGAGAATTGGAACATGTGGCCATCGTTCAGAGTCACATAAAATATACCGTCCTCTGAATTGTAGCATGACAGAAGGTAATTCAAAATATCGGGATCTGTTTCGAAATGGGGCATATTAACTAACCCGGTAAATCCACACTCTTCTATTATACCTTGATATTCTGGAGACATCCTTAAAGCCGTATGGATGTGAGGGCATAAGGGATTCCTGTAGGTTATCTTGGAAATCGATTGACTTGGATTCTCTTCATTTTCTTGCTGAACTTGCAATTGGGAGGCATGTGAAGTCGACATTGTAGCTGAAATTGCGTCTTTGAAGAAGATTTCGACCTGCAAAAATTCAAGAACAGGAAAACGTAAACGAGAAAATGAGTAGAATAAGGGTATTTATAACCTAAATATGGGCGTCAATCCCCTATTGACGCGCGTCATTTGCTTCAAATGACGCGCGTCAATAGAAGCAATGTCGTGCGTCAATAGAAGGCTGTGTCGCGGCGTCATTTGTTTACAGTGTCGCGTCATTTGATTACTGATGTCGCTAGCGTCAATAGAAAGGCGCGTGTCGCGCGTCATTTGTCTATAGTGTCGCGCGTCATTTATGCCGTAGTCGCGCGTCATTTGATTGATGTCGCGCGTCATTTGTTTACAATGTCACGCGTCAATAGAGGACAATGTCACGCGTCAATAGAGGACAATGTCGCGCGTCAATAGAGGACAATGTCGCGCGTCAATAGGTGACAATGTCGCGCGTCAATTTAGTATAATGTCGCACGTCAATTGAGGGCAATGTCACGCATCAATAGAGGGCAATGTCGCGTCAATTAAGGACAATGTCGCGCGTCAATAGACTGTAATGTCGCGCGTCAATTAGTGGGATCGTCGTCGCGTCGATAGAGAAACGATGTCGCGGCGTCAATAGAATCAATCGACGCGTCGTTGATCTAGTGTCGCCCGATGTCGCACGTCATTAGGAGCTATTGTCACGCTAGTGACGTGCGTCATTAAGGATTCCTGTTGTCGCACGTCACTGATTTAGCCTTGAAAAACCAGGCGAAAATTTTGTTTTTGAATACTGTCAAATTCGCCTTTCGCTGAAAGTTGTTACGGGGATATTCGCCAGGTATTTTCCACCTTCAATTTTATAGGGGTGTCTTAAAATGAACCCTAGGTAGGATCCACATAGATCATGTAACAACCCTTGACAATTGGTAAATCCACCAAATAGTATGCTAAAAAAGTGGTTATGCTAGATTTAGCTTACAGATAACTACATTAGCTAAAAAAATCCTAGAAAGATCCCCATAAAAAAATCATAAATTTTATGATCTTGGAACCTCATAATTTGTAAACCCTCAACTTATCAATCTACAAACACCAAAATATCACATAAATACTAAACCAAGATAGATTCAAATCTATTTGCACATGAATTGTTAGTTTCACAAACGAAGTATTCGAAAAATGCAAATAACTCAATAATGGAAAATGTATCTCATACGAATGAAAATTAACACATGACCTTTAATCGCACTCGACTCCCCAAGGTCATGTTGAGGCATCCGATGTGGAAATTTGGATGGTTAAGTGATAGCGAATTGTATTAAGTGGATGAAATTGCATGTAAATGGGATGGACAAGTCGTCAAAGCAAAAACAATGTCCTTGACACGTAATAATGGGATCTACTTGTCAAGGGCACGGAAGGCCTCTCTAACTTGGATGGGTTTAATAGATGGATTTGAAAGAATGACAACATAGAGACTCCAGTCAATATCAAGCTTCATAGAGATCCTTTCAAGTGGTTGTGGGATTTGTGGAAAACCAATGGGGCATCGTAAATATGTCTAGACAGGGTCATGAAACAATGAGAGAGGTGGGGTTTTCATGAAATCTAGATTCAGTTGGTAGGAGCGGTCCAAAATGTGAGGGATCGGTGAGCTTCCTCATTCAGAATGTTTAATTGTGATATGATGTTAGGTGGTAATGGTGATGTCCGGAAAACCAATGTGTGTAGACTTGTGTCAATATCTATGAATAACTCGGGCACATTTTGTTAGGGGGCCCTAGGATTGCTTGCATCGTATGTCCTTGGTTTGTTGAGGTCATTATATGGTCATGTATATTTTTAAACCCTATTGCTAGGGGTAGTTAATAATTCATAGGTCTTATCAGGTTGTAATGTTTAATACATTCAATTGATGAATCTTTCTCGATGTATCGAGTTGGTGTTATGAGGACAAGAAGATAGAGTCCTGTATCTATATCCATAATTAACTTGGGACCGTTTGGTTGTGGTACCCATGGATCACTTTATATGTATGTTCTTATTGAGGACCGTTGATGGTCATGCATTGAAAATATATAATTTAATTAAGTAAATAATAACTAATCTAATTGAATTGAAAATATTCTATGTTTTTGGTATTTTTCAAGATATAAATGCAATAAAATGATATAAATTTGTTACTCTAATAAAATAAATATTTTTTTCTTTTCTAGAATTTTAAAGAGGAAATGAGGAAATAAAGCTTCTACTCTAATTAATAAATCCTAAAACAAATAAACAATCAGATGTAGTTGTTTATTTGTGTAAAATAAATCTATTCTATTTTAAATAATGAAAGCTTCACTAAACTATGGATGAAAATCTAACCTCTATTTTGCCTCAGAAGCACGGGAAGAAATCAAATCTTATCAAAATTTCTTCCTTAAACTTCAAAGACAAGAGTAAATAATATTTCCATGGAGGATTTCCTATATGAATTGATCTACTATAATTACTAAATGATTGCAACAATGGAAATGTTTCTTTTCTACTTTATTTAATATATATGTATGTGTACGATTCAAGAAACAATAATATGAAGAAATGAAGAAATATAACATCAACCCCAACCTAGAAATATAAAGTAATGGAAAATCTAGTTGTGTTGTGTTTTGTCCCCTCAGTTTGTCTTTTCAATCTCTTGTGTTCACGTGAGTCCAAGGGATTGGGAATGCAATAGAAGTAATGATGAGAAGGTGTTGGAGCAATGACAACTTGAATAATAGTCCTGCAACAATACAGGTGGAAGAGAGATAACACAAGTGAACAAAGATTGGCTATGCAATTTCCAACAAGAATGAGGTAGCTCAACAATACAAGAATACTCAAAATGATCTCCACCATTTTCTTGAGAACAAGCGATCAATTTATAAAAGGTTGGTTGGGTTGTGCACAATCACACTTAACATCCATGGGGTGCCACATCAACAATGAAGGGGCATTTTGAACAATCAATCATGATCAATTACAAATTAGAAGTGAAGAAGAGAATGCCACAAGGTATTCAGGCTTGAAATTAGCTAAAATCAGTTCACAAATGTGCGCTAAAAGTGAACTTGAGTGGGGCAACACGCATCTTAATTGACGTTGGAAGATTCTGGAAAAAGCACATAGGACCGCCGCCTTGTGCGGGAGGTGGCGGTTACAAAACCAACGCCCGGTCTTGACACTAAAGGTCAAAACTACTCTAAAATAAAGTGGGAAGTTACAGAAAAGTGGTAAATGGCTAAGGCAAACCAGGTTGCAAATATAAGCTACGAGGAGGTTTAGGAGCTCAAACACCTTTGGAAAAGACATGAATCATCATTGGGGACCTTTTGTAACCTTGTTTTTCGATAATGTAGCACGTGTAAATTTGGGTGTGTACATATTTCCCCCTTGGAGAAGCATTTTAACCATGAAGAGGCATAAAATGTAGAGTCTAAGTATGGCGTTCCCAAAATGGGGAGTTAGAAGTTATACGACACACCTGTGTGCTTTGAAATGTCATCATCCATGCTCTCATATCTACAAGATGAAATCAAAACTCAAGTGCAGATAGATATGATATCAAAAATAAATACTAAATCAAAATGACAAGAGTAATTACCATTTGTGTGAGGGTAGAAATATACTTATGCCGACGCTCTAGCCTAGTGGACACATACACTCAAAATGACGTTAAAAATAAAGCATATACATATCAAAACAACTCATTTTATAATTCATTTGCACATATCTTGTTGGTGATTTTTGAGCTATGGGCCCACGGTAACTGTTTCGAACGAGAGTGTAGTCAAAATGATCAATGCGACAATGTGATCATAGCCTTGAGACCGAGAGATCCAATGACATAGAAAAAGGCTAGTATTTTATAATTATTTGTTTTGAAACTTAAAATGTAAAATGTTGAAAATCTAAGCCTAGGGAGGAGACTTTTTTTAATTTCTTGTTTTAGAATGATCCCTAGGGGGTAATGTAAGTGGGTTAGCCTTTTGTTTTGTTAGAAATGAGCTATTTTTGTCTCTTTTTTTTGGGTTTTTAGGCTAAAGGGGATGACCTATAAATTTTGGATAGGACCGCCGCCCCGTGCATGGCATCGATTCGAGAGCGTCACCTTCCTAGGGCATCGGTTATAAAACCACCACCACGACCAAGCAGCAATTACAAAACCGATGCTCTACACAGGGATGATGATTACAAAACCGCTACTCTACACATGGTGTGGTTTTATAATTTTCATGACAAAGAGCTTATTTGACCAAGTTAGACTATTTTTTTGGATTTTTGATTGTTTTATAAATTTTTTGATAAGCTTTCCCATTGAAACATGTTATTGAATCACTCTTTTTCATGTTTTTTGAATGCAGAAGGAGGAAGACATTCATTGAAGTCGTGAGAGAGAGTATGGCCCGGCTTCCAGCTATCCTTGATCAATTGACTCAAGTTGAGACAAACTTATTGCAGAGCGAGGGATATGGAGGATCGCACAAGTGACACACAATGCACCTACTAGCCATATATTGTGTGACCTCTTTTCTTATTGGGATGTAGACCGGAACACTTTCTGATTTCTAGGTGTTAGAGGAGAGTGGACCATCACTCTTGAGGACGTGTACAAGATACTTGGAGTTCTTATATTTAGGAGGTGTTTGACTCTTAAGGCTACAAGGTCTATAGCCAAAACTAGGCAATGGGCCACTTATATGGGGATGATGGGGTGTCATCGGGCACCAAGCAGGGTATGAGGCTCCATTCCATTGACTTTGCTCTTATCCCTACTCTCTGCAAGGCCATCATGGGTATTTTGGCTTCGCGATTGATAGGAGATAAGGGTGGGGACAAGTTATTATATTGTTGGGCTCTGATTGTTATGCAAATTGAGTAGTATGGGCAGAATTATGCCTGGGGAGAAGATATTTTGGGGACCACATACCACAACTTATACCAGGTGGTGAGGTTACAGGGACATTCATTGAGCCATCCCACATTAGTGATGAGCTGGGTGTATGAGAGGATCATCCCCTATCAGAGGGGAGTCGAGATACATGACCCAAGGACCATCATACCACCTTTACTACAATTTATTTTGTTGTTATACCTTACCGGATATGGCTAGAGTATGGGCCAAGATAATACTATTGTGAATTTTTGTGCTACAACTGACAGACGGTTAGTAGACATATCGGGGAGGTGGAGATTCACCCATTTGATATACTTCCTAGAATTTTGGGTTTTCTTATATTGATATTCTTCCTCCCATGAAAGTTGTATATAGGAGTATTAAGGAGTCTCAAGGTGGCCCTACGGGTGACCATGGTTGGAGTTTCATGACTCCGGGGGTCCCAACACGGTGAGATGGGTTGTTTTTGCTCGATAAGCATCTCGGTTGGGGTCACTCCTTCTAATTGAGGTTGCACCTGATCATAGTGGGGAGGATGAGCAAGAGATACCCATTGATGTGGATTTTGAGGCCGAGGTGGAGATGGGGGAGGAGACAAGATAGGAGGAAGGTGAGGAGACTCACATATAGGAAGAGGAGAGTGACCCAGTGAAGAGTTAATCGGAAGATATCCATGGTAGAGAGAGAGGAGATGGAGGAAGAGAAGGTGAATTTGGTTTCTGAGGAGTCACTTTCTCTTGAGAGAGGCGGGGATAAGGAATCCTTCATGGGGCAAGATAATAATACAACTTATTTTTTTATATACCTTACCAGGATATGGTTGGAGTATGGGCCAAGACAATACTACTATGACTTCTTATGCTTCTGCTACAACCCAGGACAGGTTAGTAGACATATCGGGAGGGTGGAGATTCACCCATTTCATAGATTTCCCAGATTTTGGGTTTCCCTATATTGATATTCTTCCTCCCATGGAAGTTGTATATAGGAGTATTAGGGAGTCTCATGGTGGCCCTACGGGTGACCATGGATGGAGTGTCACGACTCCGGATGTCCCAATGCGGTGAGATGGGTTGTTCATGCTCAACAATCATCTTGTTCGATGTCACTCCTTCCGATTGAGGCTACACTCTTTGATCACAAAGCGGGGAGGATGAGAAAGAGATACCCATTGATGTGGATTCTGAGGCCGAGGCAGATATGGGGGAGGAGATAAGAGAGGAGGAAGGTGAGGAGACTCACATATAGGAAGAGGAGAGTGACCCAGAGTGAAGAGTTAATCAAGAGATATCCATGGCAGAGAGAGAGGAGATGGAGGCAAAGAAGGTGAATTTGGTTTCTGAGGAGTCACTTTCTCCTGAGAGAGGCGGGGACAAGGAGTCTGTCATGGGGCAGCATGTTGCTTTAGGAGCAAGAGAGGCATAGTAGGTGTCCACAACATCTCTTTTGGGGTTCTCCACTAGTTGACCCTACATGGATTCCCAGAGATCCAAGTATGTGGACACTCTTTTCTCGACCTTGTTAGCTAGAAATGTTAATAACTACACATTGTATTTCTATTTTTGGTTTTTATGGTTTTCTAACTCATCGTCATTTTCTTTTTTTTGCAGCCACTTTAGTTGACGGCTAGCAAAATCTTATTCATCGGTTTGTGTTGAAATTTTTTTCATCCCTATGGGGAAGACTCGAGAGGAGCTCCTAGCAGAGACATGGGGCAGCCATTGCGGATAGAGTGGCAATGGCGACACTAACAATTTTGTGCCTCTTTGGAAGGCTGCAGAGATCTTGGTTTCCAAGGACAAGAATATCATTGCATATGAGATGGCATAGAGGTTGGCGAGGTGGAGTCACTCATGCGGTGAGGCCGTGATTAGTGGTCATTCTCGTAGTCCCTCTCACCACTTAGTTCATTCACGCCATCATATCCGTAGTAGGAGTCTTGGCCACATCCGTGCACCATCCTCGAGATTCCAGGAGAGAGGATAGGCCATTGAGCCTTTATTACTTCGATGCCATTTTGTGAGGCAATATATGATGTTTTTTTGTATTTTTGTGCTCATTGCGAGCATTTTGACCACACCTAGTGTGTGATGGCATTGTACACAAACTATGATTCACAATGATATATACAAATGTCTCTTTTTGGCTTAGTTATCCTTTGCATAGAGTTGACTTCATTTATGGTTCTCTTCACATGTGTACTCTTAGATGTTTGAAATTTCTGATTTTATATGCTTTTCAGAATGCATGCAGTGGATAATGAATGCTAACAGAATGATTTTTTTGGTTTTGTAATGTTGATATGTGATGATTATGCAAACACAATGTAATGTTGAACTTTAGTTTTTCAAGTAATGTTTGGTACTTCTTTTCATTTTGGCAATATGTGATGAATAATGATATGATAATAAAATGAACTTGCTCCACTCCTAACCCCATGCAACTAGTAAGATGTGAGGGCTCAACACCAAGAGCCAAGAGGGATGTAAATTGTATGATTTTGATAGAGATGGAAATGATGAGAGAAAGACAAGATTTTGACATAAACCCAATTAGGAACCTACAACCTAACTTTGCATACAGTTTACTACATAGCCTAGAATGTGATTTGCTTGCAATTTTATCTAGACTTAGATCCGTAGATGGCATCTTGATTGACAAAATCTAGTTTTAATCTTCTTAGAACATACACATCTAATTCACTTTTCTTGGGATTTTAATATTTTTAAAGCACTTTTTATTGAATGAAATTGCTTTTAAATTACTAATTTATTTGCAGAAACCTCCTATGATTTTCCTCATGCTACCAGTAGGAAGCATGGGCTCATCACCAAGGACAAGGCATAGGTGAGTAAGGGCACTTCCCTCCTTTCCCAACCTCACACCACTTGTAAGAGGTGTGGGCTCAACACCGAAGGTTGGTAGGGAAAAGAAGTGTGTAAATGAAAATTTTTATTTTGATTTGAGATATATACTTTTTTATTTTTTTATTTTCTAAGATGTGCTTTTGGGAAGGAGAGCTTACCCCTAGCCTCAGCCCCACGCAACTCGTAAGATGCGAGAACTCAACACCGAAGGCTGAGATAGGAGAGCAAGCATCCCGGGTGAAAAAATTTAGATTTTTTTCTACCAAAGAGGTCTTTTTCGAAAAGATGTGACATCATGAAGCTTCTATGTTAGAAGGAAGCTATAGGTAGAAAAAAGTATGCAGTCCTTGGTAGGATTAGTGTCAAAATTTCGTCATGTCTTGTTGAACTGATGAAGTGATAAGAAACGTTGGTGACCATATTATGGATACTTGAAGAGATGTGATTTATATGATTGCCAATGTTTTCATAAGTTTTGGAAAGTTACCACTTGGTCCCGAACTTCTTTCCTTCACCGGTTTTCTTGTCTATCTAGTTGTCAAGTCTTAATACCAAGTCTCCTTCACATAATTTTTGTTCATAGACTTTCTTGTTATCTGTCAGCACATCCGGTCAACGTAAGCTCTATGTCTCTGTTCATCATTAATTTGAGCTTCATCGAGGCTTTCCAACTGAGAGAGTTGTGCCTCCCAATAACCTTCTTCTCCTAGAATTCCTTGTAGTGAAATTTAAAGACTGGGTATTTCAAATTCAAGCGGTAAGACCGCTTTGGAACCGAATACCAAATAATAGGAGGTTTCCCTGCTAGCATTCTTACTGATGTCATGTAGGCCCATAAGGCCGGAAATAACTTTAAGTGTCAGTCATGTTTATTCTCCTTTATATTTTTTAGGAGAATGGACTTCAACATCTTATTCGTTGCCTCAGCCTGTCCATTGGCCTGAGGGTAATAGAGAGAAGTGGTGTGGTGATTTATCTTGAACTTTTCACATAACTCATGCACTTCCTCATTCTTGAAAGATGTACCATTATCGAGATAATGACTTGTGAGACCCCATACCTATAGATAATTTGGTTTGAAATGAACCGTGTAATTACACATCCTAGTATGGTGGTAAGAGGCATGTCCTCTAACCACTTGGTGAAGTACTCGGTGGTTGTGATTATGAAATTATGGTTGTATGTTGACGAGGGAGATAAATTCCCTATCGATCCGGGCCCCACGTGGAAAAGGTCCATGGTGTTACAATTGGTTGTAGAGCCTGAGCATGTATGTGGATCTCGTGAGAGAACTCTTGACACTTGTGACACTTGCGCACATACTCTACTGTATCATGTTCTAATGTAGGAAAAAAATAGCCCATTCGGTGTATCTTTATAGAAGTGGCATGACCTCCGAAGTGACCTCCACATACTCTGTTGTGGGATTCATAGAGGATATTTTTGGATTCTTCCTCATCGACACATCTTAGCAACATTCCATCGAAGGCTCTACGGTAGAGAACTTGTTCTATGATTACATATTTGGCAGCTATGACACATAGCCATCTTCTTTATTACATATACGCATGGTCTATAATAAATTTAATGATTTTAGAATACCATGGGCATGCAAAAATGGGAGGCTTGGTTTTGACATAGTATATGCATTCATCGGGAAATCCAATTCAACTAGATCACATCCATCTAAAGGTTTTTCATCTAACTAGTCTGCGATTATTTGTCCTTTAACGAGACTTTTGGTTAGTGAACGTTAATTCGAACTCACCCATTAGAGTCATGAAACATATAGCTTTCTTAGATAAATAACCCTATGTTAGAAAAGTTTGTAAATGATCTATCTTAACAATGACCCTCGTTTCTTGGTTAAACATGTAATTCATTAACCGCTTTGTTGCAAAAACTATAGTAAGACATTCTTTCTCTTCCTGCGTATAGCATGTCTCATAGTCGAGCAACATATGACTGATGAAGTAGATTACACGCTCTTGTTTTTCATTATCTTCTTGAGCTAACATACAGGCTAATGAGATGTCTGTAGCCAATGAATATAAAATGAGAGGGAAATCTGATTTGGGAGGCATAAGCATGGGAGGTGACAGTAGGAATCATTTGACTGATTCAAATGCCTCATGACACTCATCTGTCTAGATGTTGTAGCAATCCTTCTTTAATAAATTGTTTATTAGATGAATAGCGAAGGTCAAATCAGGAATAAACCTTTGGATTGCACTGATATTTCTAAGAAAATACCTAATGCCAGACTCATCTAATGGTGGGATCATTTCTAAAACTACTCATATTTTTTATGGATCTACATCAATCCCTCATGAAGAGATAATGTACCCTAGTAACTTCCCTCTCGTCACACCAAACACGCATTTTCCGATTCATGCAACATCGTATTCAATTAGATGATAGAGGATGATGTGAAGCACCTTAGGGTGATCATAACACTTTCTGGCCTTAACCAAGGTCATCAATGTAAGATTCCATAATCTTATGAATGATATCATAGAATATGTAAGTCATTTCCCATTGGTAAGTGGTACCGATTTTCTTGATCATTGAACGGCATGATCGCAGAGCAATAGGTTCCCAAGGAGTGATAAAGGTTATCTTTTTCTAATCTTCCTCGGAGATCCTAATTTGATTGTACCTAGAAAATCCATCCATTAGGGACAACAACTCATAACTAGTTGTTGCGTCAATGATAACATCGATGGATGGTAGTGGGAAATCATCCTTGGGACATGCTTTTTGATATCCTGAAAGTTAATGTAGATTCAAATTTTCTTGTTATTTTTAAGGACAGGGGACAATGTTAGACACCCACATTGAGTAGTCGACAGGATTAATGAACCCCACCTATAGGATTTTCATGACTTCCTCTTTGACCATTAGTGCCACCTTGGGTTTCATAGGTCTATATTTTTTCTTGATGGGCTTAGCATCAGACTTGGTCACTAGGTTGTAGACCACCACATGAGGAACAATCCCTATCATCTCTTTGTAATTAAATGCAAAGGCTTTCAAATGTTCCTTAAGAACTTTCTTGTGTATCTCCACTTCTTCAGGAGTAAGTGAAGAACCTAACTTAAATATTTTGGGTCCTCCTCTATCCCGATATTGATATCAATCGTCCCTTCGATTAAAGAGGCATTACCCTCTTCAAACTCAAGCGGGGTCGGGGTAGTTCTAATTCCCCTTCCTCTTTTATCTCACAAATCTCAAGGTCCTCCGAGGAAGAAGGATCCATTGTGTGATCTCCAAAATAGGAGGAAGAGTGAGGAATGAGAGCAAAGCCTCTCTTATGATGTTTGGGATGTAAATCCGTGTAAGTGTTAAGGTACCCTAAGATAGCCTCATCATTTTCTGCATAGTCTAGGGTAACATGCTCATTCTCAGCCTCAACATATGCCAAGATTGGATTCATTGGCATTTTGTGAACTAAGGGTTCAACGTGAACCAAAACTATGAATTTGGTATCTTCTAATTCTTTTCTCGAGATAGAAGCGGGAAGTAAAAGTAGCCATGGAATCAGCGAGAAGTTTTTGTTCACATGGAATGGATTTGATTGAAATGAAGTCAAAATCTTTGCTTAAGTTGAGCACATCAGCTTTATAGAGCTATAAGTGCTCCGCCTAGTCTCATATACTTTTGATACTTGATTAGTGACTAGTTATGAATCACCCAACACTCTAATGTTACAAGCACAATCCTTTTGGCTACTATGAGACCAAGAAGGAGAGCCTTGTATTCTACACCATTGTTTGTACATTTGAAATCCAGCTTGAAGGAAAAAGGCATGACCTTCCCCTCAGGAGAAGTGAGAATCACACCTACCCCAGTGCCAAAGAAACATTTAGCTCCATCGAAATTAAGGGTCCAATAGTTTCTTGGGAAGATTGACATTTAATCTCTCTTTGTATCTTCTTCCCTTGCTTCTAAGACTTCAACCATGCAAATCCCATCAAAGAAGAAGAGAGTTGAGTCCTAGAGCATTTCCTATGCCCATGGAATCAAATGGAAGGAGAATGTGTAGGTCATTCTCCAACAGCTCAATGATCTTCATTGTGGTTTTTGTTGATATTGTCTCCAACAACAGTTTCATCTTTGATCATAATTCCTTCAATCAAGTGATAGTTTCTAATTCCGTTGTGGGAATTATTTTTGTCTTTGGTGTTGAACTTGTGTTTGTTCAATTGGTTTGCGGGGAGCTCAAACTCAGCATGCACCCTAGGTTTCCTCTTTAGGTTAGTTAGGTGTATGTCAAAGGGATTCGGGTCACCTTGTACAATAAAGACTTTCCCCAAATGTAGGAATCTTACTTCCTAAAACAATGTGGAAGGGATCGCCTTCATGCGATGTATCCAAGGATGACCAAGAATCATATTATAGTTGGTTTCCCAATCTATAATATAAAACTCTGTAAGAATCATCTTGGGCCCCAGGGTAACTAGTAGCACTATGGTTCCATTGATGTTTCCTTGAGGCTATCATACCCTCTCAACATATTTCTTGTTGAAGAATAATTGGTCTCTTTGTATCCTAACTTATGGAGAAAAGAAAAGGGGAAAATATTGATTTCTTCCCCATCATCAATCATTGCACGTTTTATGTAGTTGTTGTAAATCCAAACCTATAGATACAAATTCGGATCACCTCTACGTGTTAATTCAGTGTCGGTGGGCATCTTACTGATGTCAAATAAAAATCCAACATCTCTTTCTAGTTGCCCAGGAGGATAGACATCAAATTCTATGTGATTTATTTATGCTTCTAGAGGAGGAGTGACATTGATCAAATGTCCAAGACCCAATGCTTTTAATAAAGCATATCTATAAGTGGGAGAGTTCTTCAACAAGTCCAAGAAGGAGATATGAGAAAAGGTATTTGTTAAATCATTGATCAAGTCATAATCCCCTACCAGCCTTCGCAAGCATCTCACAAATATCATCTGATATAGATGGGTGAATAGGAGTGGGTGGCGAAGAGTAATCTCAAGTTCTAGTATCAACTTTATTTGGGCTTGAGTTAATAACTCTACTAGACCCACTATCTTAGTCTATTGGTGACCATCCAACAGAGGTGCTACCAATGGATTTGATGAAGTTAAAGCTTCATGATCATTGTTTCCCACCAGGATACCCTTATTTGAGTCATTGGGGTCCAACTTACTAGTTGTTGGGATGCATTGGAAGGGGGTTGTTAAAGATCTTGAGTGGTGTGTTTTGAGGGGATACTGCCCCATGTAAGTATTTTGATCTAGTGTCATAGGATTTGCCAAAAATCTCAACAAATATTTGTCTTGATCACTCTAGGAAAGAATTGTAACAACTTATTACAATCACATAATGTTCTTTCATCATGCCCTCGGACCCTATGGAAACTACAATATAGGTCAGGATCATAATCCCGAGGTCTTTGGTTTATGTTTTGTTGTGGTCTAAAGTTTTGATTGTTGTTGTTCAACTATTGGTTATTGTAATTAAAATTTGGAGGTCATTGCCCTTGATTTGGATATTGGTTTGGGTATCCTCTTAGGTACTGGTTTGGGGCTTGAGCTTGAACTTGTTGTTATTGTTGGGGTGGAGGACGATTGAAGTCCACCGCATTGATCGCAGGAGAAAAGTTGTTACTCCTCTTATTTTTATCGTTTGTATTGTCTTTAACATTATTTTTACTTGAAGTTAACAACATTCGGCTTCTTCATTTGATATGTAACACCATCGGTTGTAACACCATGGTTTTTGTTGAGGACCTTAGGTCCTTGGTTATTGTTTGTGTTGTTGGGGTAACTTGAATTACCCTAATTAGGAGTGATCAATCTTCATTAGAGCCATAGGTCTTGTGACCATTGTCTATTGTTGCTTGATCTATACAGAGAAGTACCCTCTAAGCACCTCTTCATAGCTCCTAAGTGGGAAATTCTAGACTTCCTCCTTCATTTCCCGGTTAAGAGAGTGAAGGAATAGATCACAAAGCTCTTTTTGATCCATGTTGGGAGTGATTGCGGAAGAGTACAAGACTTGTCATCATCTCTTAATGAAATGTGCAGTAGACTCATTTTGCTCTTGTTTTATGTGTAGAAACTCCCTGATTCTTGTCCTTAGCAAGTTTTTCATCACGAAATATTTTATGAATTCAGACACGAGTTGTTTAAAATAATGTATGGAAGCCTCGGGATTCCTATAATATCAGTCGAGAGTAATACCTTCTAACTTCTTCGGGAAGATATTTTCTATGACTGCATCCCATGGGAGCAACTCTCGAATGGTGCTGACATATGCCTTGATATGAGCATTAGGATCTCCCTCCCCTTTAAATTTAGGAATATCTGGTAGAGGTCATGGGAGAATAACACTCTGTATGGTGAAGTCGAGGGTCTCTTTAAGATATTCAGAGTAGGTTCCCACTACATAAGACTCAACCATGGATGGCCCATGTTGGGGAGGTGGAGGTGGAATGGGTTATTGATATGGTGCAATGTAAATTTTTGTGGAGGCATATGACATCCCCTTCGGTTGACCATATGGACTAGGGGAAAATTACATGTCCCCTTATGGCGATTTAGAATATATGTGTACATAAGGGAGAACATTACCCTCATAAGTATTTGGAGGCAAAAATCACGGGAACATTGCATTTCCAGTTGGGATGGTGTTTGAGAATGCACGTCTAGTAGATGTTTGTTGTGTGTATTTGTACTTAGCATGAGGATGCATACCCAAGATGCCCGACCTAGTGAGGAGATCCCCGGGGCTAGGAACGCTCATGTAAACCAGAGGATTTGGTGCAACACGCACTTGGCCATAGTTTTGTGATTGATGGAGAATATTTGCTTTCCCAACAGAATATGAAGCATGGGTAGCTTGGGCAAGTTCCAATTCTCTAACCTTGTCCACCAATGTTGAGATGACCTCTCTTGGTGATGGCATGGAATTTTGTTTTAGCGTATGTTGTTGAATTTTGTTAGGTGGAAAAGGAGTGTGATATCCTGCTATGAATTGTTCATTGTTTTGTCACCCTCATTAGGAATGTTTTCTATTGTGAGAGGGGTAGAGGTGTTATTCTAAAGTAATACATCACTATGTCCTTACATCATATCCATGTTTTGGAAGCATTTCTCACTTTGGGTGTAACGTGTTAAATATTCCTCATTTAGTAATGGGAGTTGATCAAACTGCATACTGGTTTGTAGTTTGAACAAAACTCGAGGAGATGAGCCTAACTCTCTGGTAAATGTCATATTATTAGAACTTGAAGGTTCAGGTTATTGTGTTTGTGTAAGTGGTCAATTTCCTCAATCCTAACCGAGGAGCCATTATTTTTCCCTTGAGGATGAGGAGTTTGAGACATAGGGAGATGAGTTTAATAGTTATCAGCACATGTTGATAGTGAGGGAAAGCTGTTGTTTCCTACCCATTTAGTAGTAATATGCTTCGAGACCCAAAATGGGCCTGATTTATACGTCTTATCCCGACATATTTGGGGGGTATATGAATACCCATAGAATAATGGGAGAAGGAGAAGATGGATGAAAGAAGTGGAAATGAAAAGAGACTATCTCTTCACGTTGGGTTCACCAATTTATACGGATGAAAATTGACATGCGACCTTCAACCGCACTCGACTCCCAGGTCGTGCCAAGGCAATTGATGTGGAAATGTGGATGGTTAAGTGATAGAAAGTTTGGTATGTGGATGAATGTGTGTGTTATGGGATGGACTAGTCGTCAAGGCAAAATAATGTCCTCGACAAGCAATAACGAGATTTTCTCATCAAGGGCATGGAAGGCCTCTCTAACTTGGATGAGTTTAATAGATGGATTTGAAAGAATTGTAACATGGAGACTCCAGTAAATATCAAGCTCCATGGAGATCCTTTCAAGTGGTTGTGGGATTCATGTAAAGCCAATGGGGGCCTCATAAATATGTCCGAGACAAAATCATTGAACAATTGAGAGAGGCGTGGTTATCACAAAATCTAGATTCAGTTGGTGGGAGTGGTCCAAAATGTAAGGGCTCAGTGAGCTTCCTTGTTTAGAAATTTTAATTATGATATGATGTTAGGTGGTAATGGTGATGTACGGAATACCAATGTGCACAAACTTGATTCAATATCGTTGAATAACTCAGGTGCATTTGGTTAGGGGAACCTAGGATCACTACCGTATGTCCTTGGTTGTTGAGGTTCTTGTATGGTCATGTATATGTTTAAACCCTATTGCCAGGGGTAGTCCAAAATTCATAGGACTTACCAATTGTAATGTTTAAGGCGTCTAGTTTTTGAATCTTCTCGGCGTATTGAGCCGATGTTCTGAGGACAAGAACACGGAGTCCCGTATCTATATCCATAATTAACTCAAGACCGTTCGATTTGTGTACCGTGTATCACTTCTATATG
Source organism: Taxus wallichiana var. yunnanensis (assembly GCA_018340775.1). Taxonomy (NCBI): domain Eukaryota; kingdom Viridiplantae; phylum Streptophyta; class Pinopsida; order Cupressales; family Taxaceae; genus Taxus; species Taxus wallichiana. The sequence continues at coordinate 372,864,585 of CM031238.1, read as the reverse complement.
TACATTCTTGTTGAGGACCATTGATGGTCATGTATTGAAAAGATCTAATTTAATTAAGAAAATAACAACTAATCTAATTGAATTGAAACTATTCTATGTTTTTGGTATTTTCAAGATATAAATGCAATAAAATAATACAAAGTTGTTACTCTAATAAAATAAATATTTTTGTTCTTTTCTAGAATTTAATGAGGAAATAAAGCTTCTACTCTAATTAATAAATCCTAAAACAAATAAACAACCGGATGTAGTTGTTTATTTGTGTAGAAGAAATATATTCTATTTTAAATAATGAAAGCTTCACTAAACTATGGATGCAAATCTAACCTCTATTTTGCCTCGAAGCGCGGGAATAAATCAGAGCTTATCAGAAGCTTTTCTTCCCTGCAACTTCCCCGACAAGAGTAAATAATATTTCTATGGAGGATTTCCTATATGAATTGATCTACTATAATTATTGAATGATTGCAACAATGGAAATGCTTCTTTTCTACTCTATTTAATATATATGTATGTGTATGATTCGAAACAATAATATGAAGAAATGAAGAAATATAACATCAACCCCAACCTAAAAATATAGAGTAATGGAAAATCCAGTTGTGTTGTGTTTTGTCCCCTCAGTTTGTATTTTCAATCTCTTGTGTTCATGTGAGTCCAAGGGATTGGGAATGCAGTAGAAGCAGTAGTGAGAAGGTGTTGGAGCAATGACAACTTGAATAGCAATCTGGTAACAATGCAGGTGGAAGAGAGATAGCAAAAGTGAACAGAGCTTGGCTATGTAATTTCTAGCAAGAATGAGGTATCTCAACAATACAAGAATACACAAAATGATCTTCGACCATTTTCTTGAGAACAAGTGATCAATTTATAGAAGGTTAGTTGGGTTGTGCATAATCACACTTGGTACCAATGGGTGCAACATCAACAATTAAGGGACGGTTTGAACAATAAATCATGATCAATTACAAATTAGAAGTGAAGAAGAGAATTCCACAAGGTATTCAGGCTTGAAATCAACTAAAACGGTTCACAAATGTGTGCTAAAAGTGAACTTGAGTGGGGCAACATGTGTCTTAATTGATGTTGGAAGATTTTGGAAAAAGTGCACAAGGCGGCGGTTCTGGGACTTACGCCCCTACAAGGTGGCGATTCAAAACCGCCACCCTACTGGTGGCGATTTTGACACTAAAGGTCAAAACTAAGCTAAGTGGTAAATTGCTAAGTAAGGCAAACTAGACTACAAATATAAGCTGCAAGGAGATTTAGGAGCTCGAACACCTTTGAAAAAGACATGAATCATCCTTGGGGACTTTTTGTAACCATTTTTCGACAATGTAGCACATGAAAAATTGGTGCGTATAGTATCATCGAATCACTCTAATACCATATTAGATTTTATGGATCTCGATGAAAAATGAATGCACGATCAATCGCGAGAACTTTAAATAACTAACAATAAGATGTAATATGACCAATAAATCACAAGGAAAAGACGAATCCAAATCAACTCTATGCTCCATATTCCATAAGATAGAATGATGCAATTGATGTACATATAGGAGGTAAATGTGCAACCTCCTCCTAGATCAGTGGGGAATAACTCTTACTAATTGATACTAGAAGTAGATTTGACTCCACACAACTAGTAAGCTAACCGAACACAACCGGTAAGATAACTCAACATAACCTGTAAGCCTAATCAAGTATATCCCATGAGTATAAGGAATTCCAAGTAAATAAACAAATACACTTGGAAAATAAATATCCTACACTAACATATCCCCCTCAGTGACATTTTTGGAACTGTGGGTTTCCTCAACATAACATGGGATGAAACGTGGTAATTAAAAATGATATAAAATGAACCTTGGTGAAGGCATGATGGGTTAAATCAAGGATAATGTTTCCCTATCCATGTGTAGGTTATATGGATGTATGTTAGAGAGCATGAGAGAAGTGTTTCCCCAACCTAAATTGATGAAAAATGATACAAAAGTGGTGTTTAGGAAAAAGTGTATAGAAGGCGGTGAATTCTCATGGATGTTCATTCCAAATGAGATGGAATGTAAGTATGAAAGTGACATGGTTGTAATGATAGTGTGTAAGAGGTGTGTATGGTTATGAACTTGGTTTCCTACAAGAGTTTTGGTGAGCATATGATGAGAAAGAAGGCATGAGTCATGAGACAATAAGTGATCTAAAACAAGATCTTGAACAAGGTCTAAACATCATATGGTGACATACTAGCCATGTGTCTCATTAAGATCATGTGTGTACATGTGAAAGTTAATTACTAGTTGAAGTTAAGACCTATAAGAAAATGAGTGAAAACAAGAACCAATGTGTAGGTGTGATTGAAACAAGTGATTGCTAATTGTTGGTAAGAAAATTTTTTGGGTGGATAAATCATGGACTTCTTGTCAATGCTCTAGGAATCTAAGTCCCTCTACTTGTATGGTGCAACTCGGTGTTTACCTATAAAACTAAATGAGGTGTTACGATGGCCTTTCGGCCGGGGATTCAACAGGGCACTCCACTAACCCCTGAGAAAAATCTTGTGGTTACACCGTAAGAAGACTTTTCTTGGAAAGCGGGAAAGGGAGTGAGAAAAAGAGGGAGGGGAATTAATGTTGTGGGTAGAATATCAAATTCTTACACACACTAATTAGAAATTTCAACACACATTTATGAGAAGAAAACAAAAATCTTTGATACTATTGGCTAGATGAAACCATTCATACAAAGATGCACACATTCATATGCCTTGGAAAAATAAAAATTCTTCCTATATTAGCATCTCAACAAGGTTTTACATAGCATAAGAATGTATTAAATATGGAGGGGAGAAGTCGAATAATTGGACAACTCTTTTCTCTTTCACAAGGAAATAAGAATTGCTCTATTATAAACTCACAAAATTGCAACCCCTTTAAATGGGAAACCTTTACATTTTATAAGAAGATAAGTGACTCTTCATCTACCCCCAATGACCCTTCATATGTGTTTACACAACTTAAAAAATTTCACCTTCCTAGGAAAATATTAAGTCCTTTTTATAACATAAAGGTGATTTATTACAATAGAAACCTAAAGTTTCTATTTACTTGTATTAAAGACATGAAAAAGTGAAACCCTAACAAAGAATTAGAACATTGAAGAGAGAGAAAGTTAGGGGTGGGAAGAGAAGATAGATAAATAAGAGAGAGATGACATTATGTAGTGAACTTTGGATCCTCTAACTATTTAAACCACGAGAAACCTCCTTCGAATGATGCTCAAACACCTCGAATTGAGTGTTTAGAAACATTGTCGAATGCTTACTTGGATGATCGTGGGTGTTGCTCATGGAGATCCACTCCAAAGAAGCTGGGAATAGAAACCGACCCCTGCAATGACCTTCATAACGTGGTCATAATATTGCACCGATTGAAATTTTTAATGAAGTGTATTTGAACACTGAAGAATGCATATCCCGTAATTTGAATAATCACTTTGAACCATGAATTTTCATCATTCCTTCGCTCTTCTGGTTACACACTTGACTGAGCAACTGGAACAATCACTTAGAAGAGAAAACCATGACAATCCCTATGAAATTGAATTTCCTGGCTCCCTGGGACACCTTACTGCACTAAAAAAGGGTACCTTACTTTTTAGTAAGTGTCAAATTTCATCTTTCTTGACCCCATAGGTGAAGTTAGATTTTCTAATTTCCCCTATATATATTGATATTTCCTTGACTATTTTTCTTAGATGACTTACTATTTATATATAGTTCCCATGTAGGGTACATATTATTTTTAGTAAGTGGTCATTTTTACCATTTTTGGCACTAATCAATCAATTTGACCTTAGTTATCTTCGGTGTACACTTTGTCTTTGCTTAACTACTTCTAGTGATGTCTTACCAAAAATAGCAAGCACCCATGTAAGAAGGATTACTATTTTTGGAAATTGGGTTTCCGTGTATTGTTTTCGATGAAACAAACTTTCTCGATATGGGTTTTTGCTCCTCAGTGCACCTATGAATTTTCAACTCAATCCGGTGTCAAGAATAAGAGATTTTAAATTTCAAAATTCTACCACAGGAAACCGGGATTTCTTCACCGCAAAAAAAATTCAAGCCGTGCCTACAAAATATTTCACTTGGATCCTCGTGGCCTCTAAAAACTAGAAGATCATAAAAAATGGTATGTTGATCTATGCACAGGTTTTGTAGATACGAAAAATTCTTCCCTGCAGGTTTCAAAGTCACTTTAGGAAAAAATATTCATTTTTCCTTGTTTCGAATCTAGATTTCTTCATGTTTTTGTTGTTCTTATTTCATGGAGGCATGAATAAAAAAAATTAGGATAAAAATGGTGGATTGAATCTCTGGAAAAAAAATTACAGCATTTCAACAGCATCTGGAGGTGTGGGGGATGAAGAATGGTGAAATGGATAATTCATCACATTTTTTTTCCCTTCATGTCCCTTTAGAAAGGTGAAAAGGGGACATAAACATGTGCCTTTCCCCTAGCTTGATAAGTTTCAAGTGTTGTTTTGTTGAGCAACTTGAAGGAAGGGGCTAAAACGGAACACTTGGGATCCGGGAGATGGTCGCGTGTGGGTCCGGGAGGAATGAAAATGGTGGGGCACATTTTATGTCCCTCATATACCTTTTCAAAAGGGATAATAGGTGTAAGAAAATTTTCCTTTCTTTGGGGAAAACAAGTGTCGTGCATGCAGGAGTAGGTAGGTGTGTAGGTCAAAGCGGTCAAAGGGGCTTAGATGAGTGTCGGCAGGTCATATGGGTGTCCGAGGGTTATATATGGTTTGGGTGAATTTTTGTTCACCTCATGTCCTTTTTCAAAGGTGCAAAGGGACAGAAAATGTGCCTTCGCCTGGTTATGCCACATGTCCCACTGAAAAATTACCTAAGTATCAAAGAGTGTACCTTGAGAGCCGACTTGTGAAGGCCATATCTTGAGATCCCGGATGAGTTTTCGTGTGCTTCCTTATATGATTTTGCATAAAAAAAACCTTCTAGGAAGAATGGTGAGAGTATAGAGCCTTTAATTAGACCGAAACACCTCCAAATTGTTAGGAAACTATAGTTCTCATATTATTATTTGTGTATGTGGTTAGTTAGTATATAGGTTTAATTATAATAAACCTAGTATTAATGGTAGTTATTTTGGAGTGATATTGTTGTGTAACAACAATAGTTCACCTGTATATCTATGTTGGGTTTATTGTTATTCCAGCTTCCTATTTTTTAGGAAGTAGTTTATCTAATATCACGGCTATATAATAGCATGTGAATGTAATTCATTACACGCTGAATAGAATATATTTCTTCATGGAGTGTTTAAGCTATTGAAGGGCTTCTCCAAATTTTTGGTTGCCCTGGTAATGAGAGAATTAAGTGAGAAATTGATGTAGATTAGTTTTATAGAAGCACCTGTTCGTTTCCAACGTAAGCCATATCAGTGCATTGATAAGATTATCCATACGGATCTGTCAATTATTTATCATTGTTCTATTCCTTTGGTGATTCAAGCTAGAGTCTTCTTCTCTGCCGTAGTGACATATATATCTGGTGCAGTCTATATTGTTTCAGCATAGATATTTCTGAAAGTGTGCTTATTGTTTCTTATTTCAATATCGACTCACTATCTTTATTTGTAGTGATGCGTTGTGCTTCATTGGTCTCTGCATTAAAGTTTGATGTCAGAAATCACACACAACTGTGACACGTTCATTGAAACAATGAGAGGGGGCAAGGATAAATCCTGATTAGTGATCTTTATGTGGTCTGCGATCCAATTATTAACTTGGATCTTTACAAAGATTTTGCATCTAGTCAATTGATGATGCTCTGATTCGTCAGCATTATTAGTTCACAGTCTATCTTGATAGCTTTGTGCAATCTATCAAATATTTGGCACCTGCAGATTTGAGAAACATCCACTGAGATCATTGTTCGTATAGAGAGACCCGAGTTTGCATTGAAATTCACACAGTTAGAAAATTTAGAGCTCACACATTTGTAGTCGTATTTGAGGAGAGTCTTTGTTCTGACGTGATTCTATTCACACCGTGGAATTTGGTATTCATAAAGTCTGGTAATTACTTGCATTCGATTATTCGCACCCAACGAATGAAGCACGTGGTGAACGACTTGGCATCAACCAATTTATGTCATTAAAAAAGATGTCAATTCTTTAGTTGAGTCTCATTCAATAATCAATTGGATTTTATGTTTAGTGTAGGTTTCAATTGTTTAAAATTTCGTCAAATAACATTTTTAAGTCATACTTTGTATTACCGTATTTTGTAGATAGTGATTATTAATAGGTGATTTGTCATGTTTTGATCATATTATTGTCATATTCTGTTTATAACTTTATAGTCATATTGTCTATGAGAGTCGGTAGAAATGTGTCAAATTTTAGTTAGGTTTATGTTTGGTCTAGATAGATCTTTAATTGGTCTGCACTACAAATATAATTAAAAGAGTAATGCCCATTGTCTTTAAAATTAAAGTCAAGTTCCTTTTATCATATGGATTTTAAAGTTTATAAAAGTCCATATTATTTGTTAGTCATGTGTTGTCAAATAATAATGTTAATAGTCATTGTGAGTTGAAAGTCATTGTCAATCAAATAGGTGATTTAGGATATTCGTGTCAGAGTCAAAATTTTGAAAAAAAAATTGCCTCGCGGATGCATTTTCGGTGTTACCCGACGTTTGGAGAATAAATTATTTCACATTGTGGGGGGAGTCGAATTAAACCCACTATGGAAATGGATTTTGAGCAACATGATCACATTTCGTTGAGGTGGCGCTTTCATTGGAGGATGGAGGCAACAGAGGTTGGTGGACAACCAGCGACCTCTCGTCAAGTCACCAACGATGAGGTTGCTTCATTGATATGGTGGCACGTGTGTGAAGTGTGTTTGTTTTTTGTTGTGCTTTTCATATTTCTTGTATGGTGTGAAAAATAAGAATAGAGATTCTTTCCAATTCATTAGTAGATGTGGTTATTCCTACATAATTCCCCGTACTAACAGAGTGAAGAACAGATAGCACAAAGAAATGCAACATCATGAGTCTTGAAGAGGTTGAACAAATGATGTGTTCTGTTCATACCAAGGTTTTTCATTAGCCTCTAAACCCATTGAAGGTTTTTCAGATGTGTTCTTGCTTGAGTTCCCACACTGCTTTAGGTCAGATGTGTTCCCTAGAGTGACTGGTTGATAAGCAGATGATTCTTGAGCATGTTCCCATCCTCGTCGGTCAGATGTGTTCCCGAAAGTGCATGGTTGATAAGAATTTGATGTGTTCCTTCTTATACCTTGAGTTTGAGTGTTGTACAAGATCATGAGCAAGCACAGTGGCAAGCGAAAAGAACGCAATTGTTTTTCTCCCATGTTCGCACTAAAGGGGTGAATGTTAGGAAACTATAGTGCTCACATCATTATTTGTGTATGTGGTTAGTTGTTATATAAGTTTAATTATAATAAACCTATTATTAATGGTATTTATTTGGGAGTGATATTGTTGTGTAACAACAATAGTTCACATGTATATCTATGTTGGGTTTATTGTTATTCCAACTTCCTATTTTATAGGAAGTAGTTTATCTAATATTGTGGCTATATAATAGCCTATGAATGTAATTCATTACAAGCTGAATAGAATATCTTTCTAGTTATTTTTATCTCGTATTGATTTAATTCTCCTATAGTTCTAATTGGACTCGACCAAATTTAATACAAATTTCTCCTTTTTTCTTGGGACTACCGACTATGCGCCAAAAGTATGAGTTGCTAGAGAAATGTATGGGGTTTCAAGATGTCATGTCTTTTCCACCATGTAGAGTATTGAAAATTATTTCCATAGGTACTTTTTTGGGCTTGAAACTCATTATGGAGCTCCCATAATATTTCTTTGAAGTTCAAGTTCTCTTTCGCAGTGGAGGATCCTTCAAGTCCAAAAAATTGTTTTCGCTAAATTGGCTCCAAAACCTCTGAAACTTCCCAAAATATTCCAAAATAAGTTCCACAATATTTTAATCTCTTGAATACTCCTCTATGATGGTTTTTATCCTTTATATCCACTCCGGGGATGATGCACTAGTCATAGGAAGGTTGATGATAGCCCTTCCCAAAATGGCTCAAAACTCCATTATTGAACACTTTGCTCCATAAGTTTCTTGAATGATTTTTTCTTCCTAAATAACCTAGGGGATACATGAAAATCATGTAGGGGTCACTTTGATTATAGGATAGGGCTGGTACTATGGACGAACTGAATTCGGGGTGCCTTAAGAAGGTATGACTTTAAAAAAAATTGACACTATGGTATAGTTGTCCAATTTTTCTAGTAAATTTTTCCCCTATAAAAACACAAGACAACAATGATATATGGAATGGAAGAAAATTTTAAGTTATAAATTTATCCTCTACTAACAAGACGTAATATCCCTAATAGAGATACATTTGATTATATTCATAACATTTATCTCTCGCCAATTAGTCATCCATAGCCCCAGTAGAGATAATGGAAAGACCACTCAAAGAGAGTGTTTGATATTTATTTTTTTCTTCATAATTTTGACTTTTTGGATTTTTTTTTGACATGATGTTCAACTCTCTCATTTTTGCAAGGGGTTTATAACCACTAGTGGTTTGATGGAGGGAGTGGAATTGATTATGGATAAGACATTGGAAAGAGTCAATAAAGAATGCCATCGGGCCTTAAAATAATTTTTAAGTATATAATATTGTGTGGATCTCTAAGAGGACATTCACTCTTAATTCACCAAGTAAGGAGAGACAAGTTCAAGAAACTTTAGTAGAGACTATTGGCTCAAAAACCTCGACAACAAGATAATCAAGAGTTCACCAAAATATATGAAGCAAACCAATACATGGAATATGAATGAATTGTAAGTGAAGTATGTAGTAGTGAACTGAAAATTAGAATGAAATATGAATGAATGGAGAAAATGTAGAATAACATCCATGAGAAAGTGTTGTTTTATTACAATTTTTGGGATATATAGTTTTTTTTATTTTGAAAGATGTTTAGCTATTTATAATTTGGATTTTGTGTGTTTGTGTCAATAATGCTAGTACAAGATGTGTGGAGAATCGGGATGTGTTTCAAATATAGGCTAGATGAAGAGAATCGAATGTACGGAGCATGTATAATGTGGTACGAAGACAAATGAGATTCCCCCAGGTTGGTGTAGGGACCAAATGAATAAGATACATGATGTAGAGGAGTAAGTGATAGATGAGGTAGATAATGGGATTGGATTGTATGATGTGGATGATGAGTGAAGAAATGATGGAAAATAGAATCCATATAAATATGGTGAGTGGAGGAAGTGGGTGTGGGGATGAAGTAAACAAGAAAGATGGAAAGTGTGGTGAATGTGTGATAATTTTGGGTGGATGAGTAATTAAAACTAGATCAGTGGTAGAAGATAAAGTGATATAAATCATGGTTTAGTGTTGATGTTATATGGACAAGGAGTGGATAACATATGGATGTTTGAAAAAATAGGAGAGCCAAGGATGTATTCTTGTGATGAATGGGTGTGATGAGAGGATGATTACATAGAAGAGAAATGGGTATGCAAGGTCAAATGTCAAACAAATGAGAATGTGGGAGAAAATCAAAATGATATAAAAGTTTAATTGAAGGCGAAGGAGGCTTGTGAGGAAAATGTGTAAGAACAAATGGTTGTGTGGTTGTGATAGATGATGTGAATGAAGAAGGAGAAGCAAATAATAAGAATGGCGCCCGAACGATTAGTGATGAAGGAAAGAAGTGGATGTGGAAGAATGCTCCAAAATAGGTGAATAAATGAGAATAAGTGTAGGTGACTTGTGAGGAAGATATGGAAGAATATGTAGATATGAATTATGGGGAATAGATGTAAGAGGAATGTGAAAGAACATAATAGATGGTATATGATGCAATGGTGGTTCCTGTAGCAAGAAAATTTCTTGAATGAGTGATGATGAAGGTAATAAGATGTGCATTGAATGTGGATCTGAAATAGATGAAGTGATGAGTGAAGCATAATATGATAAAGAGTGTAATGTAGTTGTGGTAATTGGTTTTCTGATAAGTGGGGTGTATACGATCAAAGAAAGTGATGAATTAGAGGATGTGGTGGTCAAAATAGAATCACATGATGATATAGAGGTGGAAATATAGATAGATGTGGTAACAATGTGGAGGATTCCAAAAAGGATGATGATGAGACCACGTCCAAAGTGGAAGCACGTGTTGGTGGATATTGATAAGGGGATAATGTATATAATGACATATAAGGGGAGGATGATGGTGTGGAGGTAGTGGGAAGTGATGATTCAGATTATGAAGTGGATGAAATTGATGAGGGAACACTATGTTCACATTATGATTGAGAGGTAGTGGGAAATGATGAGTTGGATGATGTAGTGGATGACATAGATGAGGAGACACTAGGTGCACATGATGATTAAGAGGTAGTGGGAAATGATGAGTCGCATAATTTTTACACGAAACATGGAGAAGAAGTGGGAATAGTAGTAGTGTGGTATGTGATTGGATTGGTGTTAGTAGGTGAAGTAGAAGGAGATAGAGGATCAATGAAAATGTCACCCTTGTCAATAAAATCCTAAATGATGTTGTGAAACTCGGGACATAAGTTAGTGGAATGAGTGTTAGTAAAAATATAGGAACACATTTCATGGGAGGCATGCCATAATGGTGGAGGTGATGTGGGAGGTAGAGCAATGAGATGGGCGTCAAGTAACTTGTGTGCATAATAGAATATAGTGACTTGGTCAAAGGGGTGAATTTGTAAGTGGGTTGGATGAAGCGATGAGATCTAGTAGAATGTGATGAATGCCAAGATGGGTATGTAAAAGGTGATGTGATTCTGGTTGGATGACATTATGAACATGGAAGTGTGATGGTGGAATAGGTGGAGGAGAAACCAAAATGTGTGGCAAGGTAATAGGATGCCCAAGATGGACATCCTCAAGGCATTGTGTCATATGCATGACCTCATTAAATGTGTGTAATGGATGAATTTTTAAGTGGTGGGAGATGTGAGGGACACAAAATTTTGAAAAGAGGTCAATGAGCTCGAATATGGAGTGGAAATGAGAGGTGGTGAATAAGTGCACATCAATGCACAAAAACGCAAACAATAGACTTGTTATGGGATTTTTGAAGCATGTGAAGGTTAATTAGTGTTTTTTTAGGTGTAATATGGATGAAGAAGTGGGATAAGAATGTGTCGCGTGTTGGGTGAATGTGTAAATTCTTTGTTGTTGGATTTCGTAATACAAGTCAAGTAGTTGGCCGGTGAGTGAAAGTGGAAAAGTGCGTAGGAGGAGTGTGTTGTCATGTTGAATGAGGTGACATGTGTAGAAGAAGATATGAAAGTGGTGTTCGAGGGTCCTTGGTGCCGTTAAATTTGGAAAATGTGGGAAATTTGAAATCTAGTTGATAGGGACGGTATGGTATTATGGGGTGGATAGGTTCATTGAAAATTATCGATAAGTTGGTGCAGTGAAACTACCCCTAAGTGTTGGGACTCAAGTTTGGAAATGTGTTTGGTGAGGTGTTATTGGAGAATATTAGTGTGAATGAAGGTTGTATGGTAAGGTGGTGTTAAGGGGTGTAGGGTGGTTATACGGTGGTTGCAAGGTGGTTGCAGTAGGTGGTTATGGGGTGGTTACGAGGTTTATTATGAGGTGGTTGAAAGGTAGTTATGAGGTGGTTGCACCATGTGACCAAGGTGGTTATAGGATGGTTTCACCTACAACCATGGTTGTTGTAGGATGGTTGCGGGGTGGCTATAGGGTGGTTATAGGGTGGTTCTGAGGTGGCTATGATGTAGTTGTAGGGGTGGTTTCACCGTGACCATGGTGGTTGTAGGGTGGTTACAAGGGCAATTACAAGGTGATTGAAAGGTGGTATTTTTATTTTGATTTTTGGTTTTTAAGTGATGATTAGGTCACAAGTGTGGTGGATCAAGGGTGCATGGGACTAACCTAATGTAAGTGTGACTAGTGTGAGGCCTAATTTTTTTAGTGAGGATTCTATCATGGGTGGGACCTAATCAAGGTTGGATGGGAGTGGCCCAACCATAAATGTGACTAGCCTAGGGCATAATGTTTTGTGGTTGTACGATGTGGTTGTAAGGTGGTTACATATATGACTAGGGTGAAGTGTTAAGGAAAACATATAATGAATCAGTATGGAAACAAAGAAAGGGATTTAGATGGGATGGGGAATGCATGAACCATATCACATGCGAGAGAGATACCAATGAGTGTATACACCTAAGAGGAGAAAGTTTTTGAGTAAAAAAACACATATCAGATTACACCCGAACTAAAATGAGAAAAATTATTTTAAAAAGAAAGAAAAAAATTACAAGCCAATCACGCTCTATGACTCGCATTGGGGAAAATTTGCGAATGGAAATTGTTATCCAAATGCACTTACGACCGGACAAGGGAAATTTTGTAATGTAAATTTCTAGCAAGTCACTCACGTGACTACCCCAAGGAAAATTTGAAATGTAAATTGCTATCTAGTTACACCCATGACTAGCTTAGGTAAAAATGAAAAGAAATTTTCGGACCGACGAGTGGAAAACTTTAGGGTATAAGGCACAACGTGGTCATAGGAATATTTAAATATGGTTGTGAGTTAGTTACATAGAGGTTACAAGTGGTTTGCAAGTTATTTGTGGGAAGGTTGTATAGTGGTTACATGAAGGTTGTGCCTATGACTAAGATGGAGCAATGAGATGAAAAACATTGATAGAATGGATCTTGTAAGCACCGGACCATGTGTGGAGGGGATTGGAGCATGTAATGGGACTAAAGAATGAAAGAGAAAAACCAAATTGTGCAAGGGATAGATCCGGATCATGCAAAGGGTAAACCGAGGTGCAAGGGATCATAGTGTATAAAGGAAGAAAAGATGTGGGGTAGTCACCACAGCAATCAACTATGAAATATGAATAAAGAGAATGAGAAGGCTAATATGAATGGAATAAAATGTGAAAAATATTTTACCAAAATCACAAGGCATTCGTACTCTATGACTGGATCTAGGAAAAATTGGGATTGAAAAATCATAGGGTAGTCATGCCTACGATCGGGACTAGGAAAATATGAAAATGGCAAAAAGGTATATATAGTGTATAAATTTAGGGAAATGGTGTTGGATGTCAAGGAAAGTCACATATATGACTGAGAAGTGAGTGAATGTGGTTAAAAATTTATTTTTGGAATTTTTTATTTTAAAATGGAAATGCAATATGTTGTGATATGAATGAAATTGGTGTTTATCACTCTAATAAAGATGCATCTTTTGATATATCATAAATGGTATGTGAAAGAGACTCATCATCTCAATGGTATCCTATTTTAGTGGGTTCCCCGTACGTAAGATGATGGATGGTGTTCTAAACCTTTGGGGTTTATGATTAGCAACCAATGAGGGTGGGAAATGGGGTAATGGATGTGTATATTATGTCCCAATGTGGTCACCAAAATGTATGCCTAGATTTAGATCACTGCAAGGTGTGTTAGTCGATATAAAATCTTCAAATCAATTCTACTAAATAAATGGGCTTACACTGACATTGAAAAGAGAAGGATAATCATGGGTTCTTTCAATGAATAAAGTGGGTAAACTTCCTTATCTGAATCTATAACTGTACACAAACACACTTAGAAAAATGTTAGTTTTTTGTGGTTAGGTGACATAACTCGATTAGATCCCTAACCATTTACAAATATAAAAGACATTTTATAGAATAAAAATGACAAAAATCATAAAAATGAATGGTATATCGACTCGATTCTGCAAACCAGTCATGGTTGCAAATTTTTGAAAATCACACGGAGGTTGAATGCTAGTTGTGGCCATGACTGGAATGTACGATGAAATATCACCAAAATAGTGATATTGCAAGTTGCGCCAATACTTTTTGATCCACCTTCACCTCTCTAAAACTTACAATACTAAAATATACAAGCAAAGAAGTAAAAACTCAAGTATGGTCTCAAGTGCATAGGAGTCAAGGGTCAAGAGAAATGAATGGAGGGGTGAGTGTGATTTTATAGATTTAGGGTTCATATAGGATTGGGATAGATGTGGGTGTAATGTGCATAGGTGGGTGAGATGATAAGGGTTCATAGTGCATTAGGAATGCAAATGGTTAGGTGTGATGGACATAATTAAATGTGAGTGGGTGATGGTTAGTAAATGAGTAATTATGTGAGTATCTTTCAAATGATCCCTTAAATTTTTTAAGAAAGCTCTATGAATGCTCCATTTTTCTCGCATGTTGAACTTTGAATTCCCGCATCCTCTAATGCTAGCTCTGATGTCGGACCCTTCTAGTCCAGGATCGGAGTACCACCCCTGCTAAATGGGCCCCGATCTCCTAAGTCTCCCCCGAGGCATGGAAAAATGTGGTGGAATGGGTTGCTTCAGCCCATTCAGACAAGTTGTCTCGATTCTCTCTGATGGTTCCTTCTCTCTTCATATCCCCTCTCACATCACAGAGGAGGTTATTGCCTCTAGAGATCTATCCCTAGTGGGTAAGCTGATGGGTCCTACACCCCCTCGAAGATATCAAAAAATGGGCCTGCATGAAATGGAACCCTTGTGGCGCTCTAGAAATAGCTGCGATGCCAAACGGATTCATTCTTTTCTCATTTAGCTTGAAGGAAGATCTTGATCATGCTCTTCTAGGTTGGTTTGGTTTTTCGGTAGAAGAGGGTTCTACATCAGGAAATGGTCACTCTGGCTTCAACCCACTCACTAAAACCATGACTCAGGCCCCAATATGGGTTCATCTACCAGGTCTTCCCTTGGAGTTCTAGCATCCCGCGGTTATCAAAGGTATTGCTCTTTCTATGGGTTCTCTAATAGCAATAGACCAAGCCACCAAGGCTAAAACTAGATTCATTCATGCTCGTTTCTGTGTCAACACTGATGTCAGTTTCCCACTCCCAAAATCGATTGATCTCTTATCGATTTTGGAACATGGACAACCCATTGAATTCGAATATATTCCACAAGCATGCTCCATCTGCAAAAGCATCGGCCACAGAGCATCTGGATGCCCCACTAAGCCTCAGCCTAAGCCTAAATCCCATGAAGCCTCTCCCAAGAAAAAAGGGAAATATATTCCAAAGATGATTCCCGAAGAGGCTCTAACCATCCCTACTTCCAACCCCTTTTCTCTCCTTGAGGAAGGCAAGATCACTAACGACTCTAACATGGTTACCCCTCTCGCCCCCTAGCCTCTTTCCACTATGATCTCTATTCCCACAGAGGTTCCCCTTGCTTCCCCTCCCCTCCTCGATGGTTGTTCCCCCTCGGTGGTTACTTTAGCTCCCCCAACCCTTTCACATTCCCCCTCCAGATTTCTTCTATCCCTCCCTCCTCTCCCCATCTCCTTTCGGAGCCTCCTTCCGACTCCACCCCCGGTCCTCCTTTCTTCTCCCTCTCTGACTCCCAGATCTCCCCCTCCACTCAAACCTCGATGACAACTTTAACCCCTGCATGACCCAAGCAACTACAAGAAACTGATATTGGAATGGAGAAAGTTCACGGGCATCCCCCTAGAAATGTCAAGCTTCAACAAGAATCAGCCCTGAATGTGGCCCAAGGAACTCAGAGCACCATCCCCATGGTTGTGGGGAGTAAACCAAATCCAAGAAATGAAGGTGATCTCATGGAATATAAGAGGTCTTAACTCTCTACAAAAATAGAGGGTCCTCAAGGATATGAAATTTAACCACTCTTTGAAATTATTATGCTTAAGAAACCAAACTTAAAAATGATGACAGTCTCTTGAAAATTTGTCCTGCAGCTTCCTTTACATCCCAGCTTTCCTCAGGAAATTCAGGAGGCTTATGCACTCTCTGGGATCCAAAATTCTCAAAGGTGATTGCCTTCTACAGCACCCCAATTTTTGTGCATGCTCTTCCAAGAGGTAGGCTCTGATTCTAATTGGATAACAATAAATGTTTATGCCCCTAATCTGGAAACCCAAAGATGAAAGACTCTGGCAGGACATTTTGAATTTCATAAAAAATTGTGGAAATTTTCCTATTCTCATTATGGGAGACTTCAACACCCTCTCTACCCATCTAAAAAACAAGGAGGAGCCCCAGCTAACCCCTCCAGCATGGAAGCACTAGTTGACTTCATACGTGAGGAGACACTCTTAGATATGGACCTACATGGTGCCTCCTTTACCTGGTCCAACCGCAGAGTGGGCAAAAATCATATTCAAAGTAGATTAGATAGGGCTATGGGATCTTTGGATTGGATCTCTCTTTACCCATTTTTTCCTTAGTTCCTTGTCTCATGTGGCATCTGACCATAGCCCCTTGCTTTTATATGTGCCAACAATAAGATGAACATAAATAATCCTCCCTTCATATTCAAGCTTTCCTGGCTTGAAAACAATCATTTAGACCCTCTTATTAAGAGCTAGTGGGACATCAAAATTAAGGGCTCTAATATGTTCAAGTTCTCCAGTAAGCTCAAGGAAATCAAAAGTAACTTAAGATCTGGAAGGGAAAGGTATTCGGCAACATCAAACTACATAAACAAAAGTTGACTCAGGAAATATCTAACATTTCAGCCCTTGTGGAGGCAGAAGGAAGATCGGAACATCTCCATAAGAAAGAAAACTCTCTTCTTAGCGAATTCCATAATATCCTGAAAGAAGAAGAGACCTATTGGAAGCAGAGATCACGGGTGCTTTTTCTTGATCAGGGAGACTGTAACACTAAATTCTTCCACATTACAACTTCTAAACACAAAAGTAGAGACAAAATCAGAGAACTGCTAACTCCGGTAGGTAATTTATTAACCTCTGACATTGATCTCTAATGAATTAGTCTCTTTTTATTCTAATCTCCTTTAGGCTGAGAATCCTCCCAATGAGCAAGCTATGTCCAAGATGCTTCAGCACATTCCTAAATTAATCTCTAATGATATGAATGGAAATTTAACAAAGCCCTTCTCTATGGAGGAAATTCACAAAGTAGTCTTCACAATGAAAGGTGACAAATCTCCAGGCCCCGACGACTTCCCTGTTGCCTTCTTCCAAATTTTCTAGGAGATCATCAAGCAAGATCTCTTTAACACGGTGAATGAATTCCAGCTAAGCAACTCCCTTCTGAAAGAATGGAATACTACTTTCATCGCTCTTGCCCCCAAAGCCCTTGACTCTAAGTCTATTGCCAACTTTAGACCAATCAGCCTATGCAACACCTCCTACAAAATCATTACCAAGATGTTGGCTACTAGACTTAAACCCCTGATGAATGACCTCATCACTCCGCATCAGAATGGTTTCATCAATGGTCACTTTATCCAAGGGGGTATCATCACAGTTCATGAATCCATTCACTCGCCCAACATTCGAAGTCTATAGGAATGATCCTCAAATTAGACATGCAAAAAGCGTTTGATAGAGTCAGCTAGAATTTCCTGATCCGGTGCTGAAAAGCTACGGTTTTGACAACAGATGGTGTAGCTAGATTTTTTCTTGCATTGCTACCCCTTGTTTCTCGATCCTCATAAATGGCATCCCGACCGGATTTTTCAAAAATAGCAGAGGTATTAGGAAAGGGGACCCTCTGTCTCCTTTCCTCTTCTTGTTTATGGTGGACACCCTCAAGCAGAGCCTTAGAGGCTGCCAAGAGTTAGTCTATCATTTCTGGTATAAAAATCACCTCTAGCTCCCCTGTGGCCACTCATAGCCAATTTTCGGATGATACCCTTCTCTTGAGTGCCGCCTCGGTGATCGAAGCTCGCCCATCAAGGAAATTTTAGAAAACTACCAAATTTCCTCTTAACAATTGATCAACTTCACCAAAAGTAGTATATCCTTCCTAAACACCCCTCCTCAAACTCAAAGGAGGATTGCTAACATCTTCAGTTGTAGAATTATGGACTTACCCTCATCCTATCTTGGCATTCCCTTTTCAAGGGAAAGCAAACTAAAAACATATGGAATCTAGTCATTGAGAGATACCAAAAATGGCAGCTTGGAAAGGTTCCCTTCTAAGTCAGGCAGGAAAAATTTAATTAGTTAAAGCTACTCTTCAGAGTTTACCTATCTATTTTATGTCTTTACTCAAAATGCCTTCCTCAGTGATAATAGCTATTGAGAGAATCCAAAAGAAATTTCTATGGTTGGGTGTGGAGGATAAGAAGTGGATACACCTTGTCTCTTGGAATGAAGTTTGTAAGCCGACCACCCACGGGAGGCCTCGGGATTAGGCAGATTCGACATAAATGTTGTAGTGTTAGCTAAAATTGGTTGGGAAGTGGCTCTTGGTAACTCTCACTGGGCTCAACTTTTGAGAACCAAATATTTATCTCAAGTGGAATATTTCCTTCTCTCCTCCCCACCCCACAACTCTATTTGGAACTTGATCACGAGATCACTTCCTCTCTTACACTCGTCAGGCACCAAGTGGCATCAGGGGAGTGGCAGATTAATTGATTTCTGGTCAGATTGGTGGATTGGGGAAAAACCTCTTGGCTTAAACCCAGTTTGGGACTCTATAAAAATAACCCTCATCAACCACCATGGAAAGACAGTCTTTCGTTACTAGAGATTGACGAATTCAATTCCTTCTTGGGATATCCTGGATTGGTTGGGTATCAGTGATCATCAAAGTTAGTTTATGAAGCAGTTGAGAATTACATTATCATCTATCTATATTCCTTTCTCTTTGCCTAATGATGATCATATTTGGCCCCTCTCCCCTTCTAGCTCCTTCTTAGTTAAATTTTCCTATGATTCTAAGCCCCGGACTAGCTCTGGACCTCCCCTCTACAAAATTTGGCCCAAAGATACTATCCCCAAAATTGGTTTCTTTTCCTATCTCTCCTTCAAGAATTATTTCCTCTCAGTGAGAAATTAAAGAGGAGAGGCTTCTTTCTTCTCACTCAATGTGTTCTCTATTGTAAATCTTTGGGGTCCTCTCTCATCTCCTTCTTCACTGTCCCTTTTCTTAGGCTATCTATAATTGGCTTCTGTCACATTTTGGTGTTGTCTGGACTTTCCCCAAATCCTTTCATAATACCCTCAATCAATGGTGTTCCCCCTTCTCACACCTATCCCTCTCGCTAGCATGGAAACTTATCCTCCCTCACGGCATCTGGGGCATCTGGAAGGAAACAAATAGGATAATTTTCAAAGATCAATGTCTGGAACTTGATAGGGTGGCCAACCATATTGTTATACTCTTCCAACATAATCTAAATAGTTGTTTATGGAATAAATATCAGCAAAAATCCAGTTCTGTAATAACATGGATTGGAGTCAACGGATAGAAATCCTTCCCATCGAAAACCTTGTCCTTGGATCACTCTACTATTCGGTGGCTCCCTCCCCCTTGGATGGTTGAAACTTAACACGAATGGTGCTTCTAAAGGTAACCTTGGGAAATTGGGGGGGTTTGATCCTCCACAATTCTTCTAGTTTCCCTCTTGTGGCTATTGCAGCTAATTTTAGCATGGGAACCAACCATCGCTCTGAAGCCTTAGCAATCCTTAAGGGGCTGGAGCTGACTCTCCAAATTGGCAACGATCCTTTAATTATGGAAAGTGAATCTCTCAATATCATAAATCTCCTTAATTCGATGACCCTAGACAATGGTCTATTAAAAATATTATTGTTGATATCTGTCTTCTTCAAAGGAACTTCCAACAGATCAAATTCCAACATATCTTCCGTGAAGGGAATAAGGTGGCTGATTGCATGGCCAACATTGGTGTCCTCCTTAACACTCAACAAATTTGGTCAGGAAATTTTCCTGTCGATCTTCTTTGAATTGCTCAGAATGATTGCTCTTTTTCTAGTTAACTTACCGTGGTGGTGGGTTTCTGATCCTTATGAAACCAAGCTAAACAAAAATAACCCCACTCTTAATAAGGGTGGTGGTCATGATTATCTCATAATGATGATACGACGGTCTGTGAAGTCGAGCATGTGGGATGAGATTTATTTTACTCAATTAGATCGGGTTTTGAGATGCGCACTCTCACATCATAATCATAACAGGTTCAGGAGAGTTGATGATGTAAACAACATACGAGATTTTTAAAAGGCAACTCACGTCCCCTCACCTTTATTCATTGCCACACGATAATCACCATGGGAGGGCAACTCAAAAGGATTGAACTAGATTCTTGTACTGAACTAATGGAGGACCAGAAAGTCTAGAATATTCTCAAGGACAATGGTGTAACTACTTTCCGGAAAGAATGACTAGGTACTCAACCACGGTTTCTTACGGTGCCCTGGCTACCTGGTCGCGTGGTAGAGTCCAAATTGGGAATACTTCTTTCACCATCTCCACCAACGCCATTGCCTCGGTGACTAGACTTTCTGCCTTTGGAGCGGTTTAATTTAAGAGGTCCTTACAAGCGAGCTCCATTATTTCATCAACAAAGGTGAGAAGTGACCAAGTATCTTTTTGGTTATGTTTGGGAATCCCTGCTCTCCCCTTAGGACAGGGTGGTAGAAGTAATTATGAGATATTTCACCATCGATGGGCGATATAGGTTGGTATTTAGGCCCCGTTTCTTCATTATTTCTCACCTTCACTGGGGGAATAAAATCAATCTCAATGCCTTTCTATTCCAATCTCTCAAGCATTCTTTAAATCTTGCAAGGGAGGGAGAAGGCCCCTTTCTTCATCGAGGCCTTCTTTACCTCCTCTTCAAATGCACAGCTGCTTCTCCTGCTGAGATTGCTCATTTCCCTTCCAAGTCTGTTCACCCCCCGTACTCCCACCTCTTCCCCCTTTCATCCCCTGCTTCCTGTCCCACTTCCAAAGAAGTGCCACCGCCTACAAGTCTCCTCTAAATCTGATTCGAGGTGGAAATCATGGGTTCCTCCCTCGCTGGTTTCTCCCCCTGTTCCCCCCATTAGTACTCCTCATTCCCCTATCCATACTTGCCTCTTCCTTCCTATTGATGATGTTGTGGTTATTGCTTCTTCCCCAATCTCTAGCTTGAAGCACCATCTTTCGAGACACTTCGGTTTAGCTAAGTTATATCCTGACTCCCCTGAATCGGGTCCAGTTGACATGGATGAGGAGCAGAATGAGGAGGGGATGAATCTACATAGTGGTACTAAAAAGGGATCATCCCCCATGATACCAAGATGGAAGCTCCTTCAAAAGTGGAAGACATCATGACTAGAGGTAGCATCATGGGGGGACGAGGGAACTACGATGAAATCATTAGAACCAACTCAAGACAGAAAATTTGAATTGGTGGCTTCCATCCTGGCCAAGCTACAATGTTCCTTCATTATCCTTAAAGCTTGGGAAACTTTCATTGATAACACCAAAGCTGCCATCACCAAAGATTGCTTTGAGCTAATTGCACTCATTGATCAGCTTGGCCAAAGAGTCAAGCTCTATGTAAGCTAAGCATACTATTAATGAGATGAGGAATCTCCTTTGATGTTTACTTTTATTTTTCTTTTAGTTTTGTTCGGTTGTTCGTTTTTTTGGAATTTTCTTAGGTTTATCTATATGTAATCCTCATCGCCCGATCTAGCTTACTAGGATTTTTTGTATAAGGTTGTGGGACCTTCTAAAACTCACTTTACCCTATTTCCAAAAAAACGAGTAATTATGTGTCTTTTATCACCATTTTGTGAGGTTTTATATTTTTAGTTGTTTTTATGGGATTATTTGATTTTTGGGATTATTATGTTTTAGAATGTTTTCTATATTTTGAATATGATACCTTTTGTGCAAGGTGCGTTTTCTAGTGTCTACAGAGATATGTGAGACATGAATTGCACAAAGGAAATACTAAACACACACAAAACTACAAGTACAAAAAGAGATAATTACAAAACACATAAATGGTTCCAACTCAACACAATGCGATGAATAGATAAATAATAACAATGTACACATAGTTGGAAGGAAGTGTAACTAGGTCACCTAGAATAGTGGCGAATGAGCCTAAGAATAGGCTTACAACTCCCATTAACGGATACCGATAGTTAAGCTAAATCCATAAGACTAGCAAGCTAACGCCAAAATATTAGCAAGGTAACTCCACAAGACTAGTACACCTAAGATCATCATAATTGGACATTACTCGCATAATGTCATCCTTTCAACACTAACAAGGATATTGCGAGTTCTAATATACTTTTCATCATTTATGAATAGTCTATTTATTGATGCAAGTATAATAATATCCTACATTATTTTGTCGTGTTGTTCCATTATATCTATACATGTCACTCACTCGCGTTAAGGAATGATATTATCTACATTAGATATCATCGATTCTTAATATCATACTATATTATATTATTAAACATACAGTTGTCATGATCAATAGGTTTATCAATCACATTTCGCATGAAATAGCATAATTAAATGCTTAGCGAGGATAGTACATGATTGCGTAAGTTGTCATCATTAGTGAACAATATAATATGTTTCATATGTAGGGTAGTATCTTTCTTTGTTTCATTTAACATTATCGTTGTTAAATTATGTTGTTTACTAAACATATTTACTCAATCATAATGACATCATAAAAGCATACAAAATTTTACATTATAATTTCAATCCTCTTAAGCATACTCATGTTGTAGAACAACATAACTTCATCATTTTTGCGCACTCATGATAGTCAAAACAACAAGTACTTTATTTATTACATAATAAAGATAATACATGTTTTTGGAAACAATTATCAACAGATCATATAAAAGTAAAATAGGCCATTTTAATTTCATTCAACTACTACATAATACTTTTGAATTCTATTAAAATACAATTACAACAATACAATTATCTAAAAGCCGAATAATAACAAACACCACATGACGAATCATGTGCATCCAATCCTTTAAGTCACTTAATAATGATTACTCTCTACATGTTATAGGAAAGATAAAATTGTATACATGGTCAGTTCATCAAAATAGCATGAATTATCCACTCTAATATTATTGCTTTAGTCTAAAATAAAGGAATATGATAAAGTATCCTCAATGATAATATATAAGCTTCCTAATTCAACAGAGATAACCATAACATAATGAAATGGCAAGGTATAATGTAATAAAAATCTATCTCAACCTTTTCGGTTTCCAACAACTATGTTTCCTACGAGGTAATATTAGACAACCCTCATAGAAGAAATAACGTGTAATGTGATTATCAAGTACGTAAGTTTGTATCATCAACTATCAAAAACTAACTAATGTTCAAAAGTGTATTAAATCAAGACTAAGAATTATTTCAATTTCAAGGTTGTTAATAAGATTAATACTAATGGGGTAATCGTTTAAGGTTTTACCTTCATGTTAAGGTTTTCTTATATGATATTAAATGATCTCCTTAACTATATGAACAAGTTTATATTCTTCCAACAACCAAAATGATGTCACAAATGAAACTATTATATTAAACATAAATATCAATATTTTGTGGATGATTTCGAACTGTTGTTTATATTTTTAATTAAATCATGATCAAACAATATTCCCATTCATGTGATCAATAAATAAGAATGATGTTAATCTTCTTGCACAAATAAACAAATTGTTACTTAAATCTTTCAAGGATTGACTACATGGTAGTCAAACAATAGCATAACCCACCAATTTAGTTAATTACATTTTTTATTATCTCGAACCAAATTATACGCACTTTCACATTTCCTCCTAGGTGTTTTCAATCAGTTATACACAATAATAACTTGTCATTACACTCTTCTTGTAATGGGTTTACCATTCTTATTTTAGTTAAACTATTATGTAATTTTTTTATTTACACGTTATTCATAATATATTTACATGGTATTATTACGAAGCCCTTTCAAAGAGTTTACATAATCTTAAGAAGTAAAATATACTCTTTCCCAACTTAAGATATATAGACAAACCATTATCAAATTTTTCCACAAACCGATTACAATCTACCCCCAAATATCATCAATAATTCTACCCTTACAAACATATCGTAAATTTTTAAATGGAATTTCTATCATCCCAAGCAAGTGCACAAGTGTTGAACCCTTTGATATTCCCTTCCCATAAGGGATTTTAAAGAGTCCTTAATAATTAATATTAACATAACCATACAGATTTACCAATGATACAAGAGAGAAAATATTTACCCAAACATATGCGTAACCAAGAGTCAACCAAACAATTAAAATCGAATTGTATCGACATAAAGTGAGAGATAAGGAAAGTTAAAGTTCCAACAATCCTCATATTTTAAAATATTTTTTCGCATATGCCTAAATTAAATTGATTCTATTTTTACAAAAATATAAATATGAATGGACCAATCAAGAAAAAGCAATAAAGCGAAGATAAAACACTTTTCCCCTAATACCCATTTGTATCAATGATTTTCTAAAGAGTTTCACAATTATATTTATTGATTTAACCATCTTATCTTACTAATTTAAGAGTAGAATAGAAAACCAAACAATATTCCATTATTTTAAGCATCCAAAATAGAATACAACAATCATGCAATCAAGGAGAGAAATGCACAACTCCACAAATACCCATTTTCCTTTTATATATTTCTAATATGATTTCTCATCAATATATTTATTAAAACCCTAAGAATCATACCATTTTGTAAATGAGTAATGTAAAAATGTATTCTTCAACACCCATAACACAATAAGTGTAGGAACCTTCACTTAATACGAGACCAAGATCGATTGCCTTCAAAATAGATGTTTTGCAACTTAATACACCCAACCTAGAAGATTTTTATCCAAATAACGGTGTGATAAAGAAAACTCAATCAATATTACCTTACTTTAAATAAAAATAGTAAGAAAAGAGTGAAAGATTCATGCCTTTGGATTGACTTTGTCTTTATTTTCTTCTGGATCATGCAATGCCCCAAATTGACTTCCAATAACTTTACAACAACCACAATGAAAACAGATTGCCATTTATAAATAGTTTTTTAAATGTATGTAATGGTTCTACTATATTTTCTTCCATCAATAGAGTTCAAAATAACCCAACAACAAAAATGTGAGCGAGGCTTTACATGCTTTCTAGTTTGGTTTACAATTTTCCCACTTTCCTGAAAACTGTGTGAATAATAAATGATATTAATTTTTGCCAGCTTCCTTTTAACTTCCCTCCTATTTTCCCATACATATTTTCCTTTATCCTTGCATGGTCTGGTTTTATTTTTTTATTAATGATAAAAGGTTTTTTGACTAGGACCCTACCCAGGTACAACAAGCCCATAGCCAAAATATACCATTAAAGCACAGATAAAGCAAAACCAGTTCAATACAATATCACAATGAAAGTAAATCAAAATTATAGTCCAACCACAACAAAACTACAACACAACCCCAACCCAATCATAACCAAAGCACAACTAGAGACCAACAAGAACACTACAAATAAGAAACCCCAACCGAATTTATTTCATGACCTTTAGGAAGGCCTTCTTGATGTTATCCAAGCTTCTTTTGATGTCCTTGATGTTATTATCTTTCTTGGATTTCTCTTTTCCTTAGCCTCCTCCAATTGGTGGGTTATGAGGGTGAGGAGATATATGATACTTTTGAGGATAGACATGATGTCACATTGTTTTCCCTGATACTTTCTTTTTCTTTTTCAATTTTGGAAACCCTGTTACTAATCTCCTTTAACAAGTTGTCATGTTTTTTTCCATTTTCAACCTATGACATTATCTTTCAGGTCTCTACTCTCTTTTCTAATCTAGTTGATTGTGTCACTTTGTGCAATTCCACTTTAGTCCTAAGATTCACAAAGCAGTAGATTTTGGAGGATCCACATTATTTTTCCCAATGGCAAGAAGACTCAAAGTTTCCTCACCTTCACCCCCGAGGGGTGGAAAAGAGGAAAGTCATTATTATGGTTTCCCTTGGCCTTTTTTCTATAAAGGGTATGATCCAAGGCAAGGGAAATAACTCTCTTAGAGGAATAGGGAACAGAGGGGGGAGGGGGAATATGGGCAGAGGAGCTAGGAGAAATGGGGGTAGGTGAAGGTTGAGAGTGGAGGATAATATGGTCTAGATAGTTGTAGATCATAAGGATTATCGCGTAATGAATAGGTTCGAATCTCTTACCCTAATTAATAAGGTTTATAGAGTGTTCTAAGGAATGTAGAATGTAAAAAGGAAAGCTAACAATAGCACCTCTCTAAAAGTTATTTAGGAACACAAGATGAAAGAAGAGAGTTACCTTAAAATGACCATCAATGGTGATGAACTTCATTAATAGACTCACTCACTCACAAAGGGTTGAGGCAGAAAGTCTCTTAGAAAACCACTCTTAGCATGAACCAATCTTTCCTAGGATTAATAAATTTCCTTTCTTCCACTACACGATCATACGTTTTTTGCAAAATTTGGTCCCTTTTATATGTAATCCTATAATGATGATAATTAGTTCCTCAGTTATTTCAAAGTATCTCTCTTTATATCAAACTCTTATGTAATTCCATTTTTTCACAAACTCTTGAGAAGGGTGAAGATCATGCCCGCAAACAAGCTCTATAAAATTGTTAAAACCCCTTACTCGTAATATCCCCTAGCTCAACATCGTGCTTCCATCCTCATTGTTCATTGGTTCTACTCGGTAAATTTACCATCCCATACTACCCAATGAACTGTGATTAGGCCTATGGATCCTATCGTTTTGGAAAATAAATAGTGATTGGTTCCCTTGGGAGTAAAGTTCAAGGCTCTTAAAAATAAGAGTCTACTCACAATCTTGAATACTTGTGAGATCTTGTCCTTGAGAGAGGAATTAAGTTTGTTGCTCATTAAGTCTGGTTTTAAATTTATTTAATCATTTCTAGTTATAATATTTCCATACAACTTATATGGTCAAATACCAAATTGATTACACAATAAACTTATTACCTCTTTTGAATTGTGGATGGTCTATAACTAGTATTTAATAATTATTAACTAGTTTAATGCTCCGCATAGTAAAATTTTAATGTAATTATAAGCCAATGATAAGGTCGATGACCTTTTAATTAACAAAATAAAACAATAAATTTTCCACCATAAGGCTCATCACAAAACTTTCCTTCTTACCCTGTTTGATTAACACACATAAGAAAGCTTAGGTTTTGAAGGTGTTCCCCCATAAGCCATTAGTCATCCTGGCAGATCACCATCTCGCAAGTCAAAGAGAATCAACATTGGAAAGTTCAAAGTTGAGGCAATGGATCGAAAGCATTGATATAACCTACTACAAACATATCTTGCCAAGTTTGCAGAATTATAACCATTTAAATGCACTCATGGTCAATGACCATTTAATTTAAACAATGTATCTTGTTGAGCAAACATTCGACTTACCATGTATTGCCATATAAATTTTAACTCTGCGTTACGGTCCAAGACCAATACTTTTCGTATTATCGTAAAAGTCACGCATAACAACAATTTAACTTACATTATGGTCAAAGATTAGTTATATCTCATTATTATTCATTTTCAAATAAGATGATCAATAAGTAAACCCTTACCTCATCGACGATCATGAACCTTTTTTGTGTAGTGAAGAAGATTATTTTAAATGCATTGCGATCTATGAACAAATTGTAATGATAAAAATGTTAATCACACACTAAGACGATAATTATTTCTAACAACAAAATAATACAATTACAGCAATGTAACAAATTTGTCTATATTACAAAATCATCACATATAAAACCAAGGTGGAGTAAAATTATTCAAGATAAGTATAGCAAGAAACAAGTTTCGATTATCGAATAATCGGTGAATGTAAGATGACAAGTTTAGGTATGGTGCTAGGTATGCAAATATGCATATGTACATATCATTTTTGAGTAATATGTACATATGTATATTTACATGCTCAACCTCGTAACAAAACTATTCAACTCACTTTTGTAGATTATTTAATACCTCACAACTTGTTTTCACAACATAACAGAATGAAAAAGTGGGGTGTGACACAAAATTAGAGGGTAGTTTAGCCTCTAATTCAACTAGGTGCGTAAAGACTTGATCTTTGTTTTGAAATAGGAAGTTGTCTACAGGGGTGGGATCATGTTCGAGAGATGGTATGTGGTATTTATTATTTGCCTCCACTTTGATCCACAAGTTCGTGTTCCTCATTAAAGGATGACTCTAGAGGGTTTCAAAGCAAAGGATTAAAAGTGTGTCTTTTGTGTCCTATTTGTGTTACAGTGCCATGATGTTTTATGTATAGAATGTGTGTTGTGTAAAGGTTCTCAAATGGTGATTTTGATAATGTAAC
Organism: Taxus wallichiana var. yunnanensis; assembly: GCA_018340775.1. Lineage (NCBI taxonomy): Eukaryota > Viridiplantae > Streptophyta > Pinopsida > Cupressales > Taxaceae > Taxus > Taxus wallichiana. Next base: position 372,836,216 of record CM031238.1, on the reverse strand, counting down.
GACTAGAAACCAAATGTTTACAAATATTTGGGATGTTTGTGTGAATTTTTAAAAAGGAATATAAGAAAAATGGGTAGCGTAATGGATGCAAAGTGAATTTTTTCACAATTTACAATGTTTTAACGAGGATTATCAAGGAAAAATAAGAAATTTTGGCCTCATAACAGCTTACAAATGGTTATTTTCTGATATTTATGTGTTGTAAATTTTTCTAAGGGAAATTATGAAATTTCAATCACCTAACAGATTGTGAATGGTCATTTTCCTATATTTAGATGTCTAAATGTACCTAAGGAAACTAGGAAAATCCAACGGCATAAAGAACACAATTCTAACAATTAATCAAGTTTTGAAAACAAGTTTAAAATGTGAGTGTCAAAATGGTTGATGAAATTTTGGCAGAGTTTTAGGTTTTCAATTTTGATAAATGAAGCCAAAATGTGAAATATATAGTTTGTGATTTTAAAAATGTGGCACAACTTGGACAAAGATTTTCCTTAATTTATCACTAAAACAAAGGTTTAACCTTAAAAAGTGTTACTTTGTGAATTTTTTTAGTGTATACAAACAAGTTTTGAAATTGGAAGAGTAACACATTTTGTTGTTTTGATATGTGTAGTTAAAAATATGCACTCAAATCAGTGAATATAGTAAGAACACACTTGGCTTAACTTGACCAAAGCATCACCTTTTTCTCTTGTCAAAATTAGGTCCCTAGCTTGGTCAAAGTCTCACCTCATCGCTTATTGATGAGTCAAAGTTTGATTTAGAAAAACACCTTTGCACAACTTGACAGAGCATCACCCTCTTCTCTTGTCGAATTAGGTCCCTATCTTGGTCAAAAGTATCACCTTGTGAGTTTTTGTGAACCAATACATTTGGACTAAGTACCACTCTTTGGTTTAAAATTATTTACACCTACGCTTTTAAGTTGAAATCAAGAAATCACAACATATTCCCTAATATTTTTCCATATAGCTAGGATGAACAAGTTGTTGAGTTTGTTTATGGTGAATTTTGGTTAAGTGTTATAAATGTTGAAATACCAAAATATCAAATAAGGTAGGATTTATCGATACCTGCACTGAAAAATGTAATGTCGGGATGATCAAGTATATAAGAAATGTAGAGGCCCCTCCTTTTTCCAAGTGAGAAGAGTTGTGTACAGAGACATCTAAACATAGGAATATTAGATAAAGATGATAACAAGTTGCTTAGAAAATGCCAATCTCAAGAATCTAAAGGGATTCCTAGAAGGGTGTCAACTCATTTGATATAGTAAAGTGATATAATAATAAGATAAATGATAATGATATTTATAAACCAAGAGGGATAAGAAGGTCGTGCTTTATGTTATAAGAAGCCTAGGCTAGGTTCGTGGCTAGCTCACGATCCCAGAAGTAGTTGAACCATTTCTTTATATCTTTATATTCTTCTTGTATGATCTCAAGTTGATCCTTGATGTCGTCAACTTCTGGTGTGAGAGTGATGGCGCATAGACTCAACTTATGTGTGATATTGAATTATTCTCACAAAAAATGCTACTAGATGATTAGGAGGTCATATATGTTGGTGTTAAGATGTGAGGGATCTGAAATAGTCATCTACGAACATACATCTTATAAATAGATTATTAGACCATAATCATATTAACATAGATGTGATAATGCTAAAAATGGATAAAAATATAGGGATCAATGACAATCGGGGACAAAATGATTAGTTTCGATAAAAAAACTTATAAAACAAACAATGATTGATGTCGAACGAGAATGTGACAGAGGTAAGGTAAACTAGAGGGACTCTAAAAGCATGTGGGATCTAAAAAGCGAGTTTTAGATCTATTTAGGAGGCTAAAGAGCGAAAAGGAGGTCAAGGGACCGATCAACGATGAATCGCAAATTGGCGGCGATCACTATGGAAAATTGTAAATTTTCTATAGCTTGGCTAAATGAATAAAAAAGAGATAGAACTTGAAGGGGTTGTGAAAGACAAAGGTGTAGATGACTGATCAAATATTATAATGAATGTGAAACAAGATTGATAAAGATGAAAAATATTGTACTAACCTTCGAGAGATGTTCGAAGGTGATAGAGCTCCAAAAAGGGTTGACTAGTGATCTGGTGAGGTTTATCGAGATTTCGGCGAAGGTGTTGATGATCTAGAGTATAATGATGTTATTCATAGGTGCAATAGGTTTTTCTCGAATCTATATTTTGACTAACTGAGAAATGGAGGAAGAGGGTGGCTAAATAGAATTGACGACATCCACAACAATCTCTCGTGAACACGGATCGTTGTTAATTTATCTAGAGTTCTTACAAACCAATAAAGCAAAGATGGCAAATGGTTGAAACTAATTTTCATCTGAGGTTTTAGGTTGTTTACTAAACTGTGGGAGGTTATGGATTCGAGTAGGAAGAGGTTTGGGGGTTGGGATGGGTAGGATAAATACGGCTAGGTTGATTTTAAGTGGTTAGGGAGGGTAAATAATACTTTACAATGGTAGTTTATAAGGTATTTAGGATAAGCATGATAATAATAATAGTGATAATGTGATTAATGTATGTCGGTCACCTAGGGGTGGAAAAGAGGTGTCTACATTAGCCAATTTTTGTTGATCTATTTGTAGGCATAGGCTACGACAAAAAAAACTAGCGTGAGGATGCTCTAGTTTTATGATAAGGATATTGTACCCCCCTCAAGCCAATGAATGACTGTGTTGGTGATTGGATTGAAGAGATTTGGATTGTTTAGATAGGTTTTCTTTAAGATTATCTAGGATTCTCATTGTAGTTTGAAATGACCATCTTTGGAGGAGTTTGTAGTTATGGTAGTAATTTGGGAAACACTTGGTAGGGCACATTATAGAGGGAGACACTAATGTGGACATCTTACGATGCGTGCTTCAGAATACCACTACATGGAGAGGATAACATGGGAATGCTCTCACAAGGATGTCGAATCTGCAGGACCAAAGGGTCAAAGGAAATATCCGCAGGGTGTGTACAACTTTATGTATGGTCAAAAATAGAGTTTTGACAAAGCATTGGGCATCAAATAAAAAACAATATACGCTTTTGATGGTATCATGATGTGATAAGAGAGGTATAGCTGACCAAAGTAAGTAAGGTTTACAAAAGGGGCTGAAATTGGCAAAGTGATTCTCGGGTCATCGGTGATTTGGGATAGGAGATTGGCGATGATTTAATATCATTAGTGATCAACATGATGAAGTTTATAAAAACTAAGTATGGTACAAAAATGGCTCATTTACAATGTGTCACTTTGTGTGATTTGAGATCTCTGGTTAGTTATTTTTTTAGTGTTTTAGAGAGATGGAGGTGAGTGGAAGTGACATGAAGAGATAATAGACCAAGAGAGGGGTAAGTAAATGTAAATTTATTATTTGTTTGGATTTTTGTGATTTATTTCTTTTTTAAAAAAAATTGGGGGAATGCTTGATCGGAAGCGATTGGGTGGATCATTGTCAATCGATCTAGTGAAAACATTGTCGATTAGCAATCGACGACGATTGGTTTGATTTTTATGAATTTTCTAAGTGGTGTGTTATTTATGTGTTTTGCAGAGAGAGACGCCCTTTTCCTTTGTGACAAAGTCCCAAAGATGTTGGAGAGGACCAAGGCAGATGTTACAGATGTTGAGTGGGACCATTTTACGACTGTTGGTTTAGGAGGATTTTTTCACTACTACGGATTCCTCGAGATGCAAGCTTGATGGTGGCTTTGATAGATAGATTAGAGTCGAGTACAGGGACATTTTGGTTTCATACCGACTATATGACCATCACTTTGGAGGATGTGTATAGGATTCTATGACTTGCCTATCTAGGGTGTGCGAGATAGTGCCCTACACTCGAAAGGCCTGTCTAGAGACCATGAGATGGCTATATGGAGATGATGCCCCAGATATTGGATATATAGCAAGGGGTTTTCATATTAATAGCTATTATGATTTAGAGGTGTTGGGAACTGACTGATGTTAGTAGTTATGTTAGTTATTTCATGTTATGCACTACTAGATTCGGGTGGCGAGGATATTTCCTTGGACACTTGTAGATGTTGTAGCATCTATCATGGAGCACCGAGATAGTATATGCCTAGGATGTGCTCTCACTGGCTCGGGTATACCATGATCTTTATATTTTTGTGACTTTGAGAGGAGGTATGGGTTGGATGTGGGGTTCTTGTTATGTTATTGGGCATATAAGCATATAGTTTTGTGAGGCCACCAGCCTACCTTGAGAGTAAGAGAACCAAAAAGTATGTGGTGGGGTTTATGAGGTGGAGGTTAGATTAGATGAGATATGATGGGGTTGAGAGGGACAAAACTTACGATGCTAATCGAGATACGTATTTTATCCGTAGATGGCATGGTCTAGAGGTCATATATGAGATTTCCTATATGGTCAGGTATGGATGTGGAGTTGCTGGGATTGAGACGGGTGTAGTTAATAAGGAGGAGGGTGGTGGAGATGATAGAGGTCATATAGTTCCCTAGGGTGAGGAGCCATTTAGGGCTTCGCAGAGATACTGGTTGAGTCGATTATCTATCGGAGAGATGATTCACGAGGGATTACCCACACCAAGTAGTAGATGAGGCATGGCATGCCAAAAAGGTAGAGAAGATAGAGGCAATAGATGTTGATAATGTTTGGGTTGTGGAGGGATTTAGTAAATGGTGGACATAACAATGTGCCTCCCGAGGAGATAGGGTAGGGAGGAAGTAGAGGGGCAGAGAGGTAGATGAGGAGGGTGATGGGGGTGAGGTGTTGGCCCATGTTTAGGCATATTTTGATGTATTGAAATTAGAGAGGGATAGGTTGGTAGTAGAGTGGGACACTGCTTACTAGGAGTGAGAGACCCTATATCGGTAGAGAGATTAGGAACACCGTGAGTGTGACACATATCAGCAAGTAGCCTCCTTTAATTTTTTCCTTGATCATCTTGACATTTCATTTTTCAAAGCATGTAACATGGAAATCCTATCTTATCTCGATTTTTTGGTATTTTAACATTTATAACACTTAACCCATAATTTACCATAAACATCTTGGCATGCCCACACTCGTAAATCCCAAAGTTTATTAAATTCTATAGTAAGGAGCATCCTCAATAGCATATCTTATCTTTCTACCATGCATGTTATCTCATCACACATGACCAATACCTTATGTTGAGGACATTTCCTATGTCTTTATTAGGACTCGCACTTGACTGGTGTAATAGTATTCCATAATATTCCCTCTTTTCCTTTGCACATCTCGCACAATTGTTCTTAGAACATTTCTCCATCAACATCACCCATAATATTTCTATTATAGATCTCTACACTATCAAACAATTCAAAGATGAATCTATTCCAGATTTCATCACCCGCTAGCAGGTGTCATCAATCAACTATCCCTCTCCCTCCTCCCACAACTGATTTGATCAATTTTTGCTTGATCTTGTGCTAAACACATATCTTCAACACTTTAGATTCATTCTTTCCAAACATTTTTGAAGCCTTCACCATGACCCACAAACAAGAACTTCATGCCCTCAAGGACGGTAAAAGTCAAACTATGATCAAAGAAACCTAAACTTGAGTCCCCATTCAATCCTTCTTTGAGTAATGATAAGTCCAAAGCTTCAGCAAACATGGTCAACGTAAAATTATCATCCAAAGGTCATTCGGATTCTGAGTGCACCCAACCTCAATGTAACTATGCACACATTGGGAATCCTATAACACATTCTTTGATAATCTCCTAACACATGTATGATCAAACTTCCTCTTATCCTCCCTATCAACACGTCCATTTCTAAACCTTCATGGTATTGAGAAAATGACTATTGTAAATGCTATTAAGTCAAGGGCCACAACATTGAAAAATGATGTTCATTTAGAAATATCCTCCATGATCTTATCGACCGAGGCAACCTATAACTTGGTAATTTGAATGCACCTCTGAATTAGAACTTAGATGTCTTTAAATAGCCCTTTCTAAATCATGCCCCATCTACTAGTCAACCCAAATCTAATGTTGTTAACTCTCATCACACCATCAACATTATTTAATATTTATCACCTATGCCTTTAACATTTATATCTTCTACCATGTGAAGCCCCAATCAAATCAATACAATCCTCTAGTCTTGCCACCGACAAGACCACAAACCCTTCTCGCATGGACCACATCTTCCTCAAATCCGCCCTTGGCCTCTTGAAATTCTTAGAAAATAAACTTGTTGTATAAATCACAAAAATATATTTCAATGATCACGTCACCCAACATCACATAACAAATCTCAATAAATCCAATATACAACCCACAAACCAATTATCTAGGAAAACATAAACTATATCACAAAATTGTCAAACAACCTCATCACAAAATACAAATCCCTTTCCCTTCATCTTAGGGCCTCATCCCTCATCCAAATTCATAGTCACTATTATAGAATCCAAGGTCGTTCCTCGACTAGTACCTAAATGTGTTGCCCAAAAATGACCTCATCAACCCCAACCTCTAGATCATCAAACAATGTACAAGTCCCTTTATACTCATCTCAAACAGCTTTAATAGGGTACTATACTAGAACCCTTGAAAATATCATCCAACTATCCATCATAACATTACCTCCCATTAAGCAATCTGATTTCGAGGGTAGAACCCTCTTGGTATAGCTTTGAAACATTATGTGCATATCATTCCAATTCAGGACATTCCATTGAGGACTATAAATCCCTCCATGTTAAAATTTGAATCCTCGTTAATAAGGGGCTTCTACCCATAGACCTAAGACATCCAAATCATATCGAATAAACTTGTCCAATCCCTAAATCCACACTTTTTGAATAGACATCCAACACCACATCCACATCCAATAAGGGTGATGCCTCTTCCAAGAATACCCCACTCCATCAAATAGACGTTGTGTGTATAACTACTAGAGCACGCACACAAGATCCCAAGACCTCATATCAAAATAATCCCAAAGTATCAATCTCTCTTTAACCCAAATCATCTAATCCATCAACCTCTAAGGCTAAGGTATCAATCCTCACTGCTCCACACACTTAATCTACTACCTCCATATGAAATACTATCATCAAACAACTCCATCAAGATCTTGTAAATATTTCACTTTACAAACTCGTTCAAACTTCTCAACAACATCGATAGGCAACAATTAAGGCCATTCAATCTATCTTGGTACCATTAGATGATCCTCAACCATTTTCCAACCTTGTCTGCACCCTCAAAATGTTTGTCGCTATCACTTTCAATGATTCCAAAATCCCATCCTTGCGATCCAAAGATTGTGATCTCCCCCTTATCATCACCACCCAAATCAATGATACTTTTGTTAAGAGAGTTATGATTGACAATTAAGATAATATTAATATCATATAATCTCACACCTTTAACCAACTCTAGCTACCTAACACCATTGTCTCCCAGTCACCTACAATATTACATGCCTTTAATGACACGGTTGCTCCTACATTAGGCACAGTATCTTACCTATCAAATTTAGTGTTAAGATCCTTCACAAACTCTTCTATCTTATAAAAGGAGAGTTTTAAAGTATAATATGGTTTTAGGTCAACCCTAGATATGCATTATGCATTGTATCCCATCCACCTTACATCATTGTCTAAAATATGAACATGAAGGTAAAAACCTTTATTGTTCTAGTTGACCCAAATCCTTTCATAGTGTGTCATATGACATATCGATCTAATGACATGCTCATTCCTAATACTAACTCGGGATCTTCCGATGGAGCCTCTACCAGTTCTTCCATCACCGCATCTAAATTACCAGATGATAGCTCCTTCAAATATATTATGCAATGTCTCTTGTTGGGGGAGTATCACCTTCTATCCCTTAACTCACTTCTTATAATGAAAACATATGGGAGGTTTGACAAGAAACCCATGTAAAACCTAACATTGGAGATATTATATCCTTTGGCTCACCTTAAAAATAACCTCATCTATGAAGGGATCGGTCATCCTTCCCCACACCGTGTGACAACAACGCAATGTTAAACCATTAATATATGATTTTTCATTCTTATACAACCAATCCTTTGCACAAATTTATCTTCATTGGTGTGCCTGAAAAGGATTTGGCTTAGGATGCTGCGAATAAGGTATGCATGACTTGGTCATTGACCAGTCCCACAAACCTCATGAGAAATATAGACTAGGTTTCAAAAACCTTCCTCGGATACATCCTCTATCACCGAATCTTAATCTTTAGCATAACCAAAGGCATCATCTTCATCTCTGCATGACAACTCTATCCATACAGATGACATCATTTCCATACGATCACCTTAGGACCTCTCACTTATCAGACTAATGATAGCACTAAGACCCTTCTACTTGTATTACATGAAATGATAGAGGAAGACTCCCTAATATTGATGTTCTTCAATGCCATGATGATCAATCCATCCTCTCATATGTGGGGGTAGAGGGCCATTACCTTCAAAATACTCTACCACCAAACACATCGACACTCCTTAACGAATCCACTATCGACATCAACATAGGGACTTCAAAAGTCCCTCACATAGTCAAGATGGGCCAATTCTTAGATTCAGAATAATTAAAGGACTTCACCCCCCTCCTTTCTAAACATATTCAGGCCCTTGCATGGTCATATAGTGCCATGTTGGGTATTGAAAATGACATCGTTAGTCACAACATCATCATAATCTCTAATGCTAATCATGTTAAACAAAAACTATGTAGATGCACCCTCATGTATCCCTCCTCATCAAAGAAGAGTTACAACATATTCTCTCTATCAAATTCATCTTACCCATTGATTATCCATAATGGGTTTCTAATATTGTACCCATAACCAAATCCTCTAGAAAGTTATTCATCTACACAAACTTCGAGATCTCAATCTCATGTTTCTTAAATATGAATTCCTCTACCTAATATCGATCAACTTGTCGACCTCACAACAGACATGAAATGTTTTCCCTTATGGTTGGTTTTTCTTGCTACAATAAAATTCTTATCGTGACCGAAGACCAACATAAAACTTACTTTATCACCCCTTCGGGAATTTTTTCTATCACAACATGCCCTTTGGAATAAAAAATGTGGGGCCACTTATTAGCACATTACGACTTACATCTTCCATCATCTCATTCATAATATTGTGGAAGACTACGTTGACGACCTATTAGGAAAATCCAAGCACCGAAGAGACCATCTTTTCATCCTTGATGTCATATGTTCTCACCTTATCCAATATTTCTTGTGCCTTAACTCGGCCAAGTGTGTGTTTGGTGTTCTCACTGGTAAAATTTTAGGGTTTATCGTTTCTATCATGGGTATTGAAATAGACCCTACAAATAACAAGGACATCGTCGAGATGCCCCTACTTCTAATATTAAACAATTTCATAGTCTCCAAGGCAGACTCAAATCGATCCGCCATTTCATTTCTCAACTTTCAAATTGTTGTCAACCTTTTCACCATCTCCTCCGAAAGGATGTCCATTTCAAATGGGATCACAACTGTCAAAAGGCCTTTAAGGACCTCAAACAATATCTTCTATCACCACTCGTGCTTACACCTCTATGCAAGAGGGAGTCATTTTATCTATAATATCTACTACTAACCATGCCCTAGGTGTTATGCTAGCACATCGAGATGAGCAAGGTAGACGGTGAGGTTGTCTACTATATAAGTCGTACTCTTCACAACTATGAAACCCATTACACCGAAGCAAAAATTTGTGTTGTGCTTTGTACTTCACAACTTCTAAGCTTTGTCACTATCTCCTTAATCATAAGACTTATGTCGTCACCAATTTCAATCCTCTCAAAGCTATGCATTCTAAACCATACCACAATAATTGTATCACTCGATGTCTTATACTCGTGACTGAATTTTATCTATAATTCATGTCGTAGTAATCTATCAAAGGACAAGCCATCATAGACCAGCTCGTAGAAGATTCTCTTTCTAGTAACCAACTACCTCCTAAACAAATTCCCAATGAATCGATCAACTCTATCAATCAAGAATTCACTCCCCTCAAAATGAAACGTTTCTTTGATGGATCTAAGTATCGGCATGGGAAGGTATCAGTATCATCATCATACCTCCCCGAGGGCTCATATCCCTCTATCTTTCAAACTAAATTTCAAATTCACTTATAACATGGTTGAGTACAAAGCCCTCATCATGGGTCTCCAAACCACATTCGTGCTTGGTGTTCAAATCATGAACATCTATGAAGACTCTTAACTTGTCATCAATCAAATCAAAGGATTTTACTAGTGCAAGAATGAAATTTAATAAAAATATAAAATCATTATCAAATTACTCTTGGAATCCTTCAATCAAAATACAATCCATAAAATTCCTCACATCAAACAAATTCATAGACATTATGAATTCTCTAGCATCACTCATCCCCTTATCAACCAAAGATTCCAATTTGTTTGTTGTTGTGCATAGACTCGATCAGCCATCTCACACCAATGAAGTCCCTTCTATTAATATTATCAAATACAATCAAATAGATCTTTGGTATACTCAAACCTTTGATCTATCTCAATCTAAAATTCCATTTAATTGATTTAGAAATGCTAAAATATATTTTCTTCAATGCATCAACTAATTTTTCATCATAGGAGGTGTTATCTATAAATGTGGGTTTGATGGCCTCTTGTTTTGATGCCTCAAATCTTATGAATCTACTAAAGTTATCCAAGAATTCCATGATAGTATATGTGGTGGACATTTCAGTAGTTTGGTCATTGATAAATGTGTCCTACGAATGGGATATTATTGGCCTACCCTTAATCAATATTGTTGTGCATATATCAAGAAATGTGTTAAATTTTAACAACACTCCAATCTCACTCACATTCCTAGTGGGACCTACATCCCGCCTCAGGATTTATGGCCTTTCTCATAATGGGGACCTTACCTTATAGTCCTCATCAATCCTCATTCCTCACAATGACACCATTCTATCATCACTCCTACTCGAATACTTTACAAAATGGGAGGAATTTATTCCTTTGGTCTCCACTAAAGAAAATAAAATCTTCAATTTCATCTATCAAGATATCATATGTCACTATGGCATCCCTCACAAGATTATCACATATAATGGAAAGTCTTTCAAAAATAAGGAAGTGAAGAAGTTATGTGACACTTTTAACATCAAACTCAGCTTCTCATCTCCTTACTATCCACAAGCAAACGGTCAAGCAAAATATTCTAACAAAATACTCAATAAGATCCTCATGAAAGGAATTAAAATCTCCAAAAAAAAATTCTCTCTCGATCCCATCGAACTAGCATTCATACCCCTACAAGTGCTACACCATTCTCTTTAGTTTATGCCTTCGAGGTGGTTTCACACCTTAAAGTTCAAATTCCATCTCTCTGTGTGTCCCTCAGATATTTTATCTTTGACGAGGACTATCATCAAGAATGCTTAGCATAATTTGAATTGTTAGAAAAATGTCTCCTAACATCCCTCTAATATCATCATATCTATCAAGAACGCATCAAAAGAGCATATAACAAAACATGTCACAAAACATGACTTCAACATTGGTGATCTTGTCCTCAAAGAATATCAAAATGTCACTACTCCGGAAAGAAGTGAGCGTGGAAATGTTTCCCCTAATCGGCTCACCCATATGTCATCACTCACAAATAAGGGTCTCGAGCCTATCGTCTGCCTCCTTGATGGTAAACCCGAAAGGCAACCTCTAAATGATTAAGAAAATGTGGAAATAAATGCCTAAGTATGATTGTTATGTAGCAAGAAATAAATTAAAAAATAAGTATAAAATAAACCCAAGAAAAGTAAGCAATTAAGTATTGAAACCCTAGTTTCAAAGAGGATATAAGATGACTTAGTTATTTTACAATTAATCGTGTACCGTGGTGAAGTGATGACCAGGTGAACAAAGAGGGAGAAGTAAGTACAAAGAGGTTAGGGGTGCCTGCAGGGGACGGAGGCACTGGTGTTGGCATCCCGGTTGGGTGCTCATGTCTAGACTTAGATAAATTAAAGGGTCATAGGTTTAACTGGGAAAGAAGGTGTGCAAGACCAAAAGAGGCAACAGGAAGAAAAGAAATATGGCCAAAGACATGGATTAATTAGTACTTTTCTTACTTAGGAATCATATGAATAGTAATATGTAATTAGGACTAGATAGATACCCAAAGTGTATGATTTTGTGTCTACATTTACCCCCACTTTATGTTTTTGAGAGAATTCTCGATAACATAAAGTAGATAAGAGATGCATACCTAATAACCATGTAGATCGATGGTGAAAATCTTGTTGAGAGAGATAAGAAAAAGCACGAGTGATAAAAATGTGAAGTGTTGATGCTAAGTAGGAGAAATTGCAAAAAGTGATGATGAAAATTACCCTAGGCGCAGAAACACATGTGTATATATCATAATTTTTCTTGTTGTTGATATTGATTATTTTTATGTGTTGTTGTTGAAGTGTGTGACTACCACTTCCTATAAGGATGGACTTGCACAAAGAGAGTAACAAAAAATATTCAAATACGTGTGTATATGATAAAAATGTGTAAAAAGTATGTAAGAAAGTATGTAAAAGTGCAAAAATGTGAAAAAGTAACATGTACACCTGATCTATGATGAGTAAAATGGTGTAGAAAGGATTCGTAGAAGAACAAGTTTTTTTGAGCGATCTCACACCAAGATATGGAATAAGTGCGGGGAGAAAAGTATGGTATCATCCTCTAACCTTTAACTACTTCCTACAATGTAGAACACCACTACAAATGGTGTGTAAAAATATGATCCATTTCGAATAATTTGATCAAATGCGAAAGTAGAAAATGTTGTGTAGTACGTGCATGTTGAGTGCTAAGGATTGTGTAACTGTAAAAGTCATTATGTGAATTATTGTAGACTATGTTGAACTATAAAAATTTTTGTAACTGCCCCTTGGTCACAGGCATCTAGGAAGGGTCAAGGGTGCTCTTTTGTCGTGGTATGGGTGCTTTAGTGTCTATGATGTGTTAAGGACCCATGTCTCGATTTTGAGCCCGTCTAAAATAGATAAATTTGTTGTACCAAGATTATACTATGTTGAATTGTGATTTGTAAAATGTTGTATGGGGTGAGTGATTCACCCAAATAATTCCCCCCTCATTTGGGGTGCATGCAACATCGTTGAGGATTATACAAATGACCCAAAGGAGGACTGACCATTGTGCTAAAACAAATGCCCTACAGGGGAGGGAGTGTGCTTGGTAGAAACCAAGACACACGTAAACAAAGTGGCTAGGAAATAAGTATAAACAAAGACAAATATGCATGTGTAAGTCAACATGTAATCTAGGAAGACAATGTGTAAGCTAAGACGTAAACAGGACAATATGCAAGAAGACAACATGTAGACAAAGAAAACGTGGGTTGCAAACATGATACATCACTCACAATTTCACAAGACAATCAAGGCCGACTAGGAAAAAAGCATACAATTTTACACACAAGACAAAGGGAAAATCCCACAAACAATAGCAAATAATGACAAGTAATGTAACAAACAACCATGGAATCAAATAGACCTACAAGACAAATGTTTCACATGAAGCACCCATTAGAATGTTAGAAAGATAAAATGTATTTCAAAGCATGTATAATTTGATAAAGTAGTGTGCTATGAAAAATGAAACAATAGCACTTATAGTGTATGAAAGTGAATGCCCCAGAGCCGTTACAGACCGGGTAATAGGTATTGTGCCAAACATCCATGTTGTATGTATCAATATGTAGAATTTGTTATCACAACTAGAAAGAAAGTAAATGCGCATGTGTGTATGGAAAGATATAGTATTTAAGATATCTATTTAGCATGTATAATAAAGTGTACATTTAAACACAAGACAGCAAGAGTAAATGCAACCAAGATATGCAGTATGTTATGGATGAGATGGAATGGAATGCAAAGTGAATAATAGGAGCAGTGTGCCCCCAAGTGGATGTGTATGTATGAGAATTAACCATATAACAAGAGTGTTTCATAGATAAAAGGTTTGAATGTGTTTGGTAGAAAGATGTAATCGATAAAGCATAAAGTGTAGAGAGGGTGTGAATGATTGAGTTAGTGGGGTGTGGTGAGGTTCATTTTATATTGAAACCCTCAGCATTCGAGTATGAACCGTGGAACTAGAATGTGTCATAGGGAAATGAGTGAAGCATGTAGAAGCAAATGTGAGGAACATTTATTGTGAATGTATAGAGTGAATAAGATGCAAAGTGTGTATTAGATGTGTTGAGAGAAGACATCATGTGTGAAATGTGTAGTGTGTAATGTGTAGTGTGACTAAACAATGCTAGATATATGTTTTGTAAAAAAGTGTAATGTGGAAATGTGATAAGAAGGATGTGATGTGAATGTGTCAAGTGTGTGAAATGGTGTAGTGTGTAGTGTATAGTGTGTATTGTGTGAGGTTCATGTGTATAGGATACCCTCAACAGTCAAGTGTGAACCATAGCACATGAGTGCATAATCAGAAATGACAATACAAATGTATCAAGAAGTGTATGATGAATGTGGAAGACTAGATGCGATGTGTGTAAGATGTAATACAAATAATAATGCTAAAAGGTGGAGGGAGAGAAATAAGTATGATGCCCCCAAGAAGTATATGTTGTTGAGTGTGTTATCCATTGAATAATGTGTGAAATAGATAGATATATGATATAGGATGATGATGAAGGATAATGGATAATGTATAGTTGATGTGATAATTGATGAAAAATTGGTTTGTATGTGGGAATAAGGATAGATGGTAATAGATGTATGTATGCATGAGTGATTATATAATAGATAGATATGTCAATGAAGCATGTAATGCAAAGATGAAATGGGGTTCTTATTGTAAGAGATCCCTCAACAGTCATGTAAGAACTGTAAGAACACAAGTTTGTAATGACGATATCAGAATGTATCAAGATATGGATGATGTATGTGAAATACTAGATGTAATGTAGTAGTGGAGATGAAATATTGTTGATAGTCTTGGGGAGAAATAAATAGTGTTATGCCCCCAAGTGTGTGATGATGAACATGATCAAGTAATGTCATCGAAGAGGTCATCATTTTCATGATCAACACTTGAATGAAGATGCATCGAGACTTGTTAAGTAATTGTGTCGGAGTTGATCGAGTAAGGAGCCACCGAGGCGTATATTATATATGCCCATAGCATATTCTTCATCGGTGAAGGGAGGTAAAGGAAAATTGTGCACATACCAATGAGTAATATTTTGTGAATAGCCAAGAAATGAATCATTTGAAATGAAAACGTGACCAAACGACATGGGAAATGATATATCAATATGATCAGGGATCTAACGTGCCCCTAATGTAGTCAAGCCAAGATTTTCCGAGTGTAAGTGGAGAAGTGCGGGAGATCATGTAAGAAATATTGTGAGATAAAATACTTGAAGACCATAAGTAGTGAAAATGTGAAAAAATACATCGTAGAGATGATAATCATGAGGTGGAGGAAAGATGTTAACTGAAATCCTAAGCAATTGCATGTAAGTAGGATCAAATGGAATGTGCTCCCAATAAGATTCATTCATGAAAAGTGTACATGTAAATGGAGGTCATGCTAATGGAGGTTTCTCATGAGAAGATGAAGGAGATGGAATGACGTCTAATTTCTAGACATGCCCCGATAAAGAATCATGTCAAGTAGTATAAACAAGGGGAGGCATCGGTGCAGATGAGACCATATCTAACATGCAAATATCACCTTCAAGTGGTGGCAAATGATCCAGAGTATCCATAGGTTGTGGTTCATCGATGGTAGCAGATGTTGGAGTAGGAAGTGTAGTGTTGGGATCATGGTTGCAATATTTTAATGGTTGATGATCGTTAGGAATTGTATATTCTATGCCCTCATGTAATAATTTGACACATCAATGTACCGTATAAGGTATTGTTTGCATGGCGTGAAGCCATGGCCTACTAAATAAACAGCTTATACAAAACCGGGAAGTCCATGACAAAGAAAACCCTATTAAGAATTTTTGGCCCGACAGTGATAGGCAAAGTAATGTAGCCTATGCATGGATCAACAGAACCAACGTAAGCGCGAAGAGAAAGAGGTGAGGGACTAACATTAGCAAGAGAGAAAGACCAAGATTTTCAAGTAATGTCATAGGGAAAAGATTGATTTTACATCCATTATCAACTAGGGTGCATTTAACACCCACATTATAAATGTGGATCATGATATGTAAAGGTGGGTCATTGTCGAAAATAGCAAGATCAGTATAGTAGAATGAGATAGAAAAGCAATGTGTTGAGAAAATACATCTAAAAATATGTTATATACTATATCCAAATGAATATCAACAAGAATGCAAGTAGTAGCGAGGAGAGTTCTAATTTTATCTCTTAATTCAGGATTAATGAGAAGGAAATCATTAATAGAGATACTCATGATGAGAAGATCCTAGGAAGATAAAAGTAATAGAAGTATGAGGACCCTAAGAGTGTTTAGACAAATTTCAAGTTCACCAAAATGATTAAGCAAATATGGAAATAAATGCCTAAATCTGATTGTTATGTAGCAAAGTAAATAAATAAACAATTAAGTATAAAATAGACCCAAACAAATTAAGCAATTAAGTATTGAAACCCTAGTTACAAAGAGGAGATAAGATGACTTAGTTGTTTCATAATTAATCTTGGACTGTGTTGAAGTGATGACTAGGTGAACAGAGAGGGAGAAGTGTCACACAAAGCCTCAGAAAAATGTGTGAGCTGATGATCTGCCTAGATCGGGGCACTTAGAAGGGGCATGGGCACCTACGGGCTCCCTAGACATGTTTCTGGGCACCTCGTGAATATTAAAACCCTTATAAAACCTCCTCGCATGGTCGTGAGATGTTTTTTTCCTTTTCCTTTGGTCGCTAGTATGTCACACAATGATCACCAAGGTCACTAATAACCTATTTTAAATAATTCACCTACAAAACCCTCAAGAGTGCATCAAATCCTAAAAATAAAAGAATACAAATGAGGGATCGAATTTTCCTCATCTCATTAAATGATTAAACTTACGATTAATGGTTGCACTACATTTTAGACCCAATGTAGTTTTAGGTGTGTGTGTGCGGAATTGTGCCCTAGGTGGCTCTTGTGTGTGTCATACTTGATAATGAGCAAGTAGCTAAATGTAAAGAAATGTAATAGATGTGTGCATGGAATAGAATAAACTTCCCCTCCTATGAAGTGTATGTAGAAGAATGCATTCCCTTTCCCTTGAATGGATGCTTGAATTCTCTTTAATAGCATGTAGATGCAACCTTATGTGGTGATATCTAGTGCTTAGTGCTTGGTCTTTTATTATGATCACATAACTTTATTTTTATATGATTCCCTTACTTGAATTTTGTAATTAACCTTGAAAAGTCTAACTACCAAAAAGATAAGATGCTCAAATGGCTATAAAGGACCCAAAATATGTGAGTAAAGTACAAATAGGTTAGGCGTGCCCGAGGGGACAGGGAGCCTGGCGTTGGCATCCTAGCTAGGCACCTGGTGTCCAAACTCAGAGAAACTAAAGGGTCAAAGGTTAGATTGGGAAAGAAGGTGTGTAAGACCAAAAGAGGCAATAGGAAGAAAATAAAGGTGGCCAAAGACATGGGTTAATTCTTATTTTTCTTACTTAGGAATCATATGAATAGTAGTATGTAATCAGGACTAGATAGATACCCAAAGTGTGTGATTTTGTGTCTACACTAAATGCCTTGCACTTGCGGCTTTTCTATTGTTAACACATCCACTTTCATGACATTAGTCAAGTCAAAATTCCACCATCAACATATCATTTAATGTCATAATAATTTGGAATTATGTGGTCTCCATCAATATCCTATATCTACAACCTCAAATATGAACACCACAACTATATTCATCATATTTTTTTCATGGACAAGTTCCTTTGCATAAGTAGGAACCCCACAATCATTACTCTCATATTTCCCTTTTCTACTAACTGAAAACATGTTATGGGTACACATGTGTGGTTTGTACACACATCTTTTCCCCTCCTCAAGTTGTATATTAGGCCTTCCTCGGTTCAATCAAAGTCAAAAATATCTATATGGATGCACATTATCAAAAATATAGATTGATCCCTCGAAGGAAAACTATTAATCATACTTTAAAAATACATATTTATCCTTGAAATATATTTTCCAATCAAATATATATTGATCCCACGAAGGACGTGTTGGAAAATAATGATTAAGTGGTCCGCCAACCCTTAATGTAAATGAGTCCATCACTAATATATATAGGTTAATATTTAATAATATGAAATATTTATATTTCTATTATTAAATATGCTAACCTAGGTATATACTTTCGGTTAAATATTTAATATCATGAAATGATTATATTTCTAATATTAAATATTATAAACCTAGGTATATGTGTCAACCGATAAGGTTGAAAAGGTGGGTCGGGAGACATACCCAATCACCTAATATAAAAAGGACTATAGGTCCTCATTTGATATGTTCGAATGAAATATCAAAGGTGAATATTATTTTACCCTTGTGATTAGGGTTGAAAGGAGGAGGTGAAAGTTACTGGATGTAAGTTTGGTTCTTAGAAAGTAAAAGGTTATTTCACAGTGGTTTTTACCCTATTTGGGGTTTTCCACTATAAACATTGTGTCACTGTGTTCTTACTTTTGGTATGTATTACTTAATTAATATGTTATGTAATTTTATTTATTACATTACATAATGTTTAACATTTAATGCTTTATGGTTTATGTTAATATTTAAATGCATTGGTTGATTAAATTTGTAATAATTAGAATCCTCTAAATTCTAACAGACGGTTATCCTAAAAATCAAAATAAAAATCGTATACCACTCCTTGAAGGATGGATACCCATACCATTACAAAAGGATTCTGCATTAATCAACCTTCGTATAAAATTCAGAATAATCAAAAGCATCATAAGAAATATTCTTGCATCAATCAGCTTTCCCATCAATAAGTAAACTTCCTGTATTGACCAGTTTGTGCATTAAAATATAGCTAGGGCATAAGCCTACAAACCATCAAGGAAAATCTACTCCCTCTCTACAAACTACACATCAACCCTTCTCATGTTATAAGAAGGTACATAAGCATATTTTCGCATACATATAAATCCTATGTGTGACTAATTATTATTATTTATATGTTAACATTTATTACACGACCTCAAGTGCATTGTCATACATATTTAATTTTACCATAAAATCACATATGTATCAAATTCATTTCAAAATCAAACATTTCACATTTATTCTTAACCATGATTAAAGAAAATTTTGAAACATACATCAAGATCACTACACTTTGAGTCACACCATATCAACATCAAATATCGTATCAACATTTATACATCTAAAATACCATATCAACATCTATGCATCTAACATCATATCAAATACATCTAAACTATTCGATATTTCAACATCTCATCATAAACTCATATACAAAATCATATCAAAGTAAATCAACAACACATGAATCCAAAATCATAATCATATATATATATATATATATACAAAAAGTCTCCAAAGGGATCCTATACAAAATCATCTACATCCGAGTCATATACAAAGTCCACATACTATGTGATAAAATAAATATCCCACAAATTCAATGTCAAGATGATCAATTACATAAGCAATGAAGAAGGCTCCTCCTTTCACCAAATGAGAATACATGCATACAAAGACAGATTAACAAAGGAATATTAGATAAATATGATAACAATTTTTTTGGAGAATTTCGATCCTAGGAATCCAAAGGGCTTCCTTAAAGGGTGCCAACTCATTTGATATAATCAAGTGATATAATGATAAGGTATATGACAATGATGTTTATAACTCAAGAGGGATACAAAGTTCATGCTCTACGATATAGCAAACCCATGTTAGGGCCATGGAGAGCTCATTGTCTTGGAAGTATTCGAACCAAAATTACTTTGTAACTTCATATTCTTATTTTATGATCTCAAGCTGACCCTTGATGTCATTAACTTCTAGTGTGAGAGCGATGACGCACAAACTCATCTCATGTGTGATATCAAACCGTTCCCACACAAAATTTTGTTGGATAATTGGGACGCGTCTTATATGCTAGTGATAGGATATGATGGACCTTGAATAGTCATCTATAGAACATACATTTTACAAACAACTAATTAGACCATAATCGGATTGGCATAGATGTGATAATGCTAAAAATGGATAAAAAGGGATCGATTGACGGTGATCGGGGACAAAATTATTATTTTTGATAATAAAAATGATAAAACATACAATGATTGATGTCGAGATAGAATGTGACAAAGTGGTAAGGTAAACTAATTGTTGTCACAAAATCATTGCACCCTCCTAATGGCCTGAAAATGAATCACGACATTTGGTGTGATAGTGACACATGGGATCATCTCTCAAGCTGTGGGACTTAGACTAGAGATGAACCTCTGGAGAAAGGTTGGCTTCCTTTGTTTAAACTAGATGCTCTAACTCTTCATGGGATTAAGGAGAGATTGCAAAGAAATAAATCCTAAACTAGAAGTGGTGATGCACCAAAGAGCAGGGATGTTCAACTTTTGGAAGGGTTATTGTGAGTGAGATGCTAGCATCCTAAATCACTTTCACCTATTGTAACTAGAAAGGGTATGAGTACCAAAAACTAGAAACACATGTTCCTTTGCTAAACTTATACAAAAGAGAAAGGACACGATTTGGTTTAGATACACAGATAACTTTATTGGAAAAATTAACACAAGCACATATTAAGCACCCACTTTACGTAAAATAAAGATAATGTAACTTCTAATCAACAGCAGGAAAAGTACAATCATAGTTGAAGAGAAAATAACCACATCACTTTATCTTGGCATACAGTAAATAATCTGAAGCAAAGGAAAGTTACTCAAACATGCTAAGGAATCGCATTCATAAAGCATGTAATAAATAATTATTTCACACAATAATTAAGACTTTCAAATGGCAGAGTGTAATTCTCAATAAAATTAAAAGGGACTTCACAAATATCTAAAAATACTCTTCCAAGCTTGAAGAGTAAAATCACCAAAATCTCAAAATTATATATCCCCTTGAACTCTAAGCATTCATCTATTTATAAGTTCCTTAGGTTGAACCATTATAACTGAGCCCTTAACTAACATTTTACTAAAAATAGCAATGTAATTAAATTAAGGGAACAAGCTAACATGAAAATAGCAAAATTATTGCAAGGGTTTGACCGAGTCAACCCTGCAACTCTGACCGATCTAGAGCTCTTGAATTTTTCCTTCCATGGCCGCTCAATCTTGATTTGGCTCTGTAACTTGTTCATTTTTTTCGAGCTCCTCCTAGCTTTCCTTCCATATAGCCAGTCTTTGATTGTATTCAAAAAGTGTTTGATTATTCCCTGGATCTCTTCATCTTCAGGTCCACATGCATAGTGACTTACTACATCTACTGTCTCGATCTCTCTGTAATTCAGGCTGGTATTATTTTCAGCTTGAAAATGACCTTGGACATCCTTCCTATGAAGTTCTGGCACAAGACCATTCTATCGATGGAATCAGAATTGAAAGTTCTTGTGACATCATCATCCCGCTTCACCAAGTCTTTGAAGTTTTCCTGAATCTATTCTTCAGGGAGGGCATCGATACTCTCATTGAAGAATTTACAATGAGCAATATCAAATTCTTCTGATATGTCATTCAAGGTGTCTGTGATTTCTAATCACTTGTCGTCCAACTTTTTAATCAAGTCTTGTAACACCTGGCACCTGAACTCCATAGCCTTCTGATATTCAAACAACTTTGAGGCATCATCAATCACCCCTTCCTGAAGAAGCAAGTCGAATCCACTGCCCTAACCTCTTCCCATGTTGCTAGATTTAGATTTAGATTGTTGCTTTCCTCAGAGAAAGCCTCATCCATCTTCTGAATAGTTATCTTTGCATCCTGCAAATCATTATAGATTTCCACAGCTTCCTTGATCAAAGGATTTTCTTCCTGCAGTATTCATTCAATCCACCCATTTACTGATCTCCCTTTCTGGCCAAGTTTCTCAAGCTCGTGATAAGAGAAGTCATCAATAGAAGCTGAAACTACTAAGGCCATAGTAGATGAGGACTCAGTAGATGAAATGGGCTATGTAACTCTCTGTAACAAAGATGTGAGTTGTTCAACCTTAGCCTTTAGCTCATCTTTCGTAGCTTTATCCTTGTCATATTTTGCCATCAGGGCCCCCAGAGTAGTGTGAACATCTTATTTGGCCCCCTCATGAGTGGCCTTTCCTAATGAAAATCTAGAAATCTGATAATCTGCAGCCGTGATTGTTTCCTTGGTTTTTCCCTCAGTAGGAGTAGCGACCTCTATCACCCGTTCTCCGGATGAATTTACTTGTCATATTTGACATGGTCCTTGGTCTCTTGGCCTATCTTTTGGGTGTTTTCTCCAAGATGTTGAGATCTATGACATCTCCTAGAGGCACCTTCTTTTTCGCTTGGGGGTCTTCCTGAATAGCCACTCTGGAATAGCTAATAATGAAGAAGATGGAGTGGTAGATGTGATACTTAAGGTCTGAGTTGAGGCAAGGGTACTGGGAACATTCATGGGTGTCTGGATAGAAGTGGCAATGATGGATGGGGTGGATGTTACCACGAGGGGAATTGATATAATGGTATTGGAATATGGAATGGCCGAACAAGGAAGTGATTAAGGAAATGGAGGAGGGAAGGGTGATCCAATATTCTCTCCAACCGAGAGAGCTAGAAGGGATGAGAATACTTGGGCCATAGAAGGAGATGGGAAAGATGAAATGTTGGCAGAAGTGGGAGGAACTGATAGAGGAAGGGACGATGGAAGAGAAGAAGGAAGTGATGGACCTTGTGAACAATCAGGAGAATCGTTGACCACAATCACATATGCCACGCTTGCTATAGGTATTGCCTAAGAAATAGGAGTTTGAGGAAGAGATGAACTTCCAACAACAAATGAAATTTTCCTTGGTACTGTGGGGGTCTTCTGAGTTGACCGCTTTCCCTTTGTGGGTGTTGTTGGGTTTAGGACTGGTGGGGTTGTTGTATTTGTAACTTGCTCAACTCCTTTGGGTTTGATCCCAAAAGTAGCCAACCACCTGTAGGTCCTTTAAAGAATGGGACCCGCTCTATCTTTTGTATTGGAGCATTCCTCTTGATACCAATCGATCCATGGAAGTGGTTGATTGGCAACATCTTCGGTCTTATATGC
Organism: Taxus wallichiana var. yunnanensis; assembly: GCA_018340775.1. NCBI lineage: Eukaryota > Viridiplantae > Streptophyta > Pinopsida > Cupressales > Taxaceae > Taxus > Taxus wallichiana. Next base: position 372,812,846 of record CM031238.1, on the reverse strand, counting down.
TTCGTCCAATACTTCACCATCATCTTGCAAATCTGTCAGGATCTCAGCTATCCCATACTAGAAAATTTCATCTACGTCCAATCTTTCATAATCTCTTTGTCGATGATATACTCATCCCGACAATGAATCCAGATGTCTTCTAGTTGAGATGTATGGGAAGTTGAACGTCCTGTCTCGCCAAACTTTCCCAAGTAGTTGAATTTGGTTCTTGGATGAAAATTCCATAGGGTTACCTCAACCATCTCTGTGTCAACATTCTTGGCTTTGTGAATGTTCAGACAAGTGTACCTGCCAATCGAAATCGAAAATGCACTCTTGCCTTATGGCACTTGTTTTGGATCCGATGGTAATCCAATAGTTGCCAAACCAGCTCTAGTAGAACCCATTTTTCCATAGGACACCTTGGCAATTTGCTAGGGTCACCAACGAAATCTGAAATTCGAATGTAGGTGAAAGTGGGAAATTGGAGATAGATGGCTCCCCATTCCCGTACTTCTTTGAAGGTTTCATAAAAATTCTCCAATTGTACACCTCTTTGTCAAAACAGAGAGGATGACTGCAAAGAAAGCATCACTGACCCTTCGAAAGTGCTTACATCCCTTACTCAGAGTGAGTTGGGGGTAGAAGTCATAAATCTGGGATGTGCTCCAAACACCCTTGGTATTTAGTCTGGAAAAATCTCCCTTGGCAACGGCAGCGTAGACCAGGAATGATGTCATGTAAAAGGATTTAGTGGTTGACACTCTACCCAACTGATAACAAATGGAGCTACTGATATGCTCTCCCCACCTGATAAGCTCCTTATTCTTCTTGATAGTGGCAATGTATAAAAACATCCACTCTTGGAATTCCTTGCAGATGGGAGGCCTAAACTCAACTTAGCAAGTATGATTATGTCATTGACTTCCTAGATGAAGTCTTCCCTGTATAAGGTTTTTGGCAACTTGGCCATGCTCTTGGCCAAGTAGCTTTTCATGACAATCTTGGTACATGAATCAACATCCTTGTTCCAATGTTCTATTGCGATTTCGGGTGAAATAGTGGCATAGTCTTGAACGTCATATAGCCTAAGAAGATCTTCAAAGAAATTAGGATCTAGGCGAATGACCACCTTGTCATCATCACCCTTAACTGACATAGAATCTACATTGAAGTGGGTAGCTGCAACTAGAAAAAACTTAGGATAATGCATTGAAGCAGGAAAACCAGCCGCAAGGACAAGCCCACTGTCATAAATTACTTGCATCCATGGCTTTTTGTTAGGAGCCTTTACTCTGCTCCAGAAATATAGGAAGTCAATCTGACCTAAGTCAGTATCCCCTATGTTGCCTAGATCAAATGATAGGAAAGACTGAGGAGCAACTCCAAGGAATGAATATTTCATCTTCTCTTTCTCTTTTGAAGTAGAAGTAGACATGAAGTTCTAGATTTTGGAAGCCAAAGAAGGAAAAAATAAAAAAATCCAAAATTCTGTAGGATGAAAATCTCTGAAATAAATCTCCAAAGTCACAATCTCTCGAAAGTCTAAAACGCCAAGTTCTAAAAGTTCGAAAATAAAATCGCTCGAAAGAAAGCTCCAAAATGAGAGTATTCGAAATTCTAAAATGAAAACCTTTCAAATCCCCATGAAAATGTCGAGATATTTTTCAAGTGAAAATGACCATAGAAAATTGAGTTTAAATAGAAAACCCTGACATTTATGGCGAAAATCCGATCTCGTATGGGGTTGGTGAAGAAATAAATGCTCAAAAAACTCTGAAGTTCCAAACCCAAAACCTAAAAGTTTGAAAATTTAGAAATTCGGGATTTCAGACTTCGGAAATTTGGAAACAAAATGTGAATTGGTGATGAAAAGTTCCAAAACCCAAAAGTCGAAAATTTGGAATTTTAGACTTCGGAAAAAATGAAACCAAAACACCAAATGTTCGAAAGAAAACTCCGAATTCCAAAAACCCGAAAGTCTAAAAATTTGGAATTTCAGACTTTCAAACTTCAAAAAAAAACTTCTAAAATGAAAATTTTGAAAATCTAAAATCTAACAATTAGACTCTAAGACTTGGAAATTCATTGTATAGGGGATTTCTTAAAAATTTTGTCCGACCTCATTTGACTTATCTTTTAGGGTAAGTTAAATTGCTAACATTTTTGTAACCTCCAAGGAAAACTTGCCTGCTAAGCTTTTCTAGCTTTCGTTAAGCTTTTGACAGAGCTTTAAGCAAAACATTGGGCAAAGGAGTCCCTAAACAACAAAAACAAAAGAAGAAAAAGAAACAAAAGAAAACAAACGATGTGTAAAGCACTTGGAGGAAAGACAAAACACATACAGGGTGAAACAATCTCAAAAGAAAGCCTTGAGATGTATCCCATTCACATGAATGGGTAATTCTTCTCCATTGAGTCTGGATAGATGAAAAGAATTCACCTCTTTACAACTTGTGATAATATAGGGCCCACTCCAAAGAGCATCAAACTTGGCATGCCTGCTTGGTTTAGCTCGATCTTCATCCCACTTAAGAACCAAATCTCCTTCCCTGAATAATCTATCTAAAGCTTTCTTATCAAAGGATTTTTTGACCTGGGTCTGATGATGTGTGAGCGTATGCATAGCTATATTCCGAGTCTCTTCTAACTCCATGAGTTCAAAAAATCTCACTGATTAAGGCGTCATCTTCCATAACCTCAAGCCGATAGGCCAAGTCTAAGGAAGGTATTTCCAACGAAAGCGGAATTTTTCTTCCCATCCGTATACCATTACGAAAGGTGAAACCCCAATGGCCTTCTTAGGCATTATTCGATCAGCCCACAGAGCGACCTTAAGTTGAGTATGCCAGGTCCTTTTATTTGCTTCCATCGTGTGCTTGATGATCCTTATCAAATTCTTGTTGCTAGATTCGGCCAACCTATTTCCTTGCGGGTAGTAGTTGGATGAAGTCTTGAGGTAGACCCCGTTCTTGACTACCCATTCACTTATCTTCATCCCGAGGAATGCCATTGCATTGTCAGAGATAACAGTAAATGGAATACCGAATCTTGTCATGATATTTTCTAAAAATTCAAGAACAGCCTTTTCATTGCTTTCCTTCAAAGCCACTGCTTCTGTCCAGATGAGTGAAATAATCTGTAGCAGTAAGAACCCATTTATGCCCTTCACTAGATGGAGGATTAATCATACCAATAAATTCCAACCCCCACTGAACAAAGGGTTGATCCACCTGAATGGGGTGCAACGGAAGTGCTTTGCCAGCCTCTGTTTACCCGTAAAGAGAGCACATTCCTTACATTTTCTTACCCAAAAATGAGCATCTTTGAACAAGTCTAGCCAGTAATAACCGGCCCGACATGATCTTGGTAGCCATCATTCGTGCTGAATAATGCCCTCCCAAAAGGCCATTGTGAAACTCCTCCAATATCTTGCTTACCTATTCTGGCTTGATGCAATGCATAGGAGGACGCCATTCAAATCCTTTCAAAAGAGAACATTATCCACCACAACGTATGGAATAGACTGGAGGCGGAAAGTGCGTCGTTGAACCTTATCCATATTTGGAGGATATACCCCAAAGAGGAGGAAATTTTGCATCTTAGTCAACCAATCAACCTGATCATTTTCACCATCAGTATTGAGGAGTGCAACATCTTTGTCCTCTTTAGTTTCCATGTCTGCAGCCAACTATTGGCATAACCCCTTGCCTCTGACAAGCTTAGTGACTTTGATGTATACATCATACTCCATTACTTTCATGATCCACCCAGCGCATTTCTCATTCATTTCTTTATTCAATAAAAATTCTTTAATGCCGGGGTGAGAAACCATCAAATGCACCTTGTTATTGGACAACATGTGCCTAAATTTTTTTAGAGCTCGAATGACTACAAAGACCTACTTTTTGATGAATGAATATTTGAGCTCATACTCCTTGAGAGACTGACTGAAGAAGGCAATTGGTTGTTCCATCAGATCATCATTTTGCTGAGTTAGAATCCCTAAAATGCTTTCTGTCCTGTGAAGGCATAGAGAATGAAGTCTTTATCGAACTTAGGATTCACCAATGTGGGCACCTGTGAAATGGCTGTTTTGATAGCCTCAAAACTTTCTCTTCCTTCCTTTGTCCATGAAAATGGAATATTATTTTTTAACATGGTTGTAAGTGGCTTGGCCATTGTTGCAAATTGGGGAATGAATCTTCGTACGAAATTAATGGTTCCTAGGAAGCTCTGAGACCCTTCTTGTGACTCGGAAGAGATAGGGACATAATTGACTGGATTCTAGTTGGATCAATGGACAATCCTTCCACAGAGATGATATGTCCTAGCAAATTTCCCTCTTGAACTGCAAAAATACACTTCTTAGGATTCAATGAGACCCCAAAGTCTCTGCATCTTCGAAAACCTTTTGTAGATGTGCAATATGATCCTCAACATGCTTGGAATAGACAGTTATGTCATCGAGGTAAACCAAGATAATATTGTTGATGAGCCCTTTGAATGCCATATCCATAGCTCTTTGGAAAGTAGCCCCTAGCATTAGATAGCCCGAATGGCATCTTGTTGTATGCATAAGTGCCCCATTTAGTAGTAAATGTTGTCTTGAATTGATCAGATTCTTGGACCCGAATTTGATTATACCCTGAATATCCATCGAGTAAAGAAAACCTTTGGGCCCCCGATACTATTTGAAGAATCTGTTCCATTGATGGCAGAGGGTAGTGATCTTTTAGCGAGGCACGATTCAAATCCCTGAAGTCCACGCACAATCGAATTTCACCATTCTTCTTTCTTACAGGTACCAGATTGGCCACCCATGATGAATGTTTGATGGGAAAAATTATGCAGGCTTCGATAAGCTTTGTTAGTTCCTTCCACATTAATGGCTCAATTCGAGGGTTGATCGGCCTCTACTTTTGATGAATTGGCTTAGAATTTGGGTCCAGTTCAATAGTATGTTGTGCTAGGCCTGGATCAAAACCACACAGGTCCTTATAACTCCAAGCGAAGATGTCATGGTATTCTTGACACAACTCAGTGAAAGATTTCTTTTCTTGATTAGTGCACACTTTTCCAATCTTCAGAAATTTCTCGCTAGCTACCTCAACCTCCTCAAAGTCTTCTTCTTTGATTGTCATGTTAGTGCCCACCACTTGACCTGATCATCTATGTCAAAAATGGATTTGAGTGACTAGGCCTTTTGGTAACTTATTTCCTTTCAACTAGATGACTTGATCACCATAGGATTTCTGAAATTTATCCTGATGTTTGACTGATGCAATCTTCTTCTTGTTGTTGTAGGAAGAGGACAATTTGTTCATCACTGTCGAACACTTGCCAACTACTCACATTATCGGTACTAGCAGGACGAACCACCATTTTGACGATTTGTTGTCTTTCCTCCATGATATCGACAGGTATGTCATATTGTGAGCCCACCGTGGCCAGCCTATCAGCGTCTTGATTCTAACTTCTGGGAATTGCATGAATTCCAAAAGCCTCAAAATCTTCAATTAGATCCCAAACTCAATTTTTGTATGATCTTAGAAGATCGTTCTTGGATGCACTGCACCATTACTTGATGAACAACCAACTCACTATCTCCAAACACAATCAGAGCCTTGATTCCCCTCTTTTGAGCTAGCTAGATCCCTTGCACTAGGGCTTTGTACTCAACAACATTGTTGGTGCAACTAAACTCGTAATCGGAAGGATGAGAAATATTTATCTCCTTTTGGAGAGATCAACATAACTCCTGCACCGGATCCATTTTTGCTCCTTGAGCCATCAAAGAAAAGTTTCCATAGTCCCTCGGAATCACTGGGTGCTTTGACCAATTGTGGTACAATCACACCTTCCTCGTGTACACAGTATGTTCCCAATCTAGTCTCTTCTAAAAATAGCACTGCACTCTTCATTTGCCAGCAAATCGTCATATGGGTCGTATTGGTGATCTGTACTTACTTCATCAAGGACTGTGTCAGGAACCTCCTCTATGAGAGTAGTCAGTTTGTGGTCTACATCTTCCTCTTTAGGTTCACCAATGGCGTAATTTCCATTTACGGGCTTGACTGTGTATGGTTCCACATGGTTGTGGCAAATGGGTTCAGCTCTTATAGTCACCTTTGTCCCATACCGAGTTCTCAAAATCATGTGCGACCAGTCTGCTGATAAATAACCACCCATTTTGGTGGTGAAATCTCATGATAAGAAAATGGAAAAGAGAGGAGGGAGATCGATGACCGATATGTCCTGTGTGAATGACAAACTGGGACATGCATGGACGGTGAGTTGTAGCCCTTTAATGATCCCAACAGTCTTGACTGCCATGCCATCCAACTGAACTACTCCTTTTGAAATTGGGGTATATGAAATCCCCAACACGTCTCGCAATCTGCTTAGGCATGACAGAACTACTGGCCCCAGAATCGATCATGCAATTATGAACCAAATGATTGCCGATGATTAGAGAGATATAAAATGGCAGTGGTTTATTTGCTCTAGGAATCCCTTTTGTCTCTGGTTGACATAGACTGGTTGATATGGATGCTCCATGACTCGATGGTTTATCAGTAGTGCCAAAACTATTCAAAGCTTCTCGTAGAAAATTCCACTGAGACGGTATTGAAAGTGCATCCCACATGGTAACGCTCAAATTAGTCTTTTTCATCTGCTCTACAATACTGAACGGTATTGCCCCTACCTTGTTGATGCTCTTATGGGCGTTAGTATCTTCTTTTGGAAAATGTTTATTCGGCACCATCACAACTGCAGGTCCATTACTCTTTGGAGATTGGCTTGTGGATACTTCCGGTGATTTCCTCCCTGCATCTTTATCTATCACTGGTTGTGTTTGAGGATGTGAAGCAGACGCTTGGTCAGCTTTAGAACTTTGTGGTTCTATTGCCCTCTTTTTGGAACGCGTATTTGAAGCCACCGAGGAGGCATCGGCATTTAGTCCACAAAAATCATCAGATTGCCAATTTACTAATGTGGTTTCTTCAGTGATTGGAGTCTGATTATCTTGGGTTGTTATCTCAACTACTAATTTTGATGGGCTGGATATACTTTGGACCATGAGAGCCTGACTCAAAACTCCATTTGGGCAGAGATTTTGATTGTGGGGTTGGGAACAAGGATAACACCACTCATAATCTTGGATGAGATTGTTTTGGATGGAACTATGGCTCTAGAAGAACTAGTAGTAGAAGGATTTCAGGAATTCAAAGGTTTAATATTTGCAGCTTGGCTTATGGTTTGGTTTTGTGGACTGGATCATTTCCTTGAAAGGGAGAATGGTTCATTTGATATTGAGATTGGAAGGGGCAAGTATATTGGGACTGCTACCTCTTCATTGCCACAAGTTCGTTCCTGAAAGTTTGCAATAGTGACTTCACCTCAGCCAGGTCATTAGCAGGGTTGGACGTAGGCATGGTTGTTAAATTCAAGTTGCTTGGAATTGGCACAAGAGCTAGCTATTTGCCTGCAAGTTCTACAAACATAGGCATAGGAGGCCTAGGGAAATTTTACCTACTTGAATTAGGCAATTCTTAGTTGTGACAGCAATTTCATAGATGTCAGGAACAATATTACCTCCCATTGATTGAATCAGGACAGCAATATCACTATTCAACGCTCATAAATAATATAGGAAAGCACTTTGTGGAGATGGATGTACAAGAGCTGGAATTCGCTTCCAAGTTTTGTCAAAGTGGAGATTGAAATCACTCATATATTCTTGAGGAGATCTTTTGATGGTATGGAATTGTTCCACAAGGGATAAATGATCACTTTTGTCTTCGAACTGCTTGCAAAACTTGGTGCCCAACTCATTCCATGTAGTAATCAAACCAACGTTTAAGCTCTTGAACCATTGAAGTGCCCTTCCTTTAAAAGAAGTAGCAAGAATACAAACTCGCTAAATTATCTTCTGCGATATCAGAATCGCGCAAATGCTTGCTACATCCAGTATGTGTTCCCAAGGGGAAATATTAGTTTCACTATTAAAAAATGGCAAACTTTTAAGGGCGGCTACTGGTATAGTGTCTCTCTGCGCCAACTACAGGGGGCTGCTAGCATTAAAAGGAGGACAAGCATTTTCCACCATTGTGAATCTACGTGGATTATACCTTGGTAGAGGAAAATGTCTGTCAGGTGGAGTTGAATGCCCCCTATGAGGAAAAGCCACAGGTGTGGCGACTGAAGGACTTCTACCTCTTCTTCTTGGAGGAGATAATGAAAGCTCTGTATGTTGATAATTTCCCTACCTTGAAGAAGATCTTGTATGAATCCTTCACATAAGTTGATATACTAAACTTTGAAATCCAGAGATATGGAGTCGCCAGGTACTTAGATTGATAAAAATGAGAAGAGAAGTACCAACTCTATCCCACCGGGGTGCCAAAAATTGTTGTCACAAAATCACTGCACCCTCCTAATGGCCTAAAAATGAATCACAACATTTGGTGTGATAGTGACACATGGGATCATCTCTCAAGCTATGGGACTTAGACTAGAGATGAACCTCCAGAGAAAGGTTGGCTTCCTTTATTTAAACTAGATGCTCTAACTCTTCATGGGATTAAGGAGAAATTGCAAAGAAATAAATCCTAAACTAGAAGTGGTGATGCACCAAAGAGCAGGGATGTTCAACTTTTGGAAGGGTTATGTGAGTGAGATGCTAGCATCCTAAATCACTTTCACCTATTGTAACTAAAAAGGGTATGAGTACCACAAACTAGAAACACATGTTCCTTTGTTAAACTTATACAAAAGAGAAAGAACATGATTTGGTTCAGATACACAGATAACTTTATTGGAAAAATTAACACAAGCACATCTTAAGCACCCACTTTACGCAAAATAAAGATAATGTAACTTCTAATCAACAAGGAAAGGTACAATCACAACTAAAGATAAAATAACCACATCACTTTATCTTGGCATACAGTAAATAATCTGAAGTAAAGGCAAGTTACTCAAACATACTAAGGAATCACATTCACAAAGCATGTAATAAATAATTATTTCACACAGTAATTCAGACTTTCAAATGGCAGAGTGTAATTCTCGAATAAAATTAAAAGGGACTTCACAAATATCTAAAATACTCTTCTAAGCTTAAAGAGTAAAATCACCAAAATCTAGAAATTGTATATTCCATGAACTCTAAGCATTCATCTATTTATAAGTTCCTTAGGCTAAGCCATTACAACTAGGCCCTTAACTAACATTTTACTAAAAATAGAAATTTCATTAAATTAAGGGAACAAGCTCCCATGAAAATAGCAAAACTGTTGCAAGGGTTTGACCGAGTCAACCCTGCAACTCTGACCGATCTGGAGCTCGAATTTGTCCTTCCATGGCCGCTCAATCTTGATTTGGCTCTCAGAACTTTTCATTTTTTTCTAAGCTCCTCCTGGCTTTCCTTCCATATAGCCAGTCTTTGATTATATTCAAAAAGTGTTTGATTATTCCTTGGATCTCCTCATCTTCAGGTCCAAATGCGTAGTGACTTACTACGTCTACTATCTCAATCTCTCTGGTAATTCAGGCTGGTATTCTCTTCATCTTGAAAACAACCTTGGACATCCTTCCAATGAAGTTCTGACACAAGACCATTCTATCGATGGAATCATAATTGAAAGTTCTTATGACATCATCATCCCGCTTCACCAAGTCTTTGAAGTTTTCCTGAATCTATTCTTTAGGGAGGGCATTGATACTCTCATTGAAGAATTTACAATGAGTACCATTAAATTCTTCCGATATGTCATTCAAGGCGTCTGTGATTTCTAATCGCTTGTCATCCAACTTTTTAATCAAGTCCTGTAACACCCCGACACCCGAACTCCATAGCCTTATAATATTCAAACAAATTTGAGGCATCATCAATCACCACCCCTTCCCGAAGAAGAAATTCGAACCCACCGCCCTAACCTCTTCCCATGTTGTTAGATTCGATTCAAATTGTTGCTTCCTCGAGAAAACCTCATCCATCTTTTGAATAATTATCCTTGCATCTTAAAATCATTATAGATTTCCATAGCTTCCTTTATTAAAGGATTTACTTCCTGCAGTATTCGTTCAATCCACCCATTTACTGATCTCCCTTTCTGGCCAAGTTTCTCAAGCTCGTGATAAGAGAAGTCATCAATAGAAGCTAAAACTACTAAGGCCGTAGTAAATGAGGACTCAGTAGATGAAATGGTTGTGTAACTCTCTCAGAATAAATATGGGAGTTGTTCGACCTTAGACTTTAGCTCATCTTTCGTAGCTTTATCCTTGTCATACTTTGCCATCAGGGCCCCCAGAGTAGTGTGAACATCCTGTTTGGCCCCTCATGAGTGGCCTTTCCCAATGAAAATCTAGAAATCTGATAATCTCCAGTCATGATTGTTTCCTTGGTTTTTCCTCAACAAGAGTAGTGACTCTATATCACCCATTCTCCTAGATGAATTTACTATCAGATTTGACATGGTCCTTGGTCTCTTGGCCTATCTTTTGGGTGTTTGCTCCAAGATGTTGAGATCTATGACATCTCCTAGAGGCACCTTCTTTTTTGCTTGGGGTTCTCCACTTCTGAATAGCCACTCCTAGAGAATAGCTTATAATGAAGAAGATGGAGTGGTAGATGTGATACTTAAGGTCTGAGTTGAGGCAAGGGCACTGGGAACATCCATGGGTGTCTGGATAGAAGTGGCAATGATGGATGGGGTGGATGTTAGCACAATAGTGGGAATTGATACAATGGTATTGGAAGATGGAATGGCAGAAAAAGGAAGTGATAAAGGAAATGGAGGAGGGAAAGGTGATCCAATATTCTCTCCAACCGAGAGAGCTAGAAGGGATGAGAATACTTGGGCCATAGAAGGAGATGGGAAAGATGAAATGTTGGCAGAAGTGGGAGGAACTGATGGAGGAAGGGACAATGGAAGAGAAGAAGGAAGTGATGGACCTTGTGAACAATCAAGAGAATCACTGACCACAATCACATCTGCCACAATCTTGGCTATAGGTATTTCCTGAGAAACAGAGTTTGAGGAAGAGATGAACTTCCAACAACAAATGAAATTTTCCTTGGTACTGTGGGGGTCTTCTGAGTCGACCGCTTTCCCTTTGTGGGTGTTGTTGGGTTTAGGACTGGTGGGGTTGCTGTATTTGTAACTTGCTCAACTCCTTTGGGTTTGATCCCAAAAGTAGCCAACCACCTGTAGGTCCTTTGAAGAATGGGACCCGCTCTATCTTTTGTATTGGAGCATTCCTCTTGATACCAATCAATCCATGGAAGTGGTTGATTGGCAACATCTTCTGGTCTTATATGCTTCATCCAATACTTCACCGTCATCTTGCAAATCATCAGATCTTAGCTATCCCATACTGGTGAATTTCATCTACGTCCAATCTTTCATAATCTCTTTGTCGGATGATATACTCATCCCGACAATGAATCCAGATGTCTTCTAGTTGAGATGTATGGGAAGTTGAACGTCCTGTCTCGCCGAACTTTCCCAAGTAGTCGAAGTTGGTTCTTGGATGAAAAGTCCGCAGGGTTACCTCGCCATCTCTGCGTCGACATTCTTGGCTTTGTGAATGTTCAGACAAGTGTACCTACCAATCGAAATCAAAAATGCACTCCTACCTTGTGGCACTTGTTTTGGATCCGATGGTAATCCAACAGTTGCCAAACCAGCTCCAAAGAGAACCATTTTTCTGTAAGACACCTTGGCAATTTGCTAGGGGCACCAACGAAACCTGAAATTTGAATGTAGGTGAAAGTGGGAAATTGGAGATAGATGGCTCCCCATTCCCGTACTTCTTTGAAGGCTTCATCGAAAATTCTCTCGATTGTACAACTCTTTGTCAAAGTGGTAGAGGATGACTGTGAAGAAAGCATCGCTGACCCTTCGAAAGTGCTTGCATCCCTCACTCAGAGTGAGCTAGGGGTAGAAGTCATAAATCTGGGATGTGCTCCAAACGCCCTTGGTATTTAGTCCAAAAATCTCCCATGGCAGCGGCAGCATAGACCAGGAATGATGTCATGTAAAAGGATTTAGTGGTTGACACTCTACCCAACTGATAGTAGATGGAGCTACTGATATGCTCTCCCCACCTGATAAGCTCCTTGTTCTTCTTGATAGTGGAAATGTACAAAAACATCCACTCTTGGAATTCCTTGGCAAATGGGAGGCCTAAAACTCGGCTTAGCAGTATGATTATGTCATTAACTTCCTAGATGAAGTATGTCATTTAAAAGGTTTTTGGCAACTTGGCCATGCTCTTGGCCAAGTAGCTCTTCATGATAATCTTGGTACATGAATCAAAATCCTTGTTCCAATGTTCTATTATGATTTCGGTGAAATAGCGGCATAGTCTTGAACGTCAGGTAGCCTGAGAAGATCTTCAAAGAAATCAGGATCTAGGTGAATGACCACCTTGTCATCATCATCCTTAACTGACATAGAATCTACATCGAAGTGGGCAACTACAACTAGAACAAACTCAAGACAATGCATTGAAGCAGAAAACCAGCCGCAAGGACAAGCCCGTTGTCATAAATTACCTGCATCCATGGCTTTTTGTTAGGAGCCTTTACTCTGCTCTAGAAATCTGGGAAGTCAATCTGACCTAAGTTAGTATCCCCTATGTTGCCTAGATCAGACGATAGGCAAGACTGAGGAGCAACTCCAAGGAATGAATATTTCATCTTCTCTTTCCCTTTTGAAGTAGAAGTAGACATGAAGTTCTGGATTTCGGAAGCCGAAGAAGGAAAAAATCTGAAATTCTGTAGGATGAAAATCTCTGAAAGAAATCTCCGAAGTCACAATCTCTGAAAGTCCGAAATGCCAAGTTCTAAAAGTCTAAAAAGAAAATCACCGAAAGAAAGCTCCAAATGAGAGTATCCAAATTCTGAAATGAAAACCTCCGAAATCCCAAAAATGAAAACTTCCGAAATGGAAATCTCCGAAATCCCGAAAGAATGTTTTCCAAACAATTTTCTCCAAAGTTTTTCTCTGAAATGGAAATTCTCAAGTGATTTTCCCCGAAACTCCGAAGTGATTTTCTAAAAATGCTTTCTCCAAAATGATTTTCTCCAAAGTCCCGTAGTGATTTTCTCCAAAGAGAGTTTCTTGAAAATATTTTCTCCGAAAAGACAAACTAGCAACTCTACAAAACTTGAGATCTACCTCGAGATGATTTTGTGAATAACCTAAAAACTGGAGATAACTCAAAAATGAAAACATGGTGAATGGGAAGTCCATTATTCAAAAAACACATGAAGAAACAAAAGGAAAGAAAATGGGAAGACGAGAACAAAAAGAAAATCTAAAACCAAAAAGAAATAACAAAAATAACATACCTTGAAAAAGGATGTCGAAAAGGACAAGAAAAGGGGATGTCAGAGATATTTGTCAGGTGAAAATGACCATAGAAAATCGAGTTTAAATAGAAAACCCTAACATTTATGGAAAAATCCAATCCGTACGGGGTTGGTGAAGAAATAAATGCTCGAAAAAATCCGAAGTTCCGAAACCCGAAAACCTGAAAGTCTAAAAAATTAGAAATTCAGGATTTCGGACTTTGGGGATATTTGCAAACAAAATATGAATTGGTGATGAAAAAAACTCCGAAAGTCTAAAAATTTGGAATTTTGACTTCAGAAAAAATGAAACCAAAACACCAAATGTTCGAAAGAAAACTCAATTCCAAAACCCAAAAGTCCGAAAATTTGGAATTTCGGACTTTCGACTTCAAAAAAAAAACTTTGGAAATGAAAATCAAAATCCAAAATCTAACAATTTGACTCTAATACTTGGAAATTCATCAGACAGGGATTTCTTAATAATTTTGTCCGACCTCATTTGACTTATCTTTCGTGGTAAGTTAAATTGCTAACACTAAAGGGACTCTAGAATCTTGTGGGATCCGTAAAATAGAGTTTCGATATATTTAGGAGGCTAAAGAGGGAAAAAAATTCAAGGGACCTATTGACGGCGATCACTATGAAAAGCAAATTTTCTAAAGGTTGGGAAAATGACTAAATGAGAGAACTTTAAGGGGCTATGAAATACGGTGTAGATGACTCACCAAATATTATAATGAATGCAAAATAGGCTTGATAATATGAAAAATATTATACTAACCTTGAGAGATGTTTTGAAGGTGATAGAGCTCCTAAAAGGGTTGACTGGTGATCTAGTGAGGTTGCTCAAGATTTTTACAATAGGGTGTTGATGATCCTAAGTGTAATGACGTTATTCACAAAGTGCAGCGGCTTCATTCTCGAATCTAGATTCTCGAATAACTAGGAAATGGAGGAAGAGGGTGGCTAAATAGAATTGATGGCATCATGAATAATCGTCGGCGATCATAGATCGATGTCGATTTATCCAGAGAGGTTATAAACCAAAGAAAGGAATATGGCAAATGGTTGAAACTACTTGTCATCTGAGGTTTTAGGTTGTTTGCTAAATGGTGGGAGGTTACGGATTCGGTAGGAATATGTTATGGGGTTGGGATGGGTAGGATAAAATATGCTAGGTTGGTTTTAAATGCTTAGGGGAGGGTAAATAATATTCTAGGGTGGTAAACTAGGATTTATGATGGTATTTTATGAGGTATTTAGGATAGGGATGATAACGATAATATTGAAAATGTGATTAATTTATGTCAGGTCACCTAGGGGTGAAAACTAGCATTTACAAAGGTTTCCTCAATATGCCTTTCAAGACGTGAGGCACAAGTCTGTGAAATAAGGAAATATTGTCTAATACAAGGTTCGAAGGGTCAATTTCCCCTTCCCTTTACTCTAGTCATTTTAGTAGAGCTTGGTCAAAAATAAAAGTTGTTTCTATACACTGGAAAAATGGCACACGATTATCGATGTACTTGACTTCCCAAGGTCATGTTGAGAGATCTGATGTGTGTAAGATTGAATGAATGTTAATAGGTAACTAGAGGATAATCATGGGCTAAGAACTAGTAGCTTGAATTCTTAATGGTTGAGTCAATCAAATGGATAAACAGAGGTTATGAACAAGTAGCGTAGATTCCGTATGAATTGATTCGTTGTTTCGATTTGGGTTGCTAAACTACGTTAAAAATTAGTTTTAAATAAATAATGGAAATAAACTTAGTTTAAATAAAAGAGAAATGTATTTAATCATTTAATTAACTAGATTCATTCTCGATTAATTAAATAAAACAAAATAAACCATCTACTTTATTTTTCTCGTATTCTAACAAGATTTTAAAAGAAATGAAATTAATAGTAACGAGTACAATTACTATTGATTTTGTATTTTCTATTTTATTTAAAAGAAATAAATTCTACATCTATAGACACGTGGAAATAATTAAAACTAAATGATTGCTTCTAATTAAAATAAAACTAAACCAGGAGTAGTCGATGTATTTATTCCTATGTTGTAAGATTGTATAATAGAATCTATTTCAAACAAAGAGTGCTCAGAAGTTATTAATCTAGACAAGTAGATTTCTTCTAACCAAACTTCTGCCTCAGGTTCTCGGGAGAGGAAAGAAAATATTCTCAGAAGCACTTTCTTCTTTACCTAAAAACTTTCCCTGTAGAGTGGAATTGAATTACATAGATAATAACAATGAAGAAACAAAAGAATATTACTAGCATAATATCTTCCTCTAACCTTTTTCCCATGCAGATCCACAGGGATAAGCAGGGAAGAGGATATCAATGGAATATTTATGCAAACAATACTCGGACAAGACTTGTGTACAGAAACAAAGATATCTTTCAATTCTACCAAATTAAAATAGTGGACTTATTCTATTGTAACAAATATAATTAAACAAAGCTTAAAGAAATTCAAATACACCCCAACCTGGTTACTATTGAACTGTGATAGAATTTTAGATGTGGTGTTGCATTTGTTGTCTCCTCAGCTTTCTTTCCTTCTCCAGAAATGATATCCAGATGATCCTAGGATGTGCAGAATGTTGGTTAGTAGTAGAAAAATGTAAACAATTGGTTGTGGTTAGCTGGTTGCAAGAAAGTGACTAAAAACGTATGGCAAGAAGGAACATAGCAAGAACTAGTTGTGTGTGTAATTACTCTCAAAAATTTAACAGCATAACTTTACATCCAAAATGTGAAAACTCCAACCCATCATTCGGGTGAAATCTTAGTTTTTATAAAACTTGGGGAAGAATGAGTCTAACAACACATGTCTATCAAGAAATGAAAACACATCAAAAACATAGGCGGACAACATTCTAAACATAGTAAACCAAGAAGAGAATTCTAATACGAATCCAATGAGCCTAAAAATAGATGAAATGGTTGAGAAATGAGTGAGAAAATCACTCTTGAAATATAAACACACGTTGAAAAACATGTTTTTAACTCTCGGATTTAAGACAAAAGGACTGCAGTCTTGACATAGCGATTGTGCGACCATGCCGCAGTTGCCACAACTATCGCTTACAAAACAAGCACGAAAAGGGAAAAGGGGGCCACAAGTTAAAAAATCTAACCGATGTGGAAAAGAGGATAGAAAAAGGTCAAAACAAACATGGGAAGAGGAGGGGAAGGATCTAAATTTTGATGTTACTATGGAGAAGTTTTTCTTCATCACTTGAGACTTATCACGTTCTTCCATGTATCACCATGTAATTTTTGGGTGCATACATATTGCCCATAAGGATCGACAAAAGAGAAAAGGTGGCAATTTTTTATTGGATAATCCACTGCCACAACAGAAATAATTGATAATTATGAAATGTGAAGAAACTTGGATCAAATCTATTGTTCGAGACTCACATATGATAGAGGCAAGAAAATACAAGACTAACATAGTGAAATATGAAGCTACTTGGATTAATCTTATTTGCTCGTATTTTGCAAACATCATAAGTAAACTTACACAAAACTAACAATGTGAAAATGAAGTGACTTGGAGCTTTCCTATTGGCTCTGATTTCGCAAGTGATAGAGGAAAGCTAACACAAGTTTGACAACACGAAAAAACATGGTATGCCCTTATTGGCTCGCATTTCACGACTAACAACCAAATCTACAAAAACTAACAATGTGAAGTAAGATGGAGCTTTATGATTGGCTCAAGCTTTGAAAAAATGAAAAGGTATATTAAAAGACTAAAAATTCAAAGCTAGATGGCGTAAAATAATTGGCTCTAAGCCACACAATAGCATAATTTTGCAGAGAACCAAACTATCTATAAAACCACACAACGAAGCCGATGGAGCAAAATGATTGGATCGGGATTCGTAAAAAAAGATCTAGAAAAACAATAAATATTTTAATGTCAAGGTGGACTTAGACACTCTGAACTAACTAGATCTAAAGGGATATTTTGGATCCACAATCAAAAACATCTATAAACGGCATGAAAAACTTAAAATTAACTCACAGATTTACGGATTTAAATTACAAATGACTAAAGAAAGATACGTAAGCACATATCTAAGCACGCAATTGCTCAAACATGATCTAAACAACCATTTAACCAATATTTTCAAAAATATTTGGGCGGAAATGGAATTTAAAACTTGATTAGCTTGAAGATGACTATGGAACAATTAGGGCTTCGCATATCTATAAATAAAATTCAAGATTCTTCACTCTAGCAAATTACAAGCTTCCAACTCGATCTTGCACACGTATAATCACCCTCTCTGATACCATGTTAGGGAAATTGTTGGGAATTATAATTAAAAAATTATAGATCTGCAGATAAATGTCAAAGATTATAGATTATGATGTATAATTAATTAAAAAATATTTAGATTATTATATATTGCACATTACAGAGATTAATAACCATAGTTGAAAGTAAATAACAGGAAATAAAATGAGACAGAGAACACTAGATTTAAAGTGGGGAAACCCAAAGGAAAAAAACCCCACTAAATAAAGCATTGTTTGTATTAAGAATTTATCAAGACTTTAACCCAACACTTCCACTTCGCTCCTTGGTCTCATAGAGATAATTACATATCAGTGTCTTCACAATTATACAGTTTACTTACATAAAAATCTTGAGTATATATCATTATCATGAATATATCATTTAGTACCAATCATGTGAGGGATCATCCTATATATATATATATATATATATATATATATATATATATATATATGATGGGTGAACGTCATACCATCTCACTCTTTAGCTATGAAAGACCGACTTAAGTTTATAAATTAATTTTTTAATAAAAGGGTCATAAGTAGTGGTCCACCAAATGGTATCCCCACTTGACATTATCAACCCCAACACTCCCCTTAATGTTAAGTGGGGAAAACAAAACAAGACATGCCAAATTTACCTTTTTCTACAAAAGGATTTACATATCCATGAATCAACAACAAGTGATTCAAGCTAGCATGCAAATAAGGGAAATCATACGATCTTTCCATATATAATTTCTTAAGACAATTTCTTTATATATGAAGACTTATATCAGATTATGGAGCCTTTTATAAAACAATGCATTCCCATAACTAATTCTTCACTAGGATTTACAAGTAACTTTGCATAGTGTGACACATTTACTTATTCTAAAATGGAGGAAGTATTGGAAGTTTACAACAGTCGTTAAGAGGTGGCATTGTCATGCACACTCCCCCTCAATGGAAACTTTGATAGGCCCAACAAGGCATGAAACTTATAAAACTTCACAGAACACCATGGCATTGTAAAGATATCTATAACTTGATCTTCAGTCGAATATAACTTGAGATCAATATCAACATTCAATACTTTCTCACGAATAAAGTGCATATGAAATTTGATGTGCTTTTTCCTTTGAAGTTGATTTGGATTGTTTGCAAAGAAATACAACTTTGGTTGTCAAATAGAAGAGTAGTGATCTCTTTTACACCCATATGTAGTTCATCCAACAATTTTTCAGCCACATAGCTTCTTTTGTAGTTTCCATAGCACTTTTATACTCTGCTCAAAGAGAAGAGATAGAACATTGTTGGTTACTTCTTACTACTCCAAGTGATGGCACATATACCCAACTTGAAAACATATCCATAAGTATACTTTCTATCTATATATCACCACCATGGTCAGAATCACAATAGTCAAATAATTGTGTATCATTATAAGAAGAATAAAATAGGCCATAATTAATGGTTCCTTTAATATATTTCAAAAAAATTTTTGCCATTCCAATGAGCATAAGGATCCTGCATAAATCTTGAAATAATTCCTACTTCATATGGAATATCAGGCCTAGTAATAGTCAAATAAATTAGAATACCAACTAGCTGCCTATACAAAGTAGGATCAAATTTAGCACAAACATGTTTAGGATCTAACTTAACACCAACTTCAATAGGAATGGCAATAGGCTTACAATCAATCATGTTAAATATTCTAAGTAAACTCACAGCATACTGATATTGAGATGCAACAATAGACTTATGATCTTGAAATATAACCATGCTAAGAAAATGATTCAATAAACCTACATCAGTCATTTCAAAACGTTGTTTTAACCTTTGTTTGATTCTAACAATTAAATTTCTATCACTGTTAGTAATCAAAATATCATCAACATAAAGAAAAATAATGATAATATGATTGTTTCAAACTTAACAAATAAATCATTATCAAAACAATAGTTAGAGAAACCAAGATCTTGAAAGAAACTGTTAATTTTAGCATACCAAGCTCTAGGAGCTTGCTTAAGACCATACAAAGACTTTTTCATCTTACAGACATAAAGTTCCTTACCAGGTTCTTCAAAATATTTATGATGACACATGTAGATTTCTTCTTTTAAGTCACCATTTAGAAAAGCATTTTTAACATCCATTTGGTGAATCTC
Source organism: Taxus wallichiana var. yunnanensis (assembly GCA_018340775.1). Lineage (NCBI taxonomy): Eukaryota > Viridiplantae > Streptophyta > Pinopsida > Cupressales > Taxaceae > Taxus > Taxus wallichiana. The sequence goes on along the minus strand of CM031238.1, from coordinate 372,793,022 downwards.
CCAACCATATTGGGCAGCCAAAGCAAGAAGAATTCTAATAGTGCTCATCTTAGCTACAAGAGCAAAAAGTCTCAACATAGTCAAGACCAAGTTTTTGAGTGAAACCACGAGCTACCATCCTTGCCTTGAATTTTTCAATTTCTCCTATAGAGTTATATTTGATCTTATACAACCACCTGGATCCTACAATACTTCTCTTAAAAGGAGGAGGGACTAGTTCCCAAGTGTTATTTTTAATCAAAGCATTATATTCATCTTTCATAGCCTGAATCCATCTATCATCTTGACAGATTCTTCAAATATTGTGGTTTAACCTCATAGAGGGTCATCAAGGCATGATAATAATGTTAACTACGAGTTATCTTTCTAAGATTAACAGGATGAGAATCATTAACAAGACTTTAAGTCCATTTAGGAAACTTGGGATGCAAGACACTTTAAGATGACTCCCCTTCAATCTCTATCATATCTAGATCAGGATAATCATCTTCTTGAAATTTTGTTTCCATAATTTTAGGGAAGGATTATCAGGCTCTATGTCAGGAGAAATAGAGGAGGTTCATAAGAAGCATCACATAATGCATTTTCTAAGACATGAACATTCCTATTTTCAACTATATCATGCTTGAAAGGATCATAGACTCTCAATCCTTTAATTCTACAACCATAGCCAACAAAAATACAAAATTAGAGGTTGATCAAGCTTCTTTCTTTTATCCTTTGGAATGAAGATAAAAGACTACCAAATATATTTAGGTGAGAAATATATAGTTTTTTCTTTTTCCATACTTCATGAGGAGTAGCTTGATGAAGATATTTAGAAGGAAATCTATTAAGAATATAGACAACAATATTCATGGCTTCTACCCATAAAAACTTAGGCACATTAGATGCATGAATCATAGTCCTATCCATTTCTAAGACAATCATATTCTTCCTTTCTGCAATGCCATTTTGTTATGGGGAATAGGGAGTAGTCAACTCTCTTTAAATCCCACATGACACATAACTCATCAAACTTTTTACTAACATATTCACCTCCATTATCAGTCCTAATCCTTTTAATTTTCATATTAGAAGCATTTTCAACTAAGGCTTTAAATTCTTGAAACTTAGACAAGACATCGACTTTTCTTAATAAAATAAGACCGGTCATCCTAGAGAAATCATCAATGAAGCAAACAACATACAAGGCTCCACTGAGAGAAGGAACTTCAAGAGGTACCTCTCACATCATTGTGAATCAACTCTAATAATTGAGAAGGGTTGGATCATGATGTTTGTGAAATGGTTCAACATGTTGCTTACCACACAAGCAACTCTCACATGTCTCATGATCATATTTCATATTTAGAAGACCAACAATAAGATTAAGTCTATACATTTCATATAAACTTTTGAAATTCACATGACCTAATCTTTCATGTCAAATTTGAATATCATTCCTAAGAATAAGAAAATCAAAGATTTAGACACAAATCCATCAAAATATATAAGCCATTTTTCAATACCAAAAGCAATAACATTACTGAGATTATCTTTTACATACCATTTATCTTGTAGCAAAATAAATTTACAGTTTTCTTTAGTTAGCTAAGAGCAAGACAAAATATTCTTTTTCAACTAAGGAACATACAAGACATTCCTAATTACCCCATTTTTCAATTTAACATTCCCACAACCTTCATATCTAATGATGAAATTATCCCCTAGATATATATTTTCCTCACATTTAACAATATCTAAGAGGATACCAAGAGTACAAGTCATGTGCCTAGAGGCACCACTATCTAGGATCCATTCATTTTCATTTGAAGATGAGAGGGAAGTATACAGGGCAATAGACTGCTCAACATTATTTGCATAATTTTTATTTTTATCTTTCTTATTATTATTAGATTATCTATTTCTAACATTCTTAAAAAATTTGTTAGTTTTAATCTATAATCAGACTCTTTATGCCCAAATTTTCCACACTTGTTACATGTGCCATTAAATTTGACTTTAAAGTTCTAATTGTTTTTAATAGAATTAGACTTAGGATTGGATTTAAATCTTGATCTAATATTAGACTTCTAATTAGGATTACTATTATTCCTATTTTGAGTAGACTTATGATTCTAAGAGAACAATGCTTGAGAAGCAATCTCTTTTGAATAAAAATTCTCCATTACATGCTCTTCTTGAATTAACAGAGAAGACAGAGTATCCAAATCAGGCAGATCATTCTCATTCTGATATTTAGAGTTAAGAATAGAGATATAGTTTCTGAATTTTTCATGAATATTTATTTGAATAATAAAATACATAAGCTTATCTTGAAACAATTCACAATTATAGCCATCTAATTGAGCTTTAATGTTCTTAATTTTAGCTAAAAAATCATTTTTCTCATCCCCTTCATAGGAGTTGTAAACAACGCTAAAACTAGCTTAAGTATCTTAAATAGACAATTTCCTTCATGTATAGTCTCTAATTGTTTCCAAGCACCTCCAGGAGAATCCATATGACCTATATGTATTAAAATTTCATCTTTTATGCTTTGTAATATGAAGGATAGAGCTTCATGTGCTCTTTAAGAGAGGGAGCTAAGATTTTCAAGAGTTGTTTGTCTCGTGGTAGGTCATTTTTCCACACCAATCACAAGATCCCATAGCTTCCTAGCCATAAAATAGTCTTTTAACCTAACTCTCCAAATACTATAATTAGTTTCATTCAATAACTAAGACTTATCCAATGAAAAACTAGCAAAACTAGCCATTTTTAATGCTCATACAGATTATGAAGATGAATACAACTAAAAATACGAATCAAGGAAGCCAAACAGAGGCAAAAAAACAAGCTACATATCTTCTTTTTAGTTATACTAATGCAAACAACTTAGGATGAATTAACAATAACTCACTTTGATCAAGTTTAAACGAGCTAGCCGAGCTTGAAACTGAGCCGAGCTACAGATCCTTAAAAGACAATTAACTGAAAAAATAGATTAATTAACAAATCAAAGAGATTTTTTACAAATATTACATGATCCTTTGTTGACGCAAATTCTTAAAAATAAATAAATAAAATAAATTCCTTATCGGGTCCGTGATGCAAGATTAAAAAACTACGATGAAACAACAAAGAAACACACGACAAAAGATGTAATATATGACACGATGAAAAACTAAATACACATGATATATTTTTTATTAGATCGCACTTTACAATGCAACAACAAGTCAAGACCAATTAATAGAATGCAAACCCATGCATACGAAAGTTGTTAATTTATTGGGATGCTTTTTCACACTCTAACAAAATACAAACAATATGCAAAAGAAAAGACTTAGTCAAACAATGTCACTTGTCAAATATATAACGACTAAAGAATGAGACACTTAGCGGCTTTCCATAACAATTTTAATATAAGGCTTCAGGTGGACTTAAAGTCCCTGGAATAAGCCAAACTTTAAAAAATAATTGAGGTCTAAAATCAAAAGACAGGTGTCACAATCTTAGTGGCTAAGATAAATCGAGACTACCACCTCAAAAGAAAGAGTCAAACACTTGTAAGACTATGTAAGGACCGATGATGCAAAAATAGATACACATGGGAAAATGCAATTGGTTTGCACTTCGCAGTGCTACCAAAATGACTAAGGCAATATGGCACACATGGAGCCTTCTTACTGGATTGCTTTTCACAAATCGACAAAGACCGACAAAAGAGAAAAGGTGACAATTTTTTATCGATAATCCATCGCCACAAATTTTGTCGATAATTGTGAAATGCGAAGAAACTTGGAGAAAATATATTGGCTTGACTTTGCATATGATAGAGGCAAGAAAATACAAGACCGATAGAGAAAAATACAAAGCTACTTGGAGTAATCGTATTGGCTTGGATTTCAGTCAAAAGGCTGTCAAAAGCAAACTTACACAAAACTGAAAATTAGAAAAAAAAAAGTGATTTAAAGCTTTCCTTTTGGATCTAATTTCATAAGCAACGGAGGAAAGCTAACACAAGTTTGACAACACAAACAAAATGTGGTATACCCTTATTGGCTCACGTTTCATGACTAACAACCAAATCTACAAAAAATTGACAATGTGAAGCAAGATAGAGCTTTCTGCTTGGCTCAGGCTTCATAAAAATGAAAAGGTCTATTAAAAGACTAACAATGCAAAGCTATATGGCACAAAATGATTAGCTCGAGCTTTGAACAACAAAATTTCATAGAAAACAAAAAGATCTATAAAAATATTGACACAAAGAAAGCTAGATGGAGAAAAATGATTGGATCGGGCTTCACAAAGACAAATCTAACAAAACAATAATTTTTTTAATGTCAAGCTTGACTTAGACACTCCGAAATGTGAAACTAACTAGATCTAAAAAATATTTTGGATCCATAACTAGAGGGTTATTTGGAAATAGCTATAACAAATATAAACGGTACAAAAAAAAACTTAAAATAATCTTGCAAATGACGGATTTAAACTGCAAACGACTAAAGAAAGATGCGAAGCATGGATCATAAAGCACGCAATTGATCAAACACAATCTAAACAACCATTTAACCAACATTTCAAAAATATTTGAGCAGAAATGGAATTTTAAACCTGATTAGCTTGAAGATGACTATGGAACAATTAGGGCTTCACAGATTCGTAAATAAACTTCAAGCTTCTTCACTCTAGCAAATTACAAGCTTCCATCTCGATCCTATACATGCATAATCTCCCACTAAACCATGTTAGGGAAATGATTGGGAATTATAATTAACAAATTATAGATCCACAGATAAATTGTTGAATATTATAGATTATGATATACAGTTAAATTAAACATAGATTTAGTTTATTATAGATTGCACATTATAGAGATTTTTTTAATTGATAAGGTGGGTTGAAGGGACCCGTTCCCTATTAAAAAATTGGGCCTAAAAATCCAAGAAGATAAATAAGAATAGTCGGGCCAAATTCTCGAAATACAAGCCTATGACACTTAAATTAAGAATAATAACCAAAGACCAGCTATTTCCCAACATGGGAAGGAGAAAAGTCTTGAATATTACCCATTCGACCTTTTTTCTTTTTCCTCGTTTAGAGACTTTACTTCATGCCATTTTCCCATGTCGATGGAACAAGTATTATAGGATCATTGTGGTTTCCTAGGAATTCCCTAATGCCAAGCAAAGACTCTTGATCGAAAACTGATTTGTCGAATATGTGCCCTCTTTTCATTCCTCCGCTTATTTCCATATTCCCCTAATTTCCCACTTTTGAAACCTGCTACTTATTTTTTGTTGTTTTTGTTGTCTTATGCTTAGAATCCTCCTTGAATTTTGAAGTTGACACCAAATATGTATTCACAGATCCCCAACCACTAGGAGTTAACGAGCTTCACTTTTAGCACCATTTTTATTTAATGGACAAGAAGCTTGCAGATGTCCTGGGTTTTTACATAATCTGCATCTAAAGGCAGTGTTTTCATAATCCAAAATCTGTGAATGCTGAAATATTCCAAATTTTAATAATATATGATCTAGTAATCCTTTACTCAGATCAATTTCAACACAAATGCGAGCATAAGTGCACATCCTTGAGTGAGTTCTATGCAGGGGCATACCATGATACCAATATTATCTAGTAATCCTTTACCCGATTAGTTACCAATATTATCCAGGCATACCATGATGCAACAGGGAGATTAGGAAGCCTTACCCAAATAGGTGTTTTGGTAACTAAATGGGAGTTTGATCAAAACATGGAAACCAAGGAGCCAAATACAAAAAACCAAAAGATTACCCTATTAGAGGTCCTTCGAAAGATAGATAGCTCTGATAATCCTCGGTTTCTCTGAAATGCACAATAAAGAAACCCTTAGAACAAAGTGAAATTTCACACTTGTTGAACCAGTTTTCAAATATCCATTGATATAGTTCGGTAGAGGAAGGCCAAAGTCCATTGAAGCGTTTGATCACAAAGATTATGAGCCGAGACGATAGTATTCCTCCACCTAGGATATTTTGATCTCTAGAGTAGGGATTTCTTTAGCTAGATTGACCAAGTAGGCCTAGTTTCTAGGATTATATCCACCACAAGTGCCTAGAATATCCTTGAAAGAGGTCAACTTAGAAAAATTAACATTTGTCTTTTTTCCATACATCTCATATTTTTTCCTTCCCGCCTTTATCACATTCGCATCTAGCTTGAAATTGATCTAAAGGGATTCTTAGGGTTTTAGGGGCTCTCTCCTTCTCCTCACAAAAAGCTTCCCCGTATCCCACCATTTAGCCCTAGTTTCATGGGACCATTTAGCGGTTCCTCCAAGTATATCAAGGGATGTCCTTAATGAATTTTCATTTCCACACCCGATCGATGCGATGCCGCTCTCTCTAATTTTTGTAGGGTTTGTGCTCTTCGCTATCATTGTTGTTTCCCGACTAATTCTCAATATTTATTTTTATTCAAATAACAGAAATAAAATGTGACAGAGAACACCATATTTAAAGTGGGGAAACTTGAAGGAAAAAAATCCCACTAAAATAAAGCATTATTTGTATTAATAATTTATCAAGACTTTAACCCAACACTTCCACTTCACTCCTCAGTCTCACAGAGATAATTACAGATCAATGTCTTCACAATTATACAATTTACTTACATAAAAATCTTGAGCATATATATCCTTATCATGGATAGATCATTCAATACCAATCCCGTGAGGGATCATCATGTGTGTGTGTGTGTGTGTATGTGTATATACATAGGATGGGTGAACGGTCATACCATCTCACTCTTTTAGCTATGAAAGATCGACTTAATTTTATAAATAAACTTTTAATAAAATGGTTGTAAGTGGTGGTCCACCAAATGGTATCCCCACTTGACATTATCAACCCCAACAATTTCTTAGTCTCATTTTTGTGTGTATATCAATTTTTTGGATTTTTAGCTCACGATTGATCGTTTACCCACACTTTACATACAAAGTGATGACATTGTACTAAAACATTAACATGACAAATGCATATATATGTCTATCTTTTTACTCGACACCCCTATTTATTCTTTACTTCATTTGTGTAATCTTTTATGGTTAGTAATGTTTGGTATTTTTCAATTAATGAATGAATGTTATGAATGATAATGTAATGTGATAAATAGAATGATGCATATGGTTACACACATGGTAACAAATCATACTTAGGAAACTTTATTTTTCAAACAATGCTTAAAATTTCTATTCCATTGGAAAAATATGTTGAAGACGATATGATGATAGGATGATCTCACTTTGTTCTTGACCCCACGCAACTAGTAAGATGTGAGGGCTCATCACCGAGAGCCAAGAAGGATGTGAGATGTATGATTGAAGTGAAAAGAGTTTGCGAGAATCGAATCGAAACGATGTACCATGAAGTAGTTGCACTCTAACATAATCATGATAGCTCCAAAGGTGATTGCAAGGAAGAATCGATCAATAATGGAAGAACTTGCTCAATAGAAACAAAGCTTGCACATAGAGGAAAGACAGCAGAGTGTCTTGGCATGCTCATAAATGAATAGTAAAAGGGTACATATAGGGTGTTGAGTAACCCTAGTGCATGACTCAATAGCAAACCCTAAACCTAACCCATGTGAGATGACCCTCCAATATGAGAGGAGGACACATAGGATAACTCACACTAACACCCCCCTTCATCGAAGCTAGGGTAGCGGCTATGAGACAGATGAAAAAGAAGACACCCCTAAATAACTAAGAAAGATGTGTCAATGGGGCCCAAAAACTAAAGGCCTGATAAGGTGCCCATATACAAACACAATCTTCCTAGAAGAAGAAGAAGAAAAGAAGGACTACATAGCCCGAAGAAGATGAGCAGTTGCAGAAGACCTCACCCCAAGAAGAGACCGTAAGTGAAGAAACTTCATCTCAGTGAAGGGCTTGGTAAATAAATCTGCAATCTAATCAGTTGTTTGAATGTACTGAATGTTGATGACACCATCATGAATAAGCTCTCGTATGAAGTGCATATGGATCTCAATGTGCTTCATCCGTTGATGCTAAACTAGATTTCTGTAAATAGAGATAGTGCTCGTGTTATCATAGTAGATAATGGTAGGCCGCCGAAAGTGGATGCCAAACTTCTTTAGAATACCCTGTAGCCAAATAGCTTCTATGGCGTTAAGCTAATCGCTCCTCTCGTATTCTACCTCTATAAATGATATCACAATTTCATTTTGCTTCTTGCTAGACCAACTAATATGACCCGAACCAAGAGAGAAACCGTAGCTGTAAGTAGATTTCTTATGATCTAAGTCACCGCCCAATCATGTGGGCCTCATCCAATTGTTTTAGTATAACTGACAAAGGTTCATTAAGAGAGGTGAACATTCTTTGCTTTGGTGGAGGTTGAATTGGTCCCTTGGTCAGTTTAAAAGGTTGACTAGTTTGGACCGTTTGAACACGTTTGGAATTAGTGATTCTGTCTCCCACCACATTTTTGTTTTTGTTAAAGATCTTAGGCTTTTTCGTGGGTTTGACATTTTGATTGTCTCTAGATTGGGTTTTGAGGGTGCCTTTGGCAATGAGATATTTCTCTATCTAAACCCATTTTTGATAACCTCCTCAAAAGTGCGAACACAATGCATTTGGAGGTGGAAAGCTATATCCGGGTTGAGGTTAGGGATAAAAATACTAACCAGTTATTTTTCAGGGAAAGCGCAAGGGAAGCGACTAGCTATCCCTCTCCACCATTGGAGGAAGTCAGGTGAAAGTCTCATTAGGGCGTTGCTTGGTGCCACATAAATCTACCATGGTGACATCACTCTCTATGTTGTACGAGAAGTGACACACAAACCTTTCTGCCAATTCTAGCCAGGTGAAAATTGATCCTCGTGGTAAGCGTGTAAACCACTCCAAGGCTTGGCCTCCGAGACTCTTGGGGAAAATTATGATGAGATAATTGTCACTATAAGACACCTCTTGACATGCCATGTAGAAATATTTAACATGATCCCGTGGATCTCCTTTCCCTTTATATTTGTCAAACTTTGGCATATCAAATTTCTTCGGAAAGGGTTGAAGGGTCATTGTCTTGTCAAAAGGATAGGGGCATAATTCTTCATATTGATATTTCCTAATGCTCCCTATATTTCTCTCTTGTAGGCTCATGAGTGTCACTTTCATAGATTGTACCTCTTGTGCGAGAAATTGTTCTCTAGTGGGAGAAGCAGGGATGTATACGCGATGATATCCTGTGTCTTCTTCTCCTTGGTTTTCTCTATGGAGTTCATTGATCTTAACCTTAGGCTTCGACTTTTGAACGTTCTTGTTTGCTTCCTTCTGTACATGGGAGGTTAGCAAAGCTAGTTGTCGACTTAGGTTACTAATTTGTTGTTGGATTGTGGTTTCTTCTTCTAAAGGTTCTTCCTCCTCGTATTGTGGAGGTTCTTCACCCGTCCCATGTTTTGTCTTGTTTCTACATGGCACTTTGATAAAGGGCATTCTATGTCCCACCACTTTATCATTCCCTACGTTAGAGGTAGAGGCATGTCCATGCATCGAATATCCTCCATATTGATAATGGGGCATTCTTCCTCAGTAGTGTTATTCGCAGTGGGATTGTTTCATTTTCAGTGGGTAGTTTGGCCCCTAATTCTACGACCCATGCTAACACTCTATCTTTGTTTCTAAAAGAAACTCGTCTAATAAAGTAGGGTCAAAATTGAATTCTTCGTCGTGGGGATTCTAATTCATTTCCACTATGATCGACCATATCTTCTATCTCTTTTTTCGTAAAAACAAAAGTCCTAGATCATGTCCAATGAAGGGGTTTGACCCTTGTCATTAGAGGCTTCCCAAGCTTGTGCTTGTTGTTCCTCGTATGTCTATTTCTTGAGTCCTAGTCATGTTTTAGGAGCCATGTTTTTATGGTGGTTTCACTAGGGTAAGTTGTAAATGTGTTCAAAACTTTGTGACCACACCTAAATGAAATGCAAGATGTATTGTTAAGAATATGAGTGAATCAACAATGTGAGAATACCAACGTGATAGAGTGATAAATCACCGAAGACATAAGCATTTGGTTATGCTTCAAAAGGTAGTCCGCGTCACAAGATGATTAACAAGATGTTTTCACTTATGCCAAGTTCAAGGGAATGAACAAAACGTAAGTAAATACAAGAAGTCAATGTGACCTCCTAACAAGATATACTAGGAGCGAGCTCAAACTTGATTAAGACCTATATCTCAAAAAGTGCCAATTACAATTTGTGAATGACACAACAATATCACCAAGATATGTTAACCAACTTTGCGAGAAAGTAAGGTATTGATATCAAGGTGTTATTGATATAACACGCACAAATGGTAACACCCAACACTCTTCAAAATTGAGGTAATAATAGAACCGAACTAAAAATCTCAAAGTATAGCTAGGAATAGTTTAAAATGTGTGCAACGTAACCTTACAATATAGATATTTATGTCGAGTTTACAAGAAACAAGACGTAAATATCAAAATTGTAGTGATACGATACAAACAAGCTAACTCTTCTAAGGAAGTCCAAGATGATGAACCATGCCTAACTACAATGACGACCTTGACATGGGTATCAAGATCACAATGGCCACCAATGATATGAATACATCTCCACGCACTTTAGACGTTTAACTTACCCAGCCACAAACATGGATGAGCGTAAATGAACAAAAAAGTGGCAGACACAATCGATTGGTAACACAAAGGTAGTCACTCTCCTTCTGATCAACAAAGTGACAAAAGAATGTGAAGGAAGCAAATCAAAAATGGGATGAAAAATGTTGGCTTCACTTTAGTAGAGTTTTTCCTTGCCCTAAGGCAAGTAAAAACTAAGCGAAAGTAACGCATCACACGTTTCGCAATGAAAATACGGTTCACAACTCAACATTGTTTTACAATAGTCAATAGTGGGCTCCTGGCCAAAGTATATCTTCCTAGGTGGTTCTCTTGTCCTAGGTGTTACAAAGATTATCCACGAGTGGGATGATTTACCCAAATAGTCCCGACTATCTTGGGAGTATCTCAAATTTGCCCCCTTGAAGCACAATGGGCATTAGATGCATCCATCGTGTACTTAAAAGGGTCACGTAGGGACAACTTGTAACTCTATCTCATAAAGGAATCACTAGTCAGATAGGTAGTGTGGAGCACTTCTTGTTTCGTCCACAAGGTTCCCTCTTGCATGCACTACTTTGGGGTTCCTAGAACCACCCCCATTGTTGTAGCTTAAGGCGTTATGCCAAAGGGGTTATGTTCTAGTTGAGCGGAGAGGGACGTACCCTTTTTGAAACCTGCAATATAGTGTTTTGAATATGTTGTTTGTTTTATCTTTTTTAATTAGATGTGGTTTGCTCAAACACCATTTGGCAACCTTGTATAACAACTATATTAGTAGTTTTTCAATTTTTGTTTTGATTCCTCCGTTCTTTGACAAGCGATGGCGTTTTGGTCCTGTATGACGATTTTTAGTAGTTTTCCATCAAAAGAGAGAAGGCACCATTTCTGATTCTCCAGATCATCCAAGGACGCAAGAGAAGAGCATACGTGATGTCTTCAAAATCCAAAAAGATATTTAAAATGGAAAAACACTTTAATTCAACTACGCCAAGTTAACCAATTCCCACTCAAATATTCCTAACAACCTCAAAGCATCAAAAGGACTTAAGAATCATTTCTGATTCCCAAGATTGCCCCAAGGGACACGAGGGAAGAGCATACATGATCTTATTCCTATAAGTAAACAATGCAAAATATTATCTAATCAAGTACAAACATGTAAAAGCAAATCTGACAAAGACAAATATATGATTAGATAAACCTACAAGAATGTTAGAACCTCAACACACTAATTTCAAAAATACAAAAGGACACCTATGCCCCTTTTTTAGCACGTACAGGTTAGGGCGTATATGCCACTCTGTGTTGTTTTGAATTACAGTGCACCTGTGCCACCCGAGAGGCATGTGCGCCACAAAAATAATGCATGCACCACTCTGTGTATTTTTTTGCTTACCATGTACCTGCGCCACCAGAGAGGCGTGTGTACCACAAAAACAATGTATGCGCCACTCTATGTTTTTTTTTGCTTACCATGTGCCTGCACCACCAGAGAGGCATGTGTGCCATGAAAACAATGTATGTGCTACCTTCGAGAAAAATAGACAGAACACTCACGCCACCGGGAGAAGGTTTGCGCCGCGAAAAAGCATGTGCGCTACCAGAAAACATGTGCGCCACCGTTTTATGCAACAGTCCTAGATTTTGACAGAACATCCACGTCACCAAAAATGTGTCTACACCACTAAAACAACATGTGCACTCTGGTTAGGGTGTGTGCGCTGATCTGACAGGTTTCAGAATGTAGTGAAGGTACAAGATTTAAACTACGTATGCGCCCGAGTTAGTGTATCTCAAGCTGGTTAGTTAGGGTGTGTGCACCGGGGTTAGTGCGCATGTGCCGAGGGTCGAAAATAGAGAACCAGATTTTAACAAAGTGTGTCCGCACCACCGAGAGGTGTGTGTGCCACAAAAACTGCACCTGCGCTCCTAAAAATGTGCCTCTGCCAGACCTGCAACCAAAATATGGAAAAAAACACAAGAAAACTCACAATATCTCAAATTTTGACAAGTTAGCTTAAGAATGGCAATAACCCATTAAAATGATGGCTATGAACATGAAGTTACACCTATCACATTAGCAAAAATTCCAAGAAAATGGACATTAATTACTACATGTGCATAATAAAAATTTAGCCAAAACAATGAAACTTAAACTAAAATGCCATGGGACTAAGTGTCCCACCGGGCGTGCCAAATGTGTGCATGTGTACTTTTCTTAATGCTAAATCAAATGGAGCAAGAACTACCACCTAAAATAGTTCTACAATCTAGCTAAAACAAAGCATAAACACCATCAAGATAAAGAACTAAGCAAGATCTAAACTAACATTATAACTTTGAAAACATAAGATCAAAACTATGCATGTTATTTTAACATCTCTACTCTCCTAGATTACCAACAAAATACATGGACCTATTTAGCTCCAATGGCAATCAAAAATTGCTTATTTGATCTTTAAAGAATGCAAGAATAGGAAGCTTAGCTCTCAACAATGGTGACCTCTCAAGAAGACAAAATGCAAGCTCTTAGTCTCTTTCTTTATATGCTTTTGCATTTGCTCTCTTAAGAAGTTTAGGTGTAGGTATAAAGGTAGAAGGAGGGCTCCTTATATAGCCCAATGGATAAAGGAAACACTTCATCCCTTTACATGTGGGATAAAGGTAAAACATGATTAGGAATGGATAAGGTTGCTTTATTAAAGGTAACCTTACTTTAGAAGGGTTTAATTTATGCTTAGCAAGTCATGGGAGTTGGGGGTGTTTTAATTAATCAAAGGTGATTAACTAATAGGTAGATGTAAGCTTATAGAAGCTAATTAGAGGAATATTAGTATGATTTAGACTATTAGAAGGGGATTAAATCAATTAAATATTGATTTATTAGTTAAATGAAGTGAAAGGCTAATTAATTAATAATAATTAATTAGTCTAGATAGAAGGGGTAAATAATTAATGGAAGGTCGTTAATTAGGTTGTTAGTTGGATAGGTGACTTAATCAATTAGCGTATTGTAATTAATTAACGACAACAAGAGGGAATATGAGCACTTTTGACGATATGTCATCGATTTGTGAGAAAGGGGATAATTAGCGCAATTTAAGTATTTAAATTTCTTGGGCGTAATTATGGGTGTCGACAAAACATCAAACAACTTATCTTCTTCATCATTCTTCAACCAACTATTAATGTTTAAAGTTTTACCTGGTTGAATTTTAACATACTTGGTTCCAATATGTGATGAATTGATTTGTGGAAAGGGTTTCATTAAAGTATTTAATGGACATGCATGTGGTAACATCATATGGTATGTAAAGAATATCTCCAAAAGTTCCGTGAGACAGAATACTAGAAGAGGACAACAATGAGAATTATGATACTTATCTCTTTGTAGGCCAAATTCTTTGTCACTCCTACTTTCCAGAAATTCTTCATCACTTCCTAATGTACTTGGCGAAACTGCTTGACCGATTAATCCTCTCCCCACGAGAATTCTCGTTCCTCCAAAGTGAAATCATTTTCAATCAAAGAGAATTGTTGTTGTCTTGGTTTCGGAACTAAATGTGGTGATTCTGGAACTATAGCCGTAGGTTCCAGAACTAAGTTTGTAGGTTCCAGAACTAAGTTCATGGGTTCCGAACTAAGTTCGCAAGTTCGAACTAAGTTCGTTGGTTCCGAACTAAGTTCGTGGGTTCCTAACTATTTCGATTACTTTGAAGACAACGGGTTCTCAACCAATGGTGGATTAATCATCTCTTCTACTTTTCTTACATGATCATGCGGTGTGATCATAGCCAAAGAAGAAAAATTTTGTTTATCGGTGTCGGAGAGATCAACCCACAATTGTTCATGATTGTCAGTAGAAGGTTGTGCGGTAAGATATAAGGAAATTTGTTTAGAGTTCTTACCATTCGAGATTGTCATATCACCTTACCCGTAATCTATCAAAGCAAAGAATCGTAGCTAACCATGGTCTACCTAAAATAATGGGATAACCCAATGTTTTACCTTTTGGCTGCAGTATAAGGAATTCAAATGGATATTCCCATGACTCCACCATAACTACCACATCTTCAATAATTCCTTCTGGTTTTGCTATAGATTGGTCTGCCATCTACAATATGGTATTAGTAGGTTGTATACTCGTTAATGGTAATGTTTTAAGAGTATCCATTGTCATTACATTGATAGCAGCTCCCAAATCTATCAAAACATTATGTACATCATTATTTCCTATAGAGACAGAAATAACAGGACTTCCAAGATCTTTGTATTTGTGAAGTAAAAGTTTTCCTGCTAATAAATCAGCAAGTTTCCCATCTACTTTGATAGTCTTGGGGTATTGTTTCTTCCTTCCAGGATTTTTCATACCTAACATTTTGATTAATTTTTTCAATTTTGAAATATCTTTAATTTCTTATAATGGTGGTATTTCAATATTCAATTTCCTTAGTTCTGTACATCAATTTAAACTCCTTGATTTCTATAGCTTCTTTGAATCTCTCTCCCGAAATGGAGTCTCAGTAGTGTTGCTATCTGGCTCCTTTTCTTTTCTTTCAATATCCTCTTTTGGAACAACAGTATTAGGAATTTCATTTTCTTCTATCATTTCAGTGATTACAAAGGGTGGACTGTTAATGATTTTCCCATATCTAGTTTGAATATCCTTACAATCCATAAAGCATGTAAATAGACTGAAATTTCTAGTCCCTGTTCCATAAATAGGGGTTGTTTGTTTGTTTCTTGGATTTGCTATTGGTTGTGCTGGCATTTGTGTTTGGACTACATTCTTAGTTTGTGAATTTTGTGTAGGGGATCCCATGATGGCCTATTGATTCTTATTTGGACATGTTCTTCCTTGAGCATAATTACTAGGGTTTCATCTAGGTTGTGACCAAGCAAAAGGATTTCCTTGACAAGCCCATGGTTGTTGATGTCCCTGAGCATACCAAGCTTGATTTGCCCAATCTTGAGGGTTCTAAGTTGGTTAAGGTACCCAAGGTGGTTGTCCCCAATTTTGTGGTACTGACTGAGCAACCCATAGCATCGTCCATGGATTAGGGACTAATCTTGGCATAAACTACCCTTGGTTAGGTTGTCTCTGAACAAAATTCAATTCTTCTGTTGTAGATGAGGCACTGGTTTGTTTAAGTTGGTTCTTAATAAAGGGAAGTAAAGAACAAACCTCGAGATCATGTTATTTAGATTCACAGAGAAGACACATTTCTATTTTATCCAAAGGACAATCTCTTAGTGCATGCTTCTTCCTACATCTAGGACAATACATAGCCAATGGTTCGAGTTACTGCATTTGTTTTAGCTTGTAATCCATCCATAGTAGAGGTTGATTGGACTAAAATTTCTGTTTTAAAGTTTGCTAACTCATCCATTAGTTTGTTCATATTTGGGTTCGACTTTTCACCGATTTCCCTTTTCTAGGTCCACCTCTTGTTCTCGGAATAGCTTCTACAAATCTCCTTAATTCCATTCATTTGTATTTGATCAATGTCTCCACCTCTTATCAAGTTAAGGGCTTCCTAGATTCGCCCCAAACCTTTAAGAAAAATGGCTTTACTTAACTCTTCTAAAAGCACAAATCCACATCTTTTGCTAAAAAAGAGGAAATTGTCTAAATAGTCTTCTATGTTTTCATCTTCCTCCCCGCTTGATTTTGAAGAATTCTTCCTTCCTATTTCTCCCTCCACAATAATCGTGGTATTTATATAGGAAGGCAAGTCCCCATTTGTGCCCAATTACTAATAGAGTTGGATGGTAATCCCATGAACCACCTCATTGTTGCATCCTTTAAAGTGGATGGAAACAACTTTAGTTTTTGATTATATGTCTTATAATCAAAGTTCTAACATATTGGTTAGGATCTTCAGATGACATCCCTCTAAATGTGGGTAAATGTGTAGGTGAGATATTTTTCATTGATGTATCATCATCTCCCAATTGATTGGATAAATAAAGGTCCTATCGGTACTCCTCACTTCTCGTGCCATTTTAAAAATATTTTCTAAATTTTCCTCCCAATCAATGTGGTAAGCGGTATGTCTTGCGAAGGTGAAAAATCGGAGTAGGAGGTTGACTACTCAATTGGATATCGAAAGTCGCCCCCAAATGGATCTTCAGATAATAAGCCTTCTCCTAAAAGCTCCACTTCCTTTAGGTGATTGATCTAAGAATTCCAAAGGTGGTAATTTTTTCTCTTATCTCTCGGGGATGATGGTGCCTCCAATTCTTGATCAATTTCCGTACTTTGACTAGAGGTTGTTATGAATTCTTGTGAAGATGTTTTTGGAAGGAATCTACCCCGAGTCTCTTGGTCTATCCATATATTTTGTGATATAGTAGGGAAGATCCTTCAACTACTAGATGTATGTTTTGTTGCTCTTACTAACACTTAATTAGAAAGTTTCAACTAGTACTCCCAAACGGCACCAAAAATGATGGGTGTCGTTATTCCCTTCATTTAATCAACTTCTTGTTGATGTCATATCAAACCAAGGGTGTGTCTAAAGCTATATGCAACAAGAGTAATTTAACCGATCTAGTAGTTGATGTAGTTTTTTTTTTTGTATTTTCTGGGGGATATCTTCAATGTCTTAAGGAATTCTTGCTAAAACCTTATTTAAATCAAACTATGAAAATTTGTTAAAAGTAAACACACTGAAAGCTTTGCTGAAAGGAAACACATTGTGTAGAATGGAAACACACTTGTTGTTGGAAAATAAACACACTTGCTTTTGAAAGTAAACACACTTGCTTTTGGAAATAAACACACTCAATTTAGAATGCTTGAAAACAATTGCAAGAAATATAAGAATCTATCTAAACACCTACAAGAACAAGTATACAACAGAGTTTAACTGAAAGAATTAAAACAATAAATAATTAATAGATCTAAGCTATTTGCTGAAGAAATATAAATACCAAATAAATGAATATCCTAGTCCTTGGGGGAGTGGGCCCTTGCTCCTCCTCGAATCAAGATTTTAACAACTCAGAATTCTCTCAAATAAGAATGACTATTTTATTGATAAAACATTGAATTACAAACGTACTAGATCTGAGTACTTAGTCTATTTCTCTTCTCTGTTCTATATCTATCTTATATCAGATTCTATATATTATATATATCTATCTACTGAGTATGCTTTTATATACATTTTACAATCACAGCTTGTCTCAATCGATTATGATGAAATCGAATCATGCCTAGAATAGATGTTGAGTCAGATTGTAGTTGATCAGATAGTTGTAGGATAACTCTCCCTGGATCTGCGTTCAGAAATCTTCTCATCCTTTCCTGATTGAAAGGGTCGTAGGTGCAAAATATCCGGATGTGGTTAGAATAGATAACTCCCATCGGTTCTGGAACTTCGGAGAAGTTCCAAAACCATAGGAATTTGTTAAGGCTCAAAACCGTGAGAGTTCTAGAGCTATCCCTAGGAGTTTTGGAACTAATTCTAAAAATTCCATAACTAAATACTAGAGTTCCTAACTAAGTCCTAAAGTTCCCGAACTAATAGATTATTGTGTGATGGAGTTCCGGAACTAGCTTGGAAGTTTTGGAACTAAGCTGTGTAGGAGCAAATGATATCAAAAACATACGGAATGCTACCTGCTTCATTTCCTTGATTGATTAGACCTACTTTATTACAAAACTAAATTCAAACACACACTATGTCAAGAATTTCAGAGCTTTTAAACATTAGAATCACAATCAATCAAAAGATAGACAATTACATCCTAACTCATATCAGATTAACTAAAAGTCACACAATGCAATCAAACTTAATAAAAAGGAGAGTAAGATGAGATCATATATTATACATTAATCGGACATATTCTGCCTCATCAACATGTCAAAAGCATCACATTTTTGAGTAGAGTCCCTAAGGATATTTGGGGTACAAAAAAGGAGAGAAAGTAAGTCATCTTGCAACTAAATGTTAATGACCCAACACATGTAACCACTCGAGCACTTTTTACCTCCTTGTAGACAATCAAATCAAGGATTGAAAGGGCTTCAAAGAAATAATACCTCCTGGGTAGGCTGGAGGAGTTCAAGTTGATGTTTTGTTTCTGATAGTATGTTGTTTTTTTGTTGTTTAGTTGTAGTTATGTCCATGTTTTACTTTTTATTAGTAGCTTCTCTTTTGACTACTTTGTTGGACTTATTATAATATCTAGATTCAGATCCTATTTTGCTGTTTTTTCATGTTGATCTGTTGTTGATCCTTTTTTGTAACAGGGTATAGTCCCTTCAAAACTATTTGCCTTTAATAGAAAAATGACATCTTATTAGTTTGATAACACAATAAAGTTAATTCGTAATGATCACTTTTTTGTCTATCAACGATACAAACATGCCTTACAACGCAATCATAACATAACAATGAGATATCATCTGTTATGACTATCTCTTTCTCAGTAGTGCCCACATTTTTATAGCTCAGTTACTTGTTGCTCATTTACTCATAGACATGTTTTGACAGAGACTTGATATGTTTTGAACATTACATTAGGAGATTTGATCTGATTAGGCATGTATGGACATTTAGGTGTATAGCGTCGATTTAGCTTGATTACTATGTTGTTTGCATTATCTTATGATGTCATGGATACTAATTGATATGATGTTGTTTTGGAATGTAGTTATATTGATGGATACTTGGTTTGTTGCAAGTTGGGATTCTATGGATATATGTCATTTTATCATTGTGACTAACTTATGGTGAATTATGTATGGTTGTGCACGTTGTCATACTTTCAATTCTATAATGATGAAATATTAGTCTAGAATTCATTGATATCTTATTTAGTAGTTAATTTATATTTTATCGAAAAGGTGTGTTTAATGTGTGCAATGAGTGTGCAGTGACATGTCACAGAGAACGTGGGGACTCGGGCCAAATACGTAACTTCGCATGCATAAAGCGGCCCATGGGCTAAGCCTAGCCATGTTTATTGTTTGAGGTCTTAGCGTTAGAATTATTGTTTTGGGCACCATGGGTGACCCTCATTTGTAATGAAATATGTCTTATAATTATTAATTTTACTTAGGTGTCTAGTTGTGTTGTAAGCTTGTTTTGGGAATTAATGACCCCACTTGCATTAAGTTTTGAATTAGATAAATGATGTAATTAATCTAGAGGGTTTAGGGTCACATGTGAATCCTTGGGTGGTCCCCACACCCTCTAACCTTGTGCCAATTTTTGCCAAACCCGAAATTGGGTTATTTTGGGCATTTTTAGGGACCCCTTTTTAGTTTGGGAGTTCCCTTAACATAAAAATGAGCCCTTGGACCCTACCTAATAGGTAGGGGGCTTATTTCCAAGGCTAGAGGGAGTTTTCCCTCCCTTTTTGCCTCTTGTTTGGTCACATCTATGTAAGAGGTATGGATTAGTGTGCTTGTTAAAAGTTGCACAAAGTTTGTTTTGTTATCAATTTAGGTAATTTGGGAGAAGAGGGCTAAAAGGCATTTTACCCTTTCTCTCTTTTGTTTTGGCATCTTTGACCTTGAAGGAAGAGAGGGGTGACACATGTCACCCCCTCATTTGTGAGGATTTTTGCTTGCTCCTCTTCAAATTCTCCCTCATGGGAAAAGAAGAGAACTTTTTTTTTTGGAGTTTTTGCTTGGATGCTTGTGGATTTGGAGCTAGAGTTTGCTTGAGTCAAGAAGTGGAAAAGATTGAAGTTGGAAATATTTTTGGAGATCTTTCTTTAAGATAGGTTCCTCAAGCCTTATTGTATGTATGTATTCATGATAGTTATTAGATTTGTTTACTTGGAAATGTGGTTGTTGCATGTGGATTTTTATTTATTGTTATTTGTTTTGCACCCTCCATCATATGGCATGATGGAGTTTTGGAGTTGTGGGGAAGAGAGAGGGATTTTTCCCTCTCAATCCTCATAGGCTTGATGGGCAAGCTTTGTAGCATTTAGTTTTTCCTCTCAAATGGTTGAGGTGGGGAAGTTGGTTCATTTGGCTTGAACCTTCTTCCCCATTCTTGTAAGAAACCCCTTTGGTTTGAAAATCCTTCCAAGAAGGATATGGTGAAATGGTGGAGAAATAAGGAGGGCTTGAATGAATTAAGAGAAATAAGGAGGGCATAGAGATCTTGTTTTAATGCAACTATTATTGGTTACAATTTTGGAGAACTTCTCTCTTCTCTTCCCCATTTGTTTGAGAGGTAGAACTTGGGTTCTCCTCTTTTTCATCTTGTAAAATTTGGAGTCTTGCTTATACTTGTCTTGTACTTCATGTGGATGTATCATTGTTTGTTCACCCTCACTCTTGTGCAAGTTGTGGTTATTTTTCCTCTTTCCCATGGGCTTGGGGGAGGCTAGCATGCATCCCAACCTTGGGAAAGACATGTAATGATGCATATGGTTGGTTGGCAAAACAAGCTTCTTCTCCTTGTTTGGATTCCTTGAAGGCATGTGCATTTGGATCTCAAAGTTGAATGGTGGCTGGAGCTCTTGGTCATCTTCTTTTTATTTGTGGATATTACCTCATTGCAACCCTTTTGGGATATGGCTTTGTGGAAACTAGTATTTCTTGTAAACCCTTATTTTGTAAATTGTAATCTTGTAACCTTGAGTCATTATTGATTTAGCAACCTCCTCAACATCTTGTAAGAAGCTTGTAACTCATTTAATGAGTAGTTATGTATTTTGTGCAAAACATATTGGACATTGAATTTGAGTCCATTGTAAATGAAACTTGTGGTAACTCTTCTTCTTGAAAAGAAAATATAATACATATTGAGATCTTGCTTGTGTGTGCAAATCTGAAAATCTTAAATTTGCCTTGCAATGGAAAGGAAATTTTGTTGTTGACATGAAGTTTGGTATTTAACATTAGAAGAAATTTATTTCTACCACTAAATGGTTTTAGAAATCTGAATTTTTGTGTTCAAAGGAAAGTGGATCTATTGTGAATATGGTCTTTTTTTTTATATTTGTCAAAGAATGATAAAATAAATTAAACTCATATTAAATTTTATGTTCTTGGGTTATTATTGCAAATAAGCTTTGTAGACTTATAGAATTAAAAAATTGTTTTTGTTTGGTGCATTAACTTTAGTCTTTATACTTTTATTTCATTTTATAAAATGAAGATTATCAATTTAAATTTTTGTATGATGAAATGAAAGTAGTTTTTATTTCTTTTATTTTTCTTCCATGAGCAGTTTAGGAACTCTAATGTATTAAGTACATCTCTTGAAATAAAATTTAAAAAAAAATTATTATACCAATTATTTTATTATATATATATAATGATAAATATATATTAAATAGATAATTGTTAAATATATATATGTATAATAATAAGCGTATTAATAAAATGTAAGTGTGTGTATATATATATATTATATAACATATTACATATATTAATAAATTTCAAAACAAAAGAAAAGTATATAAAATAAACTGTGTTTTTTTTTATATAAAGAATTGGGGAGGCCGAACCCTCCCCCTCCCCATTGTTGCGACCTACCCCCCACATGGCCTCGTCCCCGCCTCCCCACCGCACCCTCGCTCCCTCCACGCCGCCCGTCCCCCTATCCCACGCCCGTTGCTCGAGCATTCCCCGCCACCACCGTGCACCACGCGCGCCTCTACACCAATGTCGTCCCCGCCCCACTCTTCCCCTACACATGTGGATTTTCCTTCCACCGCCGCTTTGTTTCCCCCTACGTAACAAAAAGAAACACAAAAAAAAAAGAAATATACCTCCAATCCCTCTCAAAGCACTACACAAAAAAATATATATGTGTATTAAACAAAAAAAAAAGAAATGTTCATCTTCATTGTATGAACCTTCAAACAATACATTGCAAAATCAATAAAACTTCATAGCTCCTCCACCTGCAATGACAAACAAAACAAATGAATGAGAAAAAGGAGATTAGAAAAGAAAAGGATAAAGATGTTAGGGCAGCATTAGGGCAAATTCCAAATCAAGGGCCAAGATTAGGTTAGATCCAAGGGCCTATGTTTACTCCTCCACATCTTAAGTCATGAACATTTTATGGGAGTGAGAAAACAAATTAAAAAGGGGATGTGGGTAATTAAATAAAGAGGGGAAAACTAATCAAGTTAAAAGGGTTGTATAGACTTAGTAAACCTTGTGTTTTTTTTTTTAAATTTATACTTAAATAAAAAAAAATTGTGTTGGGCTAAGGTTTTTGCATCTTCAGGGAAAGTAATAATTATTATGAATTTAATATTAATAGAAAAGAGGTTAAACTGGGCATTAATCCTTATTGTCTACTTTAAAAAAAAATTATCCCAAATTTTTAAGTAATATCTAATTTGATTTGTTGTCCCGAGACGGGGCATTACACTTTCACATTATCACAACAATAGGTTTCCGACATTCTTATGTGATTAATCATTAAACATATGATTAATCAATGTTCATATATATTTTAATGTATAACTAAACATGTTGTTATATTAAATAATTTGTAAATGCATACTAGCAATGTTGTAGTGTTTGTAGTATTATAAAGTCTCGTCTTATCATACAAAATTAATCAAATCATGTTGAAAGTAATCATTAATTTATACTTGCAATATTATAAAATAATCTACCCCAATTTCAGCATTATATCACTTTGTAAAATAAGGTACGTTGTACAAAACAACAACATTTATATTCATGTAATGGAGGTTAAAACCTCGTTTAAAGTACATAATGATAATGCTAACAATTAACAAAGTACAATGGGTCATTAAATGCCTTTGTCTCTTGTGAAGTAAATGCATTCACCGTTGATCAACTGCAAGAACATTTATTACAATTGTATAACTCATTACAACATTAATTAAATATGACAAAATCCATTCTTTACCCTTTCTATAGTACTCAATAAACCTACAAGCTAAAAATATTAATTACACATGGTCAATTCCAAAGAACTGGCATGGAATT
Organism: Taxus wallichiana var. yunnanensis; assembly: GCA_018340775.1. Lineage (NCBI taxonomy): Eukaryota > Viridiplantae > Streptophyta > Pinopsida > Cupressales > Taxaceae > Taxus > Taxus wallichiana. The sequence goes on along the minus strand of CM031238.1, from coordinate 372,769,418 downwards.
ACAACCCTTTATCTAGTTGTTACATCACAAAGTGATTGAACTCTTATTGTTTACCTTTATATAATTAACTAAACATATACTTAAATAAGTAAGCAACAATTTAATGATCCTTAATGTGATCAACTTCTAATCATTAAGTTATAACCATCCAAGAGGTTTAATTAATGTAAGTCTAAAACAACTAAGTTTCTAACCAATACATTTGTTCATAGTTACAAGTTATAAATCCACACCTTATTGCCTTCTATATGGTTTGAAATTAAATAATATAATAAACCATCAACAAGTAACCTCAATCCCCTTTCTTCCCTTCATATACATTATTAATACATTTTCTTTTATCATAGAATATGAAAGGTTCCCTTTTAATTTTCTATAGATTAAATAGTAATCCAAACATGAATAGGAAGGTAGATAACTTAATCTAGTTAATGTTTCCACTTGACCGATTTAAAATGATTAACAAAACCATAATAAATATCCCTTTCTTCTTTCCTTAAAGAGTATCATAATTTTATGAGTACTTCTATCTAAATAACCAGATCACTAATGCATGTCATACTTAACCAATTGAATGCCACAAGTTTATTTCAAGAATCATTACATTCCAACCATTGGATGATCAAACAAAAACTATGTTACGTCAAAACCAACATGCCCACATCTCTATTCTTATCCTTAGCAAGTTCATTTTCAAACAAAGATTCAAGATACATCACACATCCACATTTAAATATTAAACAAAACAAACTCAAACCAAAACCATCTTAAGGAAAGAACACATATGCCGAGTACATTGATGCAGAGATCCCGCAACCATTTTGGAATCTAAACATGGGTTTAAAATCGCACTCAAAACTCTACTAATCGGTTATGGCAAAGCAACCAAGGAAGGATAATCCCTTAGGTGGCTTTGTATATAAACAAAAATCAGTTTCCCTTAAATTATCTCGCACACACTGATCAACTATTATAATGGTAAATACTAACACACGTAGAAAACCATATCCTACAAATTATTGGGTTCGTCATTAAGATGGTAGTTTTATCTCGATTTTCGTGGTTCGAATCCGAACCGCATTCCCATCTTAATATAATGAATGTATATTGTCACTAGTTCCAAGCTTCATCCTGTTGGTGCTCAAATTTGTCTTGCCCCATTTTTCATTAAAATTCTTTAGATTGCAGCCTCTGTTATGTTTTCTGTCTCCCGAGATCAAATGGTGGTTGTTCTGCATTTTACGGTTTGACAGGTGTAATTTCCTGTCAAAATTACTTCTTGGCATCAGTTGAAAAGTGGCCCTTTCTGGTTGGATGCGGCTCTGCGGGGCACTTTAAAAATTCTAAGGCTCACTTTAACACAAAACATGTCCACGTGGAGGCTTCCGCCGGGTTTCCCGTACTTATACTTTTCATTCAACTTCCTAAAGGGACCTAGGACACGTGGAGGGACCGCACATGTTTGGGGACCAGCCCTTGAGTTTTATTTTGAAGAAGTGCCAGGAGGACACTTGGAGACTCTTCCGACTAAGACACGTCTTGGGCCCGCAATTGTTTGGGGTCTCTACTTTTAGGGACCATCTCAAAGTGTGTCATTGAGACACATAGTAGGTGGGGAAATAGAGGTGCGAGCCCGCGAGGAAAATATGGAACTTTTTTTTTGGAAATTAGGGATAAAATATGTAAGTTGAAGTGCATGTCCGCTAGACCTACATCGAGACATGTGTCAAGACCATTTTTCAAAGGGCGGAGGGGCGGAGAAAAATGTTAACATTTAGCTTTTTTCCAAAAAATTATAAAATGTCAAAAGGTGCCCCTAGACTGTGTCCAATCATATTTTGCCATGCGGAGGGCTCAGATTAAAAGTTGAAATGCAGGATCAACGGTCCCTATGCATTTCATTTGATTTTTCCACCATTAAATCTCCCAATTGGATTGGATAAGTAAAGGTCCTATCGGTACTCCTCGCCTTCTCGTGCCATTTTAAAAATATTTTCTGAATTTTCCTCCCAATCAATGTGGTAAGCGATGTCTTGGGAAGGTGAAAAATTAGAAGTATGAGAGGTTGACTACTCAATTGAGAATCAAAACTCGCCCTAAATGGATCTTGAGTAATAAGCCTTCTCCTAAAAGCTCCACTTCCTTTGGGTGATTGATCTAAGAATTCCAAAGGTGGCAATTTTGTTTCTTGTCTAACAGGGGATGATGGTGCCTCCAATTATTGATCAATTTCCTTACTTTGACTAGAGGTTGTTATGAATTCTTGTGAAGATGTTTTTGGAAGGAATCTACCCTGTGAGTCTCTTGGTCTACCCATATATTTTGTGATATAGTAGGGAAGATCCTTCAACTACTAGATGTATGTTTTGTTGCTCTTGCTAACACTTAATTACAAAGTTCCAACTAGTACTCCCCGGAAAACGGCACCAAAAATGATGGGTGTCGTTATTCCCTTCATTTAATCAACTTCTTGTTGATGTCATATAAAACCGTGAGGTGTGTCTAAAATTATACGCAACAAGAGTAATTTAACCGATCTAGTAGTTGATTGTAGTTTTTTTTTGTATTTTCTTGGGGATCTCTTCAATGTCTTAAGGAATTCTTGGTAAAACCTTATTTAAATCAAACTATGAAAACTTGTTGAAAGTAAACACACTAAAAGCTTTGCTGAAAGGAAACACACTAGTGTAGAATAGAAACACACTTGTTGTTGGAAAATAAACACACTTGCTTTTGGAAATAAACACACTCAATTTAGAATACTTGAAAACAATTGCAAGAAATATAAGAATCTATCTAAACACCTACAAGAACAAGTATACAACAGAGTTTAACTGAAAGAATTAAAACAATACAGAATTAATAGATCTAAGCTATTTGTTTGAAGAAATATAAATACCAAATAAATGAATATCCTAGTCCTTGGGGAGTGGGCCCTTGCTCCTCCTCGAATCAGGATTTTAACAACTCGAATTCTCTCAAATAAGAATGGCTATTTTATTGATAAAACATTCGAATTACAAACGTATTGGATCTGAGTACTTAGTCTATTTCTCTTCTCTGTTCTATATCTATCTTATATCAGATTCTATATATTATATATATCTATCTACTGCAGGTCTGCTTTTATATACATTTTACAATCACAGTTGTCTCAATCGATTATGATGAAATCGAATCATGCCTGAATAGATGTTGAGTCGATTGCAGTTGATCAGATAGTTGTAGGATAACTCTCCCCTGGATATGCGTCGAAATCTTCTCATCCTTTCCTGATTGAAAGGGTCGTAGGTGCAAAATATCCGGATGTGGTTAGAATAGATAACTCCCATCAGTTCCGGAACTTTGGAGAAGTTCCAGAACCATAGGAATTTGTTAAGGCTCAAAACCGTGAGAGTTCTAGAGCTATCCCTAGGATTTTTGGAACTAATTCTAAAAATTCCATAACTAAATACTAGAGTTCCTAACTAAGTCCGAAAGTTCCCGAACTAATAGATTATTGTGTGATGGAGTTCTGGAACTAGCTTGGAAGTTTTGGAACTAAGCTGTGTAGGAACAAATGCTATCAAAAACATACTGAATGCTACCTACTTCATTTCCTTGATTGATTAGACCTACTTTATTACAAAACTGAATTCAAACACACACTATGTCAAGAATTTGAGCTTTTAAACATTAGAATCACAATCAATCAAAAGATAGAAAATTACATCCTAACTCATATCAGATTAACTAAAAGTCACACAATGCAATCAAACTTAATAAAAAGGAGAGTAAGATGAGATCATATATTATACATTAATCAAACATATTCGGACTCATCAACATGTCAAAAGCATCACATTGTTGAGTGGAGTCCCTAAGGATAGGTGCGTAAAAGGAGAGAAATTAAGTCATCTTGCAGAATCAATGTTACTTGACCCAACACATGTCACCACTCGGGAGTTTTTACCTCCCTATAGACAATCAAATCAAGGATTGAAAGGGCCTCAAAGAAATAATACCTCATGGGTAGGCTGGAGGAGTTCGAGTTGATGTTTTGTTTTTGATAGTATGTTGTTTTTTTTGTTGTTTAGTTACAGTTATGTCCCTGTTTTGCTTTTTATTATTAGCTTCACTTTTGACTACTGTTGGACTTATTATAATATCTAGATTTAGATCCTATTTTGATGTTTTTTCATGTTGATCTGGTTGTTGATCCTTTGTTGTAGCAGGGTATAGTCCCTTCAAAACTATTTTCCTTTAATAAAAAAATGACATCTTATTAGTTTGATAACACAATAAAGTTAATTCGTAATAATCACTTTTTTGTCTATCAACGATACAAACATACCTTAAACGCAATCATAACATAACAATGAGATATCATCTGTTATGACTATCTCTTTCACATTATCACAACAATAGGTTTCCAACATTCTTATGTGATTAATCATTGAACATATGATTAATCAATGTTCATATATCTTTTAATGTATAATTAAACATGTTGTTATATTAAATAATTTGCAAATGCATACTAGCAATGTTGTAGTGTTTGTAGTATTATAAAGTCTCATCTTATCATACAACATTAATCAAATCATAATGAAATTAATAATTAATTTATACTTGCAATATTACAAAATAATCTACCCCAATTTCAACATTATAACACTTTGTAAAAATAAGGTACATTGTAAAAACAACAACATATATTCATGTCATGGAGGTTAAAACCTCGTTTAAAGTACATAATGATAATGCTAACAATTAACAAAGTACAACGGGTCATTAAATGCCTTTATCTCTTGTGAAGTAAATACATTCACTATTGATCAACTACAAGAATATTTATTACAATTGTATAACTCATTACAACATTAATCAATATGACGAAATCCATTCTTTACCCTTTCTATAGTACTCAATAAACCTACAAGCTTAAAATATTAATTACACATGGTCAATTCCAAAGAACTCGGCATGGAATTACAACCCTTTATCTAGTTGTTACATCACAAAATGATTGAACTCTTATTGTTTACCTTTATATAGTTAACTAAACATATACGTAAATAAGTAAGCAACAATTTAATGATCCTTAATGTGATCAACTTCTAATCATTAAGTTATAACCATCCAAGAGGTTGAGTTTACGTAAGTCTAAAATAACTAAGTTTCTAACCCATACATTTGTTCATAGGTACAAGTTATAAATCCACACCTTATTGCCTTCTATATGGTTTGAAGTTAAATAATATAATAAACCATCAACAGGAGACGTCAATCCCCTTTCTTCCCTTCATATACATTATTAATAAATTTTCTTTTATCATAGAATATGAAAGGTTCCCTTTTAACTTTCTATAGATTAAATAGTAATCCAAACATGACTAGGAAGGTAGATAACTTAATCTAGTTAATGTTTCCACTTGACCAGCTTTAAAATGATTAACAATACCATAATAAATATCCCTTTCTTCTTTCCTTAAATCAAAAAACCAAAGATTATCATAATTTTATGGGTACTTATATCTAAATAACCAGATCACTAATGCATGTCATACTTAACCAATTGAATGCCACAAGTTTATTTCAATAATCATTACATTCCAAGCATTGGATGATCAAACAAAACTATGTTACGTCAAAACCAACATGCCAACATCTCTATTCTTATCCTTAGTAAGTTCATTTTCAAACAAAGTTTCAAGATACATCACACATCCACATATATATATTAAACAAAACAAACCGAAACCAGAACCATTTTAAGGAAATAACACATATGCCGTAGTACATTGTCAGCAGAGATCCCGCAACCATTTTGGAATCTAAACATGGGTTTAAAATCGTATTCAAAACTCTACTAATCGGTTATGGCAAGAATTCAAGGCGAGGATAATCCCTTAGGTGGCTTTGTATATAAACAAAAATTAGTTTCCCTTAAATTATCTACACACAAATAACTAATATAATGGTAAATACTAACACATGTAGAAAAATCATACCCTACAAATTATTGGGTTCATCATTAAGATGGTAGTTTTATCTTATTTTCGTGGTTCGAATCGAACCGCATTCCCATCTTAATACAATGAATGTATATTGTCACTAGTTCCAAGCTTCATCCTGTTGGTGCTCAAATTTGTCTCGCCCCATTTGTCATTAAAATTCTTCAGATTGTGGCCTCTGTTATGTTTTCTGTCTCCCCGGGATCAAATGGTGGTTGTCCTGCATTTTACGGTTTGACAGGTGTAATTTCCTTCCAAAATTACTTCTTGGCATCATTTGAAAAGTGGCCCTTTCTGGTTGGATGCAATTATGCGAGGCACTTTAAAAATTCTAAGGCTCACTTAAACACAAAACATGTTCACATGGAGGCTTCCTTCGGGCTTTCTTGTACTTAGAATTTTCATACAATTTCCTAAAGGGGCCTGGGACGTGTGGAGGGACCACACATGTTTGGGGGACCCACCCTTTAGTTTTATTTTGAAGAAGCGCCAGGAGGACACTTGGAGACTCTACCGGGACTAAGAGACGTGTTGGGCCCACACTTTTTGTGGGCCTCTACTTTTGGTACCATCTCAAAGTACGTCGTTGAGACACATAAAGCGGCGAGGAAATAGAGGCGAGCCCGCGGGGAAAATATGGAACTTTTTCCTTTTTGGAAAATAGGGATAAAATTTGTAAGTTGAAGCGCATGTCCACTGGGACCCACATTGGGACATGTGTCAAGCTCGTTTTTTAGAGGGCAGAGGGGCGGAGAAAAATGTTAACATTTTACTTTTTTCCAAAAAATTATAAAATGTCAAAAGGTGCCCCAAGACCATGCATTTTGCCATGCGGAGGGCTCAGATTAAAAGTTAAAATGCAGGATCAATGGTAGTTATGCATTTCATTTTATTTTTCACCATCAAGCTCCAAAGATGTTTGGAGATGCATTTTTGCATCATTCTTCATCAAATTTTTGGAAAATTTGTGTTGTTTGGGTCTACAAAGTTTAATTGAATCAATTTGGGAGCTCAATTTGTAGATTTGAAGTACTCTTGAAGTGGATTTTTTGCTCGGGCTTGTGTAGAAACGCAATATGCCAGATCCAGAAGTTTTAGAGTAAAATTTTAGAGGGAAAAGGGATGAAATGATTAAAGGTACAGGAGCAAAAGGTGAAAAAGGCGTGCCTCGAGAATAAAAAGGGATGACTCACAAGTCCAATATGCAGAGGCTCCGAAAAATTATTAAATAGGGGATTTCTCATATGTGACGAATCAAACCGATTAAAGGGACTCCCAAAAAGTTGTGGCATGGCATCCTAGTTAGTAGTTGAGGGCCCAAGAAACATGATTTGTTCACAGTTGGTCCACCTGCCAGATTTTGTATCTGAATTTGTTAAATGTCTCTGTCTAAAAAAATTGGTAACAAGCAAAGGTCCCTCGAATATTCTTCTCTTTTGAGGGGAAAAGGTGCCACAGCGCCAAGGATGAAGAATATGGCTCCAGTTAGAACAATGATGCAAATATTTGCAATGATTCACCTTTTTAAAACACCTGGCAACCTTTTTGTGAATCTATTGAATGTCACTTTCTGCAAATAATGATCTGATATGTGTAACAAAGGTGCTTCGAATATTCCTCTTTTGGGGGAAATTGGATGTAAAGGGTGTATTATAAATGCAATGAGATTACTCTTGTAAATGGTCGGGAGTTCATTTTCACGAGAAAATTTTGAGAAAAGCTCATCCTCTGAGAAAACTTTCTGAGAAACCAGGTTAACTTCCTCTGTGTTAGATTTTCATTCATGTTGAGTTGGTTACAAGTGTATAGCCATCAACAAGCTCTGAGATTGTTTAAATAACTCTCCCCTCATTGATGAATCTGATAAATTTTGAGTTAATTTGTGTCAAATCTCTGGAAAATTTTGTGTTTATTTCACTTTCAGAATGTCTGCAAGTAGTTTTTCTTGTTCCTATTGTAATCTTGTATCAAAATCTCTTTGAATCACACAGATCTCAATCCTTGTGATAGTTTAGTGGCATCTGCAATTTCATTTTTCAAAAGAGCTTTCATCTGGGAATGAAATAAATGATTTAAAATCATTTTTCTTTCATCTGTTGACAGAGATTGTTTGTAAGCCTCTGGGTGCCTCAGGCATGACTGATCTTAGATTTTGATGTTTTATTGGGTCTTCTAACTCAAGCCTTCATGCTAGAATCTCAAAGATTGTGTGAAAAAGTGCATGTCTAGGCCTCCATTAATGCACACCTTCTAGTTGAAGGAATGTTTTAACTATTTTTGAAGCTTTCTGTTATTGAGTTCTCCATTTGTTGTGAAGTTTCTCAAGGATCTGGCAAGTCCAATCTATCTTGTTGATCTCCCACCAAAAATTATTCAAATAACCAATCCTACCCCGAACTACCCCTGTTTTGCTTTGTATATCCACTAAGAACAAAATCCATTTGCTAAAGTATGCAGAACATATCAGGATTCCAAATGTCTTCAGTAACCTTAGCCTTGTGTTGAAAATATCTCCATAATCTGGAAGTGACAACTCATGAGAGTCAGATTTGGTGTGTTGATCATATTTTCCCCAAGGTCTTCTCTATAAAATTTGTGCAAAAGAAAGGTATTTGTGTCTCCTTCAATAACAGAGGTTACAAAATAGGTTCTCTTACCTTGGTTGAAAGGTAAAACCTAAAATAGTTAGATTAAGATCACATCCTTTTAAGGTGATATCCATCTCTCCAAAAATATGAGTAACAAAGGGTCATTTAGATTTCCTCCCTGGCTACAAAACGATACACATTTATGATCTATCTGCCTCTAAGCTCCTTGTTGAATCTGTGTTACTGCTTGGCTTGAAAGGGAGAACAAATTTGGATACCAACACATCCAATAACAAAACCAGTGCAACAAACCAGCTTCCATTTACTTTCCCAAATTTAAACCTCAATTGAATTCATACTTCAAACAAGCGTTTAAATGTATATTTAACCCATTATCTTTTAGACCCATAACCAAACTAAATAAACACATCATACCCAGTAACCCTTTTTGACGTTGAGTTGGGTCCTTAGTGAACCAATCAAGATTATTGTTCAAAATCCATAAAGAAGGAGAAAACTCAATAATACAATTATTTACACGCCCATGAAAGATAACTCCACATATTTTAGTTAAATTTACATAGAAACCATTCAATCGCTTTGAGATGAAGAACCGAGTAAAGAGTGCAAAACCATGTCCGTATTAGAATATCCTTGTTAACTTTCCCTCGAGTTAGAGACCAAATGCATAGCAGCATAGATTATCTTCAAACTAGAAAAACCTCATCTTTCTCGCTTATACACTAATTTATACAATGTCCAAAAATAAAATTGTTGATTAAAGAAATGATATTTATTTAAAAATTCTAACAAAAACCCCTATTTTCCACCACCATGCACAGCTTGCTTGAGATTACTTTATCCCATACAATGCCTTAACATGAATTTACCTAGTTTGCATGCATAGCTCGAGGGTGAGCTCAAGATCAATAGGAAAACGGGATTGATATCCCTAACCGTAAACAACCAAAAATGAACTCAAATTCCATGCAAGGGGTAGCTTCACGAATAATCTTCACACTCCTTTCAAGGAGATAAATCCTCCATTAATTCCTCGCAGAGCCACGTTAGTGGTTTTGAAAGCTTCGTCGCCACCCAATGAGTTTCTCAAAGAATTCTTGCAGAGCTAAACAAGGCTTAGTAAAAATAATAATTAAACCCTTACTAGTTGCGTGATGGTCAATCAACCACTAAAACGATGACAAGATAATTCCCATTTGCATGGTTGGTTGACTAAAAATCCTTAATGATTAATAACCCATTTATATCACTAATTCTTGCATGGGTTCGGCTGTTTAATAAATCAAACATTCAATTAAACAAATGACCATAATTAAATCATTATGCAAGCTTGGTTCATTAACCAACCTTCTTCCCATCGTAGCGATTTTCACAAGAACATGGTTTAGCCGAATTTGCTACCCATAAACATAAACTAATAATTTAAGCAACTCGAACCTCCAATTATAGGCAGAGAGTTATAATTCTATCACCAAAGGATTTTGAAATCTAACAATTATTGCTTTGGTCAATCAAACAACATTATAACCTTTTTCCACTTTAATCAATGGTCTAAGACCATACACTAATCATTCACAATATGTCATGGAATCAATTATATATCCAAATGCAAATGGATATGGGTTTATGACCTTATAATTTTAAAACCTAAAATTCCTAATCCCAAGGATAATTATGTGTCGATGAGTGCAAACAAGTCCATGTTATAAACGAACAATCATAGCATTGACTTCTTACCAAGGAGTTACGATCGAACAGTGTCATGATCATACCAAACAATTTTATTCAAGCTACTTGATAAAAATGTCAAATAAACATTATTTTCATTCCATTAAGTTTAAATAGATCGAGTCATTATTTTCTTTCCATTCAAGGAGTTATCACTTACTCGCAGATAAAGATATTGTTATACCAACTTTAAGCTTCTTATCTACCCCTTATTGAGGTACACCATTGTGCTTCACTGTCTTTTACCACTTTGTGCTCACAAAAGGAGGTTAGTATTATAAAATCAATCTATGATTCCATACTGAAATTATACTTTTGTAATTATGTAAATATTTCCCATGTTATACAATCATTAATGAATAATATATTGCAGCAATGTATACATCCAAAGGATTTGAAAGTCATTTCTTTCAACAAGACAAATCAAAATAATGATTTCAATGACATGTAAAACAACAAGGAAAAACACTTAATAATTAAATCATCTCATTCAAGAACACAACATAACACAATGCATAATAATACTTATTACAAGTACAACATCCAAACTACCCAACAAGGAACCAAATCGTCATATCAAGAAAAGTGAGTAACTCATAACACTTAGCACGATAAGTACTTTCAAGCATCAAAACAAAGAAAGAATAATTTATAAGTGTCAAGTTCTTTACAAATGTTGTTGCATGGTTGTAGATATACAACTATGTGTAAGTGTGTATATCCTTTTTCAGATTTACACATGTATGTGTAGTTGCATACATAACTATGCAACAAGGTTTTCCCCCTCCCTTCGTAAATAATTCTCCATTTTACGACTTATCCTTTCAAAAACACAGACTAAAATTGTAGGGTGTCACAAATGACCACCTCACGACAAAGGAAGAACCAATTTTTGAGCTCCCGTGCGAGTCCACAAGTGCCCAAGAGAAGTCTCTAATGCCCAAGTGCCTCGCCCTAATCCGGATGCCTTAGTCTAGGTCCATCCAAAGAATTACAAAACTTTTTGAGCATGGTTTCGATAGTCTCCTCATCTTTCTCATCATTTTTCTAGTCTAGAATACTTCGGATCAACTCAAAAATCAACTAAGTCTTTTATCCCCTCTCTTGCACCTAGGGTTTCAATTTTTATTAGCTTATTGCTTGCATCAAATTTTTGCTTTAATGTTTATTTATCATATCTGACTCCAAAATATATAGGGTTTAACATAATTCAATTTTTGTTAAATCATGGTGTCACAAGACAAACAAGACCCTTAGGTCGTAATCAAAGTAGAAAACAAGCATACACACATACACACAACTAACAAGCATGTATGATAAGAGAGTGTATCTAAATACATAACATATGATCTAAATGAGCTAAGAAGTGTTATTCATGTTAGTCCAAAAGATAATAAATACACAATATATATGTAAGCATGTGTAATGAGGAAATAAGGGAACTATAATGGAAATATAACACTTGGATATAATATGCAAAAGTAGATGCCCTCAGAGGTTAGTAGTTTGGGTAAAGGGCAAAGCCAACACATGTCATCATGTATCACTTTGTGTATGTCTTGCATCATGCTCAATATACCACGTGAATGCATGTGTGTAAAGAATAAATGTTATATATTAAATCAAAGGAGTAAACAACATGTATAATGTAAAGTGCAAACAATATATGCCATAGAAATAGGTCTTGATTTTATATTTTTGTAAATATTTAAATGTTTTTATATTTTGTAAATATTTCAGTTTTGATATAAAGTATACAACTAAAGATGGGAAACAAGGTTGACTCCCAATGTGTGTGCGTGTGCAACGTGAGGTTCAATTGTGAAACCACTCCTCAATAGTCAAGTTGAACCTATAAATAGAGTGCATCATCGAGAAATGAGGGGGAATAACACAAGATATATCCCAAGATAACCCTACGAGGAGGTGAAATAACTGCCAAAGATGATGGAGGGTCATGCCTCAAATGGGTCATATATGATTACTCTAGTGTAAGTGGAACAATGGTTTAACTATGCGCTGAAGGATTTATTAACTCAAGTGTAATATTGTCATATGTGCATAATGGCTATAACACTTTTAAGAGGTCTACCATCGAGTGTCTAGATGATAGACACTTGATCCTAATCACTCTGTAATAGTGTAAGGGCCTAACCAATTAGGCTTAAATTTTCCTTTTAATGTTGCCTCAACGTTAGTGTTTTACTTTTTAGAACCAAGTCACCAACCTAAAATTCACGTGCATGAACCATTTTTTTATAGGCGTGTTTGATGTGATCTTGGTACATATGAAGGTGTTCCAAAGCCTAGACCCATTTGGAGTCAAGAAATTCTAACTCATGTAAACATTTTTCATGGTAATCATTGTCTTTAATAATATCTTTGAGTGACACACGGAGTGAAGGAATCTCTAACTCAAGGCATAACAAATTTTGTCCCATAAACCAAGGAGAATAGTATAGTTTTGGTAGATGTGTAAGTGTTAATGTGATAAACACAAAGAGCGTATACAATCTGATTATGTCAAGCCAATATGTATCATGTTTATCAATGATTTTCCACAAATTTTTGATAATTGTTTTGTTAGTAGCCTCAACTTGGCCATTGCCTTAAGGATAGTAAGGTGTAGAAAAGGTATGTTTGATTTTAGACTTAGCATAAAAATTCTTAACACTGTGATTCTTAAATGACATTAGGTTTGCCAAATGATTTCACTTTTTTGGGAAGTGAATCTCACCCTTTTAATTTAAGAATTTTTTAACTAACATACATAAAAAGGATGAATAATGTTACAAGTGGATATTATGATTTAATTAACTTCCAACATTAATTGCACAAATCAGAATAACACTTTTCAAAGTATAGGCACAAAATCACGCACTTAATACTATTTACTATACCACCAAGCATGTTATTTTATATATGGATCTTGTGTAAGAAGAGTATTCATTGGTGACCAATTCTCTAGTCCATCCACTTGTCTTGTTGTTTTATTTTGTTTTTTTTCTTTCACGTTTGTCACTTATACACCTAGTTTTGGTTAAGTCATAGGATCCTTATCAATTAGTCTCCACTCATTCGTTGTCATTTGTCTCTGGACACTAACGCCTGTGACTAGACACTAATGCTTAGGCACTCTTTTCCATCCCGGGTGTGTGTGCCCTCTTTATGTTTGATCTTATTTTTGACATTTGAGGTCAGTCTTTTCGGTTTTCCCTCTCATATCCCGAGGTACTAGTCGACATGTCGGGTCATTAGTGTCAAAATTCAAGCAAGAGATCCATATATAAACACAACATACATACCATTATAATAGCAGAAATTCTTATCAAGGGATATCTATCTACATATCTCAAGGGACTACATTTGGGTGCATTATTTTGCATACAAATTACATAGGAAGGGGAGTTCATTCTATTCCATCCACACATTTGCATTTTATCTAGCTACCACACGCTATTTTGGCATCATTGGCGCGAGGGCGACCTAAGAGCACTATTACACACAAAGACATAGAACTACATTGGGTCTAAGATGTAGTGCAACACTCAGTTGTAAGTTCACCATTGTAACAATTGAGGACAGTCTGACCCCTCATTTTTCATCTTTCTTTTTTAGGATTTGATGTCTTTTTTAGGGTTTTACAGGAGGATATTTGTGTGCAAGTTTATAGGTACCTCGGTTATCCAAGTGTAACATATAAGAAACTAAAGGAGAACAAGTGTGAAACCCTAGCAATAATATTAGAACCAGGTTCCGACCATTTCTTTAGACTCCAACACCCCCACAGACGTCTTGGGTGCCTGCAGGTGCCCCTATTCTTGCCCATGTGCCCGTGTCTAAGCATTTCCACCTCCTCTACATTTTTCTGAGGCTCGTTGCGATGGTCTGTGTTCATGTTCCATCACATTCTTCAACCCAGAACACTTTGGGATAAGTGAAATCAAGGTAAGTTCCCTATCTTTCATTTCCTTTCATAATAAAAATTGGAATAAATTTCCTAACATCTATATTTCATTTATAGCAGTCATTTGCTTTTAGATTTAAATAAAGTTCAAATTTTACTAAATAATTTTGGTGAACCCGTATCTTTGAACTCATTGCTCTAGGATCCACTAAAACCCTAATGGCTAAGAGTATCTCTTTTCCTCCTACCCAAGTTATGGCTCCTAGGTAGGTAAACCCTATCTATGATGACACAACTATAGTTGAACTTTGGGATCTTTATCAATCTTACTCTCCTAGATGAAGTTCAACGACATATTTTGGTCAATGAATGCAATGTTCCTACTAGCTTTGATCATTCTACTATTAGTATTGTTTCATATCCAACAAGCTTTTCAGGTTTTCGTCTTAGCTATCCTATCAATAATAGGCCTCCTCCACCTTCTTCTATTTCTACTTACAACTCTAGATGAGGATATTATTAATTATCTACTTAACATTGATAGTGGTAGTATAAATACAACACATAATGACAATATACATGTGCATGATATTACTTCTAATACTAGTCAGATAATTGTATAGCTACATCTCATACTCCTTGTATTTCTAAAAATTGTTTTTAGTGATTCTAAGGTTACATCTCATACTATCTCTTCTTCATTATACATTAATGATATACTTGATGAAATCCTTGCTTCTAATCTTTATCTGATATTGATGAGGCACATGATAGTAACAATTCCACCTCTTTTGCATATTGTTGAATGTGAATCCTCCACTCCACTTTCATCTTCTTCTGAGATTGTGTCTAGTAACATGCATGTTGAATCATCTCCTTCTATTACTTCATCTCCTAAAAATTCTTCCAATGATATTCCTAATGATGTTATCAATATTCCATGTTCTTCACCACCTATTACTTCTTCCACACCTACACCTATGATTCATATAGCATCGACATCCTCCACTTCTTCTTCTAACATTCCTATGATCACTCATAATGGAAAGATACAACCACTCAATACACCATCTATATCTCCTATTATTCCATCACAGATATCTTATCACTCATGCATGTTGTTGGTCAATTACAATCTCAGGTCTAATCTCTCACTCTTGAAAGCAAGGCCTATTATGCTTCCATTGATAACAATTCTTTACATGGAAATCCTATTCCAAAGAATATTCACAATTCAACATTCCCTAAGGATTTCATTATGCCTACATTTTCATGATTTGATGGTACGGCAACCCATATTTACATCTCAAACACTATCATCAAGTTATGGCTTCTTACTCCAATGATTGATTATTACTTAAATCCTTTCATCATAGTATTATTGTTGATGCTCTCCAATGGTACACACATTTACCTTTTGGATCTATTAGTACCTATTGTGAGATGGAAGAGGTCTTTCTTCATCGCTTTATACTTAACAATGGCCCTAAAGTCATGCATGATCACTTACCTAGCTTACATCAAGGAAAGATAAACCTATCCTTGATTACATTTTGCATTTCAATGCTTGTATGCATCAATTAGTATTTTATCCCATTGACTTAGAAAAGCAATTCATCTTTTGTCGTGGCTTGATTCCTACTTTAAAAGAGCACTTGTAATATGACACATGTGAATCATTCACACTCTTATGCTATAAGGTCATCGATCTAGAACAAGATCTCATTGCTACACATGTTATAGATCCTCCTCCTATTTACTACTATTACATCATCTAGTTCTTCTCCACTTCTATATGTTGATCATCTTCCAAAGTCTCCATTTCCTCCATCTTGTAAGAAAGTTCAATCTTCTCCATTACATAAACATCCTTCATCTCCTCCACCATGTAGGGCTCCACCTCAAACTTCTGCATCTCCTTCATGGGAGCCATTACACTTTTCTCATCACGCTAGACCTCATGATGTGCCGTGCTTTGCTTGACAAGCGTTTGATTTGTTTAACTTCTAATCAACATCATCCACCTCATCACTTGTAACACCAACATGATTGACATTATTGCAACTATCATCATATCAATGGCCATCACGACAATGATTGTTGTACCCTTCATGATAGATTACAACAATTAGAAGATAAGGGTGTCATTTCCTTTGCTCTCACTCTTGTGAGTGGTCTATGTCTCCAATTCCACGCAAGCATGTTGTTACTCCAATTGACTTATCTCCTTCATCTAGTTCTAAGGTCATTATTCATCCACCGCCACAAGTCATTATTCATGCGCACTCTCCATCTCATTCATCCACTTTGTTGCACCATCTCATCTGCCACACAATGTTACTTCTACACATTGGCTTCCTAAGTCATCAGCATTTTCACTTCCCACCGCTGCATCTCCCATCATTGGCACTATTTCATTAGGCATTCAATTTGGTTCATACACTCATGCTACTTCCATTCCACATGCTTCCATCACTCCATGCCCACTTGGTCTTTGGTAGGTGATTTTCCTCACCTTACCCCTCGATGATGCACTTGTGTTCTTATGGTTCTTACATGACTATTGAGGGATCTGTTACAATAATAACCTCACCATATCTCTCTCTGCTACACATTATATCGATATATTTATCTAGCATACACTATCATATCACTTCCCGATGATGCACTCTTGTTTTATGGTTCATTCTTGACTGCTGAGGGGTCTTATATAAATGAACCTTATCATATACACATTAGAGGGCATCGCTATTCTCATTCCCCCTCTTCATCATACTAACATGCACTTAAGTACACTTTTACAACCATCTCATTCACATACTCTTTTACATCATTCATTTTACACATACTTTATCATTCATCACAACTCTATCCATACATACATTATACTTTTTCCATCATTTATCTATCACATGGAACAATCACGCTCTCTACATTTCATACACTATCTATTATCACATACACTATCTCATGATTTATCTATCTATGATCACATTAAACATCATTATCCATTATTCAATATCAACAACTACACGATGCAAATCAAATCAACATCACACATCATACGCGAACATACACCAACAAAATATATATATATATATATATAAGCATTCAAATCATAGTTACAAAAATGTCAACGCTAGGGGAAAGCCCCCATACATCGCTACACATCACTACATATCATATATCATCATCACTATCATTATCTACAACTACAGGAGCTCTAGAACTAGATGCTTCACCACTCAATCTTTGCGTTTTATCACGGCCCCTACATTTCTCTACCTACGTTGATGCAATAACGTAACCTCAATCGACCACTTTGTAAAACAACCTCAGAACTCCACGAACCTCACAAATACATCATGTGCTAAGGGACCTCCACCCGCAACATCTCTAGATCGTCGTGTCTTCTCTTGCCTCATCTTACTCGCTCCAATAACATAGTACACGTAGTTGTTGCTAGCACCACTAGATCAAATAAGTGCGCATGCTCACCCGTAATACCATCCACACACTCTAGCATACCACCACCTATGAGTACATCGGTGGGCACATTCTACATCAATGTGCGATAGATGTGTCCACAATCAACAACCAATATGCATCACCTACATCCATAGATCAACACATTAGGCAACAATGATAGTTAAATAACCAATCACAAACATCAATATATAAATACTCATGCTCTACTATTGCTACTACTATGCTTTATCGGGAGCATGTGGTTGCCTCTAATCCTCCTCAACGGTGCTCCCGCTTACATCCACAAAAACTGAAAATAAAAATACCCATTGATGTGACACCCACCATGCATGGTATGCCTCTGTACACCTTGTGTCATCCATATCTATCGGTTATATCACCGCATTTGCCTTGTTTGGCCTGGAGGTACTAATGCACTCCTGTGGGCCCCGATCTATCTCTATCCCTCCTTAATACCCTAATGGCCCTCACCCATACATATGGCTCTAGGGGAACATCTTGGGCCATACCAAACTGTCGTGAAACACGCTCTACCTAGAATAGCTTGGTCACCCCTAGAAATCGATCCTCTAGCCACATAGTCTGTTGAATACATCGTAGCTCTACTCCATCCTCTGGACCACCCTTTGTAGTCTCATGTATGGCCTCCATATCATGACCTCTGGCCCCATATGATCTAACATCACCCTTTAGGTATCAGTGTTCATCTTCTTACTCGTGAATACCTACCCATCTCCCAACAAATATATTTAGCCTCGCCCACTCTCCTTGTGGTCCACTAACTAGCCTCAATATCGCAGTAACAATGTGGTGGCTCTAACCCCACCTCCGTGATCCTCTTGTGTAAATATGCATAGATCCTCAGTATAAGTGGGCCAATACACATCATGCCCAAGCATATCTTGTCTCATCCTCCTCCATCTGACAACAAATATGATGCATCTTATATAAGATTCCTACACCACCACCCTCGATCAGAATCGATGAAGCAATCACAATGGTAATGAACTTGTGCAATCGCGGAACCCCTAATCTCAGTATCACATCCAAACTGATATGGACGTCGATGTACTCGAGTCCCTATAAAATATAGCCTAACAACCCTCATCTACCTCTAAGCATCATTTATAGCTATCACCTTGAACCCTCTCACCAACAATAAGCAATCACAATATGCGATATACATCCTCCAAGGTCATCATCATCTCTCCAATAGGTAACCAAAATGTGCAAGTATATGCACACCATCTCTCACATAATGCAATGATAATGGGCATATTATGGGGCACATCCCCATCCTCGCTAATGACGCAGCCGAAACAATCCAATACATCTCACTCATCATCTGACAAACCTAGCCCTAACATACTAAAATAATGGCTACCAAAAAACTCCCCGAATGAATATCCCTTTCGAAAGGACAAAGTGAAAACAAACACAATGCTGAACCTCGTATATATGCAAATACACCTAACAATGGCATCAACAAGCATCAATTTTAACATTTCTCAAAATATGGGTTAAGCATTACCCTTCAGGGATCGTCAAAGCACCAAGAGCTAGACATGGGTGCCCAAGAGCAGTCACCAACGCATATGCTCGGTGATGGAGTCCCAAGGTCGTTAGTGCTTCACCGCTCTTTCCTAGGTCTCGAAACTCCTAGAAAATCAAAAACAAAAAAATTTTGCAAAATTTTATGAAAAATGACTAATTTCAACACAATTTAAAAAAATCACACTTACTAGCTCAGTTGTCATATGTGACACCACAACTTACCACCACCATCTCAAATCGACTCAATCATGGTGCTCTCACTTGAGGCATCTTCACACACCTAGAGCTCAAAATCACACTCGCGTAATAATCAAATGACTTGCCTATTCACTTTTTCATATTACTATTACCTACCACTCTATAGTCATTATTTACACCTATCCTTTGAACTAATACACATCACACAATTTCAATCATATCTTGAGCACCCCTACTTTGATTCTTGTCTTGTTTATGTCGTTCTCTTCAAAATTCCACCTATTATCATATCATACACATTCCATAAATGCTATATTCCTCTTTCACATCGTTTCAACTTGATATACACACACTTTTGCGATACCTATCATACATTCACTATTTCATCATTACACGATTACTTTCGGCTCAACGTTCGTTCTCATCATCACTCCCCCTTTCACTAAAATGGGGGAATCCCATAATCCCTTCACACCATTATGTGATCATTCTACATTTCTAATTCACCATTATCAAAAATTTCTCATACATTACATGACATTTCACACCATTTTCTACCAATTCCCCTAATGACCTAATCTAGGGGCAACAAGTGTAAAATCTCTCCATGAGTAACCAATCAATCAATCACATGCATTCAATTCTCGACAACACAAAACTTATACTATTCAAATCACATCAATCAATCAACACAACACAACATATTTATCCTCCCATATGACCTAACTTGGGAGTTACATCACCACTTTCCCAGATGACCTAACATGGGAAGTTATTTTACTGCTTCGAGATGACCTAACATGAAAGCCCTATATTATATACATTGTGGCAAAACCCCTGGAGTGGGGGCAATGAGACGTCATTGTCTTTCCTATACTACTCCTATATGGGTTATTCATGTTTGATCGAAATAAAGTGAAATGGATCCAAATCAACAAAATCTTGTCTTTATCAGTCTACAACGGCTAGACCTTTTGAGGATGTAGTTAAAGTTGAGAGTAAAACTAGACCTCTCTCCCTACACTCTTCCTCTGGCAGCAGGACACCCAAATCCTCAGTTTTTCACACACACGAAATCGGTTAGGAACTGATCACTCCTACCCCAAAACATCTCCATCGGTGACAATCAAAATCTCTAATCACTCAATATCAAAATCATCAATCTCACTTAGTGCTTCTCATAATGGTCCAACATCTCTCGTTACGCCACATGGATTAACACGCTAAATCCATGGTTTGCCACACTATATGTTCTTACTCTGCATGTACGTTTAACATGGGCTTCTCCGAACTTCTCACAGGTATGTTCCTTACTTCCTTTACACTGCTTGAATTTCATTAAAATAGCATAAGGGGGAATGTAGACACAAAATCACACACTTACTACTATTTACTCTACTCGCCAAGTTTGTTGTTTTATATATGGATCTTACATAAGAATAGTATGGATATATAAGATTCTAAGTGGTCTAAGTGTAGGAATATGCAGATTTGGAATTGGAAATGCTTCGTTCTCAAACTATAAAATGAAACCGAGCCTCGGTCAAAAGCATACAACTTAGTCCAAAGCATCCTTACGATCCTAACCCTTTTATACAGATCTTGGACTCGCTTAGAATTTAGGTATGCAGCTTCTTGAGTGTTTTTCCTACTGAAATGTGTGTCATCAGGTGTCGGTCATCTTCAATTACCTTCATAATGGCTCAGAAATTCTTATCAAACCCTAAAACCCTTACAGCTTTAAGGAGTTCTGAAAAATAGAGTTAGGCGGCTTGTGGGCACCTTTGTGCACCACTACTCAAGAGGGCTCAAATTTCATGTCATTCTCCTAAAGATATGATATCTATTGTAGTGCAATCGACTTAACAATCGTGATTTGAAAATGCTTCACTTGAGTTTCACACTTTCTTATATACTTAGTAAGATCACTTTGCTTACTTGTAGAATGAAGGTCGAGACTCCTAGACATGGGAGGAGACTTCATCCCAATAGAGGGTACTACCCTAATGGATGTGCATGAGTTATTTCATAGTTTAGGGAGCTTTGAGTGCCTTTAGTGCTTGCTTTTACATGAGGAGTTCTTAAAGTGCTAGGTCTCTAAATGAGGTATGATTTACTTGCTTATATATGCTTCAAGGTTGTTATGTCATGAAAGGCCAACCAAGGGGGATATTTGTTCATAAGAATGTTATAGAATTGAAAGAATCAACTCAAAACATGTTAGTCTAAAACTATAGAATATGGTGAAGATATAATTTTAGACTTGGGCCGAAATCGACATTTTTGGAAAAGAGGGAGAAAAGTGTGTTTTGACTTCATGGACCTAAGAATGGATGTTTCTAGATGTATTTTATACAGCTTCATATCTCTTTTTGAAGGCTGATTTTTTAAGATCTTAACCCATTCTTCTCCCCGTGGGTCTAAGGAAGAAAGCAAGGGGGAGATCTAGATTAAATTTTTATTGTTGTTTATGTAATTATTTTATTTATTATCATGTATCCTATTGGGAATCCTAGTGCTCCAATAGAAGGACTTAAGTAGTTGGGAAATAAAGGTATTATGAGCATGTAGGCTCCAAATACCAATTAAATATTTAAAAGCACTTACCTTAAGGGGTTGGCCATCATTTTTATATTGTAAACAACCCTTGTGGTTATAAAAGGAGGTCGTTTAGCCATTAATGAATCATGTTTTGGTGAATTTTCATGTCTTAGTTAAGGTTTTCTTGTGAATTGCCTTATCTACCTTTCTTAAGGAAGAAACACTTGATCGAGGACCTTTCTCAAGTATGGAAACCCTTGATTGAGAACTTGTGGAGGATGAAAACTCTTCCATAAGGATTTATGTATGCAAGCTGGTTTAGAAAGCAATAAATTATCATTTCCTTGCATGATTTATTTATGTGGATCAATAATCTATTTATTTGAAGTGGAGCGACCCACTTGGGAGTATTAATTGGTATGTGTTGATGATGATTTGGTAAATCTGAATTTATTATCTTGTTCTCCATATTTTTAAAAGCCAAGATCTTGAGTTTCATGAATTTTGGAGGTGTTTTACTATTTTTCCAAGCTTGTTGAAGTTTGCTGGTTGAGGGTTCCAAAATTAATTATTTTCAAGCTCAATTTTGATTTCTAACAGTTGATTGTGTTCCGCACCGAGGTTTTCCTAATAAATTTGGCATAAGATTTGAAGGGTGTTAGTAAGGTTTAACCCACCTTTGAGGGGTTTAACTCCTCTAAGGAATTCGGTTCCTTAGGAAGAACCTAATTTATAGATTATAGGGTTATATCAGCCATCTACAACAACTCCCTAGTCTGATTTTTAAGTTTACATCTCAGATTTTGGTCATTTCACGAGTCCTCCTAAAAAGGGACATTATTTGAGTGCCTTTAGTGATTGCTTTTACACAAGTTCTTCAAGTGCCAGGTCCCTGAATGAGGTATACTTTACTTGCTTATACATGCTTCAAGGTTGTTATGTCATGAAAGGCCAACCAAGGAGGGATATTTGTTTGTAAGAATGTTATAAAATTGAAAGACTTAGCTCAAAACATGTTAGTCTAAAACCATGGAATAAGGTCGATAAAATTCTACATCTCGATCGAAACCGATGTTTTTGGACATGAGGGAAAAAAATATGTTTTGACTTCATGGGCCTAAGAATCGACGCTTTAGATGCATTTTATGTAGTTAAACTTCATAAACCAATAACAAAGAGGTGTACAAGGATTAAAAATGTATGAAGCGCTATCGTGGATGTGTTAAGCAAGAGTGATGCGAATGGATTTGTACATGCGCAAGTGTGTAATATTAAGATCAATAGTGTCAAAGTATAACTTGCCAAATTTGAGTGTCTGCACCATCTTATGGCCCCTAAATTAAATCTCTCATAAGGTGTTACTAACCATGGGGGTTATTGTGTCAATGATGTTTGCACAAAGGTAAGTATCTCTAACCTTTATTTTCCTCTCGAGTTATATTCTAATTTTATTGATTGATTGTTATATCATGTACATAGATCGTGATAAAGTAACACATTATTTATCAATTGCATTATTTATATCAGGTCCTTACCTTATATCTCGCCCTTAGGATTACAATCCTAATTCATCTCTCATAACCTATTTTTATCTTAAAACCCACTTTAGACATATCTATATGCACATTATATCTTACCAATCTTCTTACAATTAAAATACTAGTAGTACTCAATCATTATGATCCTCATGTGTAGATTTCACAATGCCTCAAGTTTTTGGTGTAACGGTTTGTTACATTTGGTATCAGAGTGACCACCCGTGTTTGAATCCCACTCGGTTGGTTACGCGTGTAGCCGGGGCCCGTGGGGTGCCTAAATGTCGGTGAAGCGGGGCTCGTACGTATGGGAGTGCGGGCGCAAACCCAGTCCGAGTCGGGCTCTATGGAAGCGTGGTGGGATTTTACGATCCTCATGTGTGAATTTCACTAATGCCTCGAGGTTTTGGTGTAACGGTTCGTTACACAATCCCTATCCTAGACTTAGGCTTTGGAACCCTACGACTTTGATAAAGTGTGGATTATCATCTTCTAGATCCATTGTTCTTGATCTCCTTTGGCTATAACTTGCTTGTGTGTAGGCACTAAAATTGTTATCTTTATCTATCATAATCCATATCATCGAGAAGAAAAGGGGGATAACATATAGATCTTCTTATCCCACATATAATTCATATATGTGTCTCTTCCTAGATTTCAAAAGTTTATTTGATTATGTAGACACCCTAATTTCACACCTTTTCCAAATCAATTAATTTCCCCACTCCATTTCCCACAAAAATCCCCATAGAATTAATCGATGTTAATCGGTTAATTAATCCATTTCAACCCCTAAATTAAACCCAATCTTCCTCACATGCCAAATATTCCCTATGTCCCCCATTTGAGAATTAAAAATATAAGTTTAATCCTCACCCACTCTTTTTGTCCCCACTCACCTAATCATGCCCTCATTTTCAAATTACGATTACTTAAAATCCCCTAAGTTAATCCAATTCCCAAGCTATAAATACAACCTTACCCACCCCCTCTAAAACACATGGAGAATAAGCTGGAAGATCCTCGCCGAGTTCTTGCATCCTTTGAGAAAAGAACACCCTCCACCTCATCCTAATTCCCAAATAGCCTCATCTTGAAGCATCCCAAATCCACAATCCCTTTGTCCATTGGTGCAAAGTAAGTTGATATTGTTGTAGGAAGGCCTTGCTCGGTTCAAGGAAAACACCTACATATCACACAATCAGGGCTCATCCATGTTTCCTTGCCCATTCTAAGGTTGCTTAAGAAATTGCGAAGGAGGAGGTATCTCGGCACTTTTTACTTTCTTGTTTATCATCTTATTTTCCTAGCTCACATTTTGGCACGCCTAGTTGATATGTTACCTTTGATTTCCCAATTAGTGGTTTTATCCATTCTTTGTTTATTATTATTTTCTATTATTATTTCCTTTTCTGTGCCTTATGGCCTTATTTGGTTAACCTTCACGCTATGGGAAGTGTTTTTGTTGTCTGGTGTCTTGTGGTGCATATGTAGGTTATAGTAATAATGAAACTATGATGCTCATCATATCTTTGATCTCCTCGATGCTCCGAAGAAGAAGGTCACCACTGATCCAAATACTCATGGGTCGCAGTGGAAGAAAAAAACTTTAGCATGGGAAACCAATCCGGAAAATAAATTTATTTATTTATTTTTGTTAAAATAATGGTTTTGTAGGAAATAGATCTTCTTTACTAATCAATTTTTAAATCTTCATTTTAAATCACTCTATGTCTTGATTTCCTAAAACTCATACTTTTTGATCTTTGTTTAAAAACTATATATATATATATATATATATATATATATATATATATATTTCTTTAGATCTTCATTTCCAACTACATATCGATCTTAATTTTAAAACTCTAATAGTTTATATTTCTTTTTTTAATCTCATTTTTATGATAATCAGTAAATCGTGCTTTTGAAAAATCAAAGACAAATATATCTCTAGCTCTTAGTTTATTTATAACTATTCTATTGATTAAAAAAACTAAAAACAAAAAAAAAAACACAAAATAAAAAAACAATTCCAACCAAACCTCAAATTACCCATTTATCTCCCCAAGCCCATACCCATATTCAACATCCTCGACCTATATCCCATTCCCAACTCCTTCTAATGTCAGCACTTCATTCCAATTCCTCCACTCAAACTTCCCACCAACCGGACTCCGAGCATCATCCCTCTACACCATCATCGATCATTTCTTCCTACATTCCTTCCTCCTCTCCACGTTGACCCCTTCTCCCAACTTCCTATCCACCCATCTCGTCTCTTCCCTTCCATGTCAACACTTTCTCCCTTCCATCTGCGAGCCCTCCAACTCCATCCTCTCTCCTTAGCTCTCCCTCCAATCCTCCCTTGCCCCTTTCTCCCGACTACCCACTTCGTAGCCCCCTAGCCCACATCCCTACATCTCACCCCGGCCACTCGGTCACTTTCCCTACACTACTCAACTTGTCCCGATACCCTCTCCCTAGTCCCTCACTCTCACTACTCCCTCATCCTACCCTCTACCCCTTCCCTCATCATTATAGACACCCATCTTGACTCGCCCCTATCTAAAAACTCTCACGCGATCTCCCCCTCCAAATCCCTATTCAAATCCACCCTCACAACCCCTAACCCAACCTCGATCCCCTTAATCGACCCATATCCCATCCCAATCTCCCATCGATCCCTCCACACTCGACTCCCAACACCCCCATCCCCGCAATCTTAATCCCAAACTACGTAGCCCACCCCATCCCCATGGACACCAAGCTTGAGAAAAACACAAATCCCTCCCCATGCCCTAGAATCCCCAACCCCACCCGGATCAACATAGCCCCACTCAACCATAGCTCCTCCCGAGATCTTTGCGCACCTTACATCCTAGTCACTCAATCATTTTCCCCAGATACAGCTTCACCCAACTCTCACCGATTTACAAACACCTACCTCCAATCACTCCTCACGCCCCATTCTCACAAATCTTGACCACCCGACCATGACTCCTCTCTCTTTGATCCCCAACTCCCCTGGCCACTCACACTCACAAATTTGATCTACCTTGATTTGACTGTTCAGAAATACCTAGCCGAGTCAAGACTCCTTCACCCCGCACATACAATATGAGTTAATACATTATTTCATCCAGGTTTACTGACTTTGCATTTTAGGTCACAATAATATTTTTGACCTTTAGGTTTTCACCTTAGTTTGTTCTTATTTTTCATTTCTTTACTAATAAATTACAATGTTTCATTTACCTTTCTTTGTATTATTATTTTCCTTTCGATTGCTTTGATAGTTTTAAATCAAATACCTTTTATTTTATTCCTTTGTTACTCTAATAATGTGGCTCACTTAACCTTATTAGCTTTTCATTTCATTAGGAGCCTTACTAATTATTAGGATCATTACCGATCATTTAAATACACTAATTTATATTTTTAACTCAAATTGTCTATTCAATTAGATCTAATTGTTTTTCCCCACCTAATTTAGACCTTTATATTATTCTCATATTTTTGAATATATGGACTAATCTTGTTATTTGATCTCGCAAGTGGACTCTACGACGTATTCATATGCGGTCAAAGACTAAATTTTGAAACTCATATATGACGCATACCTTGTTCGTTTAAATTTTGCCAACCTTTCGCCACTCACGTTGGTTGTGAATTTGGGGTCACTGGATGTTTTGAAACCCCTTGGAGTCCATTTTTCATCATTTTGTCATTATTTAAATACCTTGCACTATTATCTAACATTGTTGGGTGCATCTAGTTGTCGTTTTATTTTTTTTTTTTTGTGAAGTTCGTTGCTAATCGCAACCCCCTGCAGCGTATGCTCTTCTCTCGCACTTGTTAAAGTGACCTTGAGAACTAGAAACATAGTGGTGTCATATTTTATCATTCTCTTTACTTTGTTTACTTTATTAATATTTTTTCGGTCGTTGGTTGTGTATGCTCTTTTCCTGCGCCTTTGAGCGATTTGGAAAATAAAAAACAACCACGATCACTTTTCTAACACTTCATTTGCAGGATAACTACTAATTTGTTTTCTGTAGGACCACGTCACTGGAATATTGTCAAAAACACAAAAACAAAACAAACAAATTTTAACCTTCCTCAAAAGTACCACCATTCAAAGAAAATTGTTGAAACCAATTTTTTTAGCATGCTCAGTCATGTCTTTGTCATTTTTTCTCGCCAAAGATTTATTTCGAGTTAGAAAGAACCTTGCATATAATCACATCATCATTCTTGTTTTTACACGTAGTAGAGGTGGATTTCATCGCCACTAAAGCTACACCATTGACATGGACTTGAATACCACACACCAAGTAAATTTGCATTTGCATTACACTTCGAGACATAGTCTCATCACAACGTTCGATCTACCTCGCCCCTACTCTCCACTTACGGGTAATGTTGTCAATGTGAGTATGCGAGTCGCACCTAAATAGTTGTAACAACGAAGCTTGGGCATTGTCCTTACAATTATTTAGGGAGTTATAAGGACACCATACACATTTATCCCCCATCACCTTCCACCTTTTCACAAAACCTGTCTTGACGTGGTGATTCACTCTAAATCGTAAGTAAGAATTGGTGAGTCACCTCCATGCTCTACGGGTTCCCCGTAACAATTATGTCCCCATACGCAATTAGGTATATCAGGACTAGGGTATATCGGATGATGCATCTTACTGGAGTGATAAAAGTTTGCATCCATCATTCCACAACATACTTGTATGATTGCATGAAACAATGATCATTCCCAAAGAATCTACCTCTTGAGCCAAAACAATTTGATACACATGATTGCTTGTTGTTTGTAAACAAAATAGTTTAGCATTGTTCTTATCATAAAACTTGGTTGATATCAATGTGTTCATTGTAAAGTTCAAATCCTAGTCGTGTTCCACAAAACCATTTCTCAACAAATTCAATACTAAACAAAACGTTGAAACAATCCAACAACGAAGATCAAAACATCGCACCGATTTCATTAGCTTGTTTAAGCCCATCCTCCATAACGTGTTTTCAAGATATATAAAACTAATATTAAGTGACTTATGTTCACTTCTTATCTCATCAATTGTGAAAATAAATCCTCATAGCTTGTTTCAAACAGATATTGAATGTCTTACATTCATTCCTTATCTCATCAATTGCCAAAACATCGGTCATTGATTGTTTCAAGCTATATCAAACTGACATTAGGAGACGTGTTTGAGTTCATTCCTTATTTTGCTAACTATCGAGTTTATCAAAACAACATCCGACGTAAATCCCTTCATATCCCATTTCAAGTTATATCACAACTCTGTTGAGTCGCTTTGTTTGAGTTACTCTTTCTATCAACAATCCAGAGCTTGTTCAAAGCCAAATCTACACAACGCGACACAAATCCCCTAATAGCTCATTTCGAGTTATATCACAATCATATTGAGATTAACTTGTTTGAGTTACTCTCCCCATCAACAATCCAGAGCTTTTTCAAGCCAAATCTACACAACGTGACACAATCCCCTAATAGATAATTCAAATCCTTTACCTTTGGAAAAATTGGATCGGAAGCGTAAACAAAAATTTCCCATAGTCAAAATCTCATCGCCACCTTATCAAACAAACATGTCAATAAAAAGCCTCAACATCATAAAAAAAAAAATTGTGCCAACTCCCCTGAATCACCTGACACAAATGACTTACATCAACCATTAGCATCATTTTCCAAAAATGATACATCTAAAATTCCTGTAGAAGAAACTAAAGATACAAACATTGGTACCTTCGAACAACAAATTTTTTTACAACTTGGCATTAGTCTGTCTGACCAAGAATGCATATAATTCACAACACTGCTTATTGAATTCCAAGCTATTTTTGCATGGACCTATAAGGACATGTCAGGCCTAGATCCATCTCTTGTAGTACACCACCTTGGGGTGCATCTAGATACAAAGCCTATGAAACAAAAACTACGTAAAATGCATCCCCAAGTAACATTGCTTGTCAAATCTAAACTAGAGAAACTCTTAAAAGCCAACTTTATCTGACCTATTGATTATTCGGCATGGATATCTAACATAGTTCTCGTAGCCAAGAAAACCCTCAACATTAGGATATGCACAAACTTCCGAGATATTAACAAGGCTTGTCCCAAGGATGACTTTCCCTTGCCAAACATAGACATGATTGTCGATTCTACGATAGACGATGAAATGTTATCCTTAATGGATGGATTTTCTGGCTACAATGAAATATGTATTGTTGAAGGGGATCAACATAAAATGACATTTACTACACCATGAGGAACCTTCTGTTATAAGGTCGTGCCCTTCGCTTGAAAATGTCGATACCACCTATCAACGAGCAATGAAAGTCATCTTTTATGATATGTTACATGATATCATGGAAGATTATGTTGATGATATATTAGCAAAATAAAAACACGAATAGGACATCCAAGTGTGTTGAGACACATTTTTGATAGATTACGTGAGTATAAGGTTCGTTTTAACCCAAAGAAATGTGTATTCGGGGTAACCTTTGGTAAATTATTAGGATTTATTGTCTCACTGAGAGGTGTAGAAGTTGATCCTGCAAAAGTCAAAGCCATTATGGAAATGCCTCCTCCTCAAAACCTAAAATAGTTACATAGTCTTCAAGGAAAATCCAATCTATTCGATTTTTCATATTACAGTTGGTCGATAAGTGCCATCACTTCAACCAATTACTCTAGAAAGATGCACAATTCCACTAGAACCACAACTGTCAAGACTCTTTTTCTAAATTAAAAGAGTACCTCTCTAACCCACTTGTGTTTATGTCACCGATTGCGAGATAAACCTACGCCGCCTTATACATCTCTGCCATCGGACATGCCATAAGAGCTTTGTTAGCACAACATAATGATCAAACAAAATAACATGTTATTTACTCACTTGGTCGAACACTTATTGAGCATGAAGTACGATATTCCCAAATTGAAAAAGTATGCTTGGCAGTCACCTTTGCATTCCATAAGTTACGTCATTACTTGCTCAATCACACAACTAAATTGATCGCTAAGATTGATCCCCTCAAGTATCTCTTGTCTCGACCTATTCTCACAGAAGAATGTCTAGTTGGGTCATACTACTTAGTGAATTTGACGTCGAGTTCATTCCGCAGAGTAATTAAAGGACAAGCCCTTGCAGACAAACTTGCCGAGGCACCTCTTCCTGGAACAAAACCACTTCATTTTACATTTCCTGATGAAGATCTTCTATACATAGACATCACACCAACCTGGACTCTATTCTTTGATGGATCTTGTAATCTCCATGGATCAGAGCTAGTATTTTTCTTATCACACCTAACGAAACATGTCATCCCCAAATCATTTCGATTAGCATTCCCATGTACCAATAATATCGCAAAATATGAAGCTCTAATTGCAGGATTAAAACTAGCTATATATTGGAATCTTAAAGAGTTAGTTGTATTTGGTGGTTCTTTACTTGTCATCAAACAAGTTACTGATGAATACCAGGTCAAGGATGAAAAAATTATCCCATATAAGCACATGGTGGATAGCCTTCGAAGCTATTTTCGATTAATTAGCTCTGATCAAATCCCTAGAATTTGTAATAAATATGTTGACTCTATGGCAACTATTGGATCCCTATTAGAAATTACATCTAATCAACCCTGTGCATTTTCTCGTAGAACATCTCTTAATGCATGCTTATGATCTTCCTAAAAACACTATGGTATGTGAAATTGTGGTTCCAAATAACCCTTGGTATCATGATATTTACACCTTCATCTGCGATAAAACATTTCCTACCAACATGAAACCAATGCATAAACGCGCTTTAGCACAATGTGCCTCTTGTTACACCATTTTAACAAAAACTCTTTATAAACAAGGTTATGATGGCACCTCGCTTCGATGTCTTAATCGGAGGAAGCATTTGGTGTTTTAACTGAAGTCCACTCGGGTATCTATGGAGTACACACAAACGGTATAGCCTTAGCTAAGAAAATCTTGAGTGTTGGATATTATCGGCCCACCATGGAAAGTGACACATGCCATTTTGTCGACGATGTCAAACATGTCAAAAGTATGGCAGCCTTATCCATACACCTTCCCAAAGATTGCAATCGATAACCACACCATGACCCTTCTCTCAATGGGGACTTGATCTCATTGGTAAAATTAGACCAACATCGTCCAATGGACATAAGTTCATCATTACCGTTATCGATTACTTCACTAAATGGTGGAAGCCATGCCTCTCAACTATGTTACCAATAGCCAAATATTGAAGTTCATTTTTAATAATCTCATCTGTCGATTTGGAATTCCATCCTCTATTGTCGCAGATAATGGAAAATCATTTAAAAACCAAGATGTAAAAGACCTTGCCAAATGTTTTCGCATCAAACGTAAGTGGTCCACTCCATACTATCCTCAAGGTAATAGTCAAGAAGAAACAACCAATAAAACTCTAAAATCCATCATGGAACAAATTTTCAATATACATGGATGAGATTGGCACACTCAAATTTACCCCGCTCTTTGGGCTTACCATATATCTTACCGCACACCTACTGGAGCCACCCCATTTCCCTCATTTATGGTTGTGAAGCCATTTTACCTATTGAGATTGAACTCCCATCCTTGAGAATCTCCCTTAAATATATAATTAATGAGGACGAATACCGACAATCATGACTTCAAAAGCTTGAGCTTCTCGATGAAAAACAACTTAATGCCCTTAATCATCTTCAAGTCTATCATAACCGGTTGCAACGCAGTTATCATAAAAAAGTAAGACCTAGAGAGTTCAAGGTTGGTGATCTCATTCTAAAAGAAAATAAAAAGAATACCACTAAAGAGTGAGAAAAATAAGGAAAATTTGAACATAATTGATTAGGACACTATGTAATTACAACTAAATTTTGCTCCAAAGCCTATAAATTGGCCATCAAGATGGTCGAACTTGATGAACCAAATGAATGCGAAATCATTTAAAGAAATTTTATTCTTGAGGCGCTCCCTATTCCAAGAGACAACAACTTGTACATTGTTCCTTTTGTCTTACTTATCTCCGAATAATGTAACATTATTCATTCCATTGGTAAATATTTTCATTATTACAATCATATCTTCATAGTCATCATCATGAGACATGTGGTAACATAAATCCTATTAAGTCTTGTGAGTATCATACTTTTATAATATCTTCCATTTTTAGTCGTTTTCA
The DNA here is from genome assembly GCA_018340775.1 of Taxus wallichiana var. yunnanensis. Classification (NCBI taxonomy): domain Eukaryota; kingdom Viridiplantae; phylum Streptophyta; class Pinopsida; order Cupressales; family Taxaceae; genus Taxus; species Taxus wallichiana. Next base: position 372,736,607 of record CM031238.1, on the reverse strand, counting down.
CCTATGGTCATACTCTGCTTACCGATGGTAATATTTTTCCTTCAAAGAAATTCTATCTTTCATAATAAAGTTCTACACTTCTTTACCCATTTCGTTTGATCATCCATCTCAGACTTTGGTCTTGAACCCTCGCGTCCTACTAGTTGTGTGGGGATGAGATTGGGGGAAAACATTCCTTCCCCAATAAAAACACTATTGTAAAATTCAATAAATTAAATAAATTGTGAATAATTCATTGTCACACCTTTCGTCCTTCATAGTCTTTGGTGTTGAGCCCACACTTCTTACTGGTAGTGTGAGACTGGGAATGGAGGGAGGTGCCCTTACTCATCTACGTCTTGTCTTCGGTGATAAACTCTTGCCTCTTACTGGTGGCATGGGGCAAAGCATAGAGGGTCATTCACAAAAGCATAAAAATGTTATAAAAACATTCAAAAATTCAAAAAAAAAAAAATTCATAAAATTTAAAAACATTAAAAAAAAAAAAAAACAAAAGGAATTTGTTCGCCTATGTTTTGCCTTTGGTGATGAGCCCTTGCTTCTTACTGGTAGCATGGGGCAAGGCATAAGGAGTCATTACAAAATACAAAATCTTATATAAATCAAAGTGCTTACAATTATAGAATCCCCAAAGAAGTAATTTAGATGCCTAAGTGAAGAGATAACTATCCCTTCACCTCATATCTTACCAATCAGTAGGCCATGTAACTGTCTAAGTCTAGCATGTGACCCATAAAGTGAAAGTCATTTTGAAACTGGTTCAATAACCTTAAGAAGAATCGAGTCACAATTTCCCAAAGGGATGGTTATTAGCACTTGTCTTTATATGCATCCTACGTCCTTCTTGATTCTCGGTGATGAGCCCTCACATCTTATTAGTTGTGTGGAGCCAAGCATGGAACTAGATTTCTTTCCATCATATCATCACCAACATATCCTCGCTAATGGATTGAGATTTTTTTGTTATTCGAGTATGAGCTACCATGAGGAACACGGTACATACGGATGATATCATGGTTTATCACCACTCATAAGAAGTTTGCATTCTGGTCCATAAATTTTCAAAACAAAATCTCCAAAAACATTAGAAAATAAAAAATCCAAAAAAAAAAAAAACATTACAAAATCTCCAAAATCCCCAAAAACATTACAAAATCTCCAAATTCCCCAAAAATATTAGAAAATCTCCAAAATACATAAACATTACAAAATCTCCAAAATCCTAAAAAAACATTAGAGACTCTCCAAAATAGAAAAACATTAGAAAATCTCCAAAAATCCAAAAACATTAGAAAATCCAAAAAAATAGAAAATCAAAATCCCCAAAAAACATTAAAAAATCTCCAAAATCCCAAAAACATTAGAAAATATCCAAAATACAAAAACATTAGAAAATCTCCAAAAATCCAAAAACGTTAGAAAATCTAAATAAATAAATAAAATCTCCAAAACATACAAAAATCACAAAATTGCACAACCGTAAAAAACCCCACAATTCATCCTTTGAACTATTATCCCCAATGAATGTTCCAACCACCTTATGACATTCAAACCACTTCCCCTCGCGTGAATCCTCGCTTGGGGAAAATTTGGCTCTCATTGTTTCCTTGTTTGAGGACAATGACCCAATCCATTCTATGTCCCGATCCTCGCTTGGGGGCACATCCAATCAATCATCACTGTGGAACACGTTAGGGACATGTTTATTGGTTATTGTGTTGCATTATTAGTTACAAGTTATTAATTACTTTCTTGTATCTTGATATATTACAGGGGGCATCTTGATTTTATGTATCTTGGTGTTCCCTCTAATATACTTATGTTATGTGATTGCATATCGTATTGGGAATCATACCTTCTTGATGGCCTTTGTCTATGTTTCTCTTCCACTTGAGCATATCATACTAGGGCATCAAACCTTTCTTATGGCCCCTGTCTATGCTCTCACACATATTATAGTCTAGTCATCTTGATCTTTTATATCATGATGCATCATGTTATGTGCTATATTAAAATTAATATGCTTTCACCACGTGAGTATCTTCCTGCATGATCAAAATATTACTTTACACCCCATCCATTCACCCATACTAATACATTCCCGAGTTTGGGAATCTTGCTTGATCACCATTGCAATTTGTGAATCCTACTTGAAGATCTTTCTCGAGTAGCATTCACTATCCAAACAGCTCCTCACCCTCACCATGGTAACCATGTATTTGTTCCATTCATTCTCACTCCTCGTTTCTACTCATCCACCACTTATCCCCACACTACCCTTCTCACCATTCATGTCCCCTCTCACCACTTTGTGTTCTTTCCTTTCATTCTTTTGCTTCCCGCTTGACAATCTTACTTAATCACCCCTTATATGTGGGACTCTCGGTGGAGGTATACCCTCTTCCTAAGATCTTCCCACTGTAGAAGCTTCTCCGCCATCTCCTCTCCCATCAAATGACAATCACCACCACGCACATCTTTCCGCTCTGCCTCTTGTGCTTATCATTCTTACATCATCACTCTCATCATGTCGGCATCCCAATCAAGGTTTCCCCTCACACTCTCTGCCTCCACCGCATATATTCCTACATCCATTCATGTTACACTCCTTTATTTCCTCTCTTCCTTGTTATCACCTCCTCTTCCACTCTAGCATACATCACCCACTCTTCTCTCATCCTTCCTTGAATTTGTCTTCTGCTTGGTAATCCTACTTACACACTCTCATAGTATGGCAAATTCACTTGAGGGTTCCCCTTCAGTCCATTTTTTCATACCCTTTTCACGTCAATTCTATCACTCACTTACTTCTTCTCATCATTTTTCTTCTTCTTTAACTTGACAATCCTACTTAACCATCCCTGCCGCATGGAAATCTTACTTAAGAGTCCCTCTTAAGGTTGATCTGCCCTATGGCCTTCCCCCATCCCATCATATTTCCCCCATCTTATTTCTCCCGCCTCTCGTCACAATCATCTGCTTCAACCAACCATTCCACCCCTATACCCAATACAATGTTGTCTTTCTCCTTGCATCCCATCACTATCGGTTTGGTGATCTTACTTAACCACTCGCGTGGCATGGCGATCTTACTTAAGAGTCCCTCTTAAGGATGATCTGTCTTCTTTCCTTTCCCCATCACTACACATCCTCACCCTTCACTTTTTCTCAAAGATTCCCCATTATCACATCCTCTCACCTCCTCTTCCATTCTCGCAAACACCACTTCTTACTTTCCCACTTTTCATCTCCATCATCCCTCGCTTGGTAATCTTACTTAACCACTTTCGTCACATGACAATCTTACTTCAGGGTCCTCCCTACGTTGAACTCGTCATTCTAAACTTCTCCCTCGCCTCATTCTTCGTTCACTCTGTTGATCGCTTCTTCCACCTGGTCTCTCCTACCAACCACATTTTCCTCCTACCATTATCCTTTCTCAACCTATCATCTCACAACATACGTCTACTATCTTCCGCCTATAATCATGTTCCTTTCCCCCATTTTTTCCTTCTTGATCCATCATCCTTCATACCATTTCTTCCCATTATTTTCATGTCTTGTTTCTTCATCCTCACCTCATTCGTCCTCATCCTCCACATCCTCTCCTCGCCTTCACCTTGTCACAACTCATCACTCACCTTTTCTTTACTCTTTCCACTTCATCTTCTCGAATTATCCCACATATCTACCCCCATGTTTACTCGCCATTGTTGTTGACATTCCCTAACATTATTTCATCATCATCTTTTGTTTCGTGCTAATAATTATCAATGGACTTTCCCTAAAAATCACTCATCCTCATTCTCGCATGGCCTTGTTCACTCCCTTTGGCCTTCTCCATTTTTTCTTCATTCCTTCCTTCCTCTGGGCCCACCACTCATTGTCAGTGGAATTTCCCTAACGTACCCTCACTAACATTGCCTCTTCTATCCCCCATTCTATTTTCCCTCCCATCCTTTTCCTCCACTCCCACTATTTCTTGTCAGCATTTCCCCACCTCTCCATCTTCCCTTCGCCTCTTCAATATCTTTACCGTCTTCATCATACATCCTTTGTCTATTGTCTTATAATCCTTGTATCCTCATTTCATGCATCTCCGCATCTTTTCAATCAATGTCATTCCTCCCCTCTTTCTTCTCTTTACATTCCTTATACTGCTCACTCTACACTTATTATCCCCATTCTTGATTTCCTTCCTTTTGCATCATTTTCTTTGTTATCCTCTTCTCTCTCCCACCCCTCATCTTATTTCACTTCCTTTATATCATCTTCTTCCCCTTTTTACCTCATGTTTCCTTCTTACTTCCCCATTGACAAATATGGCTCTTTAGTGTTGTCTTGTCCTTTTATCATCCAACCCCCACATGCATCTCCATGCGGTCCTGCTTCATATCCTTTACCTTGATCTTCCACATGCGGACCAGGTTCCTTCAATCTTCTCCTTGTCTTCACTCTGTCCTCCCTTCCTCCCCCATCATTTTCACTTTCCTTCTGACCTCCCCTCCTTTTCTCTACCACCCCTACCTTTTCACTCATTTTGTACCCGTTTCTCTTCTTTCCTCTGATCCTTTCCACACTTTCCTGGTCCCTCATAGTTTCTTTCTTTTCTCCATTCTACCTCCTCTTTCGTCTTCTTTAAATTCTTCATCATCCTCATCCCCTTCATTTTTCCATCCTTCTCTCCCTTTTTCCTGATTTTACCCCTACTCTCATCTCGTCTTCTCCTTCTTGTTTATCTTTCCCCGTTCACCATACCCATGTCTTCTTCACCTCTTACTTTTACAGTTTATTGCTTTTCTCAGCTCTATCATCTCTTTCATTTTTCCATCATTTCTCTCCCTTCATTTCCTTCACTCTTCTTCATTTTTATCTTCCATTTATTTTGACTCTCTCTCCTTTTTATTTCATAATTTCACCCTCTTGCTTTGTCATTTTCTTGTCTTCTTCTTGTTTGTCCTTCATCATTCCCTTCTTCCCCTATCATCCCTCTCTCTTATTCTCTTCTACCTATTTCATTCCTTTTTTTCCTCCTTTTTTTCCCTCCCTTTGTCTCCATACCCTTGTCTCCTTCACCTTTCTTGCTCTTCTCATAATCAACCACTACTCCTATCCATTCCCTTTTCTCTTTCCCATTGCATCCTTCCACACATCCTCACACCTAGCATTCAAGGCCGATTGAATCCTTTCTCCATTTGCGTTGTGTGGTCATTCCATTCTCTTACACCCCATTCTCGTCCTCCTCTCCATAAAATTAACCTCTCCTCTTTTCAAGAGCTCTGTCGTATATTCCATCCTCGTTAGCCCTCTTGAGGGGGCATCATCACATCTATCCATAATCACATCTTCTCATGACATTTTTGTCTTCGAGGATACCATGACATCCATCACCTACCACCTTCTACTCTCCCCAACAAACATTTGCTCTATTTTTTTGCTTAGAAAAAGTAGATTGAATTCTTCCCCCATTCTTACAAGTGAAAGTTTGTTCTACTTCTTGCTTAAAGAATGCTTTCTCTTTTCTTCCTCTAATAACTTCTTATCGAAGGAACACCTTCTTTAAGAAGAATCTCTTCAAAAACCTTCAATCCTACCACCCGGGGCATATTCATCCATCTCGTCTACTTTCTTTGAAAGGATACTACTTTCATAGTACCCTTCCAAAGAGGGGCAAATGTAGACACCCTAATTTCACACCTTTTCCAAATCAATTAATTTCCCCACTCTATTTCCCACAAAAATCCCCATATAATTAATTGATGTTAATCAGTTAATTAATCCATTTCAACCCCTAAATTAAACCCAATCTTCCTCACATGCCAAATATTCCCTATGTCCCCCATTTGAGAATTAAAAATACAAGTTTAATCCTCACCCACTTTTTTGTCCCCACTCACCTAATCATGCCCTCATTTTCAAACTACGATTACTTAAAATCCCCTAAGTTAATCCAATTCCTAGGCTATAAATACAACCTTACCCCATCTAAAACACATGGAGAATAAGTCAATGGTCATGTCGAGTTCTTGCATCCTTTGAGCAAAGAACATCCCTCCACCTCGTCCTAATGCCCAAATAGCCTCATCTTGAAGCATCCCAAATCCATAATCCCTTTGTCCATTGGTGCAAAGTAAGTTGATCTTGTTGTAGAGAAGGCCTTGCTCCGGTTCGAGGAAAGCACCTACATTTCACACAATCGAGCTCATCCATGTTTCCTTGCCCATTTTGAGGTTTGCTAAGGAATTGTGAAGGAGGAGGTATCTGGCTAGTTGCTTTACTTTCTTGTTTATTAGCGTATTTTCCTAGCTCACAGATTATATTTACACATACACACACGTTCACATTTTCACTTGTACTTGTTTTCATATGTATTTCCATATTTTGAGGAACATAGATGATTGAGTACCAAATTTTGAGGAACACAGTTTTCTTTATTTTGTAGGTTGGAGACATTTGACTCTGTAATAAGGTAACCTTTCTCCTTCCTTCTAAATTTTAGATCATTATCATTTTGTACATTGTTTTGATCAACCTTGATAGGTTTCGACTACAACATCTTCTTGAAACCCTCCCACATACACTAGTTTGTTTTTACTTTGATATGTATGCACCCACCGACCCACCCACGAGACACCCACACACACACACACACACACACACACACACACACACACATCAAAGTGAGGCATTATATAAACACCTAATTATGATATGGAATTAATTAATTGCTATGGTGCTTATATTTGTGTGTCTATTGATTATTTGTCTAAATTATCCATTTTTATGGGTTTCACATTGAACAAAGCATGAAATAGGTTTCCATAAAGAAGATTCGTTTTTTGTTGATTCACAAGTGATCTTGACATTTTAAGACAACTTTTTACGCATTAGGGCATGATGAACATATTCATCAAACCATCTTTCATTTTGCATATATAGAGGCATTTACAATGAAGGCGACCATAAGTGCATGGTGTGTAATGGTCAATAATTGACGGATTTTTTTCGAGAGAGTTGTTTATGTTGTTATCATGACCTAGTTTCTTAGTCTGTTTATACCAGTCACTCATAAATTATGCAAAATTAGAAATTATGTTAGAAACCTTAACTTTTTAAATTTCAACTCGTTGTTATATCATATTATTTAAAAAACTTATAATAAATTACAACAAAAAGTGACAAGTTGAGAGATATAACTCGAAAAGTAGGATAAGGTTGGAGAAAACACAACTAAACAAATTGCTTACAAAACAAACTTATCCAAATACAAAAACAACACTTTATTATTATTTTTATCATTTTACATTATTTTCAATAAATAAATTATAAACTAATAGTATTCCATAATGATGCGAGTTCAAAATCATTCAAAATTGATGAAGATACCTACATATGATGAAAGATAGCAAACCACATTTCCACCAAATGAAAAGAGGGGGAAAACGAAAACGAAGCGCCTCCCTCTCATTTCGCGACTTAGAGCAAGATTTTGGGGTCCTCTGATATTATTGTACCTCTTATCCTCTCTACTTTAATGCCCTCCTGTACCTTGTGTAAGGATGGAATCTTCATTTAGCAACACCAATCTTACTTAATTATACTCTACTCTACTCTACTCTACTCTACTCTGCCCACGCTGTTGAGGCGTTGTCGTTCATCCACCTTAAAAAAGCATAAAAATAAAACCTACACAAACAACCATGGACCACGACTACCCCGAACTATATACTGTTAGGGTTAGGGCTAGAGCTAGAGCCAGCGCCAGCGCCACGACTAAGCAATGCAGGCTTAGAGATGAGAGATCACATATTCGACTATGGAGAGCACATTGTGGGTAGGACAGTAAACAAGAAATTCAAGGGCTTCGGTGTTTTCGTTGGTAAAGTTGTTAGCTTCAACTCTGCTCGAGGGTTTTATAAAATCCGCTACGAGGACGGAGATGTAGAGGAGCTGGATTTCCACGAGGTGACAAAGATTTTAATGGCGGAAGGAAGAAAGAGGAGCCGCGATGATGATCACGCAGTGATAAAACGCAGGGGCAGGAAAAGAAGAAGAGGACGCAACAGTAATCCCGAACAACCTTTGAACAGTAATACTGAACAAGCTTTGATTAAACAACCTCAGCCACGTAAAGAAAGAAAGCGGCGGGTTAGAGATTCTAACGCGGGACCTTTGCGGAGGAGTTCTCGACAGGCCGCCGCTGTTGCCAACAAAGGAAAAGAAAATGTCGCTGGAGTTGAAGGTGTTAGGGTTAATGGCGTTGGTGTTCGCCGGCCACGGCGGCATTCGGCCGCGGAGCTCCTGCTCCCGCTGCCTCCGTCTTCCGGAGATCTGCTCGTGCCAGAGGAATCGGTGCCCGGGCTGTTTTATGTTTATACTACTTTGAGGAGTTTCAGCAAGCTGTTGTTTTTGAGTCCTTTCGGGCTGGAGGATTTTGTCGCCGCGTTGAATTGCAAGGAAGCTAATTCTCTAATGGACTCTGTTCATCTCGCACTTCTGCAGACTTTGCGGCGGCATCTCGAATTTATTGCCCCCGACGAGGGTCCTGCCGCTGACGCTGCGATCCTATGTCTCAGGCATTCTTCTTTAGCTTTATTTTTACAAATTTAGCGGCACTTCTTACAATTCTTGCAATACACCGTCATGTCGTAAATTGCACCTGGGCGAGAGGTATTTATTCCTTCGAATTCACCCAGGACCGTGGCCTTGGCCCATATGTACCATATGCGAACGACAAAATTTTAACATATTAATATGTTTCTACGGAATCAATTACTCAATTCGAACACCTTAATATGTCTGTAGGGAATTTGAACCTGGGGCTTTCGTATGTAAACCTCATCAATTCACCAATTGAGCTCATCCCATTCAACATTCAACACCCCGTGACATTACTACCCAATTGTTTCAGTTAAAATGTTTCCCCATAGCAAGATTTTAGGTGACTCAAAGAGCTCCCTTTATGCCGGGTTCCATGGAAGGGGATGCCTCTTCTATTCTCATGTGGCAGTTGGTCTCATGAAAATCATTATTTTGAGATGTAGGAACGAATGAAATCTGTAGAAGAAAATGGTAGTCCCGTGCGGCAGGTGGTCTCATGAAAATCATCATTTTGAGATGTAGGAACGAATGGAATTTGTTGAAGAAAATGGTAGTCCCTATTTTGAGCGTGTGCCAATCTCTTTTACATTATTCTTTCATCCTGTTTTCTTGTGAAAGCTTCCTGTTCTTATTGTAAAGCTGGGTGTGGTAGGCTTTTTCACATTCGTAACAATTTAAACCTGGATTACATTTAAGTGGGCTTCATGTTTGTTACAACCCTGCTCCAACATGTCTTGAAGGATAATGGGCTGCAGTGACGGTGATTTGAATCTTTGTCTTACCGTCACATTTGAGTCCCTTAGATTTGTCGTTTGTGTCTGGCGCTTTTATCACTGCAAAAATTTAAGCAGCAGCATTCGTTGTAGACAAGGTGACCCTAATTTACATAATAGTAAGGTTAAAAATTCATTCACAAATTTGTCTTTCATGGCAAAAATTCTGTTTTGTTAAGCTGAAAATCCTTGCCTGCTTTTCATTAACTTGTCAAGAGATAGAATGGGAAAAATCTACTGTTTGGGTGACATTCTTTGTGTTCTACTTACTTCAAAAACTGGCCAAACCTTTAGCTGACTCTAGGAAATTTTTGCTAATTCTTGGCTAGTTTCTGAAAGTCTTAGCCCACTTTCAAGGAGTTTCATCGAGTTTGGAAAAATCTGCTTTTGGCTGACTGTTTATGTTTTTAATGACTGCAAAGTTCACGTGGGCCAAATCTTTGTTGAGTCTCAGCCGGTCTTAGCCAATGACTTTCACCAAGTATGCCCGAGTCGGTTTGTTTAGGCTGGCAAGTTTTACTGAATCTGGTAATACTTTTACAGCACAAACACTACAGCTAAATTTTTTTCTTGCGTGTGCTCATGTGGATTATACTGTTTCTGGTTTGAATTTCTATTTTATATATCTTTTTGAACTATTCACACATCAAGCAGATGGATAAAAACAGCTTAAGATTTGCAATCTTGGATTAACTTTTAGTTCACGCCATTCTCTCAACAAACTTTTACGGGTTTTAAAATAAATTAACTTTGACTAACCTGCTGCAACCAGTTTGATTCTACTTCAGGGATCTTTCCCATTCGCTGATAAATTAGAGTAAACTAAAGTAAATCATGTTTTGCAGGATAAAATTACAATGTAGCAAGATATGATAGTAATTTTTATTATTATTAGACTTTTGCATTTAGTCCTGTGAAAGAATAATCTGCAAAATTTATTTGTATCAATTGGTAATTTAATCTAATCTAGAATAGGGTTTGAAATGCCCTTATCTGTTTCCCACGATTTTCACTTGATCAAATGTCTTTTGATCTGAGTAGGCTATTGCCTACTATTTGCTGGCGCTGTTCGTATCAATTGATCTGGTTTTGCCACTACTGGCCAACTAAGTTGCCGCATTTGGCGAACTTAAAGGAAAAAAATCGAAATTCGCCGAATTTTAACAATGCGTTGAAAATTGCTAATTTAATTCGTGTTTTCTTTCCTTTTTGGCATTTTTTTCCATTTTTGGATTTTCGGTGAAAAAAACACAAGGACAGAAATTTTTTGCCATTTTTGGAAAGGGTCCGGGAAGATGTAGCAGCAAAAACTTGCATGTGCCATAACTTTCATTCTGTGGCTCCGTTTCAGGTGTCGTTTTCTCTAAAAGTGCATATTTTCTCGAGCTCTATGCATTGATGGCAATATTTTTCTTATTTTCATAAAATCCATTTTTGCACCTTTTTGGACCAAGCAACTTCTTGCAATCTTCTGAAAGAATCATGAGCTTTGATCGCCTGTAGACAGATTAGTAATTAAAAATACTGGATAGCTTTCCAAAACTCGGCGAGTATTCTCCCGTGCTCGGACTAATCGTCCCACCTGCCAGCTTGGTCGCAACCTGCGAGCACATGTTTTTTGAAGTTTTTGCTTTCAATCACATTATTGTAATAGCTACTTATGAAATCAATGAAATGTGATATTATCTCTCTTTTGAAATGTGAATTTATCTTTTGTTTTTATATATTTAATAAAAATGTATATTTCTCATAGTCGAATTTAATCACGAATTTAATCGCTGATTTTTTTACCAGCGAATTTTTCACGAATTTAATCATCGGCGAATTCGAACACGAATTCGAATGCGGCAACTTAGCTGACCAATATAAATTTACATTACTAGGTACTTGCTTCTCTATGGGAACACTAATGTTTGTATTATCTCTTTCTTAGCCAACTTTTCCAGTGAAGTTTAGCCCAATTTTATACTCTTTATCTACTGTGCTTTCATGATTCATCTTTGATGCAGTCACAGCTGGGGGTGCAATGAAGGACAACCTTAGGTCATGCAACACACGAATTTACTCAAAACAATGGACATGCAAACACATCAGTTCATACATAGCATGGAAACAACTATCTTTATTGCTTCCAAGGAGGAATTAAAAATACACGCCAACAACATGATTTTTAGTTTTATTTCAGACTTACACAATGTGTAGAATTACAACATCAGTCCATTCACGGACATGGTTCAATTGTTTAGCTCTTTGTTCAGATATGATCTCTTCCCAAGAGAGATCTCTAAGAGCCACCTTCCAAAAAGTGAAGAACCCCTTCCCAAAAGAATTCATTCCTTATCAAGGCATTCATCAAGAACTGTTACAGATGTCGAAATGCTTTGTCTTCTAGATGAAAGCCGTTTCACCTTCCTTTCATTCCATACTCCAATGGCTAGGGCATAAGTGCCCAAACCCACATACAAGTGAACTCGGGAACAATTGAACTTATACACAAGACATTTGATATGCACAATTATAACTTATGCATAAGTGGATTCACACATAAGATAACTTATGGGAACAAAAAAACTCTCGCACAAGTGGCTTGTGTACAAGATAACCCACCCGCACAAGGATAACCCACACACAAGTGCACTCACACACAAGTCTCATGCACAACTCACACAACTCACACACAAGTGCTCAAGCACAAGTTAAATCATACAAAGTATAACTCGCACACAATTGCTCATGTACAAGTGACGCACAAGCATAATTCAACATAAGTGCTCCTGCACAAGTTAACTCATGCTCAAGATGCACATACTTTGCAAAACCCTATAACTTCCGGAGGCCATAACTTTTGCATACGAACTTGAAATGAGATGCAGCTTTTCCTGAAAGTGCATAACTTTTCGAGGAGAATATATGCAATAACATTCTGCTTTTGATGTATGTCCCATAATGTTCTCGCCTCTTACCGAAAACCATGCCAACACTGCAAACACACTGTGTAGTCTACATGAACACAAACCTACTTGTTTTTGATTGACACAAGATTGGTTGTGAACCTGGATGCTCCTGCATCAATCTTCCTGCTTGGAATTTCCCGTGTTGCTGAATCATAAGGTTGAAGCATATTGACACTTGGTTCCACAATCTGAGTACGTTTCCGCCCACCACTTGCTTGCTTTGTTACCATCAATTAGTCTAGTTTTGCCACCTAATACCAAACTGAGGAATGCTGATTTACATTATGAGGCACCTGCCTCTTAATAGGCCTATGAGAAGTTAAGTATTTGGATTATCTTTTCAAGCTAGCATTGCCAGAGACTCTTGATCCAATTGTATACACTCTTTATCTATTGTGCTCTCATCCCCCTGTCTACAATATCCAGTGTTTCTGAATCACAAGGTACGGTGCACAGTTCCGCAATCTCAACTTGATTAAATGTCTTTCATGATTTGAGTGGGCAACTGCCTAAATAACTGGTGTCTCTGTCAGCATCAAAGGAACAATGCAGGTTACATTATCAGACACTTGTTTGGTTTATATCAACCTTTGCCCCTGTAGGATTTTTAACTTTACCTGCCTTAGTGGGCTATTCTCACTGTTGAATTCCTGCTCTAATCTTGAAATGAAGAGGAGATTGAGAAGGAGATTTTCCTTTTCTCAAGCCTCTGCATTGTCATAGAGAAAATTTGATTGCTATGATCTAAGGTGTCAAATTTTAAATAATTGTTAAAACTTACTGTCTGCTTTGCTAAACTGGGCTATTGTCATTGTAATTGTGCTGTTCAGTCTTACTTTAATCTTGAAATGAAGATGGAGATTGAGAAGGAGATTTGCCTTTTCTCCTACCTATGCATTGTCTCATAAAAGTTGATTACTATGATCTAAGGTTTGAAGTTTTAAAAATTGTTAAAACTTACTGTTTACTTCGATGTGTTTGTTGTGTAGGCACTTGGATTGGAATTTCCTAGACATGATGACATGGCCTGTTTATTTGGTTGAATACCTACTAAGTCAAGGTTTCAGTAAAATTTCTGGCCAGAAAGTCGGGCACCTGAGGCTTTGCGACAGCGAGTACTACTCGACATCAGTGTCTATGAAACTAACTGTTTTAGAGTTTCTCTGCAATGATGTGATGGAAACTGAAGAAATAAGGCCAGAAATCAGTACACGTCTAGGAGATGTAGACACTGATGAAGAGGATATCTTGATCAATGGTTCAATTGGGCCAGTTAAAAAGAAATCTATGAGGGGAAGGCCGAGGTTACTTAAACGTCTAGGAGATGTAGACACTGATGAAGAGGATAACTTGATCAATGGTTCAATCGGGCCAGTTAAAAATAAATCTAGGAGGGGAAGGCCAAGATTACCTAAACATCTAGGAGATGTAGACACTGGTGAAGAGGATAACTTGATCAATGGTTCAATCGGGCCAGTTAAAAAGAAATCGAGGAGGGGAAGGCCAAGGTTACTTAAACATCATTCTGAAGAGAGTGTAGTATTAGATTGTATCAAAACAGATGACCAGGAAAGCTCAATATCAAGTCCAAGGGCTGGTGGTAATACAAGCTATACAAAGAGCATGGTAATTTTTCAGGGCAATTCAGGCTACATCCAGAACAAAGAATACAAAGTAGCAAGATCTGAGGCAAATGATGTAGAAAAGTGGAACAGTGATGAATGCTGCCTTTGTAGGATGGATGGGGCTTTGATTTGCTGTGATGGCTGTCCTGCTGCATACCATTCTAGATGTGTTGGGGTCTCAAAAGATGCTTTACCTGAAGGAGATTGGTATTGCCCTGAGTGTTTGGTGCGTAAAGGCCCTAGAGGACTTGCAGCAGTGAAGGGCTTGCATGGAGCAGAGTTTCTGGGAATTGATCCACATGGACGGATATATTTCTCTATTTGTGGTTACCTATTAGTGTAAGTTTTAACTTCCTGTGGCTTTCTATGCGAGTCTAACAGATTGAATGGGTAGACTTACTCTCTTCTTTTGTATGACGTATCAAATTTAGCTCTCAAGTATTGTAATGTCTTCGTGCCATTTTACTGCATGTATGAATAAAAATTAACATAAATTGGTTGGATTACAATATGCAGCGTGTATCAAGACAGACAAGCTTGCTTGCCCAAAAAGTAATGAGTTGACACTTTTATTCAAAGGGTTGAGATGCATTTCAGTACACTTTCCATGCTCTTTATTCTAATATGCCTATGATCAATCATTTATGCCCTAAATCCCATTTTGAAGGCCTTGTGAATGCATTTCTTTTTATAATTTAAAGTTTTATTCAATCATTCATTGTTTTTAGTTCCTCCAAGTCAACCCTATCTATCTATAGGGCCCCATTGGTTTGTTTGGGAGCCAATTAAACACTTTCGCTCACTCCGCCCCACCCCTATAGATCTACCTGGGCCCATATATCTATAGGGGCCCCTTTTTTGTAAGATATATATCTATCTTATTATAGGATCTTAATATTTGTATTTCTGCAGACTCAGATCTGGTTCAATGTTCTTTGTTGTAATCTAATAGAGTATCATGGCATTCTCTGATAATTGTTGCATCAAAAACCTGTTTTAATTGTTAACCAGATGCTTATTTTCCCGGCGTATGTGTTGGAAATGTCTGTGATTTATGTTTCCTTAACTGAGTTCAAAAACATCTCATCTAAATGTGTTCTTTGTGATCTTTTGGTTTTCAAAGGAATTTTCGAAATGAAACAATAATCCATGAGCACATTAAGCTCGATAAATTTATTGGCAGTACATACTTTATTTCAGTTTGAAGGAGCTGGTATTTTTGTATTAGTTTATGTCTGAGGGTGGATGTTAGTTTAGCTGTAATGATGTTCACGCCAAGTTTGGAGTTGATTTTGAATTGTGTAAGGCAAGGATGTCAGTGTGATTTTTGTTAACAATATATCAATGACAATCGTGGGAGTAGATTGGAGCGAAAATTAATTTATTCAGAGCAATACCACTGGATATATTTCTAATTCAAAGTATTTCTTTCTATATTGTGGCAGGTCTGATTCTGCTTTAGATCCAGGTACTACCTTCAAATATTACAACAGAAATGATTCTACAAAGGTTTTGGATCTATTAGATTCATCGACTCCCTTGTATGACATCATACATAATGCCTTGCTACAATGCTGGGATAAAGGCAACACAATGGTTAAATCAGGCACATGCCTTGATAAAACAGATACTCTCTTTGAGAAATGTACTTCAGAGTCATCTATTATATCTGTATTGAATTCTCTTGTTCATCAGGAGCAGGAGAATATATCTTTACATCCATCTGTAACTTACCAGGATAACACTATCACCAAGAATGCACCTTTTTTAAAAGGCAGACCTGTCAAGTACTTTGATGTACAAGGACGTAAAGAAGATATCGAAATGATGGATGTGGATCAGGGTAATGGTGATGCTCAAATAGCAAGTTCTGAAAGCTCTTTGAAAATGACACCGTTGAATGTTGATGCACAAGCATTAAAAAAACTGTGAGCAGAAGTTTACTGATTCTGATGCCCCTTGTTTTGTGGAATATACTAAAAACAGCCTACTGCAAGGTCAACAACTAATTGAAGTAGATGCTGGCAATTCTGCTTTCCAAATGGAACAACCACCCCAACAGTCTGATATTTGCACTGTGTGTATGCCTGGTCAAACAGATTTAGTTGATATCCCCCCAAAAAGCTTTCAATTGAATACTTATGTCAATCAATATGTTTTAGGAGATGTGGCTGCATCAGCTGCTGCAAATTTAGCAGTTAAAGGCGCTGAAAATAAAAAAATAAATGTAGAGCGCTCTTCAAAAAGGTGTTCATCAGCTGCAATCACAGAACAAATGAAAATCACAGAACAAATGCAAGCGTTTTCCAAGGCAGCTGCACAATTTTCCTGGCCATGTTTTACTAAGAAATGTGTGGAAGTGCAAAAGGAAAAATGTGGATGGTGCCTTCTTTGCAAATCTTATACAAGTAATATTAGAGGTTGTCTATTACATATGGCTTCTGAGAAGGCTGCAGGTGCTCTAGGGGGAGCAGGTGATGTTTGTCCCTCAAAAAATGGTGATGGTAATTTTCCAGAAATTGTGGCCTATATGCTATATATGGAGAATCAATTATATGGCCTTCTAGATGGTCCATGGGAGAATCCATCTTACAGGAAAATTTGGCATAGGTATATTGAGCAGGCATCAAGTATTGCAGAGGTCAAGCATTCTCTACTGGAAGTAAGAACATATGAGATTACTTTTTTGTGGTTGTAGATCATTCTCACCCTGCACTATGCCATTGAAAAAATAATCGTCTGAATTTTTTCCTTCAATTGATTTGGTTTCATTCTTTAGCGCACTTTCATTTTTCTTAATCACAAGAGTTTTATGACATGTGGAGGTCTCTCATTTATTTTTGCCTTTTGTTTTTGCAGCTAGAGTTGAATATTAAACCTATTGCACTTTCAGCAGATTGGTGTAAAGCTGTTGATGATGCCTCTACTGGGGTCTCCACAAGTCAATTTAATGCAAGTGTTGCTAGCCCAACACCAAAGCGTGGACGCCCTAGAAAGTACTCTGCTGATGCCAAAACAAGTTCTGTTGTAGTGGAGACTAGGACGTTTGGTGTTAACTGGTGGAGGGGCTGCAAACTTTCAGGCCAACCATATTACCAGAACTTCTTACCTCACATCATAGCACGGAGAGCTGGACGCCAAGGTGCCTGTCCTAGTATTTATTACTTATTTCTTCATCAGTTCTACCTTTGAATTCATCATATTTGGTTTACCTGTCAAGCATCTAAATACTTCCATATTCTAAAATTGCAGCTGGTTTCAGAAAACTACCTGGTATATTCTATGCTGAAGGTTTAGAAATACCAAGAAGATGCAAACGGTATGCATGGAGAGCTGCTGTTGAAATGTCTAGGAATGTATCACAACTTGCTTTACAGGTTTGTATGCAAATTCAAACTCCAGTATTTCTATCGGGCTCTAAGTAGGGCATACCTGTTGCCAATAAATTTGTTTGTAATCTAGGGTCCCATATATGATTTTGATTTCAAATTAAGAGTTTTTGTATTGTATATGAAATGTCTTACAGGTCAGGATTCTTAATGCTTGTATTAGATGGGATGATCTTGCAAATTCAGAAGATTTTCCTCGATCTAAATGGGTAGAAGAGAAAGGAACTACTGGATACAAGAAGGCAGCTATTTGTGCCAAGAGTTCAGAAAAGGGTCTGGTAAAGTATTTAGTGGATTTTGGGAAACAAAAAGACATTCCAAACCATATTGTCAAACATGGAATAAAGCTTGAGGATGCTGAAGAGGGTAAGAACAAATATTGGATAAGCGAGAATTATGTGCCTCTGTTTCTGCTGAAGGCGTTTCGCAGGAAACCGATGCGTGGCCGCCCCAAAAAGAATGCAAATCAATTCCCTAAGCTTCCTGTTAGATTGCCAAAAATTCCAATTTGGATGTATTTTCCTTCCTCTTGGCAAAGGCAGAAGGTCGTGACAAATTCTCATGTGCTCACTGCAAAATGGATGTACCCATCTGGTACATAATATTTAAGCAACCCTACTTTACTGTTCTTTTTATTTTAATTGTCAAGAGTACGTGTTTACATGCATGATGATTTTAAGTTTATTTTTTTGGTCTAGTTGATCGTATTATATGCTTGACTAAAGACTTTTGAATAAATACCGGTATCATTTGAGATGAGGTATTTTCGTGCACTAAAAGTACAAAATCTTTTGTCGTCTTTATTATTTTTTAAGATTTCCTGAACTCTTTTTGAATTGCATTAGTGAATTTCATTGAACAAAAAGTCTTCCCTATTGCCTCTTGCACCTAATGAACCGATACAAAGATGAAATCTATCCATCTAAAAGAGCAAGAAATTAAACACATATTAGATTGGAATAGTTTTGTTTTTCTTTGGCATCCTATATCAAAGGCCTCCAATTACATTTGCTGCATCTGGATTATACTGGGATGGCTGTGGCTATTTCTAGTACTGTTGTTTTGTGCAGTTTGAGATCAATACTTGGCTGTCTCTATATCATAGTTGATTTTGTGTTTGGTGTTTCTTATTGCTGAAGCCTGCTTCTATGTGCTTACCTTGATTCATGTTTGCAATGTACATTATGTAATGTTTTGTATTTTGCAGCCTCTGCCACTCCAGGATTTGATTATTGTGATAGAGTGATGCTTTTGCATCTTGGATGATTTTTTTAGGGATGCTACTTGATTTAAGGCATTGCACCATGTTGTGGTCAGATTATTTCGAGTTAATGTGTGCCACTCCTTGTGGGTTGTGTTCCTATGCTGCATGGTTTTTGAGTTTTTTTAAGAACTCCATAGGTTCTTTCAAATTTCTTCTAATGTTTTTTCTCACATGTAATCTATTAAATCCTTAAGTTTCTTCCAAGTTCCTTGAGATGGTTAATCAATCCAAAGATTCTGAAAATAATGTAGGGTTGGCAAAATAAATATGCTGAAAATGAGGATGCGCCTGGTGCTCCATATTAGGATTTTGAATATATAGTTACTGGGTGTTCCATATGCTGAGAACTTTTCTGTTATTTTTATTTTTGGAGGACTGGAAAATATTATGTCTGATTACCAGTCTTTAGTTAAGGTAGATTTTTAATTTCTTTTCCTAAGCAAAAAGTATATATTTTTTTGATTGATAAGGCAGGTTGATGGGACCTGTTCCCAATAAAAACATGGCCTAAATACCCCTGAAAGATAAAAAACAAAGCTGGGCCAATACCCCAAGATTATAAACCTATGAAATATTACTGATCCAAACGACAAAAAAGAGGCTATTGCCCAACCTGGGTCGAAAAATAGTCCTCGATACTACCTATTCGACCTTTTTTATTTTTCTTATTCTTAACTTCTTGCCACTTACCATTCCCATCTGTAATAGCTAACTGAAGAGGATTTGCTGACACCATCCGATTATCCGACAAAGATTCCTGATCTAAATCTGATTTGGCAGGAGAAAGACCCCTTTTGTTCCGCTGACAACTAAAACCCCTGCGAATCCTGAACATTTTTTTCCACATTCCACACTCTCCTCTACCTTATTCTCCACATTTACATTGCATGGCTCCGCCTTGAATGTTGCCACCTCAACCAACTCCGGATCCAAAGATCCCCAACCTTTGGTCAATCTCGAACCACTCTTCTTAACTGGTTTTTTAATCACTGGACATGATGCTTGCAAATGACCAAGGTTTCTGCAATTTCTACACCGGAAAGCCGTATTTTCGTAGTCTAAGGGTTGAGAATGCAGAAAGTTTCCAAATTTTAAATTAATTCGATCTGGCAGCCCTTTACTCAGATCGACTTCCACACACATACGGGCGAAGGAACACAGGCCCGCATGAGATCTATCTATATCTTCTTTTAAGAATTTGCCCAATACATTGCCAATATCTTCTAATGCATACCAAAGGTGCAGAGGAAGATTGGGAAGTCTCACCCAAACCGGTGTTTTGGAGATCGATAGAGTGTTTGGGTCAAATTCAGGGAACCAAGGAGTCAAAAATAAACCAGTGGTACCCCAGAACCATGGCCCATCAGCTAGGCATTGCTGAAAGTCCCCCGCTTCTCTAAAATGAACCACAAAAAAACCTCTGGAACAAAGGAAGATTTCACATTTATCAGTCCAATTTTGAAATATCCATTGATACAATGCTGTAGAAGAAGGCCATATTCCATTGAATCGGCCTATTATGGCATCCCGAGATAAATTTTGGTAATATTCCTCCACTTCCTGGCCTTCGATGACCAGCGATGGGATTTCTTCAGCAATATCAACCAAATACGGTTGATTTCCTGGATTATTGCCTTGGATTTACCTAGGGCATCTTTGAATGAAGCCTTCCCGCTTCCCTGAGCGCCTCCCCTTATATTTCCTTTGGTACTGAACCCTCGCGAACCTTGCCCGGCCTCCGTTTTGAATTTTTCAGTGCCAGGTTGAGGGTTAGGGCACAACTGCCCAGCTGTAGAATCTGCCATGCCATCAACAGTGGCCCGCAACCCCTCGGAAGCTCCACCTCCTTGCCTCACTGTCTCCCCATGATCCCTGCACCTCTCTTTTCTGGATCAGGTTGTTGTCTCCAGCTTCTTCGCGGGCTCGCAGTTGATCGCCATCCTCCACTCCCTATTTCACAACATGCAACCCTTTCCTAAGCAAAATATTACTCAGAGCATAATAATGTATTGGAACTTGTTACAATTCTTACCAATTTTGGAATGTCATCTATGATAATGGACTTCATTTGAATTTGTGATTCAAAAAGGTTATTGTTGAAATAAGTGCAGCAGGAGTTTGTGTAGGTAGATTTTTTATTTCTTTTTCCGTACATTTTAAAAAGCAAATTATTACTCAAGGCATCAATATGTATTGGACTGCATCAAAACTCTAACCAATTTTGGTATACTATCTATAATAATGGACTTACGTATTTGAATTTGTGATTCATAAAGATCATTGTTGAAAGAAGTGCAGCCAGGAGCTGGTCTAAGTTAAATGTTGATATTAGGCTTACTGCTTGCCTTACTAGGAACATATAATCTTTGATGGGCACTGTACTATTTCCTTTAGCGACCTTAGCATGTTGCATAACAATTTCATCTCTGTATGAAACAACACGAGATCTTTTCCACTTTTACTGTGTTTCTTGTCATTGCATTTGGCAACCTCTAAAATTTATCCATCCCCACTTGTTTTCTTCTTGATTGGTTTATTTTAATATATGTTGAAATCACTGACTGTGTCCTGTAATTTGTCTTTCTTGTATATTTTGCAGGAAAGCAGTTCAATGCCAAATTTGTGAAGGTGAGCCTTTTTATACACACTAGCCTAGAGTCAGAAATGTGTTTTTGTTTATATAAGTCTACGAGTTCTATTTTTAGATTGGCTTTCTAGTTTCCTTGTGCTGTAATATGCAAATCAAAATCATATATTTGGTCTCCTCATTAATAACTAGAGCAGATGATTGGTAGAACGTGAGACATGATATCATACTGTTCTTGATCTCAAATTTAGCTCCACGTATGAAAATCAATTCTGGTATTTCATTGTCGTTTATCAAATGGTAAGGTAGGGGTGCTGCTGAGATTAAGCTTGGGATACATTGTAGAAAATTGTTATTTCGAGTTGGATTACTAGAGTTTATTGGTATTGTAAGTTAGATTACTAGGGTTTATCAAGTGAAACTCATAGAGACAGATGGATCTTGTGGGTTTACCCTCCTTGATGACGAAATTCAAGTTTATTGTGATCTAATGTTGCTATTATAAGCTTACTATTACAGTGTTTAGAAAACATTCTGGAAATGGAGATGAAATGTTGGTTCTGGACAAGGTAGTGTGAGGAACAAATGTATTAAAGTCAACAATTCGGCATTATTTGATCGCATTTAATGATCTGGCCCTCACCACCTTTTAAGAGGCTAATGCTGGCTATCTAGTCATGGAGGTTGAAAGTCCATTCAAAGAGTTAGAATTCAGATGCCTACAATTTATGTCTCTATATTTTGACTTTTTCTGTGGGCGGCCAAAGATGGAGGCAAGCTGCTTAATGGATGATGATCAGTACTGCTTAGAAAGTGACCCATAATAACTGTTCTTGAATTTAGTATATTTTCTTGTAAAATTTTGGGATTTATTCAATGTTTATGTAAACCTAAGTCTTGAGGTTCAAGTTTGGGTTTGGTGAGGATAAAGTTTGGTTCAAGTTTGCCCAATGGATAAAGTTTGAAAAAAATCGCCATTAAGTTTGAATAATAGAAAAACGTAAAATATATAAAATGATTCTTGAAATTTAAAACAAGTAATACTAAGTTCTTAAATTTCATACGAACTACACCCTATAGCCTTAAACGCAAATTGTTACATCTAAAAGTTACATATCAGCTCAGCCAGTACACCTTATATAGCCTTATAGGCAGCCAATACACCGCATAGCTTTATAGGCTACCTGCTACATCAAAAAATTCCATATCATCGAGAGCACTTGGCTCATCAACATCATCATCATCATCACTAGATTCATCACAAACGAAGTCAGGGTCATTTGCATCCCCCAGTCTGCTGCAATAGGTGGGATTGACAAAAGCTTTTTTTTCCATTTATTTCATGCACATCCGCAAATTGCTGTGAACACGAACAAGATCTCCTAACTTTCCCGACAATAACCTGTTTCTTTTCTTAGATTGGATGTGGTCAAAGGAATTCCAATTCCTTTCGCATGCTGATGCACTTGCTCCTTGACTCAAAATTTGAAGAGCAAAGCACTGTAGTTCTTTTGGACTTGATCCATAATATTTCCACCATTTGTATACCTCAAAAATTGGCCTATCATCCTTGGCTGCTCATGTTGATAGTACCTCTTCTTCTGTCCTAGTTTGGTGCCTATTTACGTCGAGAGGCATTCTACAATAACATTCTGGTGGGTGGTGGTGGGCTGTAATGTATTGAGTGTGTTCATTTTTAATTCCAACTTTAAATTTGACATCCATTTGACTGTCACTTAGAAGTCTTCCTTTATTTAAGAATGTCAATCAAAAAATCATAATATCTTGGTGATGTGTTGGGTTGGGGAGCCCTTCTTTAATGCATTTTTTTCCAAGCCTCACACATTAGTGTATCTAGATTCACACCATTTGTCACTAGTCATAAAAATATGTTGAAAAAGAAATGAATTTATTAATAATTATGGTATGTGAAAAGTCCAAAATAAAGGCTTTGAGATTGATATCTCTCGATTTTTTTAGATATATGTATTTAAGATATCTATACTAGTTATTGCAAGGCCATGATTTGAAACAAGCTTGTCAATGGCTTCATAAAGTCCATCCATGAATTTAGAATCACTCTCTCTATCTATATGAAAGAGCCTAGGCTCTAGATAACAAGTTGCATGTAAGGGCGTGTTCATCATTTTCTACCTTACATCAATTATTCTCCACATCCTTAAATGCCTTTTGAATGGATTTTAGAATCACTTTTTAATTATATGAAAGAGCCTAGGCTCTAGATAACAAGTTGTTGCATGCGAGGGCATGTTCATCATTTTCCACCTTACATCAATTAGTCTCCACATCCTTACACGCCTTTTGAATGAATTTTTGTAACGGTCTATAGCCTTATAAACCATGCCAAGTCAAGGGGTGTCACTATCAACCTCATGAAGCACATCCACAACAGTTCACACACTTTTAGAACTTTGTTTGCAGCTTCCCAAAACATGGGGTTTATAATGATTTGTAATGCTTACTTTCCCTTAGAGCTTGATGAAAACACAATTTTTCCTACTCATTGCAACAAATCACTATCCTTATCACCGCTTTCTTTTCAACCTCTCTTTTCAAAGTGATATAAAAAGAGACATCTTTTCACGAGGCCTCAACAACTCCGTAGATGCATGTTGTTTATTAATGCTCAATGTAAGGTGGTGGTTCCTTATGAAGTTTGTAATTGTCCCTCCCCTTTGTTTTGCTCTATGAACCCATATAAATTTGCCCAAGTCTTGTGGAATGCCCACAATTTTACCATTCAAAATTTAACAAAAATGACAGTTTTTTTAAAAAAAAATATAAGACACAAGACTTAAAACAGTTGCATTGATCACAAGACACATAAACACACACTTACATTCGCATAAATCCAATGAACACATGGTTTACAATATTACTTTTGTACGCATTGTGTTTTGTTACTTGAGAAGTATTTCATTTGTGGAAACACGAAAGATAACTTTATGACATATAATTCCACATCAGAGGTGAGGTTCATTTTATTCTAAGATCCCATCCAAAGATAAAATCACATATTGTGCTCTCATTTCTTTCGGAACCTACAACTCAACTTCAATTCTTAACATAAAAGGTTGGTTCCAAGAGTGCACAACTTTGGTGTGACTCAAACAAACACTAGCCGTCATTCAAGAAGTGAGGTGTGCATGACTAAGTTGCTTAACTAGTAGAAGGTTTTTCTAGCCATCATTCTCCTACAGAGTCTAACTCGCATGTAGCCCAACTATACAAGGGAGAAAATTATAACTCATAACACTTTTCAAAAGGTCCATGCACCTCTCACTAAGGTGTTTTGAAGGTACATTAAGTAGGTCCAAACAAAATTTATCCTTCTCCTAATTTGGTAAGACAAGATGCTCGGGTTAGCACAAGGGTGTGACCAAGAAATGACACAACATTTCCCAAATTATGATGACCCAAAACCATCCACAAACCGGTCTTTGTCTCAAAAGCATAATTACCAAAAGGAACCCATGCTAACCAGGGTATAAGATCCTCATTCAAGTCTATCATACATACATGGGTTGCTAAGAAGGTCACTTACGAAACCACAAGGAGTCCTACGGATATCCTTTCACGGTGCAAACCAAGTTTGGCTCAAGTTTCCCTTCGCACATTTCTCTAAGTCGTTCAAGGACACATTTAGGGAACTATGCCCATAGATTAACATAGGAAGAGAGTTTTATTAGATCGGTGAGTGTGACAACATTATTCTCAGGATAACTCCAGGGAAAATTTTACCACAGGATATTAGCAGGAGAGACTAATTCCTTAGTTAAAACCATAAAAATTCTCATAATTGTTTCTTGTAGAGCGACATCGATTCATGATAAGCTTGCGACATTATAAGATTTAACTGTTTGATTCCTTCCAGTTAGGAATGACATAAAAAGGACTTGGAAGCACTTACATTAGTTACCGTGCGATAATAAGCACAACTTATCAATTCCTTCTACATCATACAGTTGGGGTTATACCTAGATTCAAGAGAAATGACCCTTTTACAATAGAAATGGCCCTTTTACAATACAGCGGAAGGGTTCCACCCTACTTCCACTTGTTACTAAGACCTATCCACGACAATACCATCATGGTATATTACTATAAGTTTCCCCTTGAAAATCATTAACTTCTATCCTTTACTTACTCCTTAGTTCTTTTAAATGAGCATGTTACCACTTAGCTAGCTTGCTAAATGTACTTAGAAGCACACAAACACTTACTTTGGTATCTAACAATTATGAGAGAAGAAAGATTTGGTATGAATATCATGACATATGATTGTATCTTTTAGCAAAGTAAGCAATGTTTGTTGACCCGCTTACTTGGGTCTCTTTTGGTTAACTGATTTTCTCCTAGATTCTATTTCACAAGTTTGTTCCATTTACACATCTTTATAAACAACATTCCCCCTATGTGGGGTATGAGCTACTCCCTAAGGCGGTGCAAAACTCTGACTCAAAAGACCGTAAGTCACTAGATTCATATAAGATAGTAGGGTTGATTTATTCAATTGAACGAAGATTCATCTACACACTATACATTACATTCCTCCATTAATGTTACACGTTATTTTGTGTCTTAACAATGATTATAGCAAGATTTAGTATGAAGCTTACGATTTCCTTTTCTACAATGTAATATCATCTTTACTCATACCATTAAATCAAAGAACATTATTCGTTCACAACATTACGATGCTATTGTTCTTTCCATTATTCATGATTATCATGATAATCTATTACGATGATATTCGCTCACAACATTACGATGCTATTGTTCTTTCCATTATTCATGATTATCATGATAATCTATTACGATGATGTTAACACCCTTTTTACATTTATCAAGTACTAACTACCATGTCCTCGGGTTGGGCAATCATGTTGATCTGAAGTAACCACACGAGAGTTTCTAGAGATACGATGACCAAGAAGAGTCTTATAAGGAGGCCATTAAGGATCACGTATAAGAGGAGATACCAACCGTCACTAGCCTATACATGGGTCAACGTAGTTTAACCCGTGAAGGATAGGATTGTGTCCACAACCATCGTATAATATAAATGCAGTTCAAGTTGAATTTAGGATAACCGTGTTTAATTACATTTCTACTAGTGTTACAACACCTATCAAGCTATGTAATCACCCTCTAAATTACAAATTAACGCTGCAAATGCTAGGCAAGATGCAAAATGAACTAGATGCAACATTCAAGGTTCACATGTTTTATTTAACATGTGAGTTCTGTAAATTATTTTAAATTTTCTTCAATAAATAGGTAGCTAAGATCATGTATTAGGTCCCACTATTTTTTTTCTAGCGAATATATTATTTTTTACTAATTGCGAGAGTGGACACATCCCAAAAATCAAAATCGCTGTGTACACCCCCTAATTTTGAGAAAAATAATCGAAACTCATTTTTTGAATGTTTGTAGATTGAAGTGTAGATTGTCTTGATGTAAATTGTTTGAAATTTGGATGAGTGGATCAAAAGTTACGTAGAAAAAACAATACACGTGTTTTGGAAAAAAATAAAGACACTACTAAAAGTAATTAAGGATCAAAACTTTAAACTATTTGGATTTTAGAAAGAAATACATCGACACAAAGCTAAGATGGAGCTTGATGTTGTAGTCTTTTTTTTAGGAATATTGTTTTAAAACACGAGGTCCAAGGGGATTACACTTGATATTTGTATGCTTTTTACAAAACACGATTCAAACACAATAGATAATCCAACCCTTAGGCTTAGATATCCAAGCCAAAGGGTGGGTGGTTTCCAAGCCAAAGAAAACATAATGCGTCCTAGTTCTTTTCTCAATGAAAAACATTTTTACATAGTGAAAACATGCTCGCGATATGGTGTGATCACATTTAACATGACCAGGCCATAATTCGAGTGCATTATGTTCAAAATTCCTCTCAAATGCATTTTCGCCACTTTTGGGTCATTGATTTCGATGCACATGCCTCGTATATAGACCACATAAGATGAGATACAAGAAGCACAACCGACAATAAGAGACAAAATAACACTCTTGACCATTGCTATTCTTTTTGAGAGGATGCCTAACAAGGTTGCAAGTTGATAATCCTTGTACGTGTGTTTGTGAGGAAGGCTCAATTGATTTCCCAAAGTCTTACTATATAACTCACAAATTGAGAGCGTAGAACCACACTAAAAGAGACAATAACCGAGAGTTCTAAAGAAGGAATAATATGTCAAAGTTGTGAAGTGGGTGAAACCAGGAGGTACATAAGGCAAAATTATGAAACCTATAAAACCAAGAGGAACGTAGTAATAAGGAAAAGATATGAATTGTGTAAGTCTATGTAGTAGGTAGTAATAAAGCAAAGCTATGAAGCTTGTAAAACCGGGAGGTAGTAATAAGACAAATCTATGAGGTGTAGAAACTTATGGGAGTAAGACTACAAGAGAAATCCAAAGATTTTTAGTACCATGTTTGTACTTCAAATTATAATATGAATATGGAAATATAAAATTATGATATACATATCTAATTGATCCAGACAACAACCCAAGTGGCAATTCTAGTGGGGCAACTTTTGCCGGGAGTCATAACTTTTGCACCGTAGCTCTGATTGATTTCGTTCAAAATGCGTTGGAAAGCTTGGAACATGTAGAATATGGTGAAAGGGTGCGGAATTCATTTCGCAAAGTTTGACCCCGAAATCCACTTCTAAAAGCCTCAAATTACAATTTTTGTAGTGCTGTCTAAAAATAGTAATTTCTAAAACTAGTAATTTTACGAAATTTCCGCATATGTAATTCACGGAAGGTAAATCACTTGTCTCCCTCGAGATTGGTGACCACATTCTTCTAGATGTCTCTTCATACTTCTAAAAGTAGTATATAAGTAGATGTAACCTGCAAGGGGAAGAGACACATCTCCTTATAGAGATAGGTATTGAAAAGGAACCGATTAGGGTCAAAGAAGGCAGAGAACTTGGTCTACATTCATAGCACACTGTCTTCTTTCTCGTAGAGAACCAGGGTACAAGGAGGGTCCTTCAACGAAATGGAACCAAATTCCATCTGATGGAGTTGGCATACATAGCCTTGGAAGATGAGGGATTTGAGGCAAATGGCCTCAATGATTTACCTCCTATTCGATTGCCTCAAAGGAGCAAAAGCTTGAGATTGATGTGTATCTAGAGAGCATCTTGACAATGGACCTAAAGGGTGATGACATAGTTGATGCAGCAGCTGCAGATATATGATTGAGATTCTCATTTCATAGTTTTGTTTTTAATTTTCACATGCCTGTTTGTTGGCATTTCAGTGAGTCACAATGTAGTAATGTACTCTTGATCCTAAATATGATGATATGAAATATGAATATAAATATAATTCATAAATCCAAATCATAATTACTCGTCACTTGTGCTATTGGCTATTGCTTATCCTTTGTTGACATCTTGATTTGATTTAATAATTAGTTAGGTACCAATTTCTTGAATCTAAATAATAAAATATGCATTATTCTCTAAATTTTATGTGTGTGTGTGTGTGCGTGCGCCGTCTCGGAGTACCCGTCGCCTATTTTTCAAAAAAAGTGCTTACCATTACCCATCTCCCCACTGTACACATATTCGTCTTCTAGTAAAAATGGTAGCACCTTGTGAGAGACTTGTTCTAAGTGGATCATAAGAGGGATATGTAGAAGACCTAAGTAGACCAAAGTTGGGGACTCTAAAGATTGAGGTGGATTGCTGGTACAACTATTCTTGTTGCTCTTGTAACCCAATGCTCCAAAGTTTACTTCAAGTATAAACTCTATTAAACCCTAAACATCTTAAACCTTTTTAAGGGAAGATTTGCAAGCACGAGAAAAGCAGATTATATGATGATGTCTTTGAGAAATGACAACAATGATACCTATTTATAGGAGAACAAACACTAAGTCACTATCTCGCTTAGTCAATTGGTTGATCTTTGTCGGAAAATAGGGATGTGTGTGATTAGTTCTGCGAGTCACAGATGCCCCGATATGACATGCCATTACGTTTGGAATGTTTGCAACAGCTTTAATGATTTGCTAACCATCAAAGGACATGCTCTTTGATTCGAGGGGATGCTTCCTCAATGTTTTAAAGATATTGAAGATGTGTCCTCAATAGCAGCAAATTATTGCAATATGTGATGATATCATGTGAGCTCTTGGATATATGTTTTGTTATTTGCCTTCTAAATTCTATTTGTCCTTTAGTGTAATATCTCCTTTTCCACTTAAGACCTTTGGCCCATTTTGTCAACCCCACGGCCAAAGGAAAATATAAGGGTGAAATTATAATAAATTATTATAAAGTGCTATAAAAAAATAAAATAAAATTATTAAAGCACTTATATTAATTTATTTAGTTTAATAAAAATAAATTGTAATCCCTATGGAAAATACGATTTGCCTTAAGGGGCAAAAGTCATTGTAAAGGGATTTATTATATTTTAATCCTCCTAGAAAGGATAATGGCGACTTGGGCCAAAGGGGAGTAATGAAGCCTAGGGAAGATAAAAACATAATTAATTTATGTATTTTCCCTAGAGAAATGCGACTTGCACTAGGAGGGAAATATTGTTGGGAAAAACATTTAATATGGGAAAATATTAAATGTTTGCATAGGAAAAATCATGTGAGCTCATTGGCTGATTTGGAGGTTGGTTGTTGGCTCTTTTCCTTTAAAAGGGAAGTCGACTTGCCTCTTCCATATGGCAGATTTTTCATATGATAATTTCTTTGCATTTGAGCTTTGAGCTTTTGTAAATTATATTCTAAGGACGAAAAACCTTAGTTTATACCTCTTGTGACCCCAAGAGTTCTCTTGTGGAAAAACCCCAAGGGATTGAGAGGGGATTTCACTTAGAAATTTCCAGTGTGTTAATCAGATTTTCCAGGTTTATTTCAGCAGTGTTTGTGAAGAGTTTTTGAAGGTATTTTCAGTGGTTTTTGGGCAGCAGTTGGATCGATCTGTTGTGGGCAGTTTGGCAGCATTTTCCAGAGGTATTTCCTTTAAAAATACTTGTCAAATATTCTCCATAATATTATAAACCAAATCGCTGTATTTTCATCATTTTTTGAAGTATATTGTAAGGGTTTCCAGGCAGAATATTAATCAGATTTCAGATCTGATTTCTGGGTTGTTTTGGCTGCAATAAATTCAGTTTTTTGCATGATTCAGTTGCTAAATATTTGAGTAATCATTTGGGAACGAAAATGTAATTTTTGGGTATCATTTGCATTAAGATCTATCTAAAACCCTAGTCGCATTTTCCCAAATAAATTCAGATCTGCATTAAGATTTTTGCCATAATAGTCATAAATCAGCCTTTGGTGTTTTTAATTGATCTAATATTGTTGGAGAACAAGAGAGACCCATTTGGGGATCTTTCAGTGGTATCAGAGCAATGTTCCTCCCACCTGGAGGGTTTTTGATTTGATGCAGCCACGAGAGGTTGGTGATAGAGTTGAATCATGGGAGTTAGACAGAAAAACTTTCCATGGAACATGGATAGCGATCTTCTTAGGGAAGTGGTAGACACCCATCAGCAGATGATGCAGACCATGCAGCAGTTGATGGATGTGGTTAGGTCAAGAGGTACGAGAGACAGTTTGAGAGTCAGACAAGATCGGAGGCCTAAGTCATCATCACTTTCTATTCACAAAGGTCCAACACCACAAGACAAAGAAGTGGAATTGTTTATGCATGGAAGGAATAGAGAATCTTCACATATGGTTGATACAACTCTTCATGAGAGTGCTTTGGTGTCTTCAAGTTCCAACGAGGTATGCAAAAATTTATATGATGAATTTGATAGTGCTGATTTGAATTTGGTCATATCATCTACACATGAAGATAAATCAGAGTTGCAGCCAAGGGAAGAAGAAGAAGAGCCTAGAGAGAAAGTGCAGGAAAGGAAATTTGTATATGCAACCAATGAAGATGTAATGGAAACTCTGAAAAGGTGTGAGGAATGGAATACCAGAGCTAGAGCTGCCAGATTGATAGCCGCTCAAGCGAGACAACACCTACAAGAGTTCAAAACAAAGATGGGGACGAATGATGCAAGGGAGTCTACACCCACAAAGGAAGGCTCGATGGAGCAACTGGCACATGAGGAGAAGCCTCACATGGACACTTGTTTGGAATTGCAGGTTGTTGCAATCTCCAAACCAGCAGCTCAAGACAAGCTGATTGATGAAGAATTTCAGCTCTTTATGAACCAGGATGAAATCATAAGGTATGATGAACATAATAATGTATCTTGTTTATTGCTGCCTAGTTCAATCTATTTTCATCATGAGATGCATGATATGGTAGAAGATGAAGTCTTCATTTTGGAGTTTGTTGAACCATTGCTCCAAATATATGAGCAACTTGTTGATGGAATATGGTGGCAAGTTTTAGCTCACTTGACAGAGCAGTGTCCAGGGCTTGCGGATCACTTCGGCATGTTTTGTCTCTTGTGCATGACACTTGGACAAAACAAGATCATAATTGCTTGAGGGCAAGCAATTTTGGGAAGGGAGGACTGTAATGTCCCCTTTTCCAATCGAAGACCTTTGGCCCATTTTGTCAACCCGACGGCCAAAGGAAAAATATAAGGGTGACTTAAGTTATAATAAATTATTATAAAGTGCTATAAAAAAATAAAATAAAATTATTAAAGCACTTATATTAATTTATTTAGCTTAATAAAAATAAATTGTAATCCCTATGGAAAATACGATTTGCCTTAAGGGGCAAAAGTCATTGTAAAGGGATTTATTATATTTTAATCCTCCTAGAAAGGATAATGGCGACTTGGGCCAAAGGGGAGTAATGAAGCCTAGGGAAGATAAAAACATAATTAATTTATGTATTTTCCCTAGAGAAATGCGACTTGCACTAGGAGGGAAATATTGTTGGGAAAAACATTTAATATGGGAAAATATTAAATGTTTGCATAGGAAAAATCATGTGAGCTCATTGGCTGATTTGGAGGTTGGTTGTTGGCTCTTTTCCTTTAAAAGGGAAGTCGACTTGCCTCTTCTATATGGCAGATTTTTCATATGATAATTTCTCTTGCATTTGAGCTTTGAGCTTTTGCAAATTATATTCTAAGGACGAAAAACCTTAGTTTATACCTCTTGTGGACGAAAACCCCAAGGGATTGAGAGGGGATTTCACTCAGAAATTTCCAGCGTGTTAATCAGATTTTCCAGGTTTATTTCAGCAGTGTTTGTGAAGAGTTTTTGAAGGTATTTTCAGTGGTTTTTGGGCAGCAGTTGGATCGATCTGTTGTGGGCAGTTTGGCAGCATTTTCCAGAGGTATTTCCTCTAAAAATACTTGTCAAATATTCTCCATAATATTATAAACCAAATCGCTGTATTTTCATCATTTTTAAAGTATATTGTAATGGTTTCCAGGCAGAATATTAATCAGATTTCAGATCTGATTTCTGGGTTGTTTTGGCTGCAATAAATTCAGTTTTTTGCATGATTCAATTGCTAAATATTCGAGTAATCATTTGGGAACGAAAATGTAATTTTTGGGTATCATTTGCATTAAGATCTATCTAAAACCCTAGTCGCATTTTCCCAAATAAATTCAGATCTGCATTAAGATTTTTGCCATAATAGTCATAAATCAGCCTTTGGTGTTTTTAATTGATCTAATATTGTTGGAGAACAGAGACCCATTTGGGGATCTTTCATTTAGTTAGATTGTCCAGGCTTGCAAAAGAACCAGAAGAACTCGGAATATCTTCACTTGATGCAAAACAAAATAAATACAAAAGACGTCAGTCTCACAATGAAAATGTTGCAGAACTGAAGATTAACAGTGTTACAAAGTCCGGGGTTTGCAAAATTGAAGGAGCTGTTCGTTCGGATGGCCTTTTGTGGAAAACAAATGGGACTGATGAATTAGGAAAGGAATACAGGAAGAGCAGGCTTCTCCTTCCATGTGAGAGTAGCATGGAAGCCTCTACAAGCCCAGTGTGTTTTCTTTGCTATGAGACGTATAATTGTCAGCTTATATATGTTGGATGTGAATCTTGTACAGGTATTATGTAGGTTTATCCACTTGGTTAATCTTTTTCTATCATCAATCATTTGGTGATATTTTGACATTCTCAGTTCTCCATGCCAGTTGTTTTTCAGTTTATAACTTTATTGTATATATCAAGAAATATGTGGCATGGATACATAGCAAGAGGTTTGTGGAAATTTCCCTTTTGGAGGAGTAGTGAATAGGCTAGGACATCCATGGTTCATGATTTTGCCCCTTTATCTGATAGTAAAGTTCATTCCTCTAATTGAAATATACATTATCATGTGCATAAATATTAAAGTTCCTTTGAAAGTGCCAGTTCCATAATTCATTTTCTTAAGATATTCCAGATAGTTTCTAATGCTCTAATTCTCTATTTGCAGAATGGTTTCACGGAGATGCCTTTGGGCTTACCACGGAGAATATTGTTGATTTGCTTGCTTTCAAGTGTCACAAATGTCGCAAGAAGGCTAGACCTGCATGTCCTTATGCCAAGAAGAACCTACAAACTAAGAAGCCAGATATGAAAATTAAAACAGATAATGGAGAAATGCTAGCTGCAACTGAAAATAGGAAGCCTTCCAGTGCTGTATATAGCAGGCAGAGGACTGTATCCAGTGAGGAGCCTCATGTTATGTTGGTTAGCAGAGATGTGCATGCAGAGACCAAAATGATCTGTAAGTCTGAATATGGGCCAGTTTCTGATGCAAAAATATTATTAATGCAGCACCTATTCCTGTCTATCAAGAGCCTATAACGCCTAAAATAAACTGTGACTCTTCTATTAAAGATTACCTGCGG
This sequence comes from Taxus wallichiana var. yunnanensis, assembly GCA_018340775.1. Lineage (NCBI taxonomy): Eukaryota > Viridiplantae > Streptophyta > Pinopsida > Cupressales > Taxaceae > Taxus > Taxus wallichiana. The sequence continues at coordinate 372,702,536 of CM031238.1, read as the reverse complement.
GAGGAAGTGACAAACTGGCCACAAAATAGGGAGGAAGATGCGTTGAGAGAGGCGTTTTTGGGATCTGAGATGGGGAGCAATGACGCCGACTTTTCTTATAAAGATTTCCTGCAGGAGGAAGTGACAAACTGCCGGCAACATAGGAAGGGAGACGAGTTGAGAGAGACATATATGGGATCTGAAATGAAAAACAATGGCATTGTCCAGACTTGTCCTGGTATCCAAACACAATCCATGCTATCATACACTGAATTGTTGGCATCCGAGGATGATAAAGTAGAAAATCTTTTTGATCTTTCACGAGAAGGTGGTCATAACTGGTCTGCTAACTTACTTCTTGTTAATGAGGCAGTAAATGGGTCTCAAGTGCACAACCTAGTGAATGGTTCTAATCTTTCATCTGGGGCTAGTGTTCCATCAAATAATTCAGAGAAGGTACAGGATCAATTTACAAATACATTTTCATGGGAAAAATTTGTACACCAAACATACAGAAAAGAAAGTAAGATAATATTAGATGAAATCAAGATGGAGAAATGTGCCAATTGTGACTTGAGGGAGGTAGCTCCAGATCTTCAGTGTGGCGTATGTGGCACTTCTATTCATTTCCATTGCTATAAACTAGCACCAGCTGGCCTTTGGACTGAATGCGGATGGCTCTGTGGTTGCTGTGAGGCTGGTTTTGTACGAATGTAATCTGTGCAGCATCTGTGGATAATGGCTTTATCAATTAATGGTCTTTAGATATAGCAAGTTATGCCTTTTATGGGATTGCCTATCAAATTCTGATTCCTCATTTATTATGCTCTGTTCAACGTGGAATTCAAGATCTGATTAGGAATGGGAGCTTCATTACGGGCCTTTGTCAGCAGCTTGTATTAAGAGTGAAATCAACTTAGTTTGTATCCAGTGGATTGCTTTCTTGTATGCCTTGTCCTATGTTCAAAATTGTTTTGTACACACCGGTGTCCTGACAAGGTGGATTTACTGAAGTGGAATTGGCAGAACTGAAGTGCCTGGTTATGGTGCACAAATTTTCACTCCATTCAAATCTTACTTGAATTCCATAGTTGAGGGCTATATAATTTGACATGTAATGACATGCTCAAGTGTACCTTATGATTCTTTTACTCAAAATTTTAAAGATATTATGGCTCTGAATTGTATTGTTCTGAAAAGTATTATCTTTCTTGAACAATGTCCAAGGGCCATTTTATCGGAAGTTCTGCATTATTATTGAATCAAATGTAGATTTTGTTCCGTCTCTTATTAATTACCCACTATTCTCTTTCTTCAGTGTCTCTAGAATGGGGAGGAATTTGAAGGCAAACATAATAAACACTATTATAATCAACGGTACTTTTGACTGATAGTTCTGAACATTTGACGGATGCAAAAAGCTTGGGGTTAAGGATGCATGATAGGGGAGGGGGTGAAGTTGGTTGTGGGAAAAGAATGATGGTTTATTGGATTCAAATGGAACTGGATTATGTGTGGCGGGTGGATTGGTCAGGGGAGCGGAGGAGGCGAGGTGAATCGAAGGGAGGGCATTTTTTGTTGTTGTCTGTAGATATACTTATGGGAAAAAGTGGGGGTGTAGTGTGCGTTCCTGGTGGATGTCTTTTACCATTTGTTGGTGGTAATTAAACTCGTTGATGAAGTTGATACTACGGTGATAGACAAGAGGGGCAGGAAGGGGCAAATGTATTTGACTGTCATTGTCCATTTTGTTTGGAGGTGTTTGAAAAAGTGCGATATCTGGAGGCATATATGGTCCTGTTTTTTTCTTCAAAAGATTATTCAAATCCAATGCAATGGTACAACTAGATTGAGGCGCAATCTGTTACCAATTAATTATTTTCAGAGAATGTGATGGAATTATTAACAAAAATAGCATCCATTGGTGCTTTTAGAAAGTCGATAAGAATATTTTTATTTACAAGTTATCAAAGTATATATTAATATGAAATATGGTTCCAAGCTATGAAAATAATATAATATAAATTTATTTCAAAAAGACGAAGGATTAATGTTACTTGTAAGTACCTCGGTACTTGGAGAATTTTGCTTTAATACTTGAAGGACAGTTTATATGGAATGTATATTTTTCCAAGTAAGAAAAGAAATAATATAAAAACACAAAAATGACATGCACAATAATAAGAATAATAATAATTGGTTTTAAAGTTTTTTTAACAATTTGAAAAAAATTATATAAAAGCAATAATCTACATGAATTAATTTAAAAGTTTCTTTACAAATTAAATACAATATAAATATTAAAATAGTTGATATGTATTGTAATAATAATAGGTTTTTAGAGTCTATTTCTTTATACTTTTAAAATGTAGGAGACTTATCTTTGTTCGAAAATGAGGCGTACATGTCTTATTTCTTATATTGTTTTAACTTCTGACCTCTTTTGTTAGAGCACAAGATCTTCACCATTACGTCAATTTATGTGTACTGTTTCAATAAATTCTTGTTACTATTTTACATTGGAATTCAAATTTATAAATTAATATACAATAAACAATATTCTTGACACAATAGATTTATCAAAATTTTATTTATTGATTCAAAAGATTTCAAAAATAGCTATTAAAATCATTAATATATTTAAATATATTTAATTCTGAGTTCAAATAAAACTAATTTCATAAAATTATCTGATTTGAAATGAAAACAACCTTAAGAAATATAATAAATAAACAAATAAACACCTCTAACAGGGAAAAAAACCCATGAAATACAATGGCTAAAAAAGAAAAACCAAAATGAGGATTATCAATTGTAATCTGAAATTAAAACTTTAAAGTAGTACATCAAATCTATTTACAAATTGCAAAATAATAAATTGAATTCCTTTTCACCTAATAATTCATTTTTTTAATAGGTAAAAAAGGGTTAGTGGGTTTCTCACCCTTTCATTAATTATCATGAATGTATTCATTACAATATCGATGTTATCAAAAGTGTAACAAAACAACCCAACTCCATAAAGAATTTTCAGTAGCAAAAATTGATCTTTTGCAATCCAAACACAAAAGTTTTTTCACAACCAAGGAACACCATGCAAATAAGTCTTCCACGTAAAAATAGGGTTTCTACAACAAAAACAAGTCATTTGTCCACGTTCTAGTCACAAATCCAACTTCAACGGTATAAAATCCGTTCCACCTTAGCAGTTATGTGCGACCCAAAATAGACTTATGAAACAAAGCCTTCCATAGCCATAGAAACTAAACTTCTTGAGTAAATGACGAAAGTGTCGAATCGACACCATTTACAACAAAAGACTACCCAACCCACACTCATGTAATTTCGCAATCCAACACCAAACCATTTCCATAGTTGTGATAGATTCAAAAAGAAAAGCAACCACCGAAAGAGAAAGGAGCTTCCACAACTAGAAGACCAACAACTAAACCGCAACACAAAACAATTATTCTCACCAAATATAATGCTCTTGATATTTTACTATGAGTTCTTAGCACCATTTTGCACGAAACAATCTTTTTCAAGGAATGTTTCCTATTTTTAACTCTAGTCCACCCCTCATAGTCAACCATGTTCTTCAAGGGCGATTCTCACTACAAACCAAATTAGGTATAGAAGGAAGCCTACCATCCATATTCAAAGAGGATTCTAGAGATCCAACCCCAATCTTAAGAACCTACCCGGGGCCGAAGATAGATATTTTGAGAAACTTTGATATGGCAATAATAAATAATCACGAGGAGAGAAGATAACCATAGCTTTTGTAGTGCTGTTTCTTGGGCTTGTGTAGTATTTCCTTCTTTGAAGTGTCGATTTGCAACCTTAACTATAGAACTTTTAGTTAAATTTGCTACCTCTAACTTCACCACATTCGATAGTTGTCTTCATCATTGTTCTCCAATTATGTTTCAACATTTTTCATCATTTCTTCTAAAGCACCTTCGCTAAAGTGAACAAATTGGTGATGATGACATGACCCACAACATGATAAAATATGCACTTTGAAAAAGCATTTGTTCATAGTCTAAAGGCTATTTCGTGTTCATTCTCCAATCTTTATTGAAATCTCTTTCATCAATTCAACTAACAACTCCATTTGAACAAAAATCCGTGCAAAAGTAGGATGCGATAGCATGCTTGTATCAAGGAAATTGATAGTCATTTTCCCAAAGAGTTTCCTATTGTAAGAAGGCAAGGGTGTTTCCAAAAATGCAAAGGGAGGTTAGGCATCACGACCCAAATTGGTGCCTTCGAAAAGAATGGGTCAATGGCTTGAATTCATGAAACCAAGCCTTCATACATAGAATATTCAAACCCCAAGACCATGGGCCGGAACGTCAAATCGAATATTGTCCTCCTCATATGCAAAAACACATGTGACTAACTCAAGCGACAAAATCACATGCCCCCATGATGCCCAACATACCATACATGCCACGCATGCGCGGGGTGGGACCCGCCACTGCTGAGTTGTCGATTTTCGTGGTATACACATTATATGTGAATGAAAAGGATGTTTGGCATGCAATAGGTTGTAGGTGGACTGGTAGGCATGTGTGCTTGCAACCAAGAGGTCATGGGTTCGAATCCCATGTATTTTTGTGGTTTGTGGTATACACACAAGGTGTGTGTATACCACAAACCCAAAAAAATTCTAAGGCATGGGATTTGTGGGTCCCACCTGTGCATGCGTGGCATGTATGACATCATGGGGGCATGCGGTTTGTCGCGAGAATAGCCGACTCTTGCAAAAACGACAATGAAGCACCCCTTTGCACAAGGTTAAATAACAAGCTCGTCGGTCAAATTTGGTTTCCAATGAGAAGAAACCCAGAGTGAAGATCCATCAAAGAAGGCCGGAGGTTTTGAAAGCAAGAAATAATTGTGAGAGCTTTAAAGTCTTCCACCTCTACCAAAATTTCCTTTAAAGCTCGCTTGGGTTAAAAACGGGGTAGATATGTAAGCTTGAAATCTTGGAGAAGAATGAATGGATTTGGTTCTTTTACTAACCCTTCCCGGGTAGAAACTTTAACAACTCTTGGCATAGGGTGTTGCCTTTCTTCCAACATTTTTTAGAAGAGGTCCAGGGCAAGCCCTAATCAAATCAAACACCACGAAGGTAAACAAGAAGCTATCCAAAGTGGAGCCCTTGAAACCCATGATAAGGTTGTTGAATCCTTGCATTAACCTCACCATTTCCTTCTAGAGAAAGATTTGCCTTAGTTTTCACAAAAATGGCCGGAAGAGAAGCCCAAGAACTAGAAGGTTTAACGATGTCTCAAGTGACATGAGCAACAAAAGCAACACATTTTAATATCTTCATGTGGAAAATCTTGTTTTAGTTCACATTTGGAGGTTTCAAGGTCAAGGTGAAATTGGACGAGTTTAATCAATCTCTACATATTGTCTAACTCATAAAATAGGGAGTGGCTCATTAAATTTTATAGAGGAAAGTGATATTTGATAAATATATAGGGGATTAACACTACCTCATTTTTCATTTCATCTATTGTTTAATTATCACTTAAATATATTTGGTGGATTGACACTTTGAACATATAAGCTTAACTCGCTATTCTAGACATGGAAGAATTACTAATCGTATATCACATCATTATTATGAGAAATTTCATTTAAAAGATTACATAAAATTTAAAAACCATAGTGGACTAAGAGTGAAAAGTAAAATATAAACATTTGTTTATGGGATCGAGTAAAAACCTCTAGCAATTAGGAACAAACTCATATACAACTTCCTCGAGGTCTCGCACACACAAGAAAACCAATCCCGACACAATCCTATCTCCTTTAATGCTCTTGCAAAGCTCCTTGCCATTGAACAAATGCACTAGTTGGTCCCATTAACTAAAACCACTTTCTCTTTCTCATCTCTGTCCACCTTGGTGTCTTGAAGACTATATATACGTTTGCAAGAATAAGTAATTTTTTTGGGGAGAAAATTTGTTTTTGGTTTATATATATTAAAAACAAAGTCATGATTGCTATTTTTTTTGTAAAAAAATAATACAATCACTATTAGCGGCGGCTTTGATTTACATTTACAAATAATGTTGTGCTTGAATTACTACATCCGTTGTCTAACATAGTTGCAAAATGTTGCGTGACTTTGTCTTTAAAACAAAAAAATGATAAATTGTTTATTTTTTACATTTTATTCTATTATCCATTTGTCAATATTGTTGGATGTAAATCTTGAAAGTTGGAAGTTTTGAGTGTATAGGAAGTTAAGCCCATGTACAAAGTTTTTTTCCCTAAACATGCCATTCATAGGACTTTCTTATCATGTATTAGTATGCTTTCACATGTTTTAAAGTATCTTTCACATATCATTGAATATATTAGAAGAATGAACTTCTTCTACATGTTGATGAGTATATAGGAAGGGTGAACATATCGAGAGGTTTGTTATATCGGTTTGGTGGTATATAGAAAAAAGAGCGAACATATTAGAGTGATAAGGAACTAGTCATTTTCTCCTTGATACAAAATGTATAAATAAATTTTATTGTTGGCACAACAATCAATGAAAAAGACACCTAATTAGATTGGTTATGACAAGTTGAGAACACTCATCTTCAATGATTTGTGGTTTGACATTAGTGATGGTAATACACAACTAGTGGAACCAACAACAAAAGTAGAATACAAAATATGGAAACAAAATAATTATAAGGGATTGGTCTTGATGAGGGGCTAACATTATGGCTAAGTTTCTTGTCACATACAAGGGTTTAACATACATTCAAAAACACTAAACAAAGGGATTTGTATGATTCTTAGTCAAAATTGAAGTGCATATAATTGTAATTAAAATTGTTCAATCTTCAGTTGAAAAATAGTGATGTAATAAGTCTGACAGTAAAAATCTATGTTGTCAAGTATAAGGTTAAAACTGCGGGTGTCAAAATTTTCTATATATGACTGCTTTAATAAACAATTATTTTTTCACATGCAACATATTATGAGTCATTGCAATCAAGTAATCAATGGAAGTCACTCACATTTGATCAACGGGTTAATACGATGACAAATAGAGAGAGAATGTCTTTACAAGAAAAATAAAACCTCAGACAAAAATATGTGTTATACTCATCAAAAAGGGAGGCTTCCATTTCCAACGATAGAGGCGAGAGAAGAAACAAAGTGTAAGGAGGTAGAGCTACCAAGAATAATGGCCAATGACATGAGAAGCAAAATAATAAACAAACATGTTTTAGAAACATTATGGTCGAAAAGGGAGTCACGAGGCTCATGAATGCAAAACATTGTGGGACAAAATTGAGGCCTATCAAAAACAAATAAAGAAAATAAGAAAACTTCATAATTAGGCTCGGCTCAATTCATATGTGAACATATGCTTTCCATCATAGATGAAGTAAATAATGCCTCAACAAATACATTTTGGTTTGATGCTCGGGTCCTAGAAAATAGTGCCACACAACACATAAATTTAAGAAAGGATGTCTTTGAGGAACATCATGAAGAAAGTTGAAGTTCGACATACTTAATAGACATAACAAGTTTGCAACAAGAAGGAAAATGAACAATTTGACTCAAGTCACTGAATTTTATAAATTTTTTTGTAGAAAATTTCATACACCTTTCTGAACTGAAAAGAAACTTGCTGTCCCTAGTGTATATTTGATAACGCCACTCCATTTTGCTAGATAACGGAGAAGTAAATATTATAAGAAAAATGACAAATCAATTGTAATGACTGGATCTGAGGAAGACAAGTTACTAAAACTTAGGAGTTAGCCTTCAATTCCAAGAAACTTTGCTCATCCTGTATATGAAGGAATGCCACCAAGTATTTTGTGGAATTCTAGATCTGGGCATTACTAACTATAACAACATTCACACAATGCAAAAAAATGGTGTTGTAGGTCTATCAATTCTGCCCGAGAAAATTGAAAAATGTGAAGATTACATCTTGACTAAACATTCACGGGAACCAGTTCAAAAATCATAATGGAAAACTAACAAATTTTTTGTTAGTTCACTACGATATGTGTTCTCTACCAGTTGTTTATACTATTTGTTGTATGTACTTCATGTTGTTAATTAATCGTTACAACAAAACGGCATGGATCTATTTTCTAAAACAAAAATCAAAAGCCTTCAAAGCTTTCAAAGGTTTCAATAATGATTGAAAATGAAGTACAAACTTGCATTAAGACACTCAAGAATGACAATGGCGTTGAAGTCACACCAAAGGTGTTTGAAGCATATTTCAAACAAAATGGGATCAAACATGATCTAATAGTCTCTCACACTCAACAAAATGGAGTTTCTATGTGAGGATGAACAAATCATGTGATGAATAGGGAACATACAATTGTTATATATCAAAGGGGGTCAATATACATTTTGGGTAGAAACAACTCAAATACTAGTGTATTTCCACAACATGTCACAATTAACAACGTTTCAAATTAAGATTCTATATGAAGTTTGGTGTGATCATCTTTCTTCACCGCAACAACTTTGGGTTTTTGAATCCACATGCTACACATTAACTCCAATGAAAAAGGAATAAGTTAGACCACAAGATTCGCAAATGCTCTTATTGGGATTATTTAAAATCTTCAAAGGCCTACAAATTATATGATGAAAAGAACAAGAATTTTCTCATTGCAAAATATGGCTTTTTGTGAAAATGGAAAGGACACAACAAGCATTGATCGATAATTGAGTCAACTTGAGAAATTTGCTAAATTTGATGTTTTTCAAAGAGATGTAATTGGGAATCACTGAATCTATATTGCCTCATGTAATTGAAAATCAAATTCCCTACATAGAATAAATTTAAACTTCATCAAATGATGAGCACATGTTTCTAGAGTAGAACTCAAAAAATGAAGGAACTTTAGATCAAGAAAATGAAGCACCGATTGTTTTGTAGGAGACATAGAAAAGATGCCAAAAAGACTCACATAGACATAGATAGTTGTCAAATATGATGAAGTTGGAAAAACATGCACCAAAAGCACATATAAAGCCAACTAGAAAATAGACAAGATCCTTGAAGAGATTTAAGAACAACTAGAAAAGTTTACCTTGGAAGGCCATCTAGAAAAATTCAATATTGCTTTTGACTCCAAACTAACTTCCTTCAAACAAGCTGAAAAGCTTGATGCGTGGAGAAAAGCAATGAAAATTGAATATGATGCTTTGGTCAAAAATGAAACTTGGGAGTTAGTTGATTCTCTCATCTATCAGAAATCAATTGGTTGAATCGGATCTTTTACAAAAATACAAATCAAACGGGTCACTTAAAAACACAAAGCAAGGCTTGTTACAAAGGGACAAACTATAATGCGACATTTTAACCACCATTGAATTGGACTTCCATTCGGACTTTATTGGCTTTAACAATACAAAATAGATAGAAATTTCATCGATGCAATTAAAAATTGATTTTTTGAATGGCGATCTAATAGAAAATGTCCATGACTCACCTAAAAGGTTTTGTAGTCGAAGACCAAAAGCACAAACCGTGCAAGTTGGAGAAACCCTTGTATAGATTGAAACAAACCCCTAGAGCTTTGATCCGTAAACTTCTACTTTGGAACTCTACAAAATCACACAATTTAGTTGTTCTACTTTCAACTTTGGAAAATGACAGATTGATTGAAGATTAGAGCTTTAGTGACTAATTATCTAGTGCTATAGAAAGGAAATTACAGAGAATAAAAAACAATTCAAACTCCAAACACCAACAATTTTATCCTGAAACCTCCAACAGAGGAAAACCATTCGGGAAGCAAAAATGCTCTTTCTTCCCACTTTTATTGGTCAATTATAGACAATTATAGAGTACAAGAAGTAGAAAATGGAAAACAACAATGTTAATTCTCTCTTCTAATGCTTGCTTGCTTTGTTTCTACACCTTGCTTCTACAATTCCACTCCAGCACTCAAGATCTTGCTCACTTGCTCTCATTAAACTTAAACATTTTCTCTTTGATCTCTTTGGATCTCCGAATGATGAATTCTCTTGCTCCTTTCATGCATTTATAGGCCTTCCCATGTCCTCCTATGCATTGGAGGATGTGAAAGGGCATGGAAGGGAAGAGACACAACCATCTCTTCAAATTCAGGCTGTTGTTCCCTGATTTTATTTTTTCAGTCAAAAGTGTCGGGACTACATCACCAATGCAGGGACCAAGTGATTACAAGATCCCCACCGTAGCCGGGTGACAGTTATACAACCACCGCCCAAGTTGAACGGTAGTTTTGTAACCGCCACTCTGCTAAGCGACGATTTTGTTAAAATGTTGACATAACCTCCTTTTCTTCATTTTTCTTCATTTCTCCTTCTTGGTGCTGATAGAACTGATGAAGTGGTATGTTTTTCTGGATCCCTATGGATCATACCTCCCTTGTTTAGGAGGCTTTTGGTCCCACAAAATATTAGTGGGGGAGTGGTAGAGGAATCAACTCCCTCTCTTGCTCCTTCGAGTACCACTGGTCTGCCTTGGTGTCTGACCTCGTCCAACCTACCAAGGATCATGTGGATCTCTGGTTTACTACTTCAGTGCTACATCCTCCTCTGAGTTACCTCGAGTACAATCCTCTTTGGAAGGTAACTTCTGTATGTTTCCTTCTTTTTCATGCATAGATGGATTTAGTAGGTGTGAGCTCTTGCAACTTGCTATCGTGTGCATTTGCATGAAGTATGGCTTGAAGGTTTCTTTTCCAACCTGCTCAAGTATGGTGAAGGTCCCATACTGTAGTGTTTTAATCGTTCTTGCTTGTTTTTGTCTCTTGAGATGGATTGGTCTAATCATCTCTATGTACACTACTCTTGTAGTCACCATTGTTCCTCGTATCTCCTCTTCTCCTTGTTTCCCCACGGTCAGGTCTAGTGAATCAATAGGTAGATACGGTGACTGCATAACGGAAGTTTGTATTGCTCCTTGAATGAGCAGTTCCTATGGTGGCTTCTTCTACAAAAACTGACAAGTGCTATCCAAAATATCTGTTCTCTCAAGTCCATTTTGCTTTTCTTCCAATGAAAGTAAACAAAACTGATGATTTTCCTTGAATAAGTCTTGGTGCTTGGTTGACACTTACCATAGCCTTCTTTGATTTTCTTTGGTGTGCCCAGATGTTGAAACTGACTCCATCCTTGACCCATCTGTACCAATTCTCCCTCCTTGTGAACACAACATCCTTAGCATACAAGTAAGGACTTCAAGACAACATCAAATGCATCAAGTGGAATGATATCAACCTCTAATACATCAATATATTGGGTATTTATCCCAAACCGAAACTTACACTTTCTTAAAACTTGTATTTCTACACCCTTCTTCACCCATGTGGATACACGTAAGTATCTAGGCCAAGTTGATCTACAACCACATCGTGAAATCAAATCTACTAAGAGAACCAAAATCTTGATTTGGATTCTAATTTGAAAAAGCTTACTTATCTCTTCTTCTTCTTCCCGTACATGTTAGTGGCCGTGCATCCCAACCTGTCGTCTACATCCGAATCATCCTCAATCTCCGCCTCTCCTTCTGTCTTCACACTGACCACAAATTTTTGGAATCCTTGGTTCAGTGCTTTGGGTGTAATTCCGGATGCAAATTCCAACATGTATCGTCAATATGTCCATTTATATCACAATTCTTACAGAAATTCTTGGGATCTTTACAAGTATGCAAAGTAGTAGCAGCATGTTTAACTTTCCATTTACCTTTGCTACTTGTCTTCCCTTGTTCTTTTTCCTACTGATCTATTGATTGGTCTTCCTTAGGCTCTACTTCTCCTTGCTTCTTCTCATCATATATGTAGTATGCTTGTATACAAACTTCATTGAGATCCTTGGGCTTCATGGATATTACCTTCCTCCGAAGGTGAGTGTAAAGTCCTCCCAAATACTTGGTCAAAATGTCCTCATCCTCCAAGTCCATATTAAGCAACATCACTTGTCTCTCGAATTTCCGTAGTGTAGTCTTGCACACTTTGACCGCTACCCTGCCTAAAGTACTACCACTTAATCATCATGTCAGTCTTATGGCCAATAGGATAGAAGTTAGCTCTAAGAAATTCTTTAAAACCTTTCCAAGTACTAACAATAGGACGTTTCTTCCTTTCACAAGTGGCTAAGTGGGTTTCCCACCAAACTAGAGCATGACCTTCCATTTTGAGACGTGCAAAGGTAATCCTTTGTGCCTCAGTAACACTATGCACACTAAAATAGACTTCCAATTATTTTAGCCACTTATCAAGCAATTCTACATCTACTTGTCCTTCAAAGTTCTTTATTTCCACTTTTGTTTCAACTTTAAAAGGTGTATGAGCAAATTTTACCTTCTCGCTTACAATTGGTGTCTCTTCTTCACACTCTTCCCATTCTTTCTCTTCGTGGCTCTTTCCGATACCAAATTTTTGGTCAGTGCTCAAACCACTTTGAGTCCATGGAATATTGCTTAATAGAAGTCATCTTTTGCAGGTCTGAGAGCTCTTCTTGTTGTCTAAACAATCTATCCATCATGGTCTCTAGCATCTCGACTCTAAGGACCAAGTTCTCTTCCTCCATTTGAGCTTGAATTCTCTGTTTCCACTTCTTCGTAGAAATATCTGCTCGCAAGGTAAAAATTCTTCACCTTTGGACCTTTTCACTATCATATAAATCACAAGAAAGAATTGAATACCATAGTCCTGGATATATAATCAGCTCTGATACCAAAATGATTCATAAACTTCTACTTTGGAACTCTACGAAATCACACAATTATGTTGTTCTACTTTCAACTTTGGAAAATGATAGATTGATTGAAGATTAGAGCTTTAGTGACTGATTATCTAGTGCTATAGAAAGGAAATTGCAGAGAATAGGAAATAATTCAAACTCCAAACACCAAAAATTTTATCTTGGAAACCTCTAATGGAGGAAAACCAATCAAGAAGGAAAAACACTCTTTCTTCCCACTTTTATTGGTCAATTATAGACAATTATAGAGTACAAGATGTAGAAAATGGAAAACAACAATGTTAACTCTCCCTTCCTATTCTTGCTTTCTCTGTTTCTACACCTTGCTTCTACAATTCCACTCCAACATTGAAGATATTGCTCACTTTCTCTCATTAAACTTAAACCTTTGCTCTTTGATCTCTTTGGATCTCTCGAATGATGAATTCTCTTGCTCCTTTCATGCATTTATAGGCCTTCCCATGTCCTCCCATGCACTAGAGGATGTGAAAGGTCACATAAGGGAAGAGACACAACCATCTCTTCAAATTTTTGAACTGTTCGTTCCTGATTTTTTTCCGTCAAAAGTGTCGGGACCACCACCTAGGTTGGGTGGCGGTTTTACAACCACCACTTTGCACAGAGCTGCGGTTCTATTAAAATGTTGACAAAACCTCCTTTTCCTCATTTTTCTTCATTTCTCATTCTTGGTGCTTGTGAACTAATGAAGTGGTGTGTTTTTTCGATCCCTATGGATCAAGCTTGGCATGTAAAGCACAATTATCACCTCTTGAATATTAACTATCAACATTTTGAATTTGAAGATGCAACTCTTTTTATCAAAATAGTTGGATAAACAATTGTATGTGTATGGTCTACTCCTCATAAGAAATAATGAAAGATACCCTATAAAAATCAAATAAAAATTGATGAAAGGATTTGAAATGAAAGATTTGGGATACTTTTATTACTAGTTAGGTATTGAAGTGATTCAAAAATCCTATTACATATTCATTGCATAGTAGAAGTACATTGGTGAAATTATGAGAAAATTTGGAATGACATACTACAAACCACACGACACACCCATGAAACAAAATTTAAGCTAAGCTAACATCAAATGATACTTTAGAGTTTGTAGATGTATCTAATTGCAAATAACTCATTAGAACTCGCATTCTTTTTGGATTAATGCAACAACGTATAGAAATTCAATGAGTTGCAACAAAGAGAGTGCTTCGATATCTAAAGGGAACACAAAATTTTGGACTCAAATACTACAAAGGCATTGGATTCCAAACTAATCGGATATCCAAATCTAGACTATGGAGGTGATTTTGAAGACGAGAATTTGACCTTATGTTTCATGATGAACTTAGGAACAACAATCATCTCTTAGAGGTAAAAGAAGAAGTCAATGCTAGTAATTTCTTCAATAGAAGAAGAAGAAGATATGACAACTTCAAAGGCAATGAGAGCGATTCTTGAAGATTCACAGTAAAACATGTTTCTTCTACACCACTAATGGTTTATAACACTTCAACAATTCGAAAGGAAAAGAGTCCAATATTTTATGACCGAAATAAACACATCAACACAAAATTCTATTTGATTCAACATTATGTGAAAGATGACACCGTCAAATTGCTACACTGTCCAATTGTATGGAAACTAGTGGATATCCTAACAATGAAACTTGGAAGAGAGAAATTTGAGATGTTCAAAGGCATGCTTGATCTCATTATAACCCCTACAAATTAAGATGAGTTGTAATATTATTGTACATAATATATTTATAATCCCGCATGTGGTCATTTGTCTTCATGTAAAATACCAAGTCATTTGAAAATAAACCGAATAGTCGTGGCTTTGTAAAAGAATTGAATTATCATTCCTCAATGTAATAAATACATACTTGTATCTCATTGTTTAGTTGATTGGAGTTTACACCAATTACATTGTCCGAATTTCGCAATCCATTCCTAGCCCGACACAATCTTGTTAAAATACAATATACATTTTCTTGGATAACATACATTTACTTGATTCATTTATTAGTCATCAGTGCTGGCTACTTCTATGCAACAAATACTCTTAAAATATACCATGCAAGAGAAAATAGACACGCATCAAATGAAATTTAGACTTTTATTTATAAGAAAAACTAGTAAGTGAAAACTCTAACAACAAAAAAGTATCCACATGGGTACATTTAAGGAGGCATCTCTCCCTCGAGCATTAAAATTTTTCTCCATGCCTCTAAGAATGATGATTGGAACTTTTCCTTTTACCCTCTCTTTGAATAGGCAAATACTTTCACACTTTTTCCATGCTACATAATTCCTCCGCTGCTCACTCTGTGGAAAGTGGATCTTTGTCTCGGAATGATCTAATCAATGAATGATTCCATTTTGATGTATGAAAATTTATATTTAATACATTTGAATAACTCTCTTGCAACCCTTCACTTACTACATGCCCCTTAAAGTTCATTGGCTTTCCAATTGCATTTTGAGTCATTCAACTTCATTTTTATTATGTTTGTAAAATTTAAAGGGAATTTGACACAATAACGATATATATTCTTAAGCTTCCAAAGATGATTAATGGAGATGAATGAGTGTTTATTATAGATGAGGGAAGAGAATCCCATAGCCTTGATTTATGTGATTGATTTTCTGATATGAGGTTGATTGAAGCATGACTAGAATGATTTGTCTAAGTTTCTAATTTGATTGGAAAGATAAACTATTATTTTGAGCTTGATTGGGTGAGTTGTCATTGAGTTTGGAAAAGATGGCATGTCTTTTGAATATTTAAAGGTTTGTTTTAAATATTAATATTTCATGTCTTTTGTTTTATTCACCCAAAAAGTGACGTGAGTTTTAGCTTGGAGATTTTTTTCTTAATTTAGAAAGCCATGACTCAAGGGAATGGGGGATATGTTTTAGTTAACTCAAATCTATGATTTGATTTAATTTAAATTTGTCCTCTTGAATATAATTAATGATTTTTAGCCTTAGAAACAATTTGATTTGCTTTAGTCAACTAGTGAGATGGAAGTGAGTTGGAGATGGTGGAAATAAATGGGAGGAGGATTTATTTAATTATTGTGATATTAAATTAGCTAATGGGGTAAGGGATATATAATGAGAGTGATAGGATTAATTAATTAATCATAGGTATGAGTGTAATAAGGTCTGTAGTGCGAATATTTAATGATTCAAGACTATGTGCTTGAGTGATAAAAGTAATTAGGGAAGTTGTGGGGATGATAGAAGTGTGATTTGGGACAATGTCGTAGAATGTCGTTAAGGGTTGTAAAGTAGCGGAATGTATCAAAAGTGATTGTAATAAATCGAAAATTATCACAATGTATTGTGCACAATGTATTGTGAAGCGATTATGGGATGATTTTAGAGGTTTAGAATGTGTAATGATATATTTTAGGATGTCTACAAGTATATTTTATTATTTGATTTGAAATTTTTATGAGAATCGGTGTCATAAAGATTAATAAATTTAACTAATAAGAATGCAACCACACATGACCCTTCACATTACTATTAAAAATTTGATGAGTGTGATAAATGGCGATAGAAAAGAAATGAAGTGAGAGATTAAATTAGAAATACTTGAGGGTTTGTACTTTTTCAGATCTAATATGAATTTCATCAAGGTTTTAAGTGAGAATATAATTTTTTTTTGTGAAAATGTAAGATATTGAATCCAAGATGTGGAAATAAAAGGGTGTAAGTATAAAATGTCAAAGAAAAATGGGTAGTTTAGATATATGGTAAAATAAGGGTATTTTATAATTGAAAATTTGTATTGGGAGGGGTATTAATAATATAAGATTGAAATTTAGATTTGGAAATAGGGGTATTATTTAGTATCCTACGAACATATGTGATAGACTACAAGGTTACATAGTAAATCCCCTGTGGGCACAATCACTTTATTTGAAATTGAACTCTAGCCATCCATTTCAAAAAGCACTAACGCCTCATCCCTTTTTAGTATCTAGCTTGATGAAACAGATACCCCTAATTACTTGACACTATACTCAAGAAGGTAGATTATCCACACACACACCAATAGATATTTCTCCATAATTTAATTTAATTTAGATATTAACATCCACAAAAGGCCAAGAATGGCTTATGGGATAGAAAAAGAAAGTACAAGAACTAATACATAAAGGGAGTGCCAAAAGCATCTTCAAGAAAAATATAAATAAAAGAAACAACAAATAAAAATGAACAAGTTGAAGAATTGGGAACTAGTAGAATGTACGTTGTCCTGATGATCTGGACCAACTTGTTTGCGTATGAGATCTCTTCAGATTCTATAAATCGGTTATTTGGAAGTAATAACTTATATGCTTGTAATTATTTGTAGTTGAGGTCTTCAATTTGAGTGTTCTTTGCCGGAGTTGAAGTGTCTCAAGAATAAACAAAGCTAAACATTTCTGGTTTTCATATCGAATGAGGCTCCTTAAAGATCCATTGGAATATCTGAAAAGACAATGGCATCTTCCAAGAATTTCATAGTAGATGGGACACTTCAATATAAAATGCTCTTCACTTTTTGGCTCTAGAAAACACAACTGATATATACACCCATGTTGTGGGAGGCTATGATTAGATTCCATCCGAAGCGGGTGAAAGCAAATGCGAAATTGAGCTAAAGGGATCCTCAAGCATGAAGGCAACAAATTCTTCATGTATTAAGGAATTTTATTTTGATCTTCATGGAAGCAGGAACAAAATTGAAAATAGTGAAGTAGTTTTGGTTTCAAAGGCTCTTTTGGAGCAAACCATGTATGTAGCTTCCAAATAAGACTTGGCAAGTTCTTCACGTATACCCTTGTTAACCTCATGTTTAGTGAGTTGAGGAGCATTAATTGAAAACCCAAGAGGAGGAAGTCTTTCTATATTAATATTTAGCTTCTGCGAGAGAGTCATAACTCTTGCATAACAACAAGATTTGCATCCTTTTTTGACAAGTTGCATAGAAGATTGGAGTGCCAAATATGGGTATCTATTCTGACCAGAAAAATAATTAGTCATGCATCGAAGCCTATTCATCATAGTGATAACATTGAAAATCAAAGTGATAAAGAATGGACATACCCCAAACTCTGCAAGAATAATTGAGTGAGGAACTGTTCTTTTGGCTCGAATATTCTTCGATAACATGGAAATGAAAACTCTTTCCATATGGTTGAAATCATTCTGTCTCAAATATGGACCCCAAACATCACATCCATATAATAGTGTTGGTGTAACCAATGTATGAAAAAGTCGAATCTTTGTCTAAATATCTTGAAATTGAAGCTGAAAACATTGTCTTTCCAAGGTTGTCAAAGCTGCATACCCTTTGCTCAGTCTTGCTTCTATTGCCAAAACAAAGCTAAAAGGCGGTCCAGAGAAAACCACACCCAAGTAGGTGTAGGAGTACACCACCTCAATATGTTTTCCTTTGTACATCAAATTCATTGTAGATGCTAATTTCTTGGTTGTATTGAATGCCATGATTTTTGTCTTTGCAAGATTTACTTTGAGGCCTTTCTTATCACAAAAATTGCTCAATGCATCAAGCTGATTTTGAAGTCCTGTAATTGAGTGTGAAAGCAAAATAATGTCATCTGCAAACAATAAAATAGCAATGTAGATCCCAAAGAGGCTACAACCATTCATGCTACCTGAGGTTGTGGAGATAAGATCCTTTAATTCATCAATATAGAGCCCAAAAAGTGCAAAGTAGAGTGGACAACCTTGTTTCACACCTATGGTACTATGGATGTTATTAGTAGTGCCTATTTTGGTATGAATATGGCCAAAAAAATTTCTCATACAAAATCATGACAAGAGAAATTACCATGTGAGGAAGACCCAACTCTTCAAGCCTCTAGATCAAAAGATGCCTTGGTACTATATCAAATGCCTTTGGAAAATCTACAAAACAAGAGCATACCTTTGCTTGTTAGCCTTTGCTTCCTCTCTAATACCCTAGGTAATACCACCTAGATAAAGAAGATGAATAATTATTGCACGCTAGAAATTTAGCCAACGGTTCACAGTTGGTCATAGAATTTGACCGTTGGAAACAAAGCCATTGTGATATAGGATATCACAGTTTTGCTTCTCCTCACTCCCATCATGGCTGGAGCAAGGAGAAACCTTACCGGAAGGCTTCTCAGCAATGCCTCTGCCGCCTCATTTTCTTCATTGGATTTCGATCTAAACGAAGACCATGCCAATAAAACGCTGCAGCAGTGCGAGGAAACGACTGCAACTGTTGAAAACTGTAAAAGCTTGCGGAAGAAATGGAGGAGGAAGCTGCCAAGACATTGGCCAATTTGTATGAGCAGGGGCAGCTGATAAGGCGGACTCACAACGTTGCAGTTGATATTGACCATCATCTTACTACTGTAAGTGAAGCACCATTTCTTGTTTTCGTAGCAATGCAAACCCCCACTAATACATTTCCCCCTGCTTCACCTGGCGATGACAAGCTATAATAATGTAAAGTGATGGCTTCAGACTGACAAGTCCGTCACTCCATTGAAACATTTTAGTTTTAACGGTGATTTTACCGTGCCCTACCCTCCACATCGAACTAGCTCTCTGTAACACATGGTCAGGACATTTTGAATCTGATGATGAAGAAAAGTCCATTTGGGCAGGGAGGAGTCGAGCAAGAGCTTTATGCCAACATTTATTTTTCCGTTCTAACAGTTTCTTCATAATGGACAGGACACTTTATAGCTTACAATTTGTCAAGCTCGCCAGTGAGCCAGAGCCCTGTCAGAGTTTTCTTTACCTGTGCACAAATTTAACAGTTCATTCAGCAGTAATGTCATCAATAGCTAGAAATGGAAGAGTTTCATTGAGAACGGCTTCTTGAAAATAAAACATTTCTTAGCACTGTCATCGATGACACCATCCCCCATTAAAAAATGCACTCTGTTTTACATATGTGAAATTTGTTGACATGTAGGAAGTAATGCTCATGACATGGATTAGGTTTTAACTTGTGATTTTTTAAAATTATCTGCACTTGAAAATTACTAGGAGGATGGATGTGTGGATGAGCATCGTCCAAAACTACTTCTATAAATGTACACTGTCAATTTCATTAGTACATAGGTGAGATCCAGATGTGGTGCTCTTCTTTTGAAATGCCAAAAAAAAGTTGCCGCCCAGGTGAAGCTAATCTGCAGGAAGACAAATGTTGTACTTCTTAGACTGCATTGAAATCTTTCAGATCTGATCTGTTATGCCTTAAACCTGAGACAGTCGAAGACAGATTGGAGCTGTTAACAATAATGTATATTAACCTTTTTTTCCTACACTCCATAAGATTCAAAACGAGAGGTTTTGGAAAAAATGAACAATCTATATTTCCTTCTTTCTCATATTTATGGTCTGTCTTTTTCTGTGGTATTGTTTAGGGCGAAAAACTTCTGGGAAGCTTAGGTGGTATTTTTTCCAGGAGTTGGAGACCGAGAATAACACGGCCAATAAATGGCCAGGCAAACATTCAATGTATGAGACATAGATGCCAAGTTTTTTTCTTCTACTATGTGCATTGGGAGATACTGTAGCTACGTGTCTGTGTACAAACTGTTTTTTGCAATTGTTTCCCGAGGTAGAGTTTATATGGCATTATTGATATAGTTTGCATCTTTGTGCCTCCACTATGGTATGAATTAGATAATTCGGCTCAAATGAGAGGAAATTTTTGGAACAAAGGAAAAACTTGGGGCTTCTGAAAAGCTCTTGCAACAAAGGGAACACCCGGATCTTTTCCTTAGATGAAGAGACCACTGAGGACCTTATTTAGATAGTATTACTGTTAGCATAGTTAAAATTGAGATGTTGTTTACTAGGATTATCCTAATTTACCAAAAGTAGGCTTGAACATAACTACCTGAATCTCAAACAGATGGAGAAAGAAAAACAAGACGACTCTTTGTTAGACCTTAGCAACTTGATGCATCAACTGAAATATATGGCTATTGACATGGGGCAGGAGATAAGAAGGTGAGTGCAACTTATCTGTTGTAAGTAGTGTTAAGGTTTCCAACATCGTCCCGTTTTCATGATACCCTCAAGAATAAAATAAAAATCTTTCTTCTATTTTTAGCTGTCCAGTAAACTAGAACTCTTCTGAGGTCTTTATCCTTGATTGCTTTGCAGACAAAATAAAGCTCTGGATCATACAAGTGACGACATTTCAGAGCTTGGGTACCGAGTCAGGGGCAAATGCTCGCAGTCGTCGCTTGCTTGGAAAATGACCTTATTTACTGTCAAATAATACATTGAATTGATTCGATGAGACCTGCCAAGGATACACGTTGTCCGTGCCTATATGAAGAGGGATTTTGCATTCTCAAGCTGCACAAAACTACATGTGGCAACTGTATATCTTTCAAAATTCTCTCTTTTAAATTCATTGGAAGCGAAATTCAAAAGCTTGTACCTTCTTCAAATTCAATGGAAGCGAAATTCGAAAAATTGATTTCATTTTCCGTGGCTGTCTCAACAGAATAGACATACTTGACCTTCTTTAAATTCAATGAGTTAACTTGTACATTTTTTCAAATTCAATGGAAGCGAAATTCGAGAAATTGATTTCATCTTCCTTGGCTGTCTCAGCAGAATGAACATACTTGACCTTTTTAAAATTCAACTGAAGTGAAATTCAAAACCTGTAACTTTCTTCAAATTCAATGGAAGCTGAATTCAAAAAAATTGATTTCACCTTCCTTGGGTGTCTCAGCAGAATGGACATACATTTAGGTAGATGAAATGAAGAGACAATTTTCTGAAACAAAAGCAACCAATCTCCTGCTTCTAAAAAGAAATAATAATGCGCCACAATCACTACCCTTTGTCGCGTGGGTTCACATTCAAATTGTCCAAAGTCCAGAAAATTCCTTTCTAGGTTCGTGTCCAATTTATTATAAGCCAGAGTTTTTATGAAAGGGTGTTACAGATGTTTTCTGTTTTCATTACTTATGTACTGCTGTTCAAAATTTTGAGATGCAGCTTATGCATTTGAATTCAGCTGCGATTAAAACAAAATCTTTATTATGTTTTTATAGATAGCTGTTCATGCCCAGTAAATGCAGGCTGCTTCTTGATCAGCAGCTTGCTATGTTATGACTGATAGTTGTTGCTGTTGTTTCAATCTGTTTCCACTTACTGGGGCTGTACAAAATTAATTCTATCTGCTACTGCTTGCTTCAGTGATTAAAACAAAATCTTTATTATGTTTTATAGGTAGCTTTTCATGCCCAGATAATTTTATCATTGTTTCCTCCTCTACTGGAATACTCTCAAGTTTCCCTTTTTGAGGTTTTCCTTTGTGCCATAAGTTGGTTCAATAATGGCGGCAGAGCTTGTCTCAGGTGTCATGGTACAATTGGTGCGCTTCTTTGATGCTATGCTAGAAGCTTGTTGTTTTGCATTCCTCTAGTCTTGACATCTCCATTCGCAATCATGCTTCTAGTGTACCAGAACCAGAGAAAGAGAATGAGGTTCTGAATGACCAGGAGTAGATGATTGCATTCATAGAACCAATTTTGTCTTTCAGTGCACAATAAGAGGTAGAATTATTTTGAAGTTACCAGAGCATAAATTATTGTTTTCAAGAACATTCTTCTGCCTACAGCTGAATTTCAAGCATTTACAGATCATTTTAGCATTTACTAGGTGTGTTGAGACACTTGCAAACACCAAATTGCTTGCTACTTGCATTGAATGTTGATTGAGATTTTATCATGACATAAAGGACCTGATTATAATGGAGGAATAAGACACACCCCATTAACCTCCCCATTTTAATGTCTTTTGTAAGGAGTTGAGTCCAACTTAGGGTTTGACCAAGGAGAGTAGATTCTAAGTGATTCACAACAAAACCAGAGAAAGTGAATGAGGTTTTGATGAACAAGAGTAAATTATTGCATTCATAAAACCGATTTGGCACTTTAATGCATTTAGGAGATAAAATTAGGACATTCTAAGAGGAATAATTATTTTGAAGCTATAAGAGCGTAAGTTATAATTATTTTTTTGATTGAAAAGATTTTCCATATAAAAGTACAAGTTGACGGTACAAAAAAGTGAGTGGACAAATCACACTCCAATCATCACATCAGCCTCAAATCGATATAGCTATAGATCAAACTAATAGTACATAATATATCTTTTCAATAAAAAAAGAGATGAACGCTTACCATCCACACATAGCAAACCACAAGAAATATTTAGGCAACATGAGCCAGACAAGCATACACGAAGGTGGTAGGGGATCATCTAGTTTGTAACCCCAAACATCCCAACCTCACCACCCCCTTCAAGCTGCTACCAAGAGGGTTGATAACATCGTAATGGGTTCAATCCACCATCTTCTTTCTTCTTTTATTTTCTAGTATCACCATCTTGACATGCGACAAAGATGACCATAGCATTGGAAACTTCCCATATGATGGTGGCACTCAACGAGAATAGGATTTGAATGAGTGTGGCCATCATCACCACTACCACAACTATGAGAATTGCAAGCTAGAGATGGAAAACACTTTGTCAACCAAGGTCATGATCCCGAGGGGAGAATGTTGACGAGGTGGGTCTACAGGATTCTACTAATAGCACGAGGCATATTACCCCAATGTTACAAAGAATTGTTGGAGACGGACAACCTCCATGAACATTAGAAATAACATGAACTTTACCAGCAATAAAAATAGCCGTCAAATGAAAAATGATTGAAATTAGCATCATTTCTTTCTTTCCATAATTGAAAGAGAATTTCATAATGAAAGATGTGCCAAGTTTGTGTGTATTTTGCATGTATCATGGTTGAGTCCCCTAAAATCATTCTTTTCTAAGTGAACATCTTAGAGTGGAAGGGTTGAAAGAGGGTATGAATCCATTTTCATGAGATGAATTGAGCACATATGTAGAACCAAAAGATACGTTTAATTGACTCAAGATGAGCCATTAAAAGTGAACCAAGCAAGAGCCAATTGGCAATCATTGATGAAGAATACATTAGAGGATATGGTCCTTTTGTGCTCAATAATGGCAGCCCACACCCTTGCAAATTTCCTTTTCCACACTTGTTTAAAGGAATTAACTTTCCAAAGGGCATTTAAAGGGTTTGTGCGCACCCCATTTTGCATGGTGCAAAAGTAAAAATATTCAATGATGATGAGGATGAAAGGAAAACTGTCCTGAAACTGATTTTCCTTCCCATTCCACAAAGTATCAGCTAAAAGAGAAAGAAAACCTCCTCAAGTTGCTTTGCATTTGGTTGGAGGTACAATAGTTGACCTTTGATGCTTTGAAGATCTTCCTCGTTCTCGAAATAAGCATGACTAGTGGCAACTCTATTTTTGGCTCCGAACTAGCCAAGTATTTGATTGGACATGTGACCTTGGTTACCAATGGGCCAACCCTTGTGATTTGCCCATTTCTTTCAATTCCCCCAATAAAGGGGTCATCATGCAAACTTTCCTCCTAATGGTGAATGTTTGCAAGCCGGTTTGACTTTGCCTTGCTTCTATAAATAACTTTGCTTCCTGTGGATCCGCATCCTCTGAGTCTAACTGATCTTTCTTCAAAGTGGGTGCCCTCCCTTGCACATTTTGCACAATCTCGACCTCCCAATCAAAATCATACCTTTCTTCAATCGTTCTACAATCATCATACATTGTGAAACTCGTTGGAGGTAGGACATAAGAGTTGCTTTAATTAAGTGCATTGTTAGACAAAGATGATTTGGAAGGTGAGGGAAGAAAGGGAGAAATGGGGATGGGTTTCCTTTGGCCAGCCTAAATGAGACTCTTCTCAGCTAGTATGGCAATGTCAAAATCCTGAGGAAGAGTGTTGCCTCCTAGAGCTTGGATCAATACAACTAAATCAACATCCAAGGACTTCAAATAATACAAGAATGTCATACCTTGTGAGTGTAGACACTCAATCACACACTTTGGGTATCTATCTAGTCTTGATCACATACTACTATTCCTATAATTTCTAAGTAAGAATAGTACTAATTGATCCCGCTTTTAGCCATCTTTGTTTGTTTTCTATTGCCTTTGTTAATCTTACACTCTTTCTAGCGCAATCCATCTTTTTATACTTTGACATTTCTCACTCTGGACACAACCGCCTGGGCCTAGGACGCCAACGCCAAGTGCTCCCGTCCCCTCTGGGTGCCCTTGATCTCTTTGTACTTTGCTCACATCTTTTGGGTCCTTTCTAGCTGTTAGGGCATCTTATCTTTTCGGTAGTCAACCTTTTTGGGGTTGGTTACGAAATTCAAGCAAGGGAATCATATAAATATAAAGTTATATGATCATAATAAGGGACCAAACTCTAAGCATCTACTAACACCACCTAAGGTTGCACATCTAAAGAGCATCATTGCATCCATCTAACACCATCCAAGGGACAAGAGCTGGTTATTCTCGCATATAATTCATAGGAGGTTAAGTTCATTTTGCCATGCGCACATCTATTTACATCTTCTACATCTAGCTACTTGTTCACTATCAAGTGCGACACGCACAAGAGCCACCTAGGGCATGATTTTCACACACACACACACACATATAACTACATTGGGTCTGAGATGTAGTGCAACACTCGGTCATAAGATCACCTTGTTGACAACGAGAGGACAGCTTGGACCCCAATTTTGCATTATTTTCTTTTTAGGATTTGATGTGTTTTGGGGTTTTGCAGGTCATATCTTTATTGTAGGTTATTAACGACATCGACGATCACTATACGAACTTGTAGCGACATGCAACGAAGGATTGCGACAAACCCATCGACCTTGCAAAGATCATTTTCTAAGCTCTTGTGTAGACCCTAGTGCCCAGAGAGGGATCCGTGCCTGTGCACCACAATAGTGCTCCAGGGGCCTTGGTCCAGCTTCCTCCCGCTTCTACATTTTTCCGGGTTTGGCTACGATCTCTTGTGTTCCAATTTTACCAGTTCTCCATCTTCGCATGATCCATGATTAATTGCGAAATCAACTAAGTATTCTAACTCTTCATTGCATTATTACTTGTGTCACTTCATATACTTTATCTTGTTTTATCTATCATTGTGACTCAAATAGCCTATCTAGGGTTTACCATACCTTGCTTATTTTTGTTAAATCATTTGGTGAACCCGTCTCATTCGAATACAATTGATCCTCATCTTTCTTCTATTATGGCTTATAAGGTCTCTCAAGTCTCCTTGCATCAATTACTTCGAATGCACCCATCTTGCAAAGATGTTCTTCTAAAATCCCTAAACACTATATATCTTCCTAGCGATACACCGCCTGCTTAAATTGATGTTATCTTCAATTGTCTTTTTGATGAATCTCTTAATTCTAATTTCCATCAATCTATGTTGGCATCACTTCAAGTTTTGCATTCTTTATTTCAAGACCAATTTTAGGCTATGGAATCCATGATTACATCTCTTAAATATGAAATCCAACATCTTAAGGATGTTTCTTAGGCTCATGTTAGTTCCTCTACTACATCTCATCCCACTTATATGTCTTCTACTTGTGCTCATATTAATGAACCTCAAATTTTGCCACTCTTTGCATCTCTCAAGTTTTATCTCAATGCTAAGCAACAAGATATGCTTCCGCAACTTCTCACTCATCGCTTGATCAACTTGCCATTTATTGATTAGTATCCTCCTTATTGACTTGCAAAATTTCAAGGTCGCTCATATTGCAATTATCATCGAATCAATGGACATAATGACAATGAATGCTATGCTCTACAATGAAGAATCAAGCATCTCGAGTGTCAAGGCTTTATCGCATTCACTGCACAATGTTCTATTACATGGTCCTCTCCACTTGTTACATCTCAATGGGTTCCTAAATCTGAATTGTCTATGTCTAATGAACATCATGATATCCCTTCCAAGGTGCCTTCTTTGGCTAGTTAAGTGCCGCCTATTCAACCCACTCAAACTAAGCAACCCCCTCTTAAGGTCGGTCCAGCTCCTCCTCCACTCAAGTTATCTACGACATTACCAAGTCAAATTAAGCAACCTCCTCTAAATATCAGTACAACTCCTCCACCTCTAAAGTATTCTACGACATTACCAATCCCAAATAAGAAACCACTCACTAAGCAAGACCAATAAAATCTAGTTTGTCTCTTTCGACTTCCATTGCTCGCGGCTTTGTAAGTAATCACCACTTCAGATGACCAATTACTTTTGTCAAAGAAAAAACTCCTTATATCGATTTGCTTAACGTCATCGACTAGATCTCCATCACTTACATACTTAGGGGCACCATAGCTTCCCCCTTGCATTGTTATCAAATGTCTCTATCATCCCATGCACTTCACACTTTGTGCTTAACGTCTAATATCTCCTAAGCATCAATACACACCACTTGATACACTTGTATTGTCATTACCCTATGACACACTCTTGTGCTATGGTTCACACTTGACTATTGAGGGCATACTATACACATGAACCTCACACATTACACACTTCCAACCTACATCATTTTAGCACATCATACTATACTATTCTACATTCTACGCTTCATCTTTCTAGTGCACATCTCACTACCCGACGACACACTCTAGTCACATGGTTCATACTCGATTGTTGAGGGTCTAAATCTGAATTGAACCTCACCTCAATCACAACATTCTACACCTTACAATTTATACTCATGATAAATGATTCTAACATCTTTTCCCCATCATTCTACATTTCAAGGATCAATCTTTCTATGCATCTCATTCACTCATTTTCATGCTTCAATATTTCTAGCGTTTTAGTCACACCCCTTTTGCATTCTATGCTCCACGCTTCACGAGTCAACTTTCTATTGTTTCATTCAATTTTTCTAGCTTACACATTGCATTACACCATTCTACAATCTATGTTTTGTGCTCTATTGATCGAATCTTTCTAGCATACACATTGTTCGACTCAATTCCCGATGACACACTCTTGTTTTATGGTTCATTCTTGACTGCTGAGGGGTCATCTATAAATGAACCTCATCTCATGAATACACATCCACTCGGGGGAACGCGGCTCCTATCACACTCACATTGCATTCCATTCCATCTCATCCACAACATACTGCATATCTTGGTTGCACATTGTTCTTACTTGTTTATACTCACATGTTACACTTTGCTTACTATGTTAGATGGATACATTGTATGTCATTATATTTTCTATATACACATGCGCATTCACTTGCCTTCTAGTTGTGATTGCATACTTTACATAGATCGTTACATGTAGCACAAATGCTTGACACTCGTATCTTTACCAGCCTCGCAGAAGAGGCTCCTAGGGGCATCCACTTTCATACACATTACAAGTGTTATTGTTTCATTCTATACTACTTCCTATCATTACTAGCACACTACTATATCGGATCATACATGCTTTTGACATACTTTATATCTTTCTAACATGCTAATGGGTGCTTCATGTGCAACATTTTCCTTGTGGGAATTATTTACACAATGGTTTTTTGATGATTTGCTTACTATTGCTTGTCTTTGTTTGCTATTGTATGCCATTGTTTGCGGGCTTTGCCCTTTGTCTTGTCTTTATCATTGCTTGTATGCTTTTGGCCACTTCGTCATTAATTGTCTTGCGACATTATGAGCGATGTCCCATGTTTACAACCCGCTTTTTGTGGTCTACATTATTTTCTATATGCGTGCTTATCTTGTTTGCACTAACACTTGTTT
The DNA here is from genome assembly GCA_018340775.1 of Taxus wallichiana var. yunnanensis. Lineage (NCBI taxonomy): Eukaryota > Viridiplantae > Streptophyta > Pinopsida > Cupressales > Taxaceae > Taxus > Taxus wallichiana. The sequence goes on along the minus strand of CM031238.1, from coordinate 372,674,032 downwards.
CCTAGCCATTGTTTGCATGTGCCTTGGTTTCTACCAAGCACATTCCCTCCTACATATCGATATCAATTCAACATGGGGTCCTCTTTTGGGCCGCATCCTCCTAGCGATGTCACATGCACCCTAAACGAGAAGGCATCTATTGGGTGAATCAATCACCCCATTCAACATTTTTACAATCACGGTTCAACATAGATTCGTAACAATCTATAGTCTCAGACATGGCTTAGAATTAGACTTGGGTCCTTATTTCAACACACGTACACTAGCACTCATATACGACTTGGGAGCCGAGGCGCTTCGTCCCTTACTTAGCACCTGTGAACTAGGGGAAGATACACGCTTTTATAAGATCAACATGGTTGCCAATAGTTCACAGAGAAGTTGGCACAATACAGGCACAATCCTCCAACAATCAATACACAATTTATGTTCCTTTTTCTTTAGATCGAACTTGAGCAAGACATGATCACACCATCTGCAGTGTGTATAAATTTCGGGAAGCAATCAAAAGATGGAGAATGAAACTAGACCTTTCTCCCTACACTTCTTCTGTTGTGGCATGAGATCGCCCCAAAAACTTGCACTTGGCATGAGATTGCCCAAAAAAACCATTCTTGTACAACATCTACAAGATCCTTTCTATCTCACTCACTCATCATGGATAAGGTGCACATGTTCCTTTTTGCACACTTTTTACTTGTTTTGATCATATACACGTGTATTTGACTACTTGATTGTTCTTCTCTTTTGCAGGTCTGTCCTTATGGGAAGTGGTAGTCACATCACATCAACAACATCATTTACACATCAATCACAATCAACACATCAACAACAATCGACATCAACAATAGGTACAATCACGACAATCTACACATATGCTTCCACCCTAGGATCATCATCATCACTTTTCACTTCCTCTTCTCTAGCTTCCACGCTTCACATTGTTTTTATCATTCCACGCTTTTCCTTGTCTCTTGGCACACTTTTCGCCATCGATCTACATGGTTATCAGGTATGCATCTTCTATCTACTTTATGTTATCGATCTTTCACTCAACAACATAAAGTGGGGGAAAATGTAGACACTAAATCACACACTTTGGGTATCTATCTAGTCTTGATCACATACTACTATTCATATGATTCCTAAGTAATAAAAGTACTAATTGATCCCAATCTTTGGCCATCTTTGCTTGCTTTCTATTGCCTCTGTTGATCTTACACTCTTTCTAGCCCAATCTGTCTTTTCATACTTCAACATTTCTCACTCTAGACACTAACGCCCAGCCAGGATGCCAACGCCAAGCGCCCCTGTCCCCTCTGGGTGCCCCGACCTCTTTGTACTTTGCTCACATCTTTTGGGTCCTTTCTAGCCATTTGGGCATCTTATCTTTTTGGTAGTTGTCCTTTTCGGGGTTAATTACAAAATTCAAGCAAGGGAATCATATAAATATAAAGTTATGTGATCATAATAAGGGACCAAACTCTAAGCATCTACCATCACCACCTAAGGTTGCATCCACAAGCATCTAAAGAGCATCATCATACATCTAGCATCATCCACGGACAAGGGTTGGTTATTCTCCATACACTTCATAAGAGGGAAGTTCATTTTTCTATGAACACATCTATTTACATCTTCTACAATAGCTACTTACTCACTATAAAGTGTGACACGCATAAGAGCTACCTAGGGTACGATTTCTACACACATAGAGAGCTACATTGGGTCTGAGATGTAGTGCAACGCTCGGTCGTAAGATCACTTTGTTGACAACCCGGGACACGATCCGATCCCCATTTTGCATTATTTTTTTTTAGGATTTGATGTGTTTTGGGGTTTTGCATGTCATGTCTTTATCGCAGGTTATCAACAACATCGATGATCACTGTGTGAACTTGTAGCGACAGAAAACGAAGGATTGCGAAAACCCAACGACTCTTGCGAAGATCATTTTCGAGCTCTTGTGTAGACTCCCGTGCCCGTGATAGGGATCCTAGTGCCCACGCGCCATAGTAGAGCTCCAGCGCCCGGTCCAGCCTTCCTCTCGCGCTTCGATTTTTTCTGGGTTTGGCTATGACCTCCTGTGTTCCAGTTTTACCAGTTCTCCATCTTCACACAGTCCAAGATTAATTGTGAAATCAACTAAGTATTCTAAATCTTCATTGCACTTAGGGTTTCATTCATCTTGCTTATTGATTGTGTCACTTCATGTACTTTACTGCTTTATCTATCGTTGTGACTTTGAAATAGCCTATCTAGGGTTTAACATACCTTGCTTATTTTTCTTAAATCGCTGATGGTTTGAATTCTTGAGGGATTCTTCTCCATGTCCTTGAAAATCTGATGTTGAAATCGAGATATACTCCATCGAGGCCCGTCATATTTTTTTGAGGTTCTCCATAAGAGAAAGGGCATCTCGCATCCTCCTCAACCAGCTTGTCTAACCGCTCTCCCACCGATCTTATTTGGAAATGGATTGAGGAGCCAAACTCGTTGTACCAATTTTCTTGCTTTACCGAATGATGAAATAATAATTCTAAGACAAATATTCTCTTCCTTAATGTTGTGAATGACACAATGGTTGGCTATATCTTGAATGTGATCAATAGAGATTGATCTCCATTTCCATGGAAAAGGGGCAAGTTTATCAAAGTTTGTTTTGGGGATATCATCCCACTACTGTAAATGAAGGGGGAAGAACTTAAATGGGATAATGGAAGAGCTCTTTGGAGAGCCATGAATGGAATGGAAACATGAAATGAGTGGAAAGGTGGAGGGGAGAATGGAAGAAAGGAAAAGGGTCTGTAGATGAGATAAATGTGTTTGTTGGATTAGTGGAGTCCTCACATGTGTTGAGAACAACCTCTAAAGGTTGAATATCACCAAGAACACATCAAACTTGGTGAAGTGTTGTAGAGTGTTTAAATCTTGTCCCAACAAGTGTGTCAAAAATTTGGAGCTCAAAATTGACCCCGTTCTCAATCACGAAGATTCAAAATTTTGAGACAATATGGGACTGTCTCCAAGTGTGGGACTCGTGGCTTGAGATAGACCTTTGGAGAAGGTCAACTTTTTTGTTTCGTGGATTTGGAAAACCCACATAACATAACCTACTTCTAATGGTAAAACTACTCTTATAGCTAATCTAACTCTAACATTTCCAAGGGACTAGGGGGAGAAAATGCATGAAATAAAACCTAAGCTAAAGGGGCAAAGTGATAACACCGAGAAAAGGGTCAATCACTCTCCACGGGGAGAAGAAAGGGAAGGAAATGCGTAAGGAAAGGGGAGATAGACGTGCCACATACTCGAAACCACATAGCCAAGCCCTTCCACACATTTACAACACACGAAAGTGGAGAAACTGAAGTGCGGCGCACACAACATACCAAACATGAACAAAAAGGCAAGAGCACAATAAATGCGAGAATAGGGCAAAGTATAATAGCCACAAACCCTAATTTTATTGCTTAAAATATGCACATTCGGTTACAACAATGGCGTAAGGCAAAAACACATAGCAGAGACCAAGTTCGAGGTCTGAAACTCGTATGCGGTCAGCCACCATTTTGGCATGGTGTCGTTACAACAAAAGAGGATCCCTTTACAATGGACAAGTTCTAGATTTATAAAAATGAGAAGCGAAGAGAGAAAGAGAGGGAGAGGCACCAAAAGGAGAGATCCAACCACTAATGACCAATTGCCATAGTTACTTGTAGGAAGGTGTGGGCGATCGACATGACTTCTATCACACGCCATCGATTTTGCGAAGAAGAAACAATGCCCATATTTCATTAAATTTTGGTCGGTGGAGTGATTGAACGTTGCCTCGAACAAAACAAGGGCGACTTTGAGATGCCCTATGGAAATTGATGTCTTTGTTTAATATGCGACCTCTATCGTGCCTTCCACAAACATCACACCATTCCACATACATTATATCACCCGCACTCTACTTCTTCTTACATCCTCAAATTTTCCTTGTTATGTGGCTTCTAACCTTTTGTTTCTTTCTTGGCAGTTTGGAGATTCCCATGGTTTTGTACATGCTATTGTTTCCTCCACAATGTCGCGAAAGACTTATCCCTTGTTGTGCGACATTATGGTACTTGCGGTTTCTATTGTGGCTTTTCAAATTTCTTCTATTTAAAGAATTAAGGCCACAATCTTGTGAATCACGACCCTCCCATTGTGCCTTAGACCACCCGTGGACCTCCATGTCCATATGCCACAGAACTCTTGATTTGAGAAGTCTGCGAAACACTAGGATATTGTTTTCCGACATTTGAACTTAGCATTTCTCGAATTTCTCCTCCTTGCTCGACGACACTTGGCGGTTTGCTCTAAGTGCATTGCAACCTTGCTTGAGTGAACTCCAACCATTATCTTTTGTGCCACAACTCCATAAAATCTCGCCTAATTCCTTAATGGCTCATTCCTTTGCTCCTTGGGTTAGGAGAACTCGCAAAACTCTAAGTTCCCGCACTCTGCGGTAAATTGAATTAATTTTAGAGCACAAAAATAGTTAAGTCCTTCTGATAAGTTGTTCAAAATTACATGGGGTGTAATTTTGAACATCATCAACACCAAGAGAAGAATGGTGGTATGGAAGAAGACGATAACTTGGAAAAGGGGAAAAAAAAGAAGAAAAACAACAAACACACATAATAAAAAAATAGTATGTTGTTGATACGGGCGTGTTGTATGGTATTTGGTAAGAGAAGACGCATATTTGGAATATGCTTTTCAAGGCAATAAAAAAGAGAATATTTAGGCGTAGGGAATGAATGCCAACGTCTTTTCGGTGCATTGTGGACTACGCTTTCAAACAGCCGAGGCGCCAAAAGTTGAAAGAACACAGCCACCTATGTCACATCTCCTTTATTCTTTCTTTCTTTATCGGGCATATAGAGAATAGCCTCGGTACTTTGTTAGCGATCGAGAAGGAAGGGGGAAAAATGGGCAGAAAGATGTTTGATGGGTTTTTGTGGGCAATAACATTGGCAGGGTGTTTGTTGGGGAGAGGAAGAGGAAGTGGAAGTGGTGCGTGCAGGGATACGTGCGGAGATGTGCAGGTGAAGTTTCCGTTTGGAACAGGGGCCGGGTGCGGAGATCCCAAGTTCCAGAGCTACGTAAGGTGCGTTAACCAGAAGCTGCTGCTGAGCACGCACAGCGGAATCTACCGCATCACCTCCGTCGATTACGAAAACCACGTGATTCTGGTGGCAGATCCTCTCATGTCCACCTGCAATGCCATGCAAAACAGCGGCAGCTTCGGCCTCGACTCCTCTGCTCCATTCAGGATGAAGAACGACGTCTTCGTCCTGCTCGGCTGCTCATCCTCTTCTCCACTCTTCGATGCCAGGAATTCCGTGTGCGACACAGGCAGCGCACACATCTGCACCGCTCTCTACGCCTGCCCAGGCCTCACAGGCCTCGGCCTCCTTCCCAACTCACCCATTTCCACATGCTGCGTGTATTCCCCCATAAACCTCGGCCCCGCGGACGAGCTCAACCTCCCCAAACTGCAGTGCTCCTCTTACACCAGCGTCTACAGCTTCGGAGATGATCCCACCAATCCCAAGACATGGAAGTACGGAATCGCCCTCCACTACGCCTACAACACCGATAACACCGACAACTACTTCACCGCCGCCTGCTCCGACTGTCAACAGAGCGCCGGCGTCTGCGGTTACGCCGGCATCGCCAATTCATTCCTCTGTGTCTGTAAAAATGGTGTCAATACCACCGCCAACTGCTACGGCCAAGGTATTTTCTATCTCTTATTCTTTTTAGATGTATTGCCTACCTTAATTGTTTTCTTTATCCACTGCAGGATATGTTTGGAGCGGAGGATCCAGCCATAGTTGGAGTTCGCATGCAATTCTGTGCTTGCTTGCCCTGTATCACCTCATTTTCATTGTAATGTGAAGGAATTCATTGTTTGTTGCCACCGATTCCGCGTAATGCTTTGTAAGAATATTAGTTTATTATATTGAGTACAGTGTCTCCATGTGCCCATCTCTCAAAACAGTTAGAAAGTCAAAATGAGATTTGAAAAAGAAGGGAAGTAATAATGCCACAATTCCATTCATGTCGAATTGGCTTGGATTAAGTATTCATTGATGAACTTCAAAAGCCACCACCTTCTACTTGGAGTACTATTGTAATCTATGGGGTAAATTTTTTAATTATTTGTAAGGATTTTTCTACTCGTGCTTTTTGTTTCTTGTGAATTTCGTGATGTTTTTGTGAGAGTGTCACTTCTTTGATTGCCCTTACTAATGTTGTTTTTATTAATATAAGGACAGTTTCAATAGTAAAATTTTTAAAAATAAAATATTATATATATTTTTTCATTTTTCAATTTTAATATTTTAAGAAAATGGTGATAATATGATCTATTTTTCAAAATTTTATAAATCAAATTTTCTAAGCAATTATATATCATTATATTCAAAGTTAAACCCTAGCTAACTTTCCTAATATATGGGATATTTCAATTATTTATGCTTTGGTTACACCTTATCATTACTCCACTCACTTGTTTGTCGCTCCTCCAAATACACATGGTGTATTGATGCGTTGTCAAAGTTACCTACTAAATGCTTCTTCAAAGAGTTGAAAGAAAGTTGCAAAAAGGGTTTCTCAAAATTTTCTTGGAAGGGTCACAAGCACTAGAATCTTTCCAGTGCCATTGAAAAATAGTTGAAGGTGTTGAAGTTAAATATGAAGATTTCAGATCATTGAAAATAAATCTTTATACTTAACACCACTTTGTCATATGATGGCTAAGTATTGTGGGAGGTTCCCATCTCTTCCATACATGGAATTAATTTTGGTTAGTTATGTGGAGAAATAGGCTTGTGATTGTGCATTGCCCCTCTTTTCTCCTCCTCTCCTACTATTGTCTATGTATTTTCATCAACAAAGAACATAACTAAGCATATTGGAGTACAAAGTAGTGGCAACGAGCTTGTAGAGGCTTGTTGTGGGATTCTTCATTAGGTCCTTATGGATTTATTTTTCATGGTTTGATAAGAGACATGTTGAAAGGAAAACTATTGAAATAACCAAACTAGAACATTTTGCAATCTTCAACTTATCTAACTACATCTTGATAAGGGTATTATCCAAAGCCATATAGATATTGTCCTAGAAACCATCCGGATCATGAGCAACATGGAAGCGGTAGTTTTTTATTGATATTTACCTATCAGAAATATCAAATGTGAAATGTAATATGTTAGTGGGTAAATAGTGGTTAGTAAGTTAGTAAAAGTAAATTGTAAATGTAAAAGAGTTGTTTATGGGTTGTTACATAAACAACTATGATTTGTTTTATTGTTTATTATTTGTGTGGAGTGGTTGAAACCATCCGTATGGTTTCAACATAAAAAATATTGTTACTCCTATTTTGGAGTTAAAGCTTCCTATATATATGGAGCTTATTTGTATTCAAATGATGGAGATTTCAATAAAATATCTTTAAGTTTGTTATCCTGGTGTTGCTCTGCATTTTCAAAACTTGTATGATCTCATTAATCAATCTTTGAACTTGTTTACACCCTTGTTAGATTAGTGTATGTTATATTATGTTTATTGTATAACAACTAAAAAGGGTATACATATTAGTAACAAGTGGATTATTTTGATCTAATTAACTACCAACATCAATTATACATGACTAGAATAATGTAGGGTAAGTGTACGGTTGGTGGACAATTCCGTGGACATAAAAACCCGAAATTTAGGAACCGCGATCGTGGATCTTGAATTTCAGGTTTGGCAATAACTGAACCTAAAATTGCGATCGCGAACTCGAGACAAAAAAAGCAATCCCGCAAGTCCTTATTTTCCCCATTTTACATTTCAAACCGCGATTTCTCCTAGACGTTTTTCACTCGAGCGTTGAATACCACCTCAAAATTGCTCATCGGACTTTTGGATCACGATAGATTCAACCATGCTGCCAAGACGAGGAGTTAAGCCCCCGATTTTAATCATTTTTTTGCATTTTAGGTTTTTTTTTTTGCATTTTAGGTTATTTTTTTGCATTTTCATGGGTTTTTTGAAATGTTTGTTTATGTATACAATTTTCTTGTTTTGTCAGTTGGTCGACAAGCTCAAAATTGTGCAAACCATCAAAACATTCCTCAAAACCCTCCGAACATTCCTCAAAACCCTCCTCCAAACATAGATCCGCCTCCTGTGGCTCCTTCTGTCCCCACTGAACCAGCAGGAACATAAGATAATATCATTGGAAGAATTCGAGAAAATAAAATTGTCATTGAGAACCTTATTCAGACTATAAGACAAAATCATGCCACAAATCCATCCCGCATGACTTTAGCCAACACATTGCAAACATTGATTGGCGAAGTCGACTCCGCAACCAACCAAATACATAGATGGAATACCTTTAGAGGTGATTGTAGGCGGTGGTATGTGGATAAATTATCCCATGCGGTGTAAAAGACAAAAAAATTGGAAAAGACCTCATTTGTGCATTATTTACTGACTCGAGAACCAATGCCCCGCAGCAGCTTACTTGCAAACGGTTCCCAATCCATTGGTGCCACGATGACCGAATCAAAAACAATTTTTGGGACCGATGGTGGATGGTTTTTGATTATCCACCATGCAACAACAATGAGGTTCCTCTTTATTTTTTGAAGAAATTATATTACGAGTTCATGTTTAATGAGGTCTCAAATTATTTTGACTTTTCTGACTTTTTTGGTCTAGGAGGTGGCTCTGCACAGAGTAGACCTGGTGCACACATAGGTCAACCAAGGATCCCCCATGCCCCAAAACCCCCACTGCCTTCAGTTATCCCTCCTACAGTGAAGGAGGTTGTGGAGATTGACACATTGCATGCACGAGGAGCTCACTCGACACTTTGACCCAACATAGTGACCAAATCAGTGCATCCGGTGATGTTGGTGGAGGCGCCAGTTCTAGCGCACCACACCACTGTGGATCATGTGGTGCCGTATGCACTGCGGGCGAGACATCATTTGCTGGTTCACATGATTTCTTTTCTATAAATGAGATGTTGGGGGATGTTTTTGGAACTGGTGCCACTGATATTGGTCTTTCACAGGTAAATTTCAAATAAATATAAATAATAATATATACACACACACACACACAATAGTTTAATTCACATGTTTGAGATTTTAATATATATGTATTTGATTGTACGTCATGTATATACATGTAAAAACTAATTTTTTATTTTATTTTAAATAGCAAGAGCCGGTGAAGGAAACATCCAGCGTCGACATGCTAGCTATTGCAGCTGGGCGTGTTTCAAACGTAAGTTTCAAGTTGTACAAACTTACATTTTTAATTTCATTTGATTGCACTAGATTATTATTATAATGTTTCACGTGTATGTTGTACATATTAATATGTTTGTCTTTTATACACAGGAGCTTGACGGGTCATCATTTGCTTTGGGAACTGAGGCTACTGGCATGCCTCACATGAGTTTTACATAGGTTAGTTTCTCTTTACACTTTGTTTCTAATTGTGGAAGTTCACGTGGATTACATGCTTTGGACCTCTCATATGTGGTGCATAGTCATGTAAATTTTAATATTGATTTGTACATGTTTTTGTATAGCTTATGACTGGCTCACAGAGACTCCTCCATATATGCAGATCGTGGAGGCTCATTGTAGATATCGCTATAAAGATCTGGCAGATCCACTAACCGAGGTACAATTTTTCAAATTTGTCAAATTTTGGAGGTTCATTATTTCTTATTACTTAAATCTACAATATCAAATTTTGTATATATGTGAAATATTTAATTTGAAAATTAATTATTCGTATGTAGCTTACCTCTCGTGAGTCTACTTGTTGTCCTCGCGATGCGTTAACAACAAATTGATAGGGATCATGACATTGTGGTAAGATTTCACATGCATTTTAACTAAATTATACAAGTTTCTAAATTTTGAATGTATTTTAAAATTTTGGGTGTTAAAAACTTGTTGTTTATGAATGTGCAAGTTAGGTTGCAGCCCGCTTAGAGACGCGCTAGGACTACACGGATGAAATCCGTAGTGGCATCTCCTCCACTACATCCCCGTGTCGTGGACGTGCTACTTCTAAGCGGGCGAAGAGAGGGAAGATGTTTCATGAGTAGATTCATAGTCCACTGGATGTACATAGATATATATATATATGGGCCATCTGGTCATAGTGAACATGTTTCTTCATATAGTCCATCATCTATATATATCCTTTTGCGACCGCATGTGGTCCTATATACATTACGACACACTTAGTTCGAGATGTACACATGTTATGAACTTACATATTTTCAGAGACGTGCGTCTGGAGCACACTTTGTTTGATTCTTATATATCCATGTGTGTTGGTTTTCATTTAATGATATTACTTCTATATGTTTGATTCGATTTCATTGCATATATGATATCCTTCTATGTGTGTTTTCATAACCATTTATTAGTTCTAGATATGTATGTTTGATTTAAAATTAAAAAACCATGTCCCGGAGAACTACATGGTACAATTGTTAAGCAAACCTATTCCATTAAGCAAAACCATGCTAGGTGAACTACAAAAGGGCAATACATAATTACTTTTTTTTCTTTTAAAGCTAACACTCATTTGTTGCATATCAACTAATGTGAACATTGATAGAAATAAGCGAGGTAGAGTTCATCTTGAACTATATGAATATAACGTTACTTATGGTGCAACATTGCATGGTACAATTGTTAAGAAATTACTTGGGAAGCATTTACATTGTTTTAGAGAAATTAAGGGAATCAATAGATGTACACATCTTATCTCTTTATTATTTGGTGCTATATGCCAATCAACTAAGAAGTTAAACATTCAATTTGATTATCGTTTAAAGTAGATTCACTTCTCTCTTTCATTTTCATTGTTTGTCTCTTTCTCCTTCTAAAATTCCATCTAAATATGCAAACTTGAAGCTACTTGCCTTGGCATTTTATTGATAATCTTATTCATATGTTCACATTCTCACCATACTATTAGAAACAATGAATAAATGCATTTCATTCCTTTAACATGACTTACCTTTAAATACTTACCACTTTTCACTAGTTCTTGCTTCACTAGCAATTATGGCTCATTTAATTTCAACTCCATTTAGTATTCTTGACCTATATTCAAATACTTAATCCACTATTAGAATAAAAGGGAATGCTTTATTCTTGTGAATCTTCAAAGCATGATAATTAGGGTATTAGATACCCATTAAGGGATGAAAAATATGTAAAAGTTTTAAGGTAGCCAAGAGCATGACCATATTACAATGCAAACATAATGAGCATGTAAGCACATAGTCAGGGCAACAGAGGATGGAGAGAGATCACCACAACAACATAGCTCAAGAGTGCAAAGCAAGGACAGTGATGAAGCACCTAAGAGGACAGAGGCAAGTCCAAAGAGAATAAGAGAGATGGAAGGTAAACAAGTGGCATTGAATGTTTTGAGTCCTAGGAAATGAACGGAGGTGAGGAGTGAGAAGTCATGCCTCAAGACGCCGTGGCACCGAACCAAATGCGCCGACACGTCTGGGTGGCCAGGTGAACGTTAGAGGAGGCGTTGTTTTGGTGTGCGACAAGGTCGTTGCTTTCGGGCTACTTCGTTTGGGCATAGTCCCTTAAGAGCCCTGAGACTAAAATATCGTTCAACTTCGACGGGTGACTACTCGGACTCTGTGGCACCTAGAGATGCCTCGTTTGATCCGACACCTTGGCGTAGGGACCCTCTACAATATCCTCTCTCGGTTTTTTCCTTCCTAGATCGGTGCTCTCGCAACATCCCATTTTAAAACACCGAAAAAGGGAATTTTTTTATTTTTTATTTTAAATAACGTTCTCTGTTATGAATTATAAAATTCAAACACACGTTCAAGTTTTAATAATTGTTCTCTCGCCCAAACAACACAAATTGGGTTCACACAATTTCATTTTAAAACGAATGTTCCCTGCTCGCATATTTACAATATGGAACACACATTCAATGCCATTCAATCTTATAACAGATTCTATATGCTACTGTAAATGATTCGATGAACTACCGATCTTCCATTTTCATGGCTCAGAGTTTCAACGATCCTTCATTTCATGACTCGGCAACAACCGATACTTCATGTTTATTTATGCATAGTATATTATATATACTGTTCTCATAACCTTCCCCGGTTATCAAAGTGATCCATTTAAGAAGCCTATCTGAATATCTGTTACTGATATTCATCTGACATCCTACATCTTAAATTAAGTGATAAGGACAACGCAACCAGCAATTGCGATACTTTGGCCAAAGATTTTCACATGCTTTGCATGATCATATTCCTGGATGTGATACACATCTACGGAATACGTCCTTCACTTCACTTCACCTGTTATCTAGAATGGTCTTTCCTGGCTCCTACCAGTCCTCATCGTTTAAGGTCAGTTTTAAACTTTCAATTCCAGCTAGTAATATGAATGGGTATAGGAAGGCACTCCCAGTAACTAAAGATACGCAGACATACGGTGTCGTTACCCCACGACTCCGTGTGTCTATTTGTCTTTAGTATTCCGGAGTCACTCCGTATACCAGATCATACCCTATGCCCCTGCCGAGATCTACACATTCAGCCTATGTATTCTAAATGTTTTAATTCGGGAGGGCATTGCTATATGTCAGCTGCAACATTGTGTCGTCATGAAGACCCCGTCTTCATGAAGACACCTTGCTGTAGCTGGCGTATGCCAATGTCCTGCAGAATCCACCCATCGAGAATACACATCCTGCTCAAGTGCCTTAGCCACGAGTTAATAATTAAATTCAACTTTCAGCATTCGTGTTGATCCCTTGATCCTCGTTTCCGTTGCAATTGTATATAACTAAGAGGGACTAAACCGTCCATTAGTTTATTATGTATCTTCACCTTCGTATCGAAGGGCTACAATTCCTTACTTGGTTTATTTCTTAATCATTGGATTAAGCAGTCTGTACCGACGGACGTGATAAGTTTAATCTATTAAACTTAGCCAAGATTTTTCCAACTGCAACTAATTTCAGAATGTTAACTTATTAGACGTCATTCAAACGAGGTCTAACTTCAAGAAATGAATTCATTTGTTCTCCTTAACGTTATATAGTTAAGGTCCATTAGTTATGGATATATCTATCTTATATCCTTAATTCTGAATTTTATCAAACGGGATCATTAATGGAGTTCGAAAGCGAAGTTCGATTACTCCGAAGTTGAATTGATATTCCTTAGCTCCTAAGCTAATCCTGAATACCTTCTGATTATGAAATCATATTCTTCTTAATCCTTTTAATGTCAATTTAAAATTCATCTTTACCCAAGTATGAACTAATTGCATTGTTCAACTTAAAAGTTGTATTTAAGTAAGAATAGATATCAGTTTCAATTCAACATCCATCCAAGGATAATGAAACAATTCCAAATCAGGAAATAACATCATATTTCCAATTTAAACAACAATATCAACTGATATAATTATTGAAAATATCACACTTGTAATTGTATTCAATGTTCAAGTCATAATCTGTACAGTTGCCAATCCAGCTGATTGGGCATAGTTATACAAAGCATCCATACAACTCAAGGACAGAAGAATATATTTTCTTCTTTTCACAATTCCTCAAAGAGGAATAAAAGCAACAATTACAATTTATTTTACATCTAATCAAGAGGCATCAGAAAACAGCCAAGCCTTCATTCTAATCAAATTCCATCTGCAAAATGAATTACACGGGTTAGTTCAATGAACTGAGCACATTAAGCACTTATCCTTAAAAATAAGATGCTTCAACTAATGTTTCAATAAAAGAACCCTGCTTTTATGAAACTACTGCAAAACATCAATCTCGAAATAGGCACAAAGGGAAGATCAGATGTCAACCGAACTATCAAAATATTATCACAATCAAAGCAATAAGATCGCTGTCCCGCTTTTCACATAATCATTGCAAGTATCAATTTACAATATTTGTAAAGTTAGGAATACAAGTAGCTTGTCTGCTATATAACATTCAGCTTATCCTTTCCACGCCTTTCATTAATAACAAATGCAAAGGATGAAACTAATCAATATAAATCCTTTACTTTCCTTTCCGTTCATGAAGTATTTTAAATTTAAAGCATTCAAGTACAAACAAGAAAGCGAACAAAGCAAAGGCATATATAGTAGCTCCCATCTAAGCACTATAAAATTTATCATTCACGAATTCCAGATTCCAACTGAATGAAAGAAGAAAGATCATTTCTCTAAAACATTCATTCATATCTCTATTTCCTTCCACATGACTGTCCTAACAGTGGAATCCAAACGAAAATCAATTCAAGATAACAGTTCAGAGTGAAACTTACAAAATCCGCTCGGAATTCACTTTCCGGCAGCAAGATTAATTTCATATATAATCAGCTTTACATGAAAACAGGAAAGAATTCACCATTCATATCCATACTTCATTGGAATCAGACTCATTTAAGGATTCGAAACGTATTAGTACAACATTAGGTACATCCAAGATCAAACAATATAAGGTTACATACCATATATTGCCATAATAAAGGAAACCATATTTCTTTTGCTGCATACTAAACAGAAACAATATTTCAATCATGCAGTCAATCATTCACATGATGATCTAATTCTAGGAACGTACCCCGTTCAGAATAACATTTATTCATTGCTGTTACCTACAGCAAGTCCATTATTCACATGACGATGAATTTCATCAGGTTAAAACAGCAGGCAGAAAAAGAATTCATTCCCTTTTAATTTCACTATGAAACACCATTTGTTCAAAACGAAATCAAACACCTAATCCGTGTTCATCTCAAACAAGACAGCTCATTATAAGGATAACAGAACAGTCGTTCTTATCAAAAAAACAAACTCTCATAGCCTGTACCGTTCAATCCAATACCACAAACAACTCATATTCAACTGTCCATACTTCTATAAGAGCAAACCCGAACCAGGTGTTAATTGTATGAGCTCGGTACAGCCAGAGCAACTCAGAAGACAAATTAGATCCCAATTTTTTTTTTTTTATTACAGTATATAGAAATACAATCATTCTTTGCATAGAATTCAATCAAGTGGAAGCTGTGTCAACAGTTCGTATAAGAAGACCAAACAGCATTCATATAACACAGTGAAACCACCTTATTCTTTCAACAAGGAGAAACGAAATCCATAGATAACTTTAAGAAGGAAAAACAGTTATCTTTTTCCCTATTTCACGAATACCCAATACGTATTCACTTAGTTCCTACTCAAGAAAAGGTACAGCAATGATATTATTGCTTAAACTTCCTATGGTTCGAGTTCAATTACTCAAGGTGAACCCGAATGCCACTTCCATCCAAAATCCAAACAATACAAGAAGAAGGATCTACTTTCTTAAAGAAAATTTCTATAAGAACTACTTCATCAACTATTATTCCCTTCCTTCCAGTTCGTTAGCAATAAACGATTGTTCAATAGTGAAAACAACTCATAAAAAGTGTACAGTCACAAGATATATATATATACAATGAATTTCCCATTACTGTCAAACGTCCAGCACACAGGAAGATACATCATTCGAGAATTACAAGACAATAAAACTCAGCAGTCAAGGCAATATTTCCTTATTGTTTCCAAAATGACAGCAAGATTCAATGAAACCCAATTCATAGAAATATACACAGCTGTATCTCCACTTCCCTCTTTTTGTTTACATGCAAGGACAATTCCCCATATAACAGCAAGAAAAGATTACACTTAAAGAAACAATTTCACTATAAGGAGCGATTGCACAGCCTATTCCAATTTCGAACAACACGAACAGTGAAAGGAATATCCATTTCAAACCATTTATACAGTCAACAACCAATACTGTAAATCATTTCCAACATGATTCGAGCAAAAACAAATCAAGGCAGAGCAACCAAAGCAAATCTCCTTATCATTTTCCAAAGAAAAGAAGCAAGAACCAACAAAATCCATTTCCAAATCAACTCAACAGCAATCATGCAATCCCAACCCAAGAGCAGGGTTGTTTTAATGAAACATTTAATTAAAGCAAAGATTTTTAAAGAGAAGGGCTTAACGTGCCTGAAATCTCTTTTCCAGAGCTCGATGAAAACCTTATTTGCCGCGTTTTTCTTCCACAACGACAACACAAAATTCCCAGCACTCCTTTCTTCTTCAGGCTTATCAACAGCCTCAAAACTTCCAAGAAAATGTCAAATGCTAAGAGCTGGTTCGACTGAACCAGACCAAAGAAACCAAATGCAGAGCAACTTCGGCCAAACCAAATCGAAACAATGAAAGATCAAATTCCCTCATGTTGTTTCCAAGGCGAGCTGGTCGCGAGGACCGAAACAATTAATGCAATTAAGGCTCACCCCTTTTTCCTTACTTTCCACGCCACCGCCACTCGGGTTGGCGAGTTCTAAATTTCAAAATTTCCATGCAAACTGAATTTGGCTCTATTTCAAAATAGATGCCTCTAAATTCCTTACCTGCCCCGCCAAAACTGGCGCTGTCCACGTAGGGACAGTTTATTAAATGCCAATGAATGCCCTTTCCATCCTTATCCCTTTCCTCCCAAGGGTCTGCGTACCCCTTAGTTTAGGATTAGTTTAGGTTACATAAATCATTCGACCTAGGTCTTAGTTTAGCCTTAGGTTTATTTTCCCCCTTTTTTTTAATTTAAAAATCCACTTAGGATAGTGGTGTAGGATGTATGTTAGGCCTTAGGGTTAGTTTAGGTTTAATTCACACTAACCACTAACACTAAACACCCTCCATCCAGCTTCCTTACAGACATTCACATTAACGCAGAGCAGGACGTTACGTCCTTCGGATTACGTGCCAAGGCCACCCGTGTCCAGGCGTTTCTCACCTTACGAGGTCCCAAGTTCGACAGTACAGGATTAAAGAATCGAATCCCTGTCGTTGGCATTTTCGTGCTAGCTGCTCACACCTGCAATCAGGCGCTGCACGCTCATAACAATCTCGGGTTCGGTTCAAGTGTGGATCGACCCGTAAATCACAAGAGAACCTCAAGATACTTGGATCAATGGAATTGATTCAAGGTATGTCTTAATCAACAATAAGAGCAAGCAAGTATACGACAATCATGTCACATCAAGAAACACACAAGTACAATATTTGTCATGTCCCATGCAATAAATCACAAGATGCAAGAATCCAAATTAAGCAACACATTCTCTTAAGATCAAAACATATCTTAACATGTTTGCTTTCATTCCAAAGCAATATAACAATATGTAAAACATTCACCAAGTTAACATATGAAATCGAGTGTTACATTCTTCCTCCTTAAAGAATCATCGTCCCGATGATTAGATTAACAAGTCAAGGAGTTCCTAGGACAAAGTTCGTTATTGTCCTTTCCTTCATAAGTTCATACCAAAAATGATTCTCTCTTAAAAACAACGTTTTAAGACAACTGCATAATAGACTAATAATTGTCTAAATTTGGTAAAATTATCGCTTCTCTCGAATTTCAAATTCGCTTAAACAGTGTGGAAAAGTAGATCTCATTTGTTCGAGATTCTCCCAAGTTACACTTTCTTCACCGAACCGGTCCCACTGACCTTACATTGGTTCACTTCGCGATTTCTCAAGTACAACCAAGGCGAGTTCCCAACACTCGAATGGGCTTAACCACGATTATTCCTGGGTCTTGGACCTGCAAGGAATTCCAATTTAGCACATGGGATAAATCTGTCACGTATTTCTTAAGCAAAGAAATATGAAAAACATCATGCATTTGAGACAAAGCAGGAGGTAATGCTAGATGATAAGCTACAGGGTTGATTATTTCAACAATTTCAAAAGGTCCCACGTAATGTGGCGACAACTTGGTAGCCTTGCCAAAAGTTATGGAGCTCTTTTTCGGCTTCACCCGAAGAAAGACCTTCTCTCCAAGTTTATAATGCCTGTCAACCCGCTTCAAGTCTGCATAGCTCTTTTTCCTATTGGCAGCCTCCTTTAGATGTTCCCGAATCATTTTGATTTGCTGTTCCATTTCCATAAGGATTTCTGGCCCAATTACCTCTCTGTCTTCAACGCTGTCCCAGCTGACAGGGGTTCTGCATTTTCTTCCATACAATGCTTCAAAGGGCGCCATTTTTAAAGAGGCATGGTAGGTGTTATTGTAAGCAAATTCTACCAGCGGAAGGTATTCCTCCCATTTATACTGCTGGTCCATGCAATACATCCTTAGCATGTCCTCTAAAACTTGATTAACTCTCTCAGTCTGTCCATCCGTTTCTGGATGATATGCAGAACTGAAGTTTAATTTAGTTCCCAAGGCTGCATTAAGCGTTTGCCAAAACCTTGATGTCATCCTCGGATCTCTGTCCGATATGATTAATTCCGGTATTCCATGCAATCTGAAGATTTCATGCACAAATCTTCTTGCTAAAACTGGTGCATCGTCCTTCAAATTACCAGCAATGAAGTGTGCCACTTTGGTCAATTTGTCGACTACAACCAGGATAATGTCATGTTTATTTCTTGACATAGGCAATCCTTGAACGAAATCCATCGTTATCACTTGCCACTTATACTGCGGAATGCTGTGGGGATACAATAATCCAGAAGGGTGCATATGTTCCGCTTTAACACGCTGACATTCCAAGCAGTGTGTTACAAACTCTACCACATCCTTTTTCATTCCCTTCCAAAAATATTGCTGCTTAAGATCAGCAAGCATTTTTGTAATGCCAGGGTGTCCAGAAAAAGGTGAATTATGGAATTCAGTTAGCAATTTCCCTCTTAAGTCATTTGCCACAGGTACATATACCCTGTTTTCGAACCTCAGAACTCCTTCGTTATCAAAACGAAATCCTTTATACCTGATGTCCTGCGGGTCTGCAGCAAGTGCTGATTTGACTTGCTGGAAATAAGGATCTGATTCCAAGGCATCTTTTACCTCATCCTTAAACTGAGTTCTTAACGTTATAAGAGCAGAGATATGCTTCCTTCGACTCAGAGCATCTGCTACTCTATTTTCCTTGCCCTTAATGTAGCTTATATCAAAATCATACTGAGACAGAAATTCTAACCATCTTCGCTGCCTTGCATTCAGATTTGGCTGAGTGAAAATATACTTCAGCCCCAGATGGTCTGTTTTTAATTCAAAGGGCTTGCCAAGAAGGTAATGCCTCCATATTTGAAGCGCATGAACAATGGCAGCGAGCTCAAGATCGTGTGGAGCATAGTTCTGTTCATGTAACTTAAGCTTTCTGCTTTCATAAGCGATGACATGGTTATTCTGTAACAGAATACCTCCAAGGCCTTCTCCTGAAGCGTCCGTTAACACCATAAAATCTCCATTTGGATCGTGCATACGCAAAAAAATAGGCGCTTAGTTAATCTGCCCTTTAACTTTTAAAGGCAGATTCACATTTGTCTGCCTGCATAAATTTCTTTTCTTTCTTTTCAACGGTGATTGGGGCAGCAATTTTTGAAAAGTCCTTGACGAACTTTCGATAATATCCAGCCAAGCCCATGAAGCTCCTCACTTCGTGCACGTTCTTAGGCGCAGGCCACTCAGTTATAGCTGTGATCTTTGAAGGGTCAACAGCTATCCCGTCTTTGCTTATAACGTGTCCTAAATAATGCACCTCTGCATCATAAAAGGAACATTTTGACAGTTTTCCATACAACTTCCTCTTTCTTAAGATTTCCAGCACTATCCTGAGATGTTCTTGGTGCTCTTCGACATTTTTAGAGTATATAAGAATGTCGTCTAAGAATACAAGCACAAACTTGTCTAAGTATTCTTGAAAAATGTTATTCATTAGATTCATGAAGGCGGCAGGTGCATTAGTCAGCCCAAAAGGCAACACCGTGAACTCATAATGCCCATACCTCGTTCTAAAAGCTGTTTTATGAATATCTTCCTCTTTTATTCTCAGCTGATGGTACCCTGACCGCAGATCTATTTTTGAATAGACTGATGCTCCTCGCATCTGATCAAACAGATCATCGATTCTTGGAAGTGGGTATCGATTTTTAATGGTTGCTTTATTCAGCATTCTGTAATCAATGCACAGCCTCAAGGTGCCATCCTTTTTCTTTACAAAGATTACCGGCGCTCCCCAAGGTGAGACGCTCGGTCTGATCAGCCCCTTAGTCAAAAGTTCTTGTAACTGAGCCTTCAGTTCTACCAGCTCAATGGTAGTCATTCTATAAGGTGCCTTAGATATGGGTTCCGTTCCTGGTTTGATCTCTATAGCGAAGTCAAACTCACGTTTGGGCGGAAGACCCGGCAATTCCTCCGGAAACACATCACGGAAATCCCTCAACAATGGATATCTTTCCATGAAATCATTATCTTCCTCTTCATTTTCTGTCATTTTTACCGCATACAAAGTGCAGCCTCTGTTTTTAGCCCTCTTTAGTTGCATAGCCGTCAGTTTCCTAACTGCAACTTCCCGTTTTACACCTTGAATGATTGCTGCTTTCTGCAGATCATCAAGGCAACAGATTTGTTTTTCATAACAGTCAACCTTTGCCTTATGTTCAGCCAACCAGTTAACTCCAATAATGATATCATATGATCCTAGAGGAGTGACATACAAGTCAACTTCGGTGGAGAACCCAGGCAGGTCAAGAATTGCCCCAAAAAGGCACATTTCAACTGTATGGACAGCATTATTCCCATAATGCACTGTCCATGTTTTATCCATTCTCGCAGCCTTTCTTTTTAATTTCATAGCAAGTTCAGCAGAAATAAAACATTCTGTAGCTCCAGTATCAAAAAGTACAACTACAGGTTTACCGAATAACTTACCCGTAACTTCTATGGGCGTCACTTGCTTTTCAGCTTGTCTGTTAGCCACTGCAGCATGTATCCTATGCTGCTGTCCGCGATCATCCTTCTTCAGAGGACAGTGATTCGCATAGTGGTCCTTTCCACAGTTGAAGCATCCTCCAGCTGGCCCTTTTCTAGGTTCAAATTTATTACCAGCCTTAAAGTTATCGTTCTGGCTTCCATAGGACTTTTGTCCAATGCCATTAACTTTTGGGAAGCTGTTCCGCACGCTATTTACAGGTCTGTTCATCACAGGTTTCTTGTTGTTATCAACAACAATTTTATTTTTCACACCAAACCTTTTCCAAGGTCCCCTTTTTGGTGCAAGAGACGAAGAAGGATTGGGAATCTTCTTCCTTATCTCTTCCCTGTGAGCAGATATTGCTCTCAATTTCTGTTCCTGTCTGATTGCCTTTTCAACAACCCCATCCATGGTGGTTGGGCCGTGGACATCCACTTCGCCCCCAATGATGGGATTCAGTCCCATTATGAATTTCCGTATTCAACTTCTCTTCGCGCACTTGCATCAAGGCACATACTTAAGGAGTTTAGTAAACCCTTCCCAGTATTCCGTCACCGACAGCCTTCCTTGCGACCAGTTCTGAAATTCAGTCATTTTCCTATCAAAATAGAGTTGAGGCAGCCATCGTTGCCTAAAATAACCCTTAAATTGATCCCAAGTTATGTCTGATTCGACAATATTCAGCTCAACCTTACGGTTGTCCCACCAGACGATGCTTCATGAGAAAGCCGATATGCTCCCCATATCGCTTTAGTCTCTTCAGAGAAGTTTCTTATAGCAAAGTATTTCTCCATTTCACCGAGCTGCCAGCTCTCGTCCCCAAGAGTTGTTCCATCAAACTTTGGAGGACTTATTCTCTTTATATCATTTGTAAGTTCAGCTGCTAATCTTGCCCTTTTATTTTCAGGGGGATTAGGAGCAATTACATTATTATCATCAACACCCGGATTCCCTCCGTTGATGTTGTCCATAGGAGGCAGCTGATCATTTATTTCAGCTTCATTCCCCTCCTCTTCATTGCCCATTGACTGTTGTTCCAGTACAGTCAAACGATCCCTCGTATCAAGTAGGGCAGCAAGGATTTCATCCAGCTTTTGGGCAGTTGCTGCTTCTCCACCCTGCAACGGGTTATTCGCAGCATTCCCTCTTGTCCTGACCATTTTCTGTTCAATAAGAAAATGTAAACTTTATTAATATCGTGGACTCATTAGGTCCAAGAGCTGCAACCTTCAGCTCTGATACCAAGATGTAACATCCCCATTTTAAAACACCAGAACAAGGGAATTTTTTTTTTTTTTTTTAAATAACGTTCTCTGTTATGAATTATAAAATTCAAACACACGTTCAAGTTTTAATAATTGTTCTCTGCCCAAACAACACAGTTGGGTTCACACAATTTCCTTTTAAAACGAATGTTCCCTGTTCGCATATTTACAATATGGAACACACATTCAATGCCATTCAATCTTATAACAGATTCTATATGCTACTGTAAATGACTCGATGAACTACCGATCTTCCATTTTCATGGCTCGGAGTTTCAACGATCCTTCATTTCATGACTCGGCAACAACCGATCCTTCATGTTTATTTATGCATAGTATATTATATATACCTGTTCTCATAACCTTCCCCGGTTATCGAAGTGATCCATTTAAGAAGCCTATCTGAATATCTGTTACTGATATTCATCTGACATCCTGCATCTTAAATTAAGTGATAAGGACAACGCAACCAGCAATTGCGATACTTTGGCCAAAGATTTTCACATGCTTTGCATGATCATATTCCTGGATGTGATACACATCTACGGAATACGTCCTTCACTTCACTTCACCTGTTATCTAGAATGGTCTTTCCTGGCTCCTACCAGTCCTCATCATTTAAGGTCAGTTTTAAACTTTCAATTCCAGCTAGTAATATGAACGGGTATAGGAAGGCACTCCCGGTAACTAAAGATACGCAGACATACGGTGTCATTACCCCACGACTCCGTGTGTCTATTTGTCTTTAGTATTCCGGAGTCACTCCGTATACCAGATCATACCCTATGCCCCTGCGAGATCTACACATTCAGCCTATGTATTCTAAATGTTTTAATTCGGGAGGGCATTGCTATATGTCAGCTGCAACATTGTGTCGTCATGAAGACCCCGTCTTCATGAAGACACCTTGCTGTAGCTGGCGTATGCCAATGTCCTGCAGAATCCACCCATCGAGAATACACATCCTGCTCAAGTGCCTTAGCCACGAGTTAATAATTAAATTCAACTTTCAAAGATTCGTGTTGATCCTCGATCCTCGCTTCCGCTTGCAATTGTATATAACTAAGAGGGACTAAATCGTCCATTAGTATATTATGTATCTTCACCTTCATATCGAAGGGCTACAATTCCTTACTTGGTTTATTTCTTAATCATTGATTAAGCAAAATTGCATCGACGACGTGATAAGTTTAATCTATTAAACTTAGCCAAGATTTTTCCAACTGCAACTAATTTCAGAATGTTAACTTATTAGACGTCATTCAAACGAGGTCTAACTTCAAGAAATGAATTCATTTGTTCTCCTTAACGTTATATAGTTAAGGTCCATTAGTTATGGATATATCTATCTTATATCCTTAATTCTAAATTTTATCAAACGGGATCATTAATGGAGTTCGAAAGCGAAGTTCGATTACTCCGAAGTTGAATTGATATTCCTTAGCTCCTAAGCTAATCCTGAATACCTTCTGATTATGAAATCATATTCTTCTTAATCCTTTTAATGTCAATTTAAAATTCATCTTTACCCAAGTATGAACTAATCGCATCTTCAACTTAAAAGTTGCATTTAAGTAAGAATAGATATCAGTTTCAATTCAACATCCATCCAAGGATAATGAAACAATTCCAAATCAAGAAATAACATCATATTTCCAATTTAAACAACAATATCAAACTGATATAATTATTGAAAATATCACACTCGTAATTGTATTCAATGTTCAAGTCATAATCAGTTAATGCCAATCCAGCTGATTGGGCATAGTTATACAAAGCATCCATACAACTCAAGGACAGAAGAATATATTTTCTTCTTTTCACAATTCCTCAAAGAGGAATAAAAACAACATTTACAATTTGTTTTACATCTAATCAAGAGGCATCAGAAAACAGCCAAGCCTTCATTCTAATCAAATTCCATCTGCAAAATGAATTGCACGGGTCAGTTCAATGAACTGAGCACATTAAGCACTTATCCTTAAAATAAGATGCTTCAACTAACTGTTTCAATAAAAGAACCCTGCTTTTATGAAACTACTGCAAAACATCAATCTCGAAATAGGCACAAAGGGAAGATCAGCATGTCAACTGAACTATCAAAATATTATCACAATCAGCAATAAGACTGCTGTCCCGTTTTCACATAATCATTGCAAGTATCAATTTACAATATTTGTAAAGTTAGGAATACAAGTAGCTTGCTGCCTATATAACATTCAGTTATCCTTTCCACGCCTTTCATTAATAACAAATGCAAAGGATGAAACTAACTGAATATAAATCCTTTACTTTCCTTTCCGTTCATGAAGTATTTTAAATTTAAAGCATTCAAGTACAGACAAGAAAGCGAACAACAGTGCATATAGTAGCTCCCATCTAAGCACTATAAAATTTATCATTCACGAATTCCAGATTCCAACTGAATGAGAGAAGAAAGATCATTTCTCTAAAACATTCATTCATATCTCTATTTCCTTCCACATGACTGTCCTAACAGTGGAATCCAAACGAAAATCAATTCAAGATAACAGTTCAGAGTGAAACTTACAAAATCCGCTCGGAATTCACTTTCCTAAGAACAAGATTAATTTCATATATAATCAGCTTTACATGAAAACAGGAAAGAATTCACCATTCATATCCATACTTCATTGGAATCAGACTCATTTAAGGATTCAAACGTATTAGTACAACATTAGGTACATCCAAGATCAAACAATATAAGGTTACATACCATATATTGCCATAGTAAAGGAAACCATATTTCTTTTCTTTGCGCATACTAAAAGAAACATTATTTCAATCATGCGATAATCATTCACATGATGATCTAATTCTAGAACGCACTTCGCTCGTAATAACATTTATTCATCACTGTTACCTACAACAATCCATTATTCACATGACGATGAATTTCATCAGGTTAAAACAGCAGGCAGAAAAGAATTCATTCCCTTTTAATTTCACTATGAAACACCATTTGTTCAAAACGAAATCAAACACCTAATCCGTGTTCATCTCAAACAAGACAGCTCATTATAAGGATAACAGAACAGTCGTTCTTATCAAAAAACAAACTCTCAAAGCCTGTACCGTTCAATCCAATACCACAAACAACTCATATTCAACTGTCCATACTTCTATAAGAGCAAACCCGAACCAGGTGTTAATTGTATGAGCTCTGGTATGTGCCCAGAGCAACTCAGAAGACAAATTAGATCCCAATTTTTTTTTTTTATTACAGTATATAGAAATACAATCATTCTTTGCATAGAATTCAATCAAGTGGAAACTGTGTCAACAGTCCATATAAGAAGACCAAACAGCATTTATATAACACAGTGAAACCACCTTATTCTTTCAACAAGGAGAAACGAAATCCATAGATAACTTTAAGAAGGAAAAACAGTTATCTTTTTCCCTATTTCACGAATACCCAATACGTATTCGCTTAGTTCCTACTCAAGAAAAGGTACAACAATGATATTATTGCTTAAACTTCCTATGGTTCGAGTTCAATTACTCAAAGTAAACCCGAATGCCACTTCCATCCAAAATCCAAACAGTACAAGAAGAAGGATCTACTTTCTTAAAGAAAATTTCTATAAGAACTACTTCATCAACTATTATTCCCTTCCTTCCAGTTCGTTAGCAATAACGATTGTTCAATAGTGAAAACAACTCATAAATAGTGTACAGTCACAAGATATATATATATACAATGAATTTCCCATTACTGTCAAACGTCCAGCACACAGGAAGATACATCATTCGAGAATTACAAGACAATAAAACTCTCAAGAAATAAGGCAATATTTCCTTATTGTTTCCAAAATGACAAAGAATATTCAATGAAACCCAATTCATAGAAACATACACAAACCGTATCTCCACTTCCCTCTTTTTGTTTACATGCAAGGACAATTCCCCATATAACAAAGAAGAAAAGATTATACTTAAAGAAACAATTCCACTTTAAGGAGCGATTGCACAGCCTTTTCCGGTTTCGAGCAACACGAACAGTCAAGGAAAGGAATATCCATCTCAAACCATTTATACAGTCAACAACTAATACTGTAAATCATTTTCAACATGAATCGAGCAAAGGCAAATCAAGGCCGAGCAACCAAAGTCAAATCTTCTTATCATTTTCCAAAGAAAAGAAGCAAGAACCAACAAAATCCATTTCCAAATCAACTCAAAAACAATCATGCAATCCCAACCCAAGAGCAGGGTTGTTTTAATGAAACATTTAAATCAAGCAAAGATTTTAAAGAGAAGGGCTTAACGTGCCTGAAATCTCTTTTCCAGAACTCGAAGAAAACGTTGTTTGCCGCGTTTTTCTTCCACAAATGACAACACAAAATTCCCAAAGACTCCTTTCTCCTTCAGCTTATCAATGCCTCAAAACTTCCAAGAAAATGTCAAATGCTAAGAGCTGGTTCTGACCAACTGCACTAAAGAAACCAAATGCAGAGCAACTTCGCCAAACCAAATCGAAACAATGAAAGATCAAATTCCCTCATGTTGTTTCCAAGGCGAGCTGGTCGCGAGGACCGAAACAATTAATGCAATTAAGGCTCTGCCTTTTTCCTTATTTTCCACGCCACCGCCACTTGGGTTGGCGAGTTCTAAATTTCAAAATTTCCATGCAAACCGAATTTGGCTCTATTTCCAAATAGATGCCTCTAATTCCTTACCTGCCCCGCCAAAACTAGCGCTGTCCACGTAGGGACAGTTTATTAAATGCCAATGAATGCCCTTTCCATCCTTATCCCTTTCCTCCCAAGGGTCTGCGTACCCCTTAGTTTAGGATTAGTTTAGGTTACATAAATCATTCGACCTAGGTCTTAGTTTAGCCTTAGGTTTATTTTCCCCCTTTTTTTTTTAATTTAAAAATCCACTTAGGATAGTGGTGTAGGATGTATGTTAGGCCTTAGGGTTAGTTTAGGTTTAATTCACACTAACCACTAACACTAAACACCCTCCATCCAGCTTCCTTACAGACATTCACATTAACGCAGAGCAGGACGTTACGTCCTTCGGATTACGTGCCAAGGCCACCCGTGTCCAGGCGTTTCTCACCTTACGAGGTCCCAAGTTCGACAGTACAGGATTAAAGAATCGAATCCCTGTCGTTGGCATTTTCGTGCTAGCTGCTCACACCTGCAATCAGGCGCTGCACGCTCATAACAATCTCGGGTTCGGTTCAAGTGTGGATCGACCCAGAAATCACAAGAGAACCTCAGCATACTTGGATCAATGGAATTGATTCAAGGTATGCTGTCAATCAGCAATAAGAGCAAGCAAGTATACGACAATCTGTCGTCACATCAGCAAACACACAAGTACAATATTTGTTGTCCCATGCAATAAATCACAGTATGCAAGAATCCAAATTAGCAACACATTCTCTTAAGATCAAAACATATCTTAACATGTTTTCTTTCATTCCAGCAGCTATAACAGTATGTAAAACATTCACCAAGTTAACATACGAAATCAGAGTGTTACGTGGCTACTTCGTTCGGACGTAGTCCCTTAAGAGCCCTAAGACCAAAATATTGTTCAACTTCGACGGGTGACTACTCAGACTCCATGGCACCTAGAGATGCCTCATCTAATCTGACACCTCGGCATAGGGACACACTACAATAGCCTCTCTCAGTTTTTTCCTTCCCAGATCGGTGCTCTCGTTGCCCTATTGTTTGCAAATGCGCTAAATAGTGCAGAAGGGCTGCCAAAGGTTGTCAAACGCTATATTTTGCAAACGGTGGGCCGTGGCACCAAACCGACTATGCCAACATGTACGGGTGGCCAGGTGAATGCTAGAGGAAGTGGTGTTTTGGTGCGCGACAAGGTCGTTGCTTTCGGGCTACTTCGTTCGGGCGTAGTCCCTTAAGAGCCATGAGACCAAAATATCATTCAACTTCGACGGGTGACTACTCAGACTCAAGGCACCCAGAGAGATGCCTCGTCTGATCCGACACCTCAGCGTAGGGACCCTCTACAATAGCCTCTCTCAGTTTTTTCCTTCTCATATCGGTGCTCTCGCTACCCTATTGTTTGCAAACATGTGAAATAGTGTAGTTGGAGCCAGTGTAAGGTTGTCAAACGCTATATTTTGAAAACGGTGGGTCGTGGCACCGAACCGATCACGCCCGACACGTTCGGTGGTTAGGTGAACATTGAGGAGGTGGTGTTTTGGTGCGCGACAAGGTCATTGCTTCCAGGCTACTTCGTTCGGGCGTAGTCCCTTAAGAGCCCTAAGACCAAAATATCGTTCAACTTCGACGGGTGACTACTTGGACTCCGTGGCACCTAGAGATGCCTCGTCTAATCCAAAACCTCGGTGTAAGGACCCTCTACAATAGCCTCTCTCAGTTTTTCCCTCCCAGATCGGTGCTCTTGCTGCCCTATTATTTGCAAACATGTGAAATAGTGCAGTTCAAGCCAATGTAAGGTTGGCAAACGCTATATTTTGTAAACGGTGGGTCGTGGCACCAAACCGATTACGTCAAAATGTCTGGGTGGCCAAGTGAATGCTAGAGGAGGTGGTGTTTCGGCAAGCGACAAGGTCTTTGCTTTCGGGCTACTTCGTTCGGTGTAGTCCCTTAAGAGCCCCGAGACCAAAATATCGTCAACTTCGACGGTGACTACTGGACTCTGTGGCACCTAGAGATGCCTCATATGATCCGAAACCTCGCGTAGAGACCCTATACATAGCCTCTCTCGCTTTTTTCCTTCCCGGATCGGTACTCTCGCTACCCTATTGTTTGCAAACGCACGAAATAGTGCAGTTCGAGCCAGTGTAAGGTTGTCAAACGCTATATTTTACAAACGGTGGGTCGTAGCACCGAATTGACACGTCCAGTGGCTAGGTGAACACTAGAGGAAGTGGTGTTTTGGTGCACGACAAGGTTGTTGCTTTCGAGCTACTTTAGGCGTAGTCCCTTAAGAGCCCTAAGACCAAAATATCGTTCAACTTCGACAGTGACTACTTGGATTCCGTGGCACCTAGAGATGCCTTGTCTAATCTGACACCTCGGCGTAGGGACCCTCTACATAGTCTCTCTCGCTTTTTCCTTCCCGATCGGTGCTCTCGCTGCCATATTGTTTGCAAACGCGTGAAATAGTGCAGTTCGAGCCAGTGTAAGGTTGTCAAGCTATATTTTTCAAACGGTGGGTCGTGGCACCGAACCACTGCGCTGAAATGTCCGGATGGCCAGGTGAACGCTAGAGGAGGTGATGTTTCGGTGTGCGACAAGGTCGTTGCTTCCGGGCTACTTCGTTCAGGCGTAGTCCCTTGAGAGCCCTGAGACCAAAATATTGTTCAACTTTGACGGGTGACTACTCGGACTCAAGTGGCACCTAGAGACACCTCGTTTGATCGACACCTCGGCGTAGGGACCCTCTACAATAGTCTCTCTCAATTTTTCCTTCCCATTGGTGCTCTTGCTACCCTATTGTTTGCAAACCCACGAAATAGTGCAGTTAGAGCTAATGTAAGGTTGTCAAACGCTATATTTTGCAAATGGTGGGTCATGACACCGAACCGACTATGCCGACACGCCCGGGGGCCGGTGAATGCTAGAGGAGGTGGTGTTTTGGTGCACGACAAGGTCTTTACTTCGGCTACTTCGCTCGGGCGTAGTCCCTTAAGAGCCCCGAGACCAAAATATCGTTCAACTTCGACGGGTGACTACTCGACTTCACGGCACCTAGAGACGCTTCGTCGATCGACACCTTGGCATAGAGACCTCTACAATAGTTTCTCTCAGTTTTTTCCTTCCTAGATCAAGTGCTCTCGCTGCCCTATTGTTTGCGAAATGTGTGAAATAGTGCAGTTGGAGCCAATGTAAGGTCACAAATGCTATGTTTTGCGCAAACGGTGGGTCATGGCACCGAACCGACTACGCGACACGTCCGGGTGGCCAGTGTGAACGCTAGAGGAGGTGGTGTTTAGGTGCGTGACAAGGTCATTGCTTCCGGCTACTTCGTTCGGGTAGCCGGTGAAGTTTTAACTTTTAAAAATTTACAACTTTTTCAAAATTTACAACTGTTTCAAAATATTGTTCAACTTCGACGGTGACTACTCGGACTTCGTGGCACCTAGAGACGCCTCGTCGATCTAACACCTCGGCATAGGGACCCTCTACAATAGCCTCTCTCATTTTTTCCTTCCTAGATCGGTGTTCTCATTGCCCTATTGTTTGCGAAACAAGCAAAATAGTGCAGTTGGAGCTAGTGTAAGGTTGTCACACGCTATATTTTACAAACGGTGGGTTGTGGCACCAAACCAAATGCACTGACATGTCTGTGTGGCCGGTGAATGCTAGAGGAGGTGGTGTTTCAGTGCGTGACAAGGTCATTGCTTCCGGGCTATTTCGTTTGGGCGTAGTCCCTTAAGAGCCATGAGACCAAAATATCGTTCAACTTCGAAGGGTGACTACTCGGACTCCGTGGCACCTAGAGATGAATCGTCTAATCTGACACCTCGGCGTAGGGACCCTCTACAATATCCTCTCTCGGTTTTACCCTTCCTAGATCGGTGCTCTTGCTGCCCTATTGTTTACAAACGCACGAAATAGTGCAGTTTGAGCTAGTGTAAGGTTGTCAAACGCTATATTTTGCAAACGGTGGGTCGTGGCACCGAACCGAATGCACCGAAACATATGGGTGGCTAGGTGAATGCTAGAGGAGGTGGTTTTTCGGTGCGTGACAAGGTCGTTGCTTCCGGGCTACTTCGTTCAAGCATAGTCCCTTAAGAGCCCTGAGACCAAAATATCATTCAACTTCGATGGGTGACTACTTAGACTCTGTGGCACCTAGAGACGTCTCATCGATCCAAAACCTTGGTGTAGGGACCCTCTACAATAGCCTCTCTCAGTTTTTTCCTTCCCTAATCGGTGCTCTCGCTGCCCTTTTGTTTGTAAACGCATGAAATAATGCAGTTTGAGCCAATGTAAGGTTGTCAAACACTATATTTTGTAAATGGTGGGTCGTGGCACCAAACTGATTGTGCATACGTGTAGGTATGGTCTTGTAAACACTTGGGGAGGAGTCATTTTGGTTAATTACTTCTCAAACCGCACTATTTCCACAGTGTACATAAATTGTTGTTAATTACTTCTCTTTTCTTATAAAACAAAGAAAGCTTCTCTTAGCTTCAAGAATTTAAAATTCTCTACTAAACGTGCCAACCTGGCACCACCGACTGAACATAAAAGTGTTAGTCAAAGAAATTTAAGTTTTAAATCAAAACCATACTAGAGATATACAAAATACACAAATTTAAAATAAAATATATGAACTTAAATCTAGATCTAACTAACAAATTTATATATATAAAAGAAATTTTATATACTGGACATGAGCATTGTAAATTCATTCCAATGAACCATCAGGATTGGATCTACTCTGAATAGCAGACAAGATTACTTCATGATTTGACTCTCGAACCTTCCAAAGAATCTTGTTATTAGGCCTTCCTCGATATCTATACAAATGAATATTTGTTGCTAGAACTAGATGTAAATATAAGAGTATTTTCTTGTGTGTCTCAAAGTCTTCAAACACCCAAACAAAGGAGTTTTTTAATGGATATCGTTGAAACCAAGTTCCAGTAACTACCACTGACCCTATAGGATACTCAATATCTTCACCATATATAATAGGAGAAGTCAACTTCTTTCTTTCCTCGCTGCAATGACATAAGAAATAGTCTGTTCCTTCTTCATTGTCTTCTCATGCATATAATAACCGCAAACACATGTCCTACAAAAAAATAAAGGTTGAACAACTCAAATTTAAATTACATATTAAAATTTCAATGGACATAACTCAATACAAAAATTAAATAAATAACCATAAATACCTTGTCGCACCAAAATCAAAATTTCGTCAAAGTCCTTGGATGTTGCAACTTCATATGCAGAAACAAGTCGTAATGCTTGTGGAGGTTGATAACTAGGAAGCGGAGTTAGAGGCCTACAAATCCATCCATCCACTCATTCTTGTGAATCACACTCAACAATGAAAAATTCAATACAAGATGCAAAAAAACATGTCAATTTTCTTGTCCATACGGCTCACGAAGTAGCGTCTGAGCTACAAAATGAGTGCATATCACTGGACCCAGTGAGTGTCATACAATCCTCATAGTTAGAAATTTGTTGTTCCTCTATCAACCAAAAATATATGTGAACTGTAGAATTTTCTTGAGAACCTCGGGCCATGTTGTCAATACACCATTCCACTATGCTCTTTACATCTTTTAATTTAGCACCATCTTTGTACTTCAACTCTTCTCTTGCAAGAGCTCTTTTCACACATGCCCCTGCATTGTCATGCTCTCCTTTTCCATGTCCAACCTCAGTGAAACTCCAAATATGTTGCACACCCATCTTGATGTGCATTCTACTCATCCAATAAAACATTCGTGCATTCTTAAATTGAGACGTGTAATTATCTGACCATATATAATGTTGTTTGAAGTGGATGTCTTTATCAGACAAGTTTCCATAAAATAACTGGAAACACTCTTGCACAAATTCAAGTAGAATAAGTACGATCATGACCGATATAAAAGTGGTACTCTCTTAAAAAAATTGATCATTCTCTCTTGTCGAAGAGAATGTAGAAATGCTATATGCACAAAAATGACAACTTGTCTTGAGTTCTAATATTGTGATTGAACCTCCATTTGTGGTTGCAATGTGTAATTCTCTATAATATCAACCATTGAAACAATAGTACCAATAGGAAATGTGTCCTTGCATATCTTGGCTGTTCATCCAACCATTGAGCTCTATGTGTATGCCTAACATACTCATAAAAACTTCATCATTAAATTTTCTCAAAAATTAGAAAATAGGCATTTGTTCTTTAACTAGCTCACACGTTTAGACTCTTTTCCATCTTTCGAATGGTATGCAATTGATTTATATTTATCAAACTCAACTAAATTATGTCCTATTGTATCTTCAAGTTGCTCATGGATGTAACTTTCCAATTTAGGTAATCCGCCGCATGTACTACAACTTCCATCTAAACAATCCACGACTATAAAAAAATTGTCCAACTTCTGCTTCAAAAATATAGTAGAAATGAAATCCTGGAAGATATTGGTGGAACTTGAACACCACATTCCGATAACATAGTTTCAGAATGAAAAATAGAATGAATACGTAAAAATTTAGCATAATGCATCGTAAATTCAACATGTTTCCTACAACAAAAAGTGGTGCGAGCGTGGTTTATTTTCACATAGAATGGTTTCAACATTTCAAAAAATGTTGACTAATTTTAATTTCCAGATTCTCTTGTTCAAACTTACGAAAAATTGAGTTTGAGTCATATCTAAGAAATACTTTGGATGTGGTTCACGATTAGTAGAACCAACTCTCTGCTTTTATAACATCTCTTGTATTAGGTAAAACTCTAGTGTTATCATACCAAAATTGAATAAAAACTTCTCTTATAGCATCGTAATTATTTTTTCCTTACGCGGTGCTCTAGCGAAAAATGCCCACGTTATTGAGTGATTGAAGGATATTACGTCTTTCAATTTCTTTCATTAGAGTTTTGGATTAACTTGCAACATTTGACTTGTTTGCGTAATCAAACGTTGTTTTTTTATTGATTCATTTACAACACTAGTAGCAATTATACGACGCACAATATTACTATCCCTAGTGCGTCTCTTGACACCAACAATGTGATATGCATTATGATGGTTTTCAACAATTGTAGAGGTTTGACCACGTATGTTAGATGTTGTTAATCCTAAGGTGTCTAATGTAGGTCTCATTTTAATCAATTTCATCAAACTAACCAACAACTGACATCTTTGGGAATCATTTAAAATTTCAAAATGATTATCCCAAATTTCAAAGTGGCTTTCCTTTTGATTTGTTGTTCGAAAGTTTGTCGAGACATTGGTTTCAAATTTTTTCATCAATTTCAATAAAAAAATTAGGTTTCTTATATAAAATATTAGGAGGTGTTTTTGTCAAATTTTGTCTATCTACGGTTTCAACATGATTTTGCTTATTCACATTTTCATTGTCTCCTTCAATTTCAACATTTGCTACATCATGAGTATTTAATTCTTCTTCAACATTGACAGTAAAAACATCTTCATCACGAGTATTTAATTCAACTTCAACATTGATGAGAAAACATTACCTAGTTCTTCATTGCTTATAATAGTTGGGGTTGAAGATGAACCTCTTCTTGATTCATGAAAATTCCACATTTGCTCAACATTTTAAATTTTGTTGGCCTCTAATTCATTTGGTATTTTTTTACTTAATGACTTCTTTTTTACTTTGTTTCTTGTCTCCCATGATGTTTTGCTTCCCACGATAAAAAAAAAAATGTGCGAAAAAGACAAAATTTCACAAGAATTCATATAGTAAGGTCGAGAGAGTAAAAATCACATGGTAATTCGACATTTGGATGTGTGTAAATATGATTTATAAACCGCGATCGCGGTTTATAAAGCATGCTCATGGTTTGTGTTAAAAAAACTACGATTACGGATCTATTTGCCAAACCTAAGCCTCGGAAATCTTTATTTTCCCCAACCAAAGCTATGGAAGGTCATTATGAAGTGTAAAAGGTCAAAAACCTCAAATTTGCTCTTCCAAAGACTTGAGTCATGCTAAAAACTGAAAACATTTCACAAAAATGGTGCCATCGTGTAGGGAGACTATTAGCTTTGTAGAAATATTGATTTTAAAGTGAATAGAATAAGATAAATATCATGTTATACTTTTTTACTAACAATAAGTCTTTAAGACATTTTTTCTCGTGAATGTTCATGTCTACGTTTAATATCAGTAACTTTTGTTTCGCTTATCAAAATGTGATAAAACTTATACCATCCCAAGTGTGGAAAAATTCTATACATGTTAAAAAAAAAAATTGATTTCAATATTTTTTGATATAGTTATGGCGGGAAAACGGAAAGTGCTATGTTTTCTAAATATTTTCGACCATTGTCATGCAAAAATCATTAAAAAAATATTGCTCAAAAAATACAAAATAAAATCCATCCCAAGATAGAAAACTACATCTAACGTTTCACCAAAGGAAAAAAAAAAAAACAAGATTTGGTCATCCAAAATGCGGGCAAACGGACTACAATCTTATAAGTTTTTTCAAAAAAAAAACCAAGTCATATAATTTTAAGTGTTTAATATAGCTAAACTTGTCCGTTTTTAAAAAAATAGTATTTTAGAAACTAGATTCCGAATGCTATGATTCATATTTATATAAATTTTTCTAATTTTGAGTGCGCGTATTGCTAATAATCCCTACAAGTTGAGATTTCATTGTTTTTGCAATATGACGTCCACGGATGACCCCATATTTGTCCATCAACTTCCTACACTTACTCTCGCATTCTAAATTGAAATGAACTAAAGGATTGGAAAACAATATGAAATTAGTTTAAAACATGAGTGGAGAGAGAGATTTAGTTGTTTGAGGTGATTTTGGAGTGATATGTGTGTAAGGAAATGGAACATGAATAACTGGGCCGTAGATTCTGCACAAAAGATTCTGAGATGGAAGATGAATAGGTATAAGACTGTATAAATTTGTACAACCTAGGCAAGAGCAGTATAGTCCACATATGGATGTATGGTTTCGAGACCAAGAGGTAGCTAGGTTACGAAACTTTCTAGGTGCTTCACTTGTTTGAAAATAGTGCTCATTGTGTGTCGCTCTTGCTCACACAACCTTTGGATGACCTATAAAAATTATAAACTCTAACAAATTGCAAAACCCTTTTTTAAAGCATTAGCAAACAAAATGAGAAAAAAATGTGTGTGTGTTTGAGGCTAGACCACCCTATGAGGTTAGACTCCCAACTATTGAACCAATCCCAATGCTCTATACATATCCTCGTTGCAGAAATCAAGCCTCATGTAGTTCCACTTAGTGTTTTTGCTAGTGTGTACAACTAACTAACACCCTAGGGGTGCCCTTGTGTCTTTTGACATCAAAATAACATGCTAATTGCGTAGTATTGAATGTATCCAATGTGGTAATAGTGAGATATGACATGCCTTAGCTGTGTGACCTAACCCTTGTGTTGATTGAAACCCTTTTGCAATGCTTGGAGTGAATTTTATCTTGCTTATGACATGGATCTTTGATATTTACATATTTGTATATGAATGAAACTAGACTTCTTGACCTGGTTGAGTGCTTGGACATGTAGTAGGGATTTTACTATAGATGATAAGTAACTGATTTGAGCATATTTAGGAACACTTTGAGTGCTTTTAGAATGATATTTGTAATAAGATCTTGTAAGAGTGCCAATTGAGCTATTAAGTGATCAAGACTTGCTTATATAACCTTCCATAGGTGAGATATTTTAATAAGACCAACTCTATGAAGATGAAATGACACATAAAATGATTTAGAATTGAAAGAAAAGTTAGTGAGTATAAAGTGACAGAATCTGTATAGGATGGCCAAGACCATACCCTACATCGCAACTCTTTTGTAAAATTTTAGATAGAAGAGATAAACATCTAAACTAGAATTTGTGTCATAATAATCAAATATTTTATGATGCTTTGATGAAATCATATTCCCATAATTGATGACAGAGTATTGTGTAAAGCTAAGTTGTAGAATGACTAGTGAGATGAAGAGATTTAATTTTGAATGTGAGCATTTGTCTTAGCAAGGATACAAAGCCAAACTTGACATTGCACAAGGACAAGTTACCAAATTTTAGTGTCTACATTTGCCCTCCTTTAAGTGTGTAATTGAAAATTGCATGCTTAAAGGAAAATATACTTGAGTGTGCACACACACTTTACCTTCGCTTGAAGGGGTTTCATGATGTGTTGGTGTTGGCATACTCCATGATGAAACTTACAACATAGAGTGTAGTTAATTTCTATGATAGAAACTGAACTTTAACTCAAAATATAGATAATGCTTGTAACTTTGAACATTGCAAAAAGTATGCAAAGGAGATGCCAAATATGGAAAGAATAAACCTATTTCTTTTTTTGCGGAGGAGCTCAATTTGTTTCCATGTCTTGGAGAGTTGTAATTTGATTTGGAGACGTCATAGGATTAGGGGTAATCAATCACCAATGTTGTGCCATATGAAATAGTAAAATATGAAGGATTACACTATGAAGAACCCATGTGCTTCGATACCTTCCCCATTCAAGAATGTTAAGAGATGAAAAAAGACCAATCTACGAAGTTTGCAGTATTGCTTGATGCATTCCCGATTAGAGAATTTGGTAGGAGACAGGAAATATCATTCTATGAAGCTCACAAGTATTTCTTTGACGTTTTTGACTAAACTCACAAACCACGATGTTGCAGATGAAGCTAGTCCTAATTTGTTCCAACTCAAAAAAATATACCTTTAAAGGAATGGAAATTGACATAGCCCATGAGTGCTTGTGCTTGACTTGAATGTTTATAATTTTGAACATTTTAAGGGGAGAATAAGGCCTATGCCCCTAAACCCATTTTGTAACTGTATTTAAAATAACATTGTGAAGAAGAAATGAGGTACACATGCCCCATTTAATGTGCTTTTAATTGTGTCATTTGTATTTATAGATGTGTAAAAATCTTATACCCTTTGATAGAATCTATAGAAACTAGAAATTTGAATGAAACTACCCTTTGTTCGGAAATCTATGGAAAGGTCAAGACCGTACCACATCATAGACATTGTACAATTTTGACCTTTTTGAATTTTACCACACTTCAATATCTGTGATCTTTTTTGAGGATATGAGCCCTATACAAATTTGTTCATGTATCCTATAATCGTATGTAGTTTTAGAATACCATGTTAAATTCCCCTCTTTTGAGGCACTATGATAGAGCATTTTACTTCGTGGATTAAAACAATATATGTGTGCTAATGTACGATATGTTTAATAATATGTAGAAGTATTTTGAAGGCTGAAGTGGTGACCACCGGTAATAATTTGTTCCTACAAGGAGCTTCACATGGTGGCAACCATGGCATGATGAAAATCAACATGTAATAAGCAAAAAACAATAATACATGTGTGAAGCAACTAGTGACAAAAGAGAATAATAGTAATCATGTCCAACTCTATAGTAATCATGTCCAACTCTATAGTAAAGCAAGTGTAAAATAAAGATAGTAATCATGTCATAATCCATAACAAAAACATAATGTAAGCACTAGTGCAAGCCAAAAACAACAAAATAATATAAATAACATTGTATAGTCAAGTGATTAGTAACATGTAGAAGCATAATTATATGAAGGCATGAAGACACAAAGATGGGACACCCACGATGTCACAAGACAATGATAGTAGAAGGCACATTGTGTAACTTTCAAAGAAGAAAGTGCATTCACGCAAAGTATGCATGAAGTCACAAACATGAGACACCCATGGTGTCACAAGCAAACAAGGCCCTTAGGACGTATAAAGAAAACCATCATAACATTGTAATCAAATAAATCCATGCAATAATAAATCAAGGAATGAATTTGCATAGACAAGTAGTGAAGACAATATAGGAAGCAAGTTGAGAAACTAGTGATAATAACAAAAAAGATAACAAGATATATTAACACTGCACATAACACATATGTTAGTTCTATTGACCCAATATATAGCAACAAAGTTAACAAGTTAGATTAACACTACACATAACACTTGTTAGTTCTATTGACCCAATATATAGCAATAATCACTATGTATGTAAACAAACATGATGAGGAAGGTGTAAAGTATATTAAAATGAAACAAAAACACTTATAAAGTGTGGGGGATGCCCCAAGAGAGTAGGGTAAGTAATCACTATGAATCCTATTAGTGTGAAACACTATGTGAGTGACTTGCATCAAGATCAAGATACCTCATGTGCACATGTAATTATATAATAGATATGTATGCATCAAAGCAATGTGACAAACATCATGTTTAAAATATCAAAGCTAACCAAACAAACTAGAATAGGTCCTATTTTTATATTTTTCTCATATTTGGAATTTTTGAAGTGTTTTGAAAATAGATATGTATAAAAAATGGATGGCCTCAAGATATCAACATTTGTCTAGGATATCATTTGCTTCGAGGTCAAAATAAATGAGATCTAAGGGGGAAGACTGTAGGGGGTTGTGATGTGCATGTATGTATCCATTGTTTGGTAGTATCGATGAACATGATCATGGTGTGGTTGTTTATATTGATTGTGTCCAATGATCATGAATGTTTCAATTGTGGTGAGTCTTCTCGGTAATATAGTGATGAAACCTTCATTCTTTAGCATAATAATATTAGCAATACGGTATTTACAATGATTATTGTCATGTCTAGATATGCAATGGTGGTTACAAAAGGGTACCCAAATTATTTAAATAGCTTACGATTAGACTGATGTTGGAGTGAAGGGAAAATAAATAAGTCGAGATCCAATATGATGGATAACAACTCCAGTCAATTGTACATGCTAGCCAAAATGGTGATAGAATGAATAATTGGTACAAGATCGAGTGTTACCAACAAGTTGTAATGGTTTATAAGGAGCTATAAGACATGTATTATTTATGGGTGATATAGTGAAAGGAGATATGTCTGATGGGGTGGATTTGATATTATAATGGCTAGGAACAATAGATGTGACGAGTGAGTGAAACATATACTAATATTCATCGATAAGGTTACACAAATTCAATTTTGGGAGGTTATCATCAATAATTTTAATGGTTGACTATGGTACTGGATCATTCATAGCTAAGTTCATCTTGAACCAAATTATATGCAAGTATGGTGTCCCATAGGTCATTATTTCAAATAATGGAACTCCCTTTAAGAATGAAGAGGTACGTGAGCTATGTGCTCAATTTAAAATATCTCACCACACAACTCTTATACTACCCTCGGGCCAATGGATAGGTTAAGGCGACTAATAAGCATTTGAATTCTATTCTTCTTAAGAATGTTAAGGAGAATAAAAGAGTCTGACACTTAAATTTATTTCCTACCTTATGGGCTTATAGGATTTCAAGTGAAAACACCCATGGGGGCAATCCCTTTCTCTTTAGTTTTCGGTTCCAAAGCGATCTTATCGCTAGGGAAGAATTGCCTAGTCTTTGTGTGTCTTTACAAGGAATTCTCAACGAAGATGTGTACCGAGACGCACAACTAGCTGATTTAGAAATCTTGGATGAGAGAAAACTTAGAACTAAAAACATCATCGAGTGTATGTAGACATAATGTGTCGTTAGTATAACAAGGTCTATGAGTGCGAAATCGAGTAGGAGACCTTGTCTGAGACTAGATAGTCGAATTGACAAAAAGGTTGAAGAAGGTGAAAATTTCAGGCCAAAATGGTTAGGGCCTTATCAAGTAATGGAAGACTACAAAAATGGTGTGTATCATTTGTGTACCTTAGAGGGTGAGGAGTTTGGTGAATCCATCAACTCGCTTCACCTTAAACATTTCTACATATAGTCATTTGTATTTCTAGATTGTTCATCATTGCATTTTTTAGATAAGATAAAAAATATTTGGTTTTTAAGGGACCAAAATCCCTAAACAAAAAGAGAATCGAGAAAAAGGACAACCCACAAAACAAAACACAGGGGTCCAAGTCAAACATGCTTGACTAGGAGGACACCCTAGAGAAAATCCAGACCCACACAAGGTCTACGAACCAATTTATTTTACGAAAATACATTATAAAAAGTCATGGAACCAATATATAACCAACAAAACCCCGGATAGAAGTATAGTCAAAGTGTTGCAATTAGTTAGCTTTACTACAAAAGAACTTGTTTCTAGTCCTAGCACTTGGTCCTCTGTCCTCAGCTCCTCCTTGATCATCTTCCCAAGATATGATAACCTTTTTACCAATAAAATCAGCAAGAACATTACCTTCAGCTTCAATGTGCTCTTCATCCTCAGAACTTCTCATCTCAACTCGCATCTTTTTCTTAACAACAACAAGATCATTCTTGGCAAGTTGATCTTGGAGAATGGAGATTCTCTGCTCCTGCATAACCATTTCAGCATTGAGCCCACCAATTCTCTTGTTCTGCACATCAATTTTTCTTTGGCACTCCATAATCTCTTGGACAAGGTTCTTATTGACAAGGAGAATCATATCAAAATGGTCTCAACCCTCAAAACCCTGGCTTCCCAATCCACCATATTCATATCCTTCTCCTTGCTGGAAGTGCTCACCCCTAAAGCATTATCTCCTGTTTAAGGTTACAGATAATGTTCACAGCCATGCCATCATGACTATCCCGAGATCCACCCATTTTGATCTTGGTCAATCTATTGGCTAGGGTTTCGTCATCCGAATCCACAACCATTTGAAAAGAGGGTTGGGATGGAACCATAGGCTTCCCATTTTGGTACAATAACAAAATCAAACCATGGTGAAGTGGGATGTCCACTCTCTCATTTTGAAAATATATGATGGAAGTAGTAAGAGATCTCAAAAGGAATAAGGGGAGGCTCAAGGATGGAAAGATGGTAGGAGAAAATATTTCTGAATTTACCTTCCAGAGTGAGGTATTTCATAACAACCATACACACATTAGGCCAATGAAAATTCTAGCTTTACCATCATCAAACATAATAATTCTTTCCTCCAACATAAAAAAGGTAGCAATTTCATGCCTTCATTGCATTCATATTGTATTGTCACTTGCATTATCACTTTGTTAAAATTGTAAAATGGAAACTTACTTGTTCAAGTAATTCTTTGGCTTTCAAACATTGGAAAATATCTTAATCATACATGTTCTACATTCTTCTCATACATTCAAACTATATACTCTTTATCATCACTTTCATTCAAGAGACAAATTTTGACATTGCTTTATGAGGACTTACATGCTCAATCTTCTTCACAGTTGCTTCGATTTGGATGTTTCTTGCCCATAGTTTTCTCTAGAAGCTTCTTGATGATGAATCTTCCCCTAAAATTTCTCTATATGAAAAAAACATTCTAAACATTTCACCTAGAACTTTTGTTTTCCTATCTCAACCTTCGGTGATGATCCCTTGTATCCTACTAGTTGCATGGGGTTGAGATTAGGGAAAATGTTTCCTCCTAATAAGCATAATTCAAATTCAAATAAATCAAAAATATATATAAACAATAAACACAAATGCTTTTGTTTACAAAAAACTAAAATATTCGTCCCTACAAACCTTCGGTGATGAGATCATGCTTCTTACTAGTAGCATGAGGTTGGGAAAGGAGGGAATTTCCCTTACTCACCTATGTTTTTTCTTTGGTGATGAGCCCATAATTCTTACTAGTAGCATGGGGCAAGACGTAGGGGTCACATCAATAAATTAAAAGTTTCAAATAAATAAGGAAATAAAAGTGCTTGAAAATATAAAAATTCCCAAGAAAATGACTTAGATGTGTATGTTAGGAGAGACAACCATTCTTTGAACCAAATCTTATCAATTAATAGGCCATCCATGGATCTAAGTCTAGTCAAAATTTGCAAGCAAAATTCATTTCAAATTGATGAGTTAATTTTGATTAGGGTTGGGTTGTAGGTTTCTTAATAAATCTTTGTCAAAATTCTTGTCTCTTGGTCATCATCCTTGTTCACATTCTTCAAAACATATATCTCACGTTCTTCTCGAATTTTGGCTGTGAGCCCTCACATATTACTAGCTACATGGATTTGAGGATGCAAAGTGAGGTTATCTTATCATCATACTTAACACATTTTGCCAATGGAATAGAAGTGCTAAACATTACTTGAAAAATAAAGTTAAATAATTACAGCTTTGTTACCATATGCACACACACACACACACACACACACACATCAGTTTGTTCATCACATTTCATCATCATCCATAGCATACATTCAAAAACATAAAAACATTAGAAATTATAAACCATCTAAGAGTACACAAATGAGATAAACCATGATGCAAAGGAATGTCGAACCAAAAATATGTCAATATGTATATATAATTTATCAAGTGTCTCATGTACAATGCCATCACACCATAGGGTAAGTGTGGTCAAAATGCTCGTTACGAGCAAAAAATACAATATATATATATATATATATATATATATATATATATATATATATATATAATGGTCTCAAAATAATAAAAGCCCTAGGCCTATCCATCCCTCCTAGATCCTGCGAAGGAGCAAGGTGAGGACTCCTGTTGCAATTCCTAAGGCGAGATTGACTAGGTATGGCATGAGATCCTCTGCTTGTCGATCTGTGAGACTTTGTATGTGAATTACTAGTAGTAGTGGCTTCGTTGCATGAGTTTCCTCATCACCTCTCTTGTTCCTCGTGCATG
This sequence comes from Taxus wallichiana var. yunnanensis, assembly GCA_018340775.1. Classification (NCBI taxonomy): domain Eukaryota; kingdom Viridiplantae; phylum Streptophyta; class Pinopsida; order Cupressales; family Taxaceae; genus Taxus; species Taxus wallichiana. Next base: position 372,630,506 of record CM031238.1, on the reverse strand, counting down.
ATGATCTCAGTCCTTAGTTGAGTCATCATCTCCATTGCATGCCATGCTGGTGTAAATATGTCGGTGTGACGACCGACTCATCTTTGGAGTCAATGGTTTGCAAGAAGATTCTCTCGATTCATCCTAGAGGGAATCATAGAAAAATCTAGGAGTGTGTCCCGAATGAGATCTCGCCATCCATCAATTGTGGCTTTAAGGAGAAAACAAACATCAACGAGTTAAAAAGTGTAGTATAAAATGAAAAAAGAAGAAATATCCTGCTAACATCTAATTTATGAAGTAAACATAGGAAAAATGTGTTATACTCACTCGAATCTCCAGGGGCCCAACTCAAATCGATGACACGTGATGTTGCAGGAGCTGGTACAACCTCCTCTTCCTTGACCATCTCCTCTTCCTCCATCAACTCGGATGTATAAAGGCATCCTCTATTTACTCTGGATATACTTGACTCCTCGTCCACCTCTGCCTTAGCTCTAAGCAGTGTTGAGGCCTCTTTGATACCTTTCCACTTAAGGTATGACTCCTTCGCCGATCTTGAGTCCTGCTCTCGGCTCATGCTCCTCCTCACCCTACAAAAATCTGTACAATTCTGCTCTATCTAATCTGTGAAACTTGCACTGGGTTTCTTTGCAGCTCATGGTGAGCCAATCGGAATCTCGAGCACTTGTAACTATCCACTCTAACTAGCTCCTCTGGGTGGCTCTTTCCTCCCATATCCCTTTATAAATGGTAGAAATTTCTAGAAGAGCATATACATAAGGTAACCCAAAATTATGGGGTACATGAAGAACTGGGTGAGTCTCCACTCTATTGCTACAATTGAATAACTAAACTATAGTAGCACAAGTAGTCAGAGTAATCCCCTCCTCACCCCATCTGCTAGCCATATCCTGATACGGTTAAGCCATCACGTCTGTTATAGTCAAATTGGACACTAATTAATATGTGCTCCTAAGCCGAGCTATATCAACCCATCTAGCTACTTTGATCTTTGTGGGATCTGCTATCCCAACACCCCTCTAGAAGGGGATCACCCGCTCATATACCCATGACATAACTAATGTGGGGTGGATAAGAGACCATGCCCAACACCTAAAAATCATGTATATATCATGGTACATAGTACCCAGTATGTCAAATCCCTATGCGTAAACCCTGTCGTGGATCTCAATGCTATCAACTATCGAAGCCCATCAAAACAAAATTTTATCCCCACCCTTACCTCTCGATAAAAAATGAGGCCTATATACTAATAATGGCCTTGCGCAGAGTGGGGATAGGAGCAGTCTCAACTGTAAAAAGTTTAACCCCCTACTTGACACCCATATTAGGTGCTTGTGCATGACCAAGAAAAGTATCCCATTTGAGGGTCTCAACTACTGAACTTGCACTCTTTATTTTCAACTTCCCGTCAGTGACAGGAATTCTGAGGATCCTATAAACATCCTCCAAGGTAATCATCCACTCACCTCGGACACCAAGAAATAGTAATGTGTTCTCGATCTACATCCTAATAATTGACTAAGTCGCAGAGAAGGTGACTTGTTATAGAACATGTTGTATTTGGGATATCCTCAATATGTTTGTCCTCTCCAATAATCCCCCTATGCCAGAGTCAATAATAGTAGGATCTAAGGCAACCACTCCTCTCGGGCTCTACTCCATTTTCTGTAGCCCCCTACATCCAAAAATAATGAGAAAAGTGAAATTTAGAACCTGATAAGCGCATAACAAGCTCACAAAAATACAAATGCAAATAAAAACAAGAAAAATTTCATACTTAGCCTTTAAAACTCAAAAATTCGTGATGGTTACGAAACCACCATGACATTTACGCAACTTTAAGCTCTGCATAACGCACAATGGTTGTGTCCGTAAAAATTATGTCGTGCCCTTAAATGCAAAAACTCATAATAATAGAAAAAACTAATCAAATTGATTCAAATAAACTACAAAAACTAAAAGGCGCCCCATGGTCATTTTGACTACAAAATCATGAAAATATCTCCTCCTATAGTTAGTTTAGAACAATTGCTACATTTTAGGGAATAAATAAATAAATGCATATAACTTACTTATTCATGACCCTCTTTTTCTCCCACCTGGTTACTCTAACATCACAATTAAGTACTCTTTGAATTGACTATATTTGCAAACAAAACGGTCACAGGTAATCTAGAGCTAAAAATCTAAGAGCTAAAAATGATTTCTAAAAAGCTAAGTGGGTGAGTAAAATGATTTCTAAAATATATATATATATATATATATATATATATATATATATATATATATCACAAATTTGGTTTTCTAATGAAATTTTGAATGCGTGTATGCATGGCCGGTGCGTTGAGCAAGTATATTTCTCATCCCCACAGGACATTGTAAGTAGTCTTGTCATTTTATTTCAAAATATTTTTTCGATCTTGTTTTACATTTACACTTGATTCCCATTTATCTTTTGTAGGTGGCAAGAATGTTGGATTGGTGTGGTTCTAACACACGGAAAAATAAGGTAAAATTTCTAACTTTCCCATTTGGGAGCGTCATACTTGGAATCCATGTTTTATACCAATTCATGGCTAAAACACTTCTCTCGAGGGTGAAATATGTACGGACCCAAAATTAAACGGTGCTACATTGACGAAACGGTAAAATATCTAATGATGAAATATTTATTTTCCATAACAATGATGAGATCATAATCCTCTCCCTTTACCTTCAACATGTTTTTACTTGACTTGTGTATCCTTTTGTATGAGTATTTTACCTTTCCATTCTTTGCAAGTTACTTTACACCCCTTTTCACATTGGTTTTGAGTTTAAGTCACGTAACCGCCACCACGGTTACAAAACTATTGGTTTACCTAGACTGGAGGTTGCACAACTGTTGTGGAGGTTTTATAACATCCGGTCTCTGCAGATTAGCGGTTATGTGCGGTTTTATCTGTGACTCTAAATTGCGCATTGCAAACTTGTGAGTGTTTTTCTCACATGTTTCTTGACTATTTCTCCTAATCTTTAGCTTGTTGGATTTGTATTGGAATCCTCTTCTTAGTTTACTATTATTAGAAGTTTGACTCCCCTTTCTTGGATGATTTGGCACTTCTTGATTGCCATCTGTGTTAGACTTCTTCTCTTCCATTTTTCTATAAAAACCAAAATTTTACCCATATGATGGGTTAGATATTTGTGATTTGAATTACATTGTTACTCTACCAAAATTATGTTGAGAATTACACAGACAACACAATGCATTACTCTGTTCTTCCGAGTCTTCCATTTTCATCAATTAGCTTGTAACCTAGCTTGCTCCAACATCTTCTTGATTTATTCTTTCAACTAGTCAACATTGCACCCTGGATCATTTAGATTTTCATCTCTGGAAAGGAAGTTGAGGAAATAGTAAGATCATCACCACATATGGGAAGTCATCATAATACAACAATTACCATGTTGGGGGTGTAATTACATTTCTTTAAAATCTTTCATTTTGAATAGTATCATTTAATTTAGAAGAAGTAACACATTTGTTTTGAAAGGTAGAATTTATAATTTCTTCATTTCTATATTTGTATGCATATGAACAAACTTTCATTAATATCTTCTTCCCTACTTATCCATGTGGATTTGTAAGGGAAAGAAGCTTGAGGAAGCTTCTATGTCTACAATTTTCATTTTATTTCTTCATTATTAGTTTATATGTACAACTTATTTATTTTACTGAGGAAGTTTCACGAGAAGAAGAAATTACTTCTAAGAAGCTTTCTTTCTTCCCATGAATCGAGGTGAAGCAATTAGAGGAAATTAGATTTCCCATATTATAAATTAGTATACATCTTCTTTGAATTAGATTTAGCTTCACATCCTGCAACAAAGGAATAGCTACATCCGGCTATTCCCTGTTTGTTTTATTTAGTGTAGAAGTAGATTGCTTTATTTAAATTAATTTTGTTATCTATGTCTATAGATTTTTTTATTTAATTTGCCAAGAATAACATGAAAAACCCAAAAAGATAGTTTAGAATTTAATTAGATTTATTTGTTTATTTCTATTCAAAGTTTCACGAGAAGAAGAAATTGATTCTACTGGCTTTCTTTTTCCCATGAATCGAGGTGAAGCAATTAGAGGAAATTATATTTCCCATATTATAAATTAGTACACATATCCTATGAATTAGATTTAGCTTCACATCCTGCAACAAAGGAATAGCTACATCCGACTATTTCTGTTTGCTCTATTTAGTGTAGAAGTAGATTGATTTATTTAAAATAATTTTGTTATCTATGTCTATAGATTTTTTTATTTAATTTGCCAAGAACATGAAAAACCCAAAAAGATAGTTTAGAATTTAATTAGATTTACTTATTTATTTCTATTCAAAGTTTCACGAAGAAGAAATTGCTTCTACGAAGCTTTCTTTCTTCCCATGAATCGAGGTGAAGCAATTAGAGGAAATTATATTTCCCATATTATAAATTAGTACACATATCCTATGAATTAGATTTAGCTTCACATCCTGCAACAAAAGGAAGAGCTACATCCGGCTATTTCTGTTTGCTCTATTTAGTGTAGAAGTAGATTGATTTATTTAAAATAATTTTCTTATCTATGTCTATAGTTTTTTTTTTAATTTTCCAAAGAACATGAAAAACCCAAAAGATAGTTTAGAATTTAATTAGATTTACTTGTTTATTTCTATTCAAAGTTTCACGAGAAGAAGAAATTGCTTCTACGAAGCTTTCTTTCTTCCCATGAATCGAGGTGAAGCAATTAGAGGAAATTATATTTCCCATATTATAAATTAGTACACATATCCTATGAGTGAGATTTAGCTTCACACCTGTAACAAAGGAAGAGCTACATCCGGCTATTTCTGTTTGCTCTATTTAGTGTAGAAGTAGATTGATTTATTTAAAATAATTTTGTTATCTATGTCTATAGTTTTTTTATTTAATTTGCCAAAGAACATGAAAAACCCAAAAAGATAGTTTAGAATTTAATTTACTTGTTTATTTCTATTCAAAGTTTCACGAGAAGAAGAAATTGCTTCTACGAAGCTTTCTTTCTTCCCATGAATATGAGGTGAAGCAATTAGAGGAAATTATATTTCCCATATTATAAATTAGTACACATATCCTATGAATTAGATTTAGCTTCACACCCGCAACAAAGGAAGAGCTACATCCGGCTATTTCTGTTTGCTCTATTTAGTGTAGAAGTAGATTGATTTATTTAAAATAATTTTGTTATCTATGTCTATAGATTTTTTTATTTAATTTGCCAAGAACATGAAAAACCCAAAAAGATAGTTTAGAATTTAATTAGATTTACTTGTTTATTTCTATTCAAAGTTTCACGAGAAGAAGAAATTGCTTTTACGAAGCTTTCTTTCTTCCCATGAATCGAGGTGAAGTAATTAGAGGAAATTATATTTCCCATATTATAAATTAGTACACATATCCTATGAATTAGATTTAGCTTCACACCTTGCAAAAAAGGAAGAGCTACATCCGGCTATTTCCTCTGTTTGCTCTATTTAGTGTAGAAGTAGATTGATTTATTTAAAATAATTTTGTTATCTATGTCTATAGATTTTTTTATTTAATTTGCCAAGAACATGAAAAACCCAAAAAGATAGTTTAGAATTTAATTAGATTTACTTGTTTATTTCTATTCAAAGTTTCACGAGAAGAAAAATTACTTCTACGAAGTTTTCTTTCTTCCCATGAATCCGAGGTGAAGCAATTAGAGGAAATTATATTTCCCATATTATAAATTAGTACACATATCCTATGAATTAGATTTAGCTTCACATCCTGCAACAAAGGAAGAGCTACATCCGGCTATTTCTGTTTGCTCTATTTAGTATAGAAGTAGATTGATTTATTTAAAATAATTTTGTTATCTATGTCTATAGATTTTTTTATTTAATTTGCCAAACAATGAAAAACCCAAAAAGATAGTTTAGAATTTAATTAGATTTACTTGTTTATTTCTATTCAAAGTTTCACGAGAAGAAGAAATTGCTTCTACGAAGCTTTCTTTCTTCCCATGAATCGAGGTGAAGGAATTAGAGGAAATTATATTTCCCATATTATAAATTAGTACACATATCCTATGAATTAGATTTAGCTTCACACCTGCAACAAAGGAAGAGCTACATCCGGCTATTTCTGTTTGCTCTATTTAGTGTAGAAGTAGATTGATTTATTTAAAATAATTTTGTTATCTATGTCTATAGATTTTTTTATTTAATTTGCCAAGAACATGAAAAACCCAAAAAGATAGTTTAGAATTTAATTAGATTTACTTGTTTATTTCTATTCAAAGTTTCACGAGAAGAAGAAATTGCTTCTACGAAGTTTTCTTTCTTCCCATGAATCGAGGTGAAGCAATTAGAGGAAATTATATTTCCCATATTATAAATTAGTACACATATCCTATGAGTGAGATTTAGCTTCACATCTCGCAATAAAGGAATAGCTACATCCGGCTATTTCTGTTTGCTCTATTTAGTGTAGAAGTAGATTGATTTATTTAAAATAATTTTGTTATCTATGTCTATAGATTTTTTTATTTAATTTGCCAAGAACATGAAATACCCAAAAGATAGTTTAGAATTTAATTAGATTTACTTGTTTATTTCTATTCAAAGTTTCACGAGAAGAAGAAATTGCTTCTACGAAGCTTTCTTTCTTCCCATGAATCGAGGTGAAGCAATTACAAGAAATTATATTTCCCATATTATAAATTAGTACAAATATCCTATGAGTGAGATTTAGCTTCACATCCTGCAACAAAGGAATAGCTACATCCGGCTATTTCTGTTTGCTCTATTTAGTGTAGAAGTAGATTGTTTTATTTAAAATAATTTTGTTATCTATGTCTATAGTTTTTTTATTTAATTTGCCAAGAATAACATGAAATACCCAAAAGATAGTTTAGAATTTAATTAGATTTACTTGTTTATTTCTATTCAAAGTTTCACGAGAAATTGCTTCTACAAAAAGCTTTCTTTCTTCCCATGAATCGAGGTGAAGCAATTACAGAAATTATATTTCCCATATTATAAATTAGTACACATATCCTATGAATTAGATTTAGCTTCACATCCTGCAACAAAGGAATAGCTACATCCGGCTATTTCTGTTTGCTCTATTTAGTGTAGAAGTAGATTGATTTATTTAAAATAATTTTGTTATCTATGTCTATAGATTTTTTTATTTAATTTGCCATAACATGAAAAACCCAAAAAGATAGTTTAGAATTTAATTAGATTTACTTGTTTATTTCTATTCAAAGTTTCACGAGAAGAAGAAATTGCTTCTACGAAGCTTTCTTTCTTCCCATGAATCGAGGTGAAGCAATTAGAGGAAATTATATTTCCCATATTATAAATTAGTACACATATCCTATGAGTGAGATTTAGCTTCACATCCTGCAATAAAGGAATAGCTACATCCGGCTATTTCTGTTTGCTCTATTTAGTGTAAAGTAGATTGATTTATTTAAAATAATTTTGTTATCTATGTCTATATATTTTTTTATTTAATTTGCCAAGAATGAAATACCCAAAAGATAGTTTAGAATTTAATTAGATTTACTTGTTTATTTCTATTCAAAGTTTCATGAGAAGAAGAAATTGTTTCTACGAAGCTTTCTTTCTTCCCATGAATCTGAGGTGAAGCAATTAAAGGAAATTATATTTCCCATATTATAAATTAGTACAAATATCCTATGAGTGAGATTTAGCTTCACATCCTGCAACAAAGGAATAGCTACATCCGGCTATTTCTGTTTGCTCTATTTAGTGTAGAAGTAGATTGCTTTATTTAAAATAATTTTGTCATCTATGTCTATAGATTTTTTTATTTAATTTGCCAAGTAACATGAAAAACCCAAAAGATAGTTTAGAATTTAATTAGATTTACTTGTTTATTTCTATTCAAAGTTTCACGAGAAGAAGAAATTGCTTCTACGAAGCTTTCTTTCTTCCCATGAATCTGAGGTGAAGCAATTAGAGGAAATTATATTTCCCATATTATAAATTAGTACACATATCCTATGAATTAGATTTAGCTTCACATCCTACAACAAAGGAATAGCTACATCCGGCTATTTCTTGTTTGCTCTATTTAGTGTAGAAGTAGATTGATTTATTTAAAATAATTTTGTTATCTATGTCGATAGATTTTTTTTATTTAATTTGCCAGTAACATGAAAAACCCAAAAAGATAGTTTAGAATTTAATTAGATTTACTTGTTTATTTCTATTCAAAGTTTCACGAGAAGAAGAAATTGTTTCTACGAAGCTTTCTTTCTTCCCATGAATGCGAGGTGAAGCAATTAAGGGAAATTATATTTCCCATATTATAAATTAGTACAAATATCCTATGAGTGAGATTTAGCTTCACATCCTGCAACAAAGGAATAGCTACATCCGGCTATTTCCTGTTTGCTCTATTTAGTGTAGAAGTAGATTGATTTATTTAAAATAATTTTGTTATCTATGTCTATAGATTTTTTTATTTAATTTGCCAGTAACATGAAAAACCCAAAAAGATAGTTTAGAATTTAATTAGATTTACTTGTTTATTTCTTTTAAAAGCTCCATTGGAAAATACAAAAACAATTAAATAGTTTGTTTTGTTTTACTTTGATTAAATACTTGCAAATCAAACTTAGTTAAATTAAAAGGAGAAATCAATCATCTTTTATTTAATTCAAGTTTATTTGTTTTGTTTATTTAAAGGTAGGAACTTAAGATAATTTAGATTTGGAAAGAACACAACTCCTATTTCCCTAGCGGCCTAGGCTACCTAATCTTAGCTCTCAGTCCCTTCGGATTCTAGTTTACTTGTTTATTTCCATTTCTTTTGACTTGGTGCCCACATGACCATTTTGGGTCCACCACAACAACATGTGAGAATATTTGATCTGATCATAGGATAACCAAACATTGAAAGAAACAAAATAGACATTGATCAAGGATTGTGCCAATTAGTCTTGAGCCATGCCCGTGCCTCCCGAAATTATTGGCCAAATAATTTCCCTTAACAACGAATTTGACATTTCTGAAGAGTATTGGGATAACCAAGTAGACAAGATTAGACCTCATAACCCTTGATTTTTTCTTTCTATATCATCTCTTATACCTTCATGACCCTCTTTGGAGAGGAATACACTGAAGGCGAAGGATAATTCCCATGTGTTCCTTAACCGAGGTGAGTTTTATTTGTCTCCACTTAAAATGACCGAGATCTAGCACCACAATCATCCTTGATTGTAGTATCACCCCGCACAAAAGAGTTAGGCGAGCATTCATCACTCTTAACAATCAAATTCCTAATTTTCTAGTTGATAACCTTTGATTTCCTTGATATTTTATCACCATTCCCATCTATCCCACTTACATTATATCTATCCACTACATTACCATCCCATCTATCGCATTATGGTTTCCCACACGACCTTAGGAGGTCGCATGCATCTGGAATCACGTGTTGATTTTTCAGGTGTACAGGATAGCCCAACCCTATTTTTATCTAAAAAGGTTGCTAACAACCAAGGATAAATAGTAGAAGGTGAAGGGTGGACAAAGGTACTTGTATGGATACCACCTACCTTTCATATATATAATCCAATCATATTGTATGCCAAATATGTGTGTACCTTGTAAATAACATAGGCCAATCACCAAGGAGAATATAGATGCTCATTTTCAACAATGGGGAATGAATTTTATAAATTAATTCTTAGATAATTAGAACATCCATGCCCCGTGGATTCCCATAGTACTAGACTCCACCCAATGGATATAATAAAGAATATTAGCTTGGAAAAATATTTCTTTGGTGATTACAATTTATCATGTCCTTTTGGACCCATTGTTACTAACCCATTTATCAAAGGGAAATGAGAGTAAAAATATAATGAAAATTAATATTTTTAGCCTGAAAAATAACATTAACATGTAATTTGCACATAATCCTAGGATATGTACACATTAGGAAACTTGAATTTCAACATGTCCTAGATTTTTACTTCCTAAAAAATAACTCTATATATCTATGAGTATGGCCACAATGATATTGTCATAGATGTTGACATTTCATCTAAAAGTAATTTAGTGCATAAGCTTAGATGGTTTATTCTGGATTATAGAGCGTGTGCCTTGTCCTTTTCTACATGGTCATTTGAGCTTAAGTCTATCCTTGAATTTGTACGGAGATTCAATTGAGGTTTATGCACTAGTGTGACTATCCCTCAAGTTCTTTTAGCACAGGGTAGTTTAATTGAACGTATTGAGGGAAAAAAATTATGCTCTATACTATATTTATGTGTATACATATTTACATACATACATGTAGTTGAAATGATAACTTTGACATACTAGATGTCAGTCAACTCTAAATGTGTTTTTCATTGATTTAAAATAAATACAATTAGAGGCAAAAAGCATCACTTTTATAACAATTGAGTTAGTCAATACACGCCCTATAAACACATGGGTCACATGTTCAAATCACATTGGTTGTGAGTTTTTCTTTGTTGAAAAAAAAGTGTTTTTAACACAATTTTTAAAAACTATATTCTTTTACATGAAAAGGATGAGGTACATGTGGCATGGATGTACATAAGTAAATTTTGTATAAGTTATAATCATTTCTAGTTTGAAATAATAATTTTGTATTTTATCTCCCAATGATAATGTTTTTGAAGCTTCTTTTTAATACTGTTAATTTCTTTCCTTCTTGGTTTAGAGTGTTATGGCTATATGACGTTTAGTTGTGGAGCTATTTATGCTTTTGTGCATTTTCACGTTCTTGAAATCATCAATTTTGTTTTTATCTCTTATATAGTCTTCTAAACTTACCATTTTTTGTATATTAGGGACCAAATTCATGGGTCATTGCTTCAAAAGTTCATCCATATGTTTTTACCCTTTTACAGTTTGATTAGGGTTTTAAACACTATTGCAGACACCAATTTTGGTACCCTTGTCCCCCATCCCACGTTCGCTCCCCTTCGTTATCACCTTGCACATTCGTATCCCCTTACTAATCAAATTTATATTCCCCTCCTAAATACTTATCTCCCTCTTATATCACATTTATTTTCTCTAATTCCCATTTTCTCTACCCTAATCCCATTTTAATCCTATCATTATCCATCCCCTTAATCCATCCCTAATCCCATTTAATTACCCATTAACCTATCCATTATCCTAATTACTCCCATAAATCCCCCCATTTATTGTCCCTAAGATTCCCCTTACACCCATTTAATACCCCTTATCCTCCCACTACATTTTATTCCCCCATGCACCACTCACTAGCCAAAATAGATAACGCCACCTTTTAGCACATTTTAACCCCTATCCATCAAGATAAACATCACCTCCACCACCCAGTGGATGTCTACCACCACGATCACCGGTGACCCATGCAAGTTGTGGTCGACCCTATTAATATATCTCTACCCCTCCTCTCAAAAGGCTAAAAAATCTTGGGTGTTTCTGCTATCTTGTGAGCTTGTTGTGTTCTTTCTCTTCTCAGGAGCTACAACCATCAACTTGGAGTTTTCTTAGAATATTTACATGCTATCCATGGAGGTTTGAATATTTGAAGTTCACTTGAAGTCCTTTTGCTTTGTCACATCTTTCTTCCGTGTCCGAGGTTGTCTTGGAGCTTTGTTGTTTCATCATCCTTTCTTTAATCCTCTCCATATCCCTTTTCCCATCCATTCATCTCATCAAAATCCCAAATCTTGCCTGGTTTCCGTCGACCCAGGTCTAGTCGTTGTCGACCCAATCTAGTCATCTTCAACCCAATCAATATCTTCATCGATATGCCTCCTTTTACATCCTTTACATCCCTATTGTCCCAACATCATATCCATCCTCTTAAAGAAGGTTCCATATTTGTTTTCTTCTTATCTATTGATCGATTTGCAACATTCACCTCAACTGCACCGATTAAATATTGGGTCGTCGTTGACCCGAGCAGTTTGATTTTTTTATCAACATTTACATTATCACACCTTTACTTTAGTATCTCTAACCTATTTTAGATATTTGTTTTAGATTTTTATTTGCATCCTATTTATCTATTATCATTTATCAATATTTTTATCAAAGTGGGTTGAAATTCATCCTAGGAAGTTATCACTTCTCAAGACTGACCTTTTCAGGCAACCCACCATCTTATCTACTAATCATTTTTGTGTTTAGCTTCTCTTTGTTATGCAGGTTATTGATCTCACTGCGGAGAGGATATTTTGTGCCCATATCTTCATCGTCATCGTCATCCCCATCAGGAGGTAGCCTTAAACCCTCCCATATTTTTGAGTTTCTTGATTTCTTGTACCTTTCCATTAACTTGAAACAGAGCGGGAAATCTCATCAAACATTATGGCATGCCCAATGGGACCACCCTTATTCTTTGGTGAGTCATTTCTTGATTATCATTATTTTTCATTTTCCTTCCTATCATTCTCTTTCTACTAACTTTGCAGTAGTGCCTTCTTGCTTGCATGCTTTACATATTTTTCTCACTTGGATCAACATCAAGTGTGCTAAAAATAAAAATAAAATAAAGTAAGGAAAAAGCTTTTATCTAGGTATTCCTCATCGTGCTCCCTATTTTATCCTTTCTTCATATTTCTCCCTCCTTTGTTTCTCGTGGACTCATTGAATTTCACATTTTGTTTTGGGACTTAAAAAGAATACCTTCATGTTTGTTTTCTTACATAGTCTAAGTACGAGGTAATATTTTGCACTCACTCTTCCAAACACATACAAAACAAAAATAAATTTACACATCTAAACATCTTCTACCAGGTGCAAATATTGGGATTTCATCACCCCATAAGGAAACTTCCGCGGTGTTACGACGGTTATAATTTTTTTGACTATCGGTATATCGGCTAAGCGCTCAATACCCTTATCGCTGTGGTGGGTGAAGTACGGGGGTAGGCCCTATATCAAGCCACATACTGGTATTCATCACAATTTTTTTCCTCACGTACATTCGGGTATATCGAGGATGTCATCCTAAAAATCTTGAAACCTTCCTTAGACTTGCCATTTCTTAGGTTCCCTTTGAGAATTTCTTTTCTTCTTCACACTTTTCTAAATAAACAAGATAATTAACACTTTATTGTGTGATTTTCATGCCATAGTAATAGTCAACATAAGTTCTTGTTTCCTATTTCATGCCCATTCTTACTCGATCTCAAATAAGAAAAATGGAACAAGAAACCTCATCGAACATTCCCATCTCCAACAATCTATCCCAACAAACATCCGCTCTTACCATTATTTCTTCCACTCCTTTGATTACTTCCTCTACAATTTTTCAGCCTGTCGTTTCCATGCTCCCTTCTAGTGAGACCCCTATGGTCTAAGTCCATCCTCAAGTCAAAACCAATCCTTTCATCTACCATCACTCTATTCCATCTATGCCAACTACACACCCTGTTTGCTTCTTATTTAGAGTCCTTTGGACCTCTCATTACCCCTTGCGGATGTTTGGAGTTTCAAGAACTCTTGGGTGCTAATCTTGTTTCCCTCCAAGATTATATTATCCAAAAATACACTAATATTCCCATCGATGGACCTCCCCTTCAAAATCTCTATGACTATCACTCTCAACCCTAATCCTCCCAATTCCTCACTTCCTAGGTCATTGTTTTCTTCCCTAGAGCTATGAACGAGCTTGTCATAGATCAACATGAACATGGCTCTTATGAATCTTCCACCGTGATTCCTCAAACTCATCAATCCACTCAGTTGGTGGTTCTTATTCCACCCAATTTACCCCGTATCAACACCATCCCCACATCTTTTATCCCCATCCCATATTCATCTATTGTTGTTATCAACTCCCCTATCAAAGATCATCAAGAATCCAACTTACTTCCTCCATCACTCAAGAAACCCATTCAAATATCGGTGCCCATCCTTACATCCCAAGTCCATGCTAACGTTATTACTTGAATCCCACCCTTCATAGTTAATTCAAACCAATAAACCCCACTCCGTAAAGCACCTTCGAACATATGTTTTCTAATCACACTATCCAAACATCTCAACCACCTCATCCTAAACATCCCCGATCTAATCCTATTATCATCCAATAGAAACCCCCTCAATATTTCCCACCTATTTTTTTCCCTTCTTAACAACCTATCTTCTGCAACCCATTCAATCGCAACCTCTCAATTATCTACCTCCTTATGAACCACCCCCGAAAACTCCCACTTATCCCTAACACTATTAATCATATCTGCAATCCAACCCATCCAATTCTTATAACCCACAACCTCATCCATCATATTCTCATCCCCATACCTCTAATGACCCCATGTAAGCCTTGGTAAATAGGTTGGCAAACTTGGAATCTGCTACTTTGGGTCCTAAAATTCATTCACTTACGAACAAATTTGTAATGAGCCCATCAATCCATCTGTCTGTCACAAACCTTATCCTCCACATTGGGAACTCCCTAAATTTTCAAAATTCAATAGTAAGGAGGAACCTCAACAACACTTTTGTGCCTTTATGCATGCATGTTATCTCATCCCACACACCCAAGATCTCATGCTTTGCACTTTCCGCATGTCGTTGGTTCACTGCTATGTACTATTATGATGGCATTCCTCGGTATTCTCTCTTCCTTTCACCCAACTTGTAAATCTCTTCTTTGAACACTTCTCCATTAATATCACATGCAAAATCACCATTACTAAGCTCTATGCCATTAAGTAGTGTGATAATGGATCCATCACGATTTTTTCTCTAGGTGGCATGGCATCATCAATCAATTGTCTTTTTCTCTTCCCCAAATTGAGCTCATCAAAATTTTCTCTCGATCATGTGCTAAACACATCTCATCTAATCTTGAAATCAAATATTTTCATAGCTTTGAGGAATCCTTCACCATGGCTCGCAAACTAGAGTTACATGCCCTTGAGAAAGGCCATGTCAAATTCCGCTCAAACAAACCCAAAACCAAGTTCACCAAGTCATCCTTCCCTCATAACAACAAATCCAAAAAGTGGCAAATGTCATTGTCGTCAAATGTTCTTCTACATCTACATCCCATGTCGAGTCATCACAAAGGGCTCTTAGACCAACTCCCAACTATACTCCCTTCGGGAGTCTTATAGTTCCATATTTGATAAAATCATGGTCTAACCTTATTCAAATTCCCCATATGGGAACCGTTGATGAATCACGTCCCAAACCCACATGGTAATACAAGGACCACTACTGCAAGCATTATCAAGTATGTGGCCATGATATTGAAAAGTATCATAGCTTCAAATACCTCTTCCGACATCTTATCGATCGAGGGTACATTCAAGTGAACAATCATAATTCCCCTTCCAACCAATCATTAGACATATTCAACTAGTCATTCCCCAATCATCCACCGAATAATCAAGGTACCCTCCTACATCCCAAGCACACGATGCCCATATAATCAATACCTTGATTCGGGATCTGCATCACCATCCACACCCATTGTACCCCACATATTATTTCCACACTTACTTCTCCCACATCATCTATATCCACTACACCCACATATACGCATCCATATCTCGCTACTCTCGCATCTATTACACCTACATCTACCATGCCCATGTCCACTCCCAAATCTATTACACCTACATCTATTTCCATTTTTGTGCCCATGCCTACATCCGAATCCACACCATCTCTTGTCTCTAATAAACGAACATCTTCCACCTACTCTCGCAAGCGATGCCCTCATACCATCTTTATCTTCTACAAGTTCAACAAGTTATTTACCAATACCACTAACATCTAAATCATTTAAATATGCACCTAAGGATGAATTAAATCGTTGAAATAATTTTCATCCTTGCCAAGAATAAAACCCTGCCAAAAGTCTAAAAATATTAACGCTTCTATCCAAAAATATCTCACCCATCCACATAAGAAATTAGAGCTTCCTTCTTCAAATCCCCATCAATCCAAGCCATCCAACATCCAAACATCTATCTTAGGCCCCCACCTTCTATTTTAGGACCATGCCCTTTATCCAAAGAACATGTCACAACCAAATATCAATCCAAATCATCCATCCCTCCTAAATATGCATCCAAATCATCTATTTCTTCTTCCAAACATCAATCCAAATCATCCATCCCTCCTAAATATGCATTAAAATCATCTATTTATTCTTCCAAATATCAATCCAAATCTTCCATCCCTCCTAAATCCGCATCTAAATCATCTATTTCTTTTGAATTAAAATCATTCATCCCTCCTAAGTTTGAATCAAAAACATCTAAAACAAAATCTGAATCTAAGGCCCCTACAAAGCCTCACAAGAGTAAAGCACCTCTCTTGCCTTCATCATCATCCCCAAACCAAATCAACCCAAAGTCCATAAAACTTCATCTTCACAAACCCCTATCAGATCTTATACTAAAGTCCTTCAGCGTCTCATCCAAGGATTCAAAATCACCCTTCTCCTTACCAATCCCTTTCATACCACACGGGAAAAACCACGTGGTTTGATTTCAAAACCATATGTTCCTTCCATCGTGTCCTTGGACATGACAAAAATCATTGTAGGGACCCTCCAAACCCTCATCAACAATATTATAGAGGAAGATGACCTTCTCATCGAAGGAGACCACCCTCTTCCATCCACTAACCCATCCACATCTAAGTCCATTCCTCCAATAAAACCTATAACTTCTAAAACTTCTAAATATAGTTCCTCGTCCTCATATTTTTCACCATCCAACCTTAGACTCATACATCTTCTAAGGGTGGTCCCCACTCTATATAGAATTCATCTCGTATTACCACTCACTCTCGCCCTCACAAGTATCAACCATCTACCTAGTCCAAACCAAAATTCATCATCGCAACTCCTTGCAATGAGCACACTCCATCTCCTTCTTCATCCAAGGCTAAGGTATCCATTCTAGCCACCCCGCAAACTCAAAACCTCGCCACCATTAAACAAAACATCATAAAATAACTACATCATGCTCATATTAATATGTCCCTCTATGAGCTCATCCAAAGCTCTCCCAATCATCGACAGGGATATCATCGAATCCTTACAAAAGATATCCCAATATCATCCAATGAGGCCCAACCTCTTGCGGCCCTTGTAGAGCTCTACCTTGAGACCATGATCTTCCCCTTTTCATCATATTCCACATCAATGATACCTTCATCATTCGCTGCAAGTATCAATATCATCTCGTGTCATACCTTTAACCAACTTAAGCTTCCCAAAACCATTGTGGCCCAATCACTTGTGGTCCTCCGAGCCTTCAATGATGTTATTGCCCCTACCTTGGGAACAATTATCCCCCCATTCACATTGGTGAAAAACTCCACCATGAAATATTCTATATTGTTGAGGGGGAGTTTCAATATTATTTCTTTCTTGAATGCCCATGGATTCGTGTTATATGTTGCGTCATATATATTCTTCATTGTTGTATTTAGTATGAGCACAAGGGGAAGACCCATACTATCCCATCCACCCTTCCTCCATTCAAAGCATACCACATGACTTACCGGCCAAATGATGTGCTCATCCCTAAGCAAGACCCATCCTCCGAAGCATCCACCAGTTCTTCTGTACCTTCATCAAAATCACCTAATGATGAATCTCTCAATATTATGATGCAACGTCTCTCATGGAGGGAGTACCAAATCCTCACTCTTAATTATCTTCCCTCACTCAATCGACTTGGTAGATCTGATAAATCTCCCATGTATCAATCTAAGGTCGGGGATGTAGTCTTTTATTTATCCAAACTAGAGTTATGTGCATTGGCACTTCATCTAGATAGATCTGAATGCTCACCAAAAACACGTGCAACCACCAGTTTCCTCCTTTTTATGCTTATCAAGAAGTTAACATGCATATTCATCATATTCATAGTCAAGACATTCATTCATACATAATAATCATCATAAACATGGTAGTTTGGAAACACATATAATAAGGAAACATAACTCTCGCAATCAATAACACTTAGATCAACATTATAAGCACAAAAAAACTACATAATCAATAAGAATGAATACATATCCAAAAATCACCATAATTTATCCATTACAAAATATCATAGTCAATACACGGATAAATAGTTGATTACATCATAGTTTAATATATTCATGCGTTGACCGTGCGTGCACCCATAATGACTCAAACCATACATAGAATGGTGCCTCTACACTCATTACTACCTTAGACTCTTGACTCCATGAAAAGTCTCTAAAAATAGTAACACATCACCAATGTTTATAGGGTGGGGTCTTTCCCTTCACCGCTTCATGAACCTTCCTAATAATAAGTGTGCATACAAGAATAGTCTGCATGCTTTGTACAATAATAGATCATCCTAAATATAACATGCTTTAATTCCTATTTTTATATTTGATCCATGTGTGTGCTTTATCTTGATCTGCATGTGCTTTATTTTTCCTTGTTTAGCCGGTAAGTCTTCATGCTTTTCTCTATTTTGGATCTTTACTTGGTTGAAACTCAAACTCTTCTTTTCTATTTTCAGCCATTATGGAAAATTGGCTAAGTCTTTTTCTCTTCGTGCATCCCCCATGCCGACCTTTTTCCCACCCATGTGCCTCTTGTGCGCTATTCTCGACCCTCACGTGGGCATCCTTCACGTTGCCTCTATGACTTATTGATACTTAGAAATTTTCTTTGACAAACATTACCCCACACTAGGGATATTTTCCATCCTCGGCAATAAAGAATCCAAGAATGCTCTTTATGAATGGAATAATTTTGAATGTGAAAGAATAAGGGGCATATACCCAATAAATGAAAAATGTTATATCTGTGCACTTTATTTCATTCCCGGGATGGCTGAAGTAGTTCAGGGAACTTACATTCATGATTATCTCTAAATTTTCCTACTTTGCTAGTTCTTAACAAGCTACATTTGTTACCAACTCGAAATATCTAGCACTTGTGTGGGGTCCATGCCCTCTTCTTTTTGCCTTCGCTTCCTAATAATTCCAGCAAGTCATGAAGCCATCGTTTCCAAAGTATCCATCTTCCACACAACTAAAGAACTAAGTTCTTTAAGTCTTTCTCAAGGCCTCCCTTATAGGTTTTAATGCACCTCCCGCTTCTTCACAATTTCAAACATTATCTCTTCTTGCCCAAATTTATTATCCTTTGTTGTTTGTGCATGTTTCACCTCATCCTTATCCCTAGTTGTATAAGCCTTGAGAATTGGATCAGGGTTCTGACAATTTTCAAATTCCCATCCATCCTTTTTCAGCTCATCTTAATCATGGTGGTGCCCAACACCTCATAGTCTACTATCTTGCGTGTTACCATTACCTTGTCTTGTCTTTGTGTTACAACCAGTTCTTCTTCGCTGGCCTCTCTACATACTTATGTTCTTGTAACAACATGCTTACTAGATCCTCTAAGTAGTGCAGTATTGTAGGATATTCATCTTTATCCCTTTCTTCCAGGTTTGAGTGCACTGTAGTAATTGAATCTACAATATGCTCATCTTTAGTGAATGTATACTTTGTGCGCTTCTATACCTTATCTCGTGCCTCTATAAATTATTGTCCTTCTTGTTCCTTATTATTCTTATCTTCAATCAAAATCTTAATAATGGCCCCTTTATCTAAATTCCTTCGAGCCACTTCTTCTTCCATCTTGTTTAGAGTATTACTAGCATGCTCATCGGTTAATTTTGTGGGCTTGATAGTCACATGGGTTGTACGTGGCACTTTTTTCATCTTGTGCCTTGCACATGCTTCATTCGCTAACATCAAATTCAGGATCTTTGATGAAGTTTGCATACTCTAAGATAACATCTTTCTTATGCGCATGGTTACACCTTCTAGCATTGATAATATCCCAGCCATAGAGGACCTTGTTACATGTTGTGCTTTGTAACCTATGCACGTAACACCTTTGTGTGATCATCAATATAATTTACATATGGTGTGTGTAGATTTCCTCCTTCTTTCTTCCGCTAGTGCACCTACCTCTTGGCACCTACTTCTCTACACTTTTGCGCTCAGTACCTCCATCTCTACCTGAAGCTCTCATACCTTCCGTCAGCTCACCATCTCCCTCACTTTCCTCTTATTCCTCGAAGCCTCCTTTGTGTTATTTGTGTATCCTCTACATCATGTGTTGTACATTTTCATTCTTTGGATTTTCTTCGTCATCCTCCACATTATGGATGATTGGAGTTTCTTCATCATGCACACCCTTTTCGTCAGACTTATCCTCATCGCTGTCCTAAGTTATCACCAACTTCCATCTTCTTCTCACTAAAAGGGTATTCTTTTCTATGCTCATATTAGGTGTAGTAACCCTTAGGACTTCCTTTTCTATGCTCGTATTCTTTTCTATGCTCATATCTTGGTCCATTTGCTCCTTTTACCACTATATTTTTCTATGATCCTCCGTCATGAACTTCCTCCTGTGACCAAGATTGAGCACAACACTATCTTCCTTCTCTCCATCCCTCCTCATCCTTGTTCTTTTCTTCTTCTTCTTCTTTTCTTGGAGGGGTAACCTCATGCACTCTATTTGTCCCCATGGTCTACTTACCTTTCGGTGGCCCTAGGAATGAAGGTCTTCTTCATCAATATACTTCCCATTTGCTACTTTAGGCTTCAAATAAATGTAGACCTTCGCTACTTCTTCCTTGCCTATTGCTAGATTCTGAGAGGGGATGTCTATATTATCTTACTCCATGGTCTCCACATATGTCATTTTTTAGGATACACATATTTCTCACACAAAATATGGAATTCTCGCATCCACCTTATCTGCATAAAATGTCAACTTCCATGCATCATATAAACTTGTTTACTTGAGGCTTGGAAGTATCTCGTTGTAAAGGTGAATGGGAGTTTACACCAAGGGATCTTATCACTAGACTTCATATAAAATTTACCTAAGAAAAATGTTGATACATCACAAACTCAGCCTGGCCATCTAGAACCAAAGGAAACTCCCTTGGTAGTACCATTGTAACTCCTTACTCACTCATCCATTCGTTCCATAAATTTCTTGCATATATGCATGTATCCCATCACACATATAATCAGAAAACCTCTTCATGAGGGAATTTTCATCCAAAGGATACTTCCATACATTATCATTTGGCCCATATGGAACCCCAATCTCTGAAAATATAATTGTTAGGAGGATGGACACCCTAAGTTATCTACTCACCTCTATGTTATTCTTCAATAATTCCTTCAATAAATGAAGGAGGTAATGTTGTACGCAATTTTATTTTCCATCTTCTACATGATGTGGAGCCACCTCTTATTCACTTGGGTCCACCTCTCTCGATGTTCCTAACTTCAAACTCACTGTAGGTGCTGTGAAAATCTTAGATTTGGGTCATAATTTTCACAATGTCCATTATGCGCCTCCCCCTACGTAGTTAAATGTAATGGTAGTGGCCTCTACTCCCACATCATCCTCTAAGTTAGGTTATATTTCTAGTCCTAAGTTACGCAAGCCTATGACTCTCTTCGATTAACTATGTAGTGATGCACATCCTTCTTTCTTGCAAATTAGAAGTAGTCCTTGTGGACTGCAATAACAACCACTCATATAAGCGCTCAAATTTCCAAATTAAGGTAGCTCATAAAACAATAGAACTTGTATAGTTTGAGAACTTCTCTCTCAGTCCTTTTGTATTTTATCTTCATAAATAAATTTTATGTCTGGGGTCCTCTCATCCATATTTTTCATTACTTCCTTCTCTATTTCACAATCATTCTCCTCCAAACGATGGTTGAAGTCACTAATATTGCACTTGGTCAAGTGTGATTTCCACTATTAACCCATAATCACTTCGTTGGGTACTTGCATTTCAAAAACATTCTTCTGCATTCTTCTTTATCAGCTTCCATTTCCTTTTCCTTTACCGGATTCACCTTGCTTTTTGCCATTTTTCCTTCGGTGATACATTTTTCTTAAGTGCTCTATTTTAGGTGTCATTTTTCATTCTTGTGTAGCTTCACACTTTGAATTTCTATCAACTTCATTCCCTAGTGTCTATGTAAACTCATGTAAACTACTTCAATTCCCGTGCATTCTCTATGATTAAACTCTAGCTCTGCATGAACAAACTTTCAAACCTCGTATCACATCCCATGCCTTTCTTCCACACTCACTTTATTTTCCTCGCATGGATATCTTCCTTCGAAGGAGCTCTAACTCGGGTCATGTATAAATTTCTCTGGTTCATCTCAAATATCTCTTTACACAAGCTCTTTGTGCTTAATTTCTCTTACTCACTCCCAAAATCTCAAATATCTTCAATATGCAAGGTAAGAATGAACTCACCCATGAACCCTTTTATATATTTCCAAAAAAATTCCATATTAATTACTCCTCACTTACCATCGATTTAAAGCATTAAATGCACTTTTTTGTTTTTCCACTTTTTCCTACTTTCTTTCACACATGGTAGTCCTAACCTTTTGTGCACGCCACTACTTCCCAGGCTAAATTCATCCTTGCATGTACGCACTTTACTATGTTGTAACCCATCTTCCTCTATGGTGTATACCAAATAGTCCATCATGTCATTGCCTCCCTCACATTACCTTATTACGGCCCCTTTCTCAAGTGGTTTATAATTATGATCAATTCCTCTTAAGCACCATCATCCTAAGCACCTACAATACCTTCCTTTTTCTCATATGCACACTTACGATCCACCTCCACAGTACCTGCTTTTAATTTTCGTGCGCACACCTAAAAACTCCAAAGGAAGTTTGAACATCAAAATTTCTTATTCAATAGTCATACCTTCTTCCACCCCACACTAAAGGCATGCATCGTCATCTATGCATGAAATAAAGTAGTAATAATCATCTCCTACACGTGAACATGTATTATTAAAAAAATAAGAAAAGTAAAAATAAAATATGAAAGGAAAATATAATCTAAGTGGCAATATTGCCTTATTACAAACACAAAGAATCTTATTTATAGTAGGGCTTCAACTACTCCCATTGAAGTAACCGGAAAACATGGTGACATCAACAATGCTTGTAATTGACATGTGCTTAATTCAAGTATCTTGGTCACTAAAAAGGGTCCCAACCAATGAACCTTCAACTTCCCGGGTGGTGCGTACAAACTTGGAGTCATACAAAAGGACCATCTTTCCAATTACAAAAGACTTTTTCTTAATGTACATGTCATGGAAAGCCTTTAGTCATGCCTTCTCTCTCTTCTCGATCCAACCCCATCATGTAATGGCGCACTACTCATCTAATTGCATCAATTTCTCAATGTGCTCTTCCACAACTCTTTCATCGATAATAATCCACCTGCATGCAATACATATACAGGGATGGTAATAAAAATTCCAATAGGTAGTAAAACTTCCACAAACACCAACTGAAATGGGTGTGGCCTTGTTTCAACCATTTATAGGTTATTCTATATGCCCAAAGAACAACTAATACCTTATCATCCCAATCCTTTCTTCCAACATCACATATCTTCATTAGTGTTTGTCCCAAGATCTTGTTGAAAGCTTCAATAGTGCCATTTTATTGAGGGTGATAAGGAGTAGTCTTATGGTGTGCCACCATAAAAATTCTACTATATAATTATAATTGTCTCATTCAAGAAATGAGTTCCTCTATCACTTTTCAAAATTCAAAGGGCATCCATACCTGCTGATAATATTCTCCTAAAGGAACCTTGTTGTATAGTTGTTGTGTAATATTTTGTAGGTGTAACCTCTTCCCACCTTGTCAAATAATCAGTACATGTGATAATGTAGTGCCCTAGTCCTGCGTGCGGGTGGTGTAATAGGTCCTAAAAATCAAAACCCACTTCTCAAAAGGTTCCACTTGTTATAGGCTGTAAAGACATTTCATCTCTAATTCAAGCTTTCCAAGTCGCTGATAGTGATCACATGCTTTGACATAATCCTTGGTATCCTTATACAATGTCTCCCACCATAAACCAACTAGAAGGATCTTGCACACGCAGTCACATCTCCTACATAATGTCCTCTTGTAATACCTCCATGAGCTTCCTCCATAATAACTTTGCTCATGCTCCAAAACACTCTATGTAAGACCTCATCTCTACCCATTTTATACAAGTTCTCCTCCAATGAGCTGGTATGGCACAACTCGAAATAACAAGATGCTTCTTCTCTAATGTCATCATCCCCTTTGGCACAAGTCCAATGTGCAAGAAATAATGGTTATGTCATTCAAATTTGTTGGCGTGCAGTTGAATCTGAATAACTATGCATCATGCATAGTGTCCTCAATACTTTGTGCGTCCTTCTCCAGAATTAATCCTTGATAAGTGATTAGGTCCGAAGTTGCTCTTTCCATGATTTACACTAACTAAAATCAAATTCCTAAAAAATGAGTATCCAATGGAAGATGCACCCTTGTAAAACAAGTTTTTGACCAAATACTTCAATTCCATATGATATGTATAAAAAATGAATGTGTGGCCAATAAGTATTGTCAAAATTTATGAACCACATAGATCATGGATGAATGCCTGTCACGTTCTGTTGTAGTATAATTCTACTTTGCTGGTGTCAACTTTCTACTTGCAAATCATATGGGATGATCCACATTACCCTCTCTGGTTGCACCAAGACTGTGCCAATAGCCATGCTAGAGGCATCAACATGTACATGGAAAGGTTTGTTCCATGAAGGGAAGCACAAGATAGAGCAGTAGTAAATATTTCCTTCAAGGTCTCAAAATCCTGTTGATGCACATCTCACCCCAATAAAACTTTCCTTTAGCTTTGAGTAAATCCTCCAGGGGAGTGGAAATATTTTCATATCCCTTGATAAACTTTCTTATAATAACCCGTATGTCCTAAAATCCATGCACTTCACTTTGATTGGTAGGTTCTTCTAATCCCAAAATTACTGCTATCTTAGCTAGATCTACCAACAATCCATCCTTACAAATAATGTTCCCAAGTAAAGTACCAAAAGGTGTAGAAAAAATACACTTCTTTATGTTAAGAGATATGCTTAATTATCTTGCATCTTTTAAACATGAGCCTCAAATTATCACAGTGATCCTTTACAAGCCCATAAATAGTCCAATCATCTAGATAAAACTACAAAAACTTATGGATGAAGTCATGAAAATCTTGTACACTATGCATGAGAACATTATTGGCATATTCTTCAATCTAAAAGGCATCACAATATATGAAAAAATTCCCCATTTAGTGGTGAAAGTAGTCTTTTCTGATCCTCTCACGTAATGTGCACCTGGTGATAACTTGAGAACCCATTAGTGAAGGAAAGATCTCACGCCTCATGACTCCCTCAAGGATATCCACGTTGAAAGGAGTAGGAAAGGATCTATGACACATGAGGCATTAAGTTCCCTATAATCAACACAGATCTGATCCGCCCATCCTTCTTATGTTATCACCATGGGACTAACCCACTCAGATTCCTCAATTGGTTCAATGATTCCAGACTTAAGCATCTTGTTTATTTCTTCTTTCACCTTCATGCGTAGTTTGGATTCATCCTATAAGGCCTCTTTTGAACTAGACATGTGCCTTCTTTCATCTTAATCTTCATCTCTCCCTGTGAGAGGGATGCACTCCTTTCAATTCATGATAACCTCTTGGAAACAAATCCTGGAAAGTCACACAAAAGCTCAATGATATTTTATACCTCTTGTTCTAACCAATAATCCCCAATGATAGCCTCCTTAGGCACATCCTCAGTTCCAATATTAACCTTCTTTGTCTTCATAGGAGCATGGTACGCACGTGCATTTTCATCAGAAGATTCCATTACCTCACGCACACACCTTATGTATGGATAATATCCAGGTTATCTACCTCTTCATCATCAATTAGGTATACCATTTCCCTTTTTCCTTCTCTTTTCAAGCATGGCCCAATTTCATCTCTTTCTTCTATTTCTCAAGCATCTTCTACACTCCTCGGGATCAGGTTCTCCAAGTAATTAAAGCATGAGCTCCTCCACTTTGCGTTATCCCCCCAGTGATGTGATTCATGATCTATAAAAGCATCATGTATCGGTGGCTTATTAGAAAAATAATCAAAGGTGTGAACAATACCTTCAATCATCCTGCGCCAACTTACAGTCTTCCTTTTAACTTAGCATGGACATACCATGCATGCGTGCATCCGCATAGAGTGGAATAAAACTTATGTACCCAAAGAGATGGTGGTAAAGCATGCCTCCTGACCTTATGCCTATTGTCTCTCACAATTATGGATGTGTACCAAAGTAGGATTCTTCCCATCATACTCATGTATAAGAATAGGCACATTATTCTAGGTAAACCTTGTTGAAAAGGTGATTCTCACTTCTTTCCCCAACAGGTTATCCTTGTGTGTCACCATTAACGTTCTAGTTCCATACAAGTATATAGACCAACATATTCCTTTTATCACCTTCATTCTACCACTAGTTCTCCATGGAACATAAGAATGAATCATGATTTTCTTCACTAGTACATGTAGGTAACTGAGTTGTGCCCAAACACCTAACCATGTGTGTCCTGATCATCTTGGTGACTCTTCCTTTAACCTCGTGCCCAACCATTTCATATGTACCATGGGCCCAATTTTCACAAGAATCACAAGTGGTGTCATGTTAATTGACTACACATCTTCCTAGTGAAGTATTCCCTTCCTTAGATGGATCCATGTTCTCATGGTCGCGCACCATGCACGCATAAATTTTATTCATATCTTCCTCACTCACTTGTTTAATATAGGGTGTAGCCTTCACATCATCTAGAGGTATGATAAAATGATCATCCTTGTTCTCAAAACTGATATATCTCTTGTTGAAACACAAATCAACATTATTTTAACACCAAGACACGCCCAAGTAGTGTACTTCCAAAGTTATCTTCCTCAGGAAGTTCCAATACTTCAAAATCCCTATAAACTTGGCTCCTTGAATGGTAATTGAAAATCCTTTAACACCCCAATAGGCATGGCCCTTGTCTTATTCACCATATAACAACACATTAGAAGATGGATGAAATGGTGGTCTTCCCATCTGGTTCCATGCATCCAAATTCAAAACATTCACCTCAGTGCCTGTGTCAATAGAATATTTCTCACCAGCCAACCATCAATCACTTGCATCTAATGTGATTTCCTTATCATACTCATGGTTATATGGTGGAAAATTTTCATGGAGGATTTTTCACTCGTGCTCAACTCTTACATGTGCATGGTACCTTCTCACACAACCATTCTCCTAGTAATGGGATGATATTCTCTACCTTAGCATCATCTTACACACCTCCTTTAGATCATCTACATCCTTATGTGGGAGCTCAATGTTCTTCACATTCTTCTCATGTGTTTTTCCTTCAAGATGATCTCCCCTTATAATATCATCTTCCCATGTGGTCCTTGGATTTAATCTGGATACTTGGCATAATATTCCTCTCTCTATGATGTGGTTTTTTTTAAGGGGCTCTACATGTTTATGTAGTAACCAACATAGGATGTAATTCTAGATCAAGAATCTTCTTAGGTGCTCATTACTCATTCTTCACACTATACCTTGATCATCCCTACACCTTTATCCTTATTTTTATTCTTACACATATGCTCATAAAGATCGGGAATTCCTCAACCTTATGTTACTTTCCACAATATACACATACCTGATTCTTGGGACACTCACACTAGTAATGATCTAGGGACCCACAAGTGTAACATGTCCCACACGTAAATCTTCCTCTACCACCACGGCCTTGCTCCTATATCCTCCTTGAAATCCACCATCTCCATTGTTGCATCCTTCATAGGTTGAGATTCCTACAACCGAGAGCTACTTACCACCGTGGTCTATCACAATCCAGTCTCACATGCCTCATAATTTTTGTCTATCAACCAAAATATTTCGTATCATGGGTGTGTGCGTCCCAAATTATGTAATACATAGAGACATTTTTCATCATTACACACTGCAAGAGAGGGAAATTCCTTACATCATGATTCTTGTGGAAAATCTCACAAGATTATAATAATGTGTGCACATTTCTATGGAAAATGTCCTTCATATGCCCCTAAACTTCATAATCAGTGCACCATAACCCATTACGCATCTCATGTGTTGTGTTGGGAAAAATATTCTCCAACTGCTTAGTCATAGCTTCTATTTGTGCCTCAATAAAATGGTTCACTCCAATGTCTACACTCCCAATTTATTCGGTGTGCAGAGCTACTTCTAAATCCTCACGCGGATTTGAGTAGGTCTTGTTTGATAAATCCCTTCAAAATGGATTCATCAAAAGTACAAAAAACCATTGTGTGTGTTGACTTAGATGAATATCATAAGATAATTTAGACAAGAGAGTTTTAAAACATGCATCATACTCCTCACACTTTTAGATAAGCCTGCTTGATATCCTTGAGCATGCTAATACTCTATTGCTCAAACTCTGGAATGTGAAATTTAGCCAAAAATGTTATGCGCAAAGCATCATAATCTACCGCAATCTAGTGTGGATCATACTTTCTATACCAATTATGTGCATGCCCTTGAAGTGTGGTGTAAAATTGAATTTCCTTTCTATCAAGAGTTGTAATGCCCTTTTCTCTCCATAATTCACACTTATGCACATGCTCAACCACATCCTCCACACCTCTATACTTTGGCAAGTGAAGAGACATCTCAAAGTAGACTTGAGGTATCTGTTGTTGTGGTTTTTGAGGTGGTGTCTACTGAGGTTGATTCAGTGGTTATTGTTGTGGCTGCATGGACCCTTCCTAAGTTAGGACTAGGCCCAGAATCCATGTCCTCCACTAGATTTCCATCACGTGGTGGTTGACTAAACCTCTCAAGCCTCTCACACACGACGACTGTGGTCCATAGATGAACTTCCCTATGTCCCAGTTGTTGTGTTGATCTAGACACCCACTTTCTATGTTGTTGCAACACCTATATGATTACTTCCAATGGTCTATGTGTCAACACTTTGTCTTGATGATGCGCTTGTAAAAAATCCCCTCCAAAATACTTCCAAACAAACATTAACTCCCGTTGCTGCTACCATGTGTGTATTCTTAAACTTTTGCGCTTCCTAAGTGAAAACTAAATATGTCTACCTATATCTCCTTCCCAACATGGATATCCTACTTGCTCACCTTCACTATAATTCTCTTCAACAACTACTTATGGATCTAGAACACCTTATGCAAGGGCTAGGTATCCAAGCTGGATTAGATGTGCACCCATGGTCCTCATTCTCTCCTTTGACACACTCTCATCAAAAGTTGATGGGGTCTCTCTACTACGCTTTCCCAATGTCGGGAGGACATGATACTACAGCTCCTCATCTTCCACGGGATCTCATCACTTCTTCCAATCATCATTCTTCTCGACAATAATGATCTGCATCAACTTCCCTCGCCACACTTCATTATACTTAATCCATCTTTCTCTCTCTTCCTTCTTCCACCAGGTTTCTTCCATCCTTCTCTACATCTTCTCTTTTCCCTGTGTGTGTGGGAATTTAGCTAGTCATAGGTAATATTTCTCGGTCCAAGTTCTATCATCAGGATCTTGATAGCTAAAGGTATCATGCGTAAATAGGATCCTCTAGGCTCACACAAGAACTTGAACTTTACTTCCTCTAGATAAGAATACATTGAAATTACGTAATCCAAAGTATGGTTTCTAAGTACACCTTCCTACCAATGATCTACAACTCTAGTCCATGTATTAGTCAAATCAAAGAGAGTATGATAGTCTTCCTATGTCCAAGCTCTCTTCCTTGGCAAAAATTATGTTTGATGCGTAAGCTACCAACCACTGGTACAATTCTACTGGGAAAAAGTTGAAGAACGTCTCATATAAGCAGTCATATAAGGTTATCCTCCACCCACTTTCATGCATTAAAGTTAGGTATAGTGTTATATCTTTGTGAAAACGCATATTGATTGTCTTCTACCCAACTTTCAATACTCTCCAAAGATAGTCGATACGCCATCTGTATGCAACATCCTGTAGAAAAATTGAAAAGAGGTCCCAAAATGGAACCAAAATGTAGTATTTTATTTATCCAAACCATAGTTATGTGTGCTAGCACTTCATCCAAACATATTTTAATTCTCACCCAAAGCGCACGTAGCCACTAGGTCCCTCCTTTGTTATGCTTATCAGGAAGTTAGCATGCATATTCATCATATTAATATCCAAGACATTCATTCATACATAATAATCATCATAAACATGGCAGTTTAGAAACACATATAATAAGGAAACATAACCCTCATGATCAATAAAACTTAGATCAACATTATAAGCAAAACAACATTACATAATCAATAATATTCAATACATATCTGTAAATCACCATCATTTATCCATTACAAAATATAATAGTAAGTACATATATAAATATATGATTACATCATAGTTCAATATATCCATGTGCTTTGGCCCATGCATGCACCGATACAAATTAAAACCATACAAATAATGTTTTATCTCGCACTCACTACTACCTTAAACTCTTGACTCTACACGAAAACTCTCAAAACAATAGCACATCACCAATATTTATAGGGTTGAGACTTTCCCTTCACTACTTCATGAACCTTCCTAATAATAGGTGTGCGTACAAATAATAGTATGCATGCTTTTTTACAATAATAGATCATCCTAAATATAACATGCTTTAATTCTTATTTATATGTTTGATCTATGCGTGTGTTTTATTTTGATCTGAATGTGCCTTCTTTTTCCATTCTTAGCCACTAAGTCTTCATATTTTTCTCTATTTCTTGATCTTTACTTGGGTGGAACTCCAACTCCGATTTTCTATTTGTCACCATTACAAAAATTGGATAATTCTTTGCTCTTAAGTGAATCCCCATGCGTCGACCCATTTTCCCACTTTGCGTACCACTTGTGCACAAATCTAACCCTCGCACATGCACATATCCTCTATGCCTTATTGATACTTAGAAATTTTCTCTAACCAATAGGGGATATCATTTCCTTTGGTCCACCTCATCTAAAAACCAATCTTGTTTATGGTGGCATCAATCACCCTTCTTCTCACATTGATGATCAACCTCATACCAAGCCATACACCAATGGATTTGACTTCCTCTATAATAAATCCTTTTCTTACACCTACCTCCACCACTATGCATGGAATGGATTTGGTCTTGGACATTACGAGCAAGGCATACATGATCTTGTCTTTGACCAATCTCGTAAACCCGCGAGAAGTTTGGATTGGGATTCAAAGAACACCCCACCACTTCTTCTCCATGCGCTTCCTCCTCATCCTCCATCAACATCGAACCATCATCCCCTTCTACATATGACCGCCCCATGGATATGGATGACATCATGTCTCTTTACCCTAACTTTTTTTTAATCTCCTCCATATCCCTAGGACCGAGTCACCTATCAGCTAAAGGTGGAACCTAGGTCCCTTCCTCAATTTTACGAGATGATAGAGGAAGATTCCCCTACCATCAACATCCTTCAATGCAATGACGATGACTCCAAAGATTTCCTACATGGGGAAAAATATTCAAATCTTCGTAAGTCCTTGCCTCCCGACACATCCACCTTTCTCAATGAATCCAAAATCGACATCAATATAGGGACCTTGCAAGATCCCCACATCCTTAAACTTGGCCAATCTCTTAATCCCCAAGAAAATTCATACCTTCGTATGGTCATACGTTGACATGTCAAGCCTTGATCCCAACATCATTATCTATAACATCGTCACCATCCTCGATGTCAAACTTGTCAAGCGAAACTTTGTCGCATACATCTATGTGTTGCCATCCTTTTCAAATAAGAGTTACAACACCTTCTTTCCGCTAATTTCATCCAACCCATCAACTATCCAAAATGGGTTTCTAATATCGTACATGTTGCCAAAGCCTCCGGAAAGCTCCGTATTTGTACAAACTTTCGATATTTAAATCTCGCTTACCCTAAGGATGAATTTCCCTTTCTAACATCGATCAACTCGTCAACTTAACAGATGGCCATGAAATGATTTCTCTTATGGATGGTTTCTTTGGTTACAATCAAATTCTCATCACACTAGAAGAATAGCATAAGAAATCCTTCATCACCCCTTTGGGAACCTTCTGCTATCACGTCATGCGCTTTGGTTTGAAAAATGTGAGGTCCACCTATCAACGTGTCATGACCTATATATTCCATGACCTCATCCATAAAACTATAGAGGATTATGTCGATGACCTCTTAGGTAAATCAAGCGTCCATAGGACCACATTTCCATCCTCGAATCCTCTTTACACGCCTCATTTGTTTCTTCCTCTGTCTCAATCCCACCAAGTGTGTGTTCATATTTCTAATTGAAAAAAATCCTTGGCTTCATTGTTTTCTATCGGGTATAGAAGTTGACCCCGCAAAAATAAAAGTCATCCTTGAGACACCTCCCCTTCCAATCTAAAGAAAATTCACATTCTTCAAGGCTGACTTCAATCAGCTTTTGGTTTCATCTCATAGCTTTCAAACCATCGCCAAAATTTTCATCATCTTCTTCGTAAAGATACTCATTATAAGTGGGATGACAATTTCCAAAAGGTCTTCAATGATCTCAAGCAATATCTTCTATCTCCACTTGTACGCACACCTCCCACGCAAGGGGGATCCTTCTATATCTACATCTTTACCTCTGATCATGCTCTAGGTGCCATGTTGGCACACCGCAATGAGCAGGTAGGGAGAAATTTGTCTATTATATTAGTTGCACCCTTTATAATTATGAAACCCGCTTACACCGATGTTGAAAATTTGTGTTGCACCCCTTTTCTTCGATACTTCCAAACTTTTCCACTATCTTCTCAATCAAAAAACCTACGTCTTCACTAACTTCAATATCCTCAAAACCATGTATTACAAATCTTATCACAATGATCACATCACTCAATGGCTCATGATCATGATGGAGTTTGACCTGAAATTTATTTCTCATAAATATATCAAGGGCCAAGCTATCCGCAAATCAACTCGTTGAATCCCTCTCCCGATAATCATTTTCCTCATGGGCAATTTCTCGATGAATCTATCCATACCATTGATCATGAGTATTTTCCCCTCAAAATGACACTTTTATTTGATGTATCTAAGTGTCGACAAGAAGGAGGCATTGGCATCATCATCATTCCTCCTTGGGAAACTATTATTCCTATTTCCTACAAGCTTAACTTTTAATGTACCAAACATGTTTGAGTATTAAGCTCTTATCTTGGGCCTTCAAACCGCTATCATGCTCGAAATTAAAATCATGGATATCTATGGTGAATCTCAACTCATCATCAATCAAACTAAGGGAGTCTATTAATGTAAGAATGACGTCCTTCAAAAATATAAAGACATTGTTAACTTTCTTCTTAAAGCCTTCAACTAGTACACTATCCAATCTATCCCTTGTTCATCCAATCATTTCATAGAAAACATGGTATATCTCACATCTCTCATACCTTGGACACTATAAGAATCCAAACTCTCCATTGTTGGTCATCGTATCGATCAACCATTTCATAACACCGAGCTTCCTTGAGTCAATCTCATCAATTCTAATCAATCTAACATATATTATACCTAGATCTTCAACTATATTTCTCAATCCAAAATCCCTACCAACCTATCTAAAAATGGTAGGAGGTATTTTCTTCAACATGCCAACCGTTATGTTATCATTGGTGGCATCTTCTACAAACATGGATGTTATGGTGTTTTACTTTGACGCCTTAAATCCCATGAATCTATTTGTGTTATCTAAGAATTCCATGACGACATCTCGTGATGGACACTTTCTTGGTTTGGTTTACATTTGCCAAGTACATTCTTTAGATGGGCTAATATTGGCCCACCCTCAACCAATATTGTTGTGAATAAGTCAAAAAGTGTGTCAATTTCCAACAACATTCCAATCTCATCTGCATCCCTAGCTAGGCCTTGTAGCCGGCTCAAGATCTATGGTCTTTCTCACAATGGGGCCTCGACCTTATCGGTCTCATGAATCTGCACTCTTCCCAACTCATCATTCCATCATCACCACTACTAAATAATTCACCAAATGGGTGGAATCCATTCCACTCGTGTCTACCAAAACTAACAAAATCATTGATTTCATCTATCAACACATCACTTGTAAACGAGTTCCTCATAAAATCATCATGGACAATGAAAAGTCCTTCAAAAAAATATTGTAAAGAAGCTTTGTGAATATTTCAACATCATACTTAGCTTCTCATCTCCTTATTATCCAAAAGTTAATGGCCAAGTCAAAGCCACTAACAATATTGTTTGCAACATTCTTTCCAAAATTATCAATAAGGCGAGGTTGTAATTGGCACCTTCATACCCCCTTCACTTTTTGGGCTTATCGGACTAACATATGTACCCATACATGTTCTAATTCCTTATATCTTATCAATGGCTCTGAATTCATCTTTCCTTTTGAATTTAAAATCCCTTCCTTGCACGTTTCCCTCTCGTGACTTCATCTCTAACGAGGAATATCACCAGAGCATCTAGCACAACTTGAAATGTTAGACAGAACATCACTTAATTGTCCTTCAACATCATCAAATATATCAAGATCAAATCAAATGTGCCTACAATACGCATATAAGAGAACATGATTTTAACATTGGTGACCTTGT
This sequence comes from Taxus wallichiana var. yunnanensis, assembly GCA_018340775.1. Taxonomy (NCBI): domain Eukaryota; kingdom Viridiplantae; phylum Streptophyta; class Pinopsida; order Cupressales; family Taxaceae; genus Taxus; species Taxus wallichiana. Next base: position 372,595,772 of record CM031238.1, on the reverse strand, counting down.
CCTCAAAAAATCAATACTCTATAAAGGAGCCAACGTGGAAAATTTTCTCCCAACTAGACTGGACCGCATATTATCATGAATAAGTATGGGTCTAGCGCTTATCGCTTAGTATACATTGAAATAGAACCACTTAACACCTTGCGCTATGACATTTCTCTGCATTAACATGGTTACCAACATAATCCTAATCACATAAACACTATTACTTCCATCATTAGGCTCTCCATCTCTCATTGTAATGATTCATATTTATGTGGTCTACTCGTCACTTTCCTTTCTATGACCTTGAATATAGGCACCACAGATTTGCTCATAGAATATTCTTTATGGACAAGTTTCTCCTTCTAGGAGGGAACCCTGCATTCATTACATATTTTTCCTCTCATCCACTTACTAGAACCATGATAAGGGTCCATAGGTGTTGCTTGTACATCTTATCTTCCCCTCCCCAAGTGTTCTACTTGGCAATCCCTAGTTGTATCCTAAAGTCAAAAATCATGGATGCTCACATAAAAAGCTATCTTATCCCAAATAGAGACTGCTCCTTGAAGGAAAATTGTTCATATAAATAAATATTTATCAAAAGTATAGACTGATCCCTCGAAGGATAACTATCATATATTCTCGCCATCTAAAGTCAAAAATCCAAAGAAAATATTCAAAATTGTATACCATTCAATGGAAGGGTGTCTACTATCTTATATCATGGTAGTAAAAGGATTCCTGCGTTGATCAACCTTTCAAAATCTAAAAAAGCAAAAATACAAATCTAAAAATTAAGCATCTTAAGAAAGCTTCCCACATCAATCAACTTTCCCATCAAAAGTAAACTTCCCGCATTGATTAGTTTGCACCATATTGCTCAGAGTTGGGGCATAGACCTTGGATAACCACCTAAGGAGAACCTACACCCCTCCATATGAACTACATCCAAAACCTTTTTCATGTCGATAGTAGGTATATGAGCACACCTTCCATCTTTCCCCTATGATCTTAAGTGTGACTAATTATCGTTAGTTATGTGTTAACACTTGTCATTAGTCACAAGTACATTTCCTTATTCATGTTTCCTTTCACATTTTACCTCCAATCCGGTCCAAGAGCATCCATTCTATGTGCACTCTTTACTATGGTGTAGTGTACTTCATATATTCGGGTCACCCTCTCGAGGTCACATTTTATCTATCTCATCTAATCCAATCCAATCATATCCTCCCATTTCCATTATCTTATCATCTATGTCTAATTATCTCTACCACCTAATATATCACATCATGTCCAATCTAAATCACCTTATCATGCCTAATATGAATCCATTATCATCATCAATATCTAATCATGTCTAACATATACATCCAATTCATCATATCCATCATATTCCATCACATCCATATCTATAATCTCAATTCATCACATCTAATCTAAATCTACATCATATTATATCATATTTGTCACATCATAATCTATTCCATCTATCACATCATCTAAATCAAAATCTATAATTGAATATAATCAAACATCAATATCCATTGAATCATAGGCATATAACATCACATCTATCTAATATCCTCATAAAAACACACATGTAAATCACTTTAAAATCAAATCATATATATCATCGAAGTGTTTTATACATCCATGATAGGCCTCTCTACTAGGCTCTATCTCAATATATATATATATATATATATATATATAAATATAAAGCTACATATAATGTTCACCCGCTAATCATTGAACGTTAATAAAAATCTTAAGTCCTCGTGGTGTAGGTGTCACATTATCTCTGCTCCTCCATCGTGCCTCGGCTACGCTTTGATCATTGTGCTCCCGATGCCACATTTCAATTTTATCTCCTCTCAAATAAATATGTCATATAGTGTGGTACATATAGTAGTCTCACGATAACTATGTGCTCATAATAGCATGCCTCCATGCATAAATCATGGTACTCTTGCTCCGGTGTCACAATACTAGGTGGCGTCATCTCCCAGGCTCCCCGTGAGGCTCCCCGAGCCTCACCCCTTGTCACCTCGGATGCAATACCCAATTTTCCTATTTGGCTTATAGGGCCTCTCTTTGTTTGTGATACCTATCTAGATTTTGTATGGCCAGTCCTCTCCTGGAACATCATATCTAACTCCTAGCGAGTCACTTCCAACTATATATGCAATCATGCTATCTCAACATCCACTCCACCATTTCCACCCTCCCCTCAACTAGGCATTGTCACATCTCCTCCTGCTAGCACTTCCGCCTCTCCTCCTCTGTTGGCACCTACACCTATCCTCCCCGCTGTGCCTCTATCTCGGCTTCCCGGTCTTTCCACTCTACAAATCCTCTCCAAATCCCACATCATCATCATCATCACTATCTTATGGCTCCTCCTCCTCCACTAATGGGTTTTCCATCGCAGGACTATGTAGGTCCCTCTCGTGTCTCCTCTCATTTGTATCTAATCAATGATCCGGGCACATTCTCAACCAACCCAAACTATCGCATCACCCATGTAAACTTCATTTCCTCCACCATCTCTCGGCCTCTACCATTGAACCCATCTCACCCTCTTCATCCTCGCTAGCTTTATATTTGTGTCGCCATGCAAGGATCCCTTTATATGACCTCTATCTAACCTCATCCATAGCCAACCTATCCATCTTGCCCCTGTACTCAATCCTTTCCTCGCTCCTCTCTATCTTTGTGAGCCTCATTATCTCTCCACAAAATAAATCCAAAACTAACTCTATGTGATCTCATGTGACCCATGGAAGCCCTAACAACCTCACCATAACTATGTGCTCATAGGCCCAACAATGCAATAAAAATTCCATGTCCAACCCCGATATCCTTTTGGTGAAATATATCCATAGCTCATGATATACCCGAGCCAACAAAGTTGTCCCAAAATATAACACCATCCTATGGTCCACAATATCAACCAACACCCCTGCTAAGTGACCATTGGAACCTAGACCCACCGAATCTAGTAAATCATAACATAAAATCACCACCATAATAAAACATATCATCCGGATCCCTAGTGTTGTTAGCTAATATCATGCCCAAATATGAAAATTCATTGAAAAAAATTAATCTGCGAGGCCTCTTCTCCAAAAAACCGTGTTAATGCACCCATGCTCCCCTCTATTGTAATTGGCACTATCGCGCCCCCGAATCGATAATCTCAAGATGTGATACATGTCCTCCAGTGTGACCGTCATCTCTCCAACATAGAACCGGAAGGTACTCTTCGTCGGATCCCATCTATGAATCACTCCTACCATAAGCCTTATATCTCTATGAACTCTTTGGTAGTGGTGAAATACACCCATTCCCACTTCCTCTAGATGATCCCGCCCTACATCCAAAAAATCCCCCTAATCCTCTCAAACATGTTTAGGACTCTATCTCTCAATTATAACTGATCCTTGGCTTGCAAATCCAATCATACAAATACCCATCAACATCCAATCATAAAAATTCATCACTTTCTATATAACCTAATTAATCAAAACCACTACCTATCCAATGACAATGACCTAACTTGGTTCGATGTATCCTTTACCCTAGTCGATGAAGACCTTGATGCAGTCAATGTTGATTTTCCTTGGTTGATGGCGATCATGTCTTGCCGCCACCGACCACCCTTGCACCCATTTTAAAATTCAATTAAAAAAATTGACTAAAATTAGAAAAATAAGCTAGGGTTTCAACTCTTACCACTCTCCAAGTCCTCTAGCGCTTCCTCCCTCCCTCGCTAGTTTCCATCTCGCTTAAATCTCACACTTTTCTCTCTCTTAGAGATCTCTATCATCAACTCGCATCATTCAAATGATCCTTATTAGTCATATTTGTTGCTTATATAAGTGCGTCGACCCCCACCATCGCCTACTCGCCTCTACCGCCATCGACCCAAGCCAAGTCATTGTCGAATCAACCCTAATTTTATTATTTTATCCCATCTTGAAGAATATCCTCATAAAATTATCCTTTCTTCCACTTTAGGCTTATGTGTCACCCATAACACACCGTGACTTATCTTGCATAGCTCATTTTTCCATTCTTTTGACCTATCTATTTATCTTGCACACCTTATCTTTCCACCCGCTCTCCGTGGCCATATTTGTGCCCTTCTTGGGGAACCATCGCTCATCTTATAGCCCACCATTGTGGCCATATTTTCCATCTTTTTCCACCCACGACGCATATTTTTGATTCCTCATCTTTGCAGGATAGTGCATGCTCTTTTTTCCCTGCTTTGTTTCCTAGCCATCTGTGAGACCATTGTCTTGACAATCCTCATATTTATTTACGCATATTTTGATGTCTACCTTTGACCCATTGGTCCCATGACTTGCACATCCATCCGAGTGGATTCCCATTGATCCCCTCCATCTTGCAGGTGATTTTTAACGAATCATAGTGTCTCTAGAACATTAACGTCGCCTTCCATCACAGGCCATGTTATGTCCCTACCGATGTGTTTCCAAGGTTAAAAGTCATATGTTTGTTCTACTTGTATTTTTTATTTTTATCCTATCATTGGTCATCCCCTTCACTTGGGGCATATTCCTATCTCTTTTCTCATCCATTCCATTCTTTCCCTCATTTCTCCATCCTTATATTTCAAACTAGTTATCAAATACCTTTCATGTCAGCCACCGATCCGTAGTTTCGTGGGGATCACCTCACCACCATTCTTCATCACTTCTAGTTTTTACCTCATGGATTTCTCAACATAAACAACTTGAAAAAAGGGGAAAATGTAGACACCAATTTTTAGTACCCTTGTCCCCCATCCCGGTTCTCTCCCCTTCGTTATCACCTTGCCCATTCATTCCTCCCTTACTCTTCAAATTTCGATTTCCCTCATAAATACTTATCTCCCTCTTAAATACCATTTATTTTCTCTAATTCCCATTTTCTCTATGCTAATCCCATTTTAATCATATCATTATCCATCCTCCTTAATCCACCCCTAATCCCATTTAATCACCCATTAACCCATTCATTATCCTAATTACTCCCATAAATCCCCCATTTATTGTCCCTAAGATTCCCATTACACCCATTTAATACCCTCTTATCTTCCCACTACCTTTTATTCCCCCATTCACCATTAACCAACCAAAATAGCTAACCGCCACCTTTTAGATATTTTTAGCCCCTCTCCATCAAGTAAAACATCACCTCCACATCCCAAGTGGATGGTCATCACAGATCCGCCAACGACCCTATTAATATATCTCTACCCTCCTCTCAAAATTCTAAAAATCTTGAGTGTTTCTTCTATCTTGCAAGCTTGCTATGTTCTTTCTCTTCTCAGAGCTACAACCATCTACTTGGAGTTTTCTTAGAATATATTCAAGTTATCCATGGAGGTTTGAAGGTTTAAAGTTCTCTCATCCTTCTTTTTTGCTTCGTCACCTTTTTCTTCCAAGTCTCGAAGGTTTTCTTAGAGCTCTGTCGTTTCATCATCCTTTTTCTCGATCCTCTCAATACCCCTTTTCCCATCTATTAAGCTCATCAAAATATTGAATCCCGCCCGATCACCATCAACCTAGTCCATTCACCATCAACTTGATCAATATATTCTTCCGATCTACCTCCTTTTGCATCCTCTATGTTCCCCACCATCCCAACATCATATCCAACTCTTAGAGTAGGTTCCAGATATGTTTTCTACTTATATGTTGATCAGCTCGCAACATTCACCGTTAATTGTACCCGCGGTCTTGGGTCGCCATTGACGCAAGAAGGTTTGATTTTGTTTATCAACATTTACATTATCACACCTTTACTTCAACATCTCTATCATATTTTAGATCTCTTTTTCATATTGTTATATGCATCCTATTTATCCATTATCATTTATCAATAATTTTTTTATCAAAGTGGGTTGACATCCATCCCTAGGAAGTTATCACTTCTTAGGACTGACCTTGTTAGGAAACCCACCATCTTATCTACTAATCATTTTTGTGTTTATCTTCTCTTTGTTGTGCAGGTTATTGAGCTCACCACGGAGAGGATATTTTGTGCTGTATCTTCATCATCATCATCATCCCCATCAGGAGGTAGACTTAAACACTCCCATAGTTTATAAGTTTCTTGATTTATTGTATCCTTTCCGTTAAATCTAAAAGGAGCGGAAATATCATCAAACAACTATAATCAAACAAATAATGAAATAGGAGCTATAAGAGGTTATTTTGACTAATTAACTTCCAACATTAACCATTCAATATTATAATAACACATTAATACTTGCAAAATGTACATGATGTAATAAAAACTCACAAATACATGGGATTGAGTGCACTTAGTTGATTACATGTGATTTTGGGAAAATATGGGTGATGTAAATGCTTAAACAAGGTTATTTGGACCTAAGAATGCTTGAGATCAATCTGTGACTTCAAAATCGCTTGGGTAGGGACTGTAAAATAGCAGCAGGAACGTCAGTATATTTTTAGCCACTTTATATGGTTTTACACCTTCTCAAAAGTATGATCTATGACTTTCTAGGTTTTTCGCTTGTTTAATTCTCTTTGTTGCTCTCTATTGTCACACGTGAGCATACTGCGAGGGTATTAGAATACTCGCCCAATATTTCAAAACCTTAACCATGGATGAAGTATTGTAAAAAAACATTAATTGGATTGCGAAAACCCCCATGCACCACCGACGTCGGCACTACTCCGAGGAGGCCTCAAACCACACGTCATTCTCCACCTAGCATGTGATCTTTAGTTGTTTGTAATCATATTTGATATCCTTCCTTTGAAAATGTTTGACTTAAGTTTCTATCTTGTCAATCTACATGAGTGAGTGAGTTTGAGTGCTTGCAAATGGTGTTTCCTAATGAATGTATCGAGGTATTTGTAGAGTGTACAGAGATTTGGGTGCCTTTTTGCTATATTTTGCAATAGAAGTCCATAAGAGTGCTAGAGAGTGCTAGGTTACAAATGAGGTGAGTTTCAATTTCTTATATATATGCTTCCGAAGGTGATTTAAGTTACAAAGATTACTCGAGGAGGGTTAAGTCACCCAAAAATAATGTGTAATGTAAATTTTGGGGCCAAAGTGAGAAAGTTCAAATCCATACACTAGGGTCGAACCATACGGATGTTCTTGCCCTACCGTAGGTTTTTGACCTAAGAGGGATAACCTAAAGTATGAAGTTTAGAAGATGATAAGTGGAGTTTCTTGTTAGGTTTCATACATTCAATTCTTGAAAATCATCAACAAGTGAGTGTGTAAGAGTAATCAAGCTACACAAAATACCTAGGGATGCGCACCGTGATGAGAATTGGTAAAGTGTGTATACACCTAATTTTTCACTTTTCATCTTTCATACATATTATTAACAATTTCCTTTGTGTATATAAGGGTCACTGATGCATCTATTTCTAGAGTGGGGGTATTAAGGGGCCTTCCAAGAATGGGGAATTGTTATTCACGTACCCATTATGGGTTAGAGGACAGATACATGGAGAGTGTCGTTATTTGTTCTTGGCCTTAGTTTTCCATGCACTAGGTATCCTTATCTTCCTAGGTCTCATACATATCATATTCACAACTTATTGCTTGGATCTCATCACTTGGCATATTTTTTATCCATATCTATGATCTATGACACATTTCTTTTACTTTTCATGACACCTTACCTCTTTTTCAACATCTATGGCTGACACCATCTCTCATAGGCAATGGTTTTGGTGTTATATTTCTCTTGGCAATGCCATCACATGCATGTGATGGAATCCTATATATACCCTCACCTCATTTGACACTCATAAGAAAAGGAATCTAGAATCAATCAAGTTGCGATTAGCTATGCTCTTTGTGCCATCTTCGCATCCACTCACCTAGCTCTTCGCTCATCTTGCATATTACTTAAATTAGATTAGATACTCTTCCTCTTGGATGGTTGGTTGTATTATTAGGTCACCTATAGGTGAGTCTACGACATGAACGACGCTCCCATTTTCCACCTAATAGTGAATCTCTCTCAGCATACTACTTCTCTGGAGAGATAGATGCATCAATGACCACCCTACAGGTATAAGGTGAGTGCTCTAACCATTTTTCATCATTTTTCATAGATAAGTTCATTTACTTCTTCATTGTTCTATGTTAGCTTAGTATTTGATATGTTTGGATGCTAGTTAGCATAGTAATCTTATCCATTATCAGCTCCTTAGTTATCATTACTTTCATTTCAGCTTTCATTTATTGTTGATCCACACCCGTCCACATCCAGCTACTAATTTCTCGGCAGGTTCCTTCCTCTATCTTGATCATGGGCCTTGGAAACCCTAGGTTGACCTAGTGTAGGGATTACTACCCTCTATATATATGACCCTAGCACTCAATGTATCTCGTTTAAGTTCATCCCCTTGTGTGTCGGTGCATGTTTTTTCCTACTTGTTTCCTCGACACCCTTATAAAAAGGATGATTTAGGAGTGCATGTTATTGAGACACATTTTGGCCCGCATACATTCTCTCGTGAACCCGATGTGAATATTAAAGACATTTTGATTGATCATATCTCATTAAAACCATCCATCTTCAAATTTGAATTCATCTAAATACCCAAAACCCACAAAACCTCAAAACCCATCTGCGTGCATACCCTTGCCCTTGGGAAATATTTTCTATTTCTATTTTCTCATACGTGAATTCCTTCGACCCCTGTGTAAACTTTTATGTACGTTCGATTATGTTTAGTCTCCTAGATCTACTTTCGGATGCCTTCACCTATGTATATCCTTCATATAGTTGATTGTGTCTCAGAGACTTAATTTTCATGTCTTTTCTCACCATATTATCACTCTACCATGGAGTATCTGGACATGGGGTCTTATGACTCTGTTGTGAAAAATTTTCCGATACATATCCTCCACGAAGCTAAGTTTCCTTTTTTAAATGTACTATTGCACCATAGAAGCACCAAGAAGTAGCCTTCGCCCACCGCAATGGACCTCTTGAGGATGAGGAAGAAGAAAACTATAATGATGATACTTTTGACCATCCTCTTGAGATTTAGAAATTTCTATCTCGCTTCCTCAATAAAATGGAGAATCGTAATAAGTGCTTAGAAACACCTTCTAAAATTTGTTTCAAACAACTTCACCATAGGGCGTAACTGGGAAAACCGCTGAAATAGGTTCATATGAAAATGCCTCCAATTCTGACCCTACCAACCTCATTCTCCAACTCATTGAAAAAATGAGCCAACAACAATCTACTACGATAGCTCAATTTCTCCAAAATAAATCCAACATGGCGCAGCTTAGTCAACCCCTCAAATCAAATCTTTAGGCACCGCGCCCCTCCTTTTCCAAATGGGCCTAATGGGGTTCCCATCACTCAAACCCCCATTCAAAAAAAATTCTTGTGAATAGTCCAACAAGAGCCATCAAGACCCTACATTGCTAGTATGGATATTGGCGAAATTGCCCCATTTATCTCTTCTAATGGGTCTACTGATACCACCCTTCATATCAAGGCCTTTGGAAATATTTACAAAGAATTGAGGCCTCTCCCTATGCTCTCGCCACCGGGTATCTAACGACGTAATCTATGCCAAATCTCTCTAGGAATCTTCTAGGTGAATTGGTTGCTCCTTTACCACGACTTCATGCGCCTATAATAGACTCTACAACATCACATCTATGTTTTCGGTAGCCGCATGCACCTATGCGTACTCAATATCTCTTGAAGGCCATGGATTCCACACCCACTAAATGAAATGACCTCACTACGTCCCCAATTGATGTTGTTGTTGGATCCACCATCACTGTAGTATCTTGGACATCTAACATGAAGTCTAGGATCTCACGGTGAGCACTATCGATCGCCGAGTGCCACTCACCTCCATACGCTCTGCAAAACCAAAAACCGCCACATGTCACTAACAATATCACATATGTCTATCAAAATCATCTAACTAACATACTATCACTCATACCTAGTTTCTGGGTCTCTACAATGTTCTCATCATCTCCTAGACCGCCCAATACCTCCTCCACCTCATCATCATGACGAGGTATGGCTCCCACATACTGTGTCCACTTATCTCTCGGGCACCAAAATCATATCTCCTCATCATTGTGGTTTGGGATTTTGTCTTAGATGCACACGCATTTGAAATCCAAAAGGCGTCAAAATCCTCCGCTTGTTGTCATATCTTATGCTTTATAAGCCATTGTTTTGGCTTTCGGGATCTCCTTCCTATGGTATTGGGACATGATCCAACCTATGGCCCCGTATTTGTGGATCCTCCATCAAATTCCTCCTCCAAACCACTAATTTCTATGACCTGTGGTGGTCCTTAAGCATTACCATCATGCCTTTCTTGCCTCCGATAAGGTGTGCTCGTTTCCTATATCCTACAGGGTCAAATTTTTGGTACTCAGATATCTGCTCTTATATCCTCTCTAGCATGACGATGCTAGTATGGTGGAAATGGTGGTATCACCGCTAGAATTGGTCACCCAAAGTGTCTCGGGACTCTTCTCTCTATGTGGGTCTCCACCTAATAAACATAGTTTCACGTTACCTGTGTCATAGTATCCAAGAACTATGCCCTGGGCTAACTAGGCCACTGATCTACATTCCCTATGTAGGGTTTCCATATCACGTGACTGGTCCCATGTGTGTTAATGGACGATATACTTGAAGTGATATAACTATCAACCCCTACGCCCACCGAAGTACTCTTGGGGAATCTGTCATTGTTAATACATGTGGTGTCCTTGTCGCCCCTATACATAGGGAACCTCTCATAAATCCAGTCTTTCAATAAAATGATGGGTCCCATGAACCTCTCGGCCTCTACCTCTCACTCTATATAAATCATGTACTAGTTACACTTATATAGAGGTGCCCAAGTTAAATAGTAATCCATGATCAACCACGTCTTTGCACACTACTACCAAAAATAATGAGATGGATCCATATTCCTTCTAGCACACTATTTTTTCCACAATGATCCCTATAACTACCTTATAGATATCTAGAATCCTTTTTTCTCAGACCGTGCTGATTTGAACGCACAACATCCGCTCGTCATATCTATTACTCCTGTAGCCCATATGGTCAATGTTCTTTGCTCTACAACATCAAGTTTCGTGTCAAAATACATGTGGGTACCTCCAATTAGTAATCCCGTGATCCCATGTATGTCCTCTAAATTCAATGCCATCTCCATCATCCCTTGTCCTATCCACTATGGAAAGGTGTTCAACCGGGTCTCCCACACATCCAAAACTATCTCGTAACAAATCCATGTCCAAGGGTATCATGGGCATCTATATGATGCCCCCAAATCCCCAACGCTATAATTGGGAAACCTCTTGCCTATGATAATATGGAAATCATCACACTAATACATGATACATATATGCTCCGCTTACAAAGCGGATCCTACGCTTCTACCTACATCCCCAAAATCATATCAAGAAAACATCATACCTCTACCAAATCAATTTTTGAGTGAAAAATCAAAGCATGCAACCTATATTATCTTATTTCCTACACCATTGGCCCCTAGAATATGGCATCGGCCCTTCAGAGATGCCATCAACCCTCTAGCTCCCTTTTTCCCCATACCGATGCCATCCATCCATCCCTCATGTTCCAAAGGGGGTCATGACGTCACAAAATCATGGCCGTGACTTTCAAAAATTGACTTTCCAAAACCGACAAAACAACAAAATGAAAATTGAATCCCTCCTGCACCCACTTAAATTTCGTCCTTACCTACCCCATGACATAATTTTTGACAAGAATGAGGCACTAACGAATCCGAAAAAGTAAAAAGACTAAATAGTACCTAATATACTCAACGTAATTAAATGCGACGACTTACTTGTGGTTGTGCTCCGCCACATGCTATGCCTCATCGTCCTCCATCACCACCTCATACTCATGCCATGATGTCAAAAATACACTCCAAAGTTAGAATTTTAGAGCTCGGTTTTCTCATTCCAAAATAACAATAAGCAAATCAAAATCAAAATCACTATATAAAACCCACAATTTCTATTCAAAATCAATTACGATCAACCGCAATCTTCTAGTGACTATTATTTTCGCTCCCAAACTCCGCAACACGTGTTGTTCGTTACTTTATGACCATAATCTCATACCATTTGTTTTGCTCTATTAGACGACTACTTTCGATGATCTTCGATTTTGACCTTTTTTACACCATATCATCACAACATCTCAACATCACGATAACACAACATATGTTCCATGGGCCCTCGCTAGGTGATTTATGTCTTATTTTATTGATGATCCTCTAGTATTTCCTTTCATTTTTTCTTCTCCAAGGTTATTGTAGCATGGATTGTGTTCGCGTGTGGTAGAGACGAGCTTCACTATTAGGTACGCATTGGTGGGTATATTTCATTTTAGCTAGTCCTTTTAGCATTTATTTCAGTACTTACTTTCAATATCGGTGTTATAGACTGTCTTTTTCCATTGACCACCCCATGTTTCACTATTGCGACATGCGGTGATCAACAGTTGGGGCATATGTATACACCTAATTTTTCACTTTTCATCTTTCATACTTATTACTAACAATTTCCTTTGTGCAGATAAGGGTCATTGATGCATCTATTTATATAGTGGGTGCCTTAAAGGGCTTGTCGGGAATGGGGAATGGGGAATGGTTATTCATGTAACCATTATGGGTTAGAGACAATACACGGAGAGAGTTTTGTTATTTGGTCTTGGCCTTAGTTTTCCTTGCACTAGGTATCCTTGTCTTCCTAGGTCTCATGCACATCACATTCACAACTTCTTGCTTGCATCTCATCACTTGGCATCTTGTTTATCCATATCCATGATCTACAACACCTTTCTTTAATTTTTCAAGATACCTTATCTATTTTCAAGCATCTATGGCCGACACCATCACCCATGGGCAATGGTGTCGGTGTTGTATTTCCCTTGGCCAATGCCATTGCCCACGGGTGATGGCGTCCTATATATACCCTCACCTCATTTGACACTCATAAGAAAAGGAATCCATAATCATTCGGACTATTATTAGTTATGCTCTTTTGTGCCATCTTCGCATTGACTCGCGTAGCTCTTGGTTCATCTTACATCTTTCTTAGATTGCATTGAATACTCTTCTTCTTGGATGGTTACTTGCACTATTAGGTCACTTATAGTGAGTCTAGGATAGGAACAATGTTCCCCTTCTCCACCTAATAGTGAATCTCTCTTAGCATGTTGATTCTTTGGAGAGATAGGTGCATCGGTGACCACCCTACAAGTACAAGGTGAGTTCTCTAACCATTTTTCATCATTTTCCATAGATAAGTTTATTTACTTCTCCATTGTTCTATGTTAGCTTAGTATTGGATATGTTTGGATGCTATTTAGCATAATACTCTTATCCATTATTAGCTCCTTAGTTATCATTACTTTCATTTCAGTTTCATTTATTTTTATTCATACCTCTCCACATCCAATTACCGATATCTCAATAGGGTTCCTTCCTCTATCTTGACTGTGCCTTGGAAACCCTAGGTTGACCTAGTGTAGGGATTACCACCCTCTAGATATGCAATGCTAGTGCTCAATGTGGCTCCTTTAAGTCTATCCCCTTGTGTTTTGGTACATTTGCATTTTCTACTCATTGCCTCGATACCCTTGTAGAATGAATGATTTAGGAGTGCGTGTTATTGAGACACATTTTGTCCCGCATAAAAACTACACTTTTTTGAGTAAGAGAGCAATGTCAAGACAAGTAATGTCAAAGGGTAGAATTATGAAATTTTATTGTTTACATTTTCCTCCCCGTAGGTATGAAATGAAATTACATGTTTAAAGGAAAAGATACCTCAAAGATGTAGACACACTTTGTCTTCACTCAATGTTTATTTTGCAAGATCCTATTGTATTGGTGTTGGAAATCTTCATGAGGAATCATGCGAACACAGAGTGTATTCAATGTCCATCATAAAGAATTAAAATTTAAATTGAATGAAAAAATGTAATGTAAATGAAATATGAAATCAGAATATAGTAAAATAAAGATATGTAAAACATGGAAGGAGAACACCTTTTTTTTGCGGAGGGGAGAGTTTCGCATTCTTAGCTTGTACTTGGTGTTTTAGATTGTTGAACTTTGTCGAAGGATTGGGGGTGATAAGTCCCCAATTGTGTTGAGGAGATGCCAAGTATTAGGTGTATGGAACCCAACACACGAATGTTGAAAAGAGAAGAAGAATGAGGAGCCGAAGTACCTCGTGAAGGAAGAAGACCATGCATCAAAGTCATTCAACAACTCTAATATCTTCCCCTTTAGGTGTAAGAGGAGAGGAAGGATTTCCTACAAATAACTTATTTGTTTTTCTACCTTCCATAACCCCACATATTGAATTGATGCACTGGATCTAGGGCCAATTTCACAAATTAGATCACACAAGATAAACGAGAATGAATTGCCCCAAGATTCTCCCTATGTGCCACAAAACCGAGTAGAACTGAAATGTGTTGAAATGTAGCCGGAAAAGGAGACTCATACCCCCAATATCCTTGAAACTGAAATGGGGTGTTGTGGAGAAGAAGGAATGAAACCTTTCTTGCCACTTGAAACTAATCTAAATTGAATGATCTGAGTTTGAAATTGTGCCCAAAACATGTACCTAAAGGTGATAATCAAACGCTAAGAAAATTATGATAACTACCCCTAGGGAAAAACCATAGAAACGGTTTAGGAATGTCTATATGTTGTTGACCGTAATGTAGGTTTTTGACCCTAAGCTTGATTTTTTAATTTTTGTATTTGATGTTGTTTTTAAGTAATTTTTTCTGTTCTTTCCGTGTCTCGATCTCATAATTTTTGTGTGTTTGTTGTAGGTGTAGAATATACTCGGATGAATGTCCCCTCTTTTGACATGCGTGTGAGAAATAATTTGAGCTTGTGGATCTAAAAACATGTGTAACCATGTCTAATAAGTCTAATAATTTGCGTAGAAAACACATGAAGGGTTGATGTGGTGGCCACCAAGAAGAACATGTGCCCGTAAAGAGGATGCGCATGGTGGAGACCATGACACACAACAAGAGCAACAATAGCAATAAGAATAATAGTAGAAACAATGTCAATAAGATAACTAGTAGTAATCAACAATAGTAATGCATATGTAAGTGAAAATATAATAGTGCAAACAATGTCATGCAAAAGGTTTAACTTCGGAAAACATAGGACACTCAAAATTTCGTAAGACAATCAAGGCCCTTGGTCCTACAAACAAGATATGCAATATCACACAAGAAAGGCATGATGCCAAAAACAAGGCCCATAGGCCACAATCACAAGAATAACACATAAGTAACTACACACACAACTTAACAAGTATGTATAGAAAACAAGAGTATCATAATGTGATGAAATGATATAGCAAGTGATATAGAAGAGCATATGAAACCAAAATATTTCAACACCACACAAGACACATGTGTTAGTCATGTTAGCTCAAAAGATAGAAAATACATGGTGTATATAATCAAGCGTAATGAGGAAGTGAAAAAGTATTATAATGAAATAATAACACTTGGTTTGTGTGGAGGGATGCCCCCAGAAGAAGTATGTAAGGAACCTTAATAGATGTCATAAGGATGTATCAATATGTATGTCCTACATCAAGCTCAATATAACATGTGAATGCATGTGTGTAAAAAAATGTTATCTATCAAACCAAAAGGATAAACAACATATATAATGTAAAGTGCAAATAATGTATGCTAGAGAAACAGGTCATGATCTTTGAGTTTTTAAAATATGTGAATGTTTTTCCTTTTTGTGATTAAATCGACGTTTTTGGAATTTTCTAGTGCATGGCTATGTACAAAAGAAAGGGATAGGATGAAAGTTGTCCGATGATAACCTCCAAAGGAGGTGAATCAACTGATGCAGATGATGGCTACCCATACCTCGTATGTATCAAACAATGTGACTCAAGTGTTAATAGAACAGTTGTAGTAATATGTGCCAAAGAGGGCCTAGAAGAAGAGCAATGTATAGTAGTGCAATGGCCAGTATATGGTGTATGATATTTGTATGTTGGACTAGAAGAATGAGCATGCCTTGAAGACCGATGAGGAGATGTAGAGTGACATGGGGCAATAAAGGATCAACAGGGAATCCTATGAGAATGTAAGCCACTAGAGACAATATGTGTGGATGAAGTGTTAGTCGAGAGGTCAAGAAAGACTATAGATATGTTAATCAATATGTGCAACCAAAGGCCCAATGGAAGACCTAGGAGGACTAGAGCTATGTGAATCATTATATGAATCCAAGGACCTATCAAATGATCAAATGAGCTTATACATATGTAATAACTTAGCTTCGTGCTCTTTTAGTGTATAACATAGATGGTCAAATGATCTAAATTTGTTAAACATGACCGATTCTTGTAAAGGAGGAAGTAGGATTTGTGTAAAAAGATCTTGCAAGTCACTATCAACTAGGAGATTATTCATCTTGGTAAGCATGGTCCAATAATGTAAGACATAATCATTGATATGTTCATCAAATCCTCATGAGCTTGGACATTTGTGCATAATAAACCTTATCTCCAATGTTGATAGTAAATTGGCGTAAAAATTGATTTTCCAATGTGGTGAAAGAATGCATAGAATATGTGAGGAGATACATTGTAATGCAAAGTCCTTAAGACTCCTAGGGAATAACTTGGTAAGTAAAATTTTTAATAAGATTGCACTCAAGTAATTGTTTTAGGAAAACATTAGGAGGACATGGTAAATGTGTAAACCGTTAGCGAGCGGGTTGTAATTGTAGCTTTGTAGGCTAATTAATAGCATTTACAAGTTGTCTTTGAGAGGAGCCTTAGCATCATTGGTCTTTCCCTTAAATGTAAATTTACTTTGAGCTTTAGCATGAGATGGATTAGGAGTGCTAACAACATGCTTGAGCTTGTTCATATGAGCTTCGTGCTCTTTTAGTGTATGACATAGATGGTCAAATGATCTAAATTTGTTGAACATGACTAATTCTTGTAAAGGATGGAGTAGGCTTTGTGTAAAAAGATCTTGTAGGTCAATATCAGCTAGGAGATTATTCATCTTAGTAGGCATGGTCAAATAATGTCGACATAATCATTGATATGTCCATCAATTCCTCGTAACTTGGACATTTGTGCATAAAAACCGTATCTCCAATCTTGATATCAAAGGTATAAAAATTGATTTTCTAATATGGTGAAAGAACGCACAAAATGTGTGAGGAGATACATTGTAATGTAAATCCCTTAAGACTCCTAGGGAATAACTTGGTAAGCAAGATGTCATAAGAGGCATAATCAATGCAAGCCACATGAAATGATTTAAGATGTTCCACAGATCACCTTTGTTGTCATAGATAGGAAGCTTAGGTGCAAAAAGACCAAAAGGCGGAGAGTAAGAGGCCACTTTAGGAGCTAGTGGATTATGTAAGAATTGGGCCGAGTCCATAGCATGAAGAGAAGTGGACACCTTTTGTTGTAATTGTAAGATTTGAGCTTGTAACATGTGAACAATGGTTTCAAGAGCTTGTGTGCTAGATGAAGAAGCATGTGAACCATTAGAGATGGGAGGTGTAGTAGCAATATTGGTTGTAAGAATAGGCATAGAGACATTTTGCATTGGCATGTTCGGTGACCCCGAGAATGTGGGTACCGTAGATGTAGGAATAATAGATGTTGGTGTGATGAGAGAAGGTTGAGGCATGCCCAAAAGAGAAGCCTCATTAGATGGCTAGTCACGAGTAGGCTTAGCAGTAAGAGGAATTTTGATAATAGGCTCAATGTGATGAGGATCCTCATGAAGATTAGCACAAAAATTAGATAGAAGTGTAAGTTGGTTTTGGTCTCCATCATTGTCATTATCATCATAAGAATGCTCACTATGGGTTTCAATATCAGGTTGTGGGACCTCATGAACAGTGTCGAGGATAGATGGAAAAATAGAAACCCTAGGGCAACAAAGGCCAATGTGCAATTTTCGAGTCAAGTTCACCAAATGTTTTCACCGTTTTTATGGTTTGATTAGAGTTTTAAAACTATAATCAAACAAAGAATGAAATGGGAACTATATGGGGATATTCTAACTAATTAACTTCCAACATTAACAATATCAGAATAACACATTAATAATTGCAACAAATGACATGATGAAATAAAAACTCACGAATACATAGGATTGAGTGCACTTAGTTTATTAAAGGTGATTTTGGGCAATTCTAGGTGATATGGATGTTGAAACAAGTCTATCTGGGCCTGAGAATGCTTTGGAATTAAAATTGTGACTTGAGAAACTTCCTAGGCATGACCCTATAGTAAGGGCAAGAACATCTGTATGGTCTTGACATCTTTGTACAATTTTACACCTTTCGTAACTATGGTCTATGACTTTCTGGGTTTGTCGCCTCTCGATTCTCTTTGTCGATCACTATCGAGCACACCGAGAGGGTCTCTAAATACCCTGCTCAATCTTTCAAAACCCTAACCATGGATGAAGTCCTACAAAACAAACATTAGTTGGGTTATGGGGCACCCTTGTGCACCGCCGACGTTGCACTACTCCGAAGAGGCCTCAAACCACATGTCATTCTCCACCTAGCATGTGATATATAGTTGTAGTGCAATTAGATTTGACATCCTTCCTTTGACAATGCTTGACTTGAGTTTCTCTCTTATCAATCTACTTGAGTGACTTTGAGTGCTTGCAAATGTGGGAAGCAAATCCCCTAGACCTAGTGGGAAGCTTCAAACTTGTATATAGTGTTTCCCTAATGAATGTGCCGAGGTATTTGTAGAGTGTGAGGAATTTTGGGTGCCTTGTGTGCTAGCTTTTAAAATAGCATTCCACAAGAGTGCTAGAGAGCGTCAGCTTACAAATGAGGTGAGTTTCACTTGCTTATATATGCTTCCGAATAAGTTACAAGGTCAACTCGAGGAGTAAGTGACCCAAAGAATAATTTGAAACAAAAAGTTTGGGACTAAAATGAGCAAGGTCAAAACCTTATACTAAGGTCAAGACCATATAAACATTCTTGCCCCTACTATATGTTTTTGAACCAGGGAGGGATAGCCCAAGTGTGAAGTTTGAAAGTGACAAATGGATTTTCTTGTTGGGTTTTTATGCAATCAATTCTTAGAAACTATCAACAGATGAGTGTGTAAGAGCAAGCAAGATAGACAAGAGACCTAGGGGTATACCGAATGAGAATGGGTAAATTGCACTTGTTTGGGTAAGAGAGCAATGTCAAAACTAGCAAAGTGTCAAATATTAGAATTATCAAATTTGAGTATCCACCATATAAACTATGTTTTAATCAAAAATGAAATGTTCATACAACTAAGTGCTTTGCAACTAATCTATAAACATTTTACATGTTCAAATTGTGTAATGCACTAATAGGCATATTTAAAATTAAAAAACACTCGTTGATAGCATTCTCCCATAACTAACAATTTAATCTTAAAGATTAATTCCCCTTAATAGTGCACTTCCTTAAATAGTGTTAAATTTTCTCGAAACCTTTTGTTCAACAAAGCCTTCTACATTTACCACCTCCAAAGTGAAAAGGCTAACTCCTATATCACACAACCATACACTATTGTTATCATAGTGAGCCTTATAGTGTTATTCGAGGGGAATTGGTGTTGCAATTAATGTACATAAAATGGATGCGATGGGTAAGAAAAGTTATTTTACATGCATTAGATTACTAGTAGGAGATCGAACATGGAAAACTATTGTGGCAGCTCTACTTTTTTAAGAGCTTCAAGTGATGTTCACACCCCTTTTTGGAATACGATGGAAATGTCCCCATTTTGTTTAGTACTACCTCTTAAGCTTTGGCATTTCATTGTAACATTATGAAGAATTTTTCTCCCTACTCTCAATCTTTTATTTATATCTCCAATATATGGTACATACAAGGGCTTGAAGTTGTGATTACATGTTAATTGGCCAAATTCTTGTGAATTGTATACTTCTTTAACTCATATTATCCGGATGTTATAAGATGGTTTGTAGTCTTCACCTTCTTTCTCTTTGTAGGGAGTAAAGCATTTCACATGCAACTCCATTGTCACTTTGGACTCACTTTCCTCCCACTATATGGGTAGTGGGGACACCACACACACATTTAGAAAGTTGGCTAAGATAATGATTGAAGTTACTTTATAATTCGCTTTCTTCTCTAATTCACTATTAAAAGAGTATATAGGTCTCTTCTACTACTGTTTTAAAGAATTTTTCTCAAAGGCTTTTAAGATTTCTAGGGATACTCTCTTCGTGGAGTAAGTTTTATGTACAATATCTAATCCTATAATCATGGTGGGTCATCTTTCAAGAACATGCTGTTTTCTTCCCATAAAACAATTTCCGTATTGACAAATCTTTATGGTTTATATTAATTTAATTGCATACTATTTATTTATGATTCATTATTTTAATTATTTTAATAGTTCATTTAAGAATTATTTCTTTCAGCATATAAAATACTTTCAAGTCAAAAATAGTTTTTATTTTGACCCAAGCATCGAATAAATAACTAGTCTAACATTTTAACAAGAAATAGCAATTATTGCATCATACTCAATCACAAGTGTAATATATATAGAGTAAGAGACTAGCTAACTTCTCATCTTAAACATGAGTTAATATTATTGTAAGTATTTTTCAATTTGAATATGAATAATACTCAATGTCCCGTAGAATATTGGTAAAACAATAGGAAATTATTACATTTAGAGTGATAAAAATATCAAAAATTTTGAAGGTCCATATTTTCCGACCTTTAGCTTAACCAAGTTAGTTCAAGCATCAAATAACTAGTCTAATATTTTAAGAAGAAATAGCAAATTTTGCATTAGATTCAATCACATGCCTAATATATCTACAGCGAGCAAAGGGCCAGCTAATTTCTCAATTTACACATGAGTTCATATTTGTTTAAGTATTGCTCAATTCGAGCATGAAAAATAGAAAATTAATACATTTAAAGCATTAAAAACATCAATAAAAAATAAAAATTGCCTTCTTTAACTTGATGCCAAAGTTTGAGGGTAATTCATTCCACCAAAGTCGCCCAGGCACAATCCCCACTTCCTTTTTTGGTGTCCAGGTCATTAAACTTGAAAATAATTGAATCCTGGTAAACTCTTTACGAGTCTAACAATTTCACCAATTACAGTCGGATAGAATTGATCCCTGGTGAACTCTTTATAAGTCTAACAACTTCACCAATAAACCAACGATCAATTGACAATAACTTTCGTTTTCAACATCCAATAAAAACTAAAACAAAGAAAATGTTATTCAGTCCACTCAAAAAAGGCATTGCAAATTTAGATTTTGCAATGTATCAAAAACGCAGTAAAAGTAAGTATAAGACGGAACAATTGAAATGAAGTATATAAAATGAAAGTGGAGAACAAAATTGCACCAGTGTCATATAAAATGTTTCTTAGACATGTCAACAATGTAAGTAACAAAGCATTACAAGTGAGCACGGAAGAGCATGCGAAGAAACAAACAGACAAAGCTCGACATATAGACCACGCGCTCTACGTTTTTTTATCAAGTATGTATTTATATTTTTGTTTTATACACACGTGGATGCCTCCACAAAAACTGTTGCCACCGAATCATCACTAGAGATACCCTCAATATTCAGAACTGGGGTTCAACTCTTGGCCACCCTAGAGACTATCTTCTATTTCATCTCTCAGTTTCCTTTTGCCCAGCTTCCCTGGCTGTTATGAGTATGGTCGTCTTGGTGTAGAGGCACTGATTATCAGTCAATTTACTTTCTGCCTGCTTATGTTTATCCTTCATGCAGTTTTAACAATTTTTAGGCCTCTGTTCTGAGATCTTTCAATTTGGTTGGTTATTTCTTTCTCCGTGAGTGTAGTAGCTCTTCTTCAACAGAAACTATATTACACTTTCCGATAAAATTATAACTGTGAATGAGTTCTATTGCTTTGGCAGTCCAAGCAGCACTCAAGGCATCTAGGTCTCCCCTTTCAGCAGTAAGATTAGCTTGGTAAATTTAAAGCATCTTATTTGGTGGATGAAGAATCTCCGTCTTGTCTCGGTCATCTTTCAGGTTCTGTTTTAGTGTTCCATGCATCTTGACCTGATTCTGAAAACCTTACGGCTAATGAATCTTTTGGTGCCTGTTCTTGCCTGGCCTGATCTCATATGGGAAGATGGGTATTGTTCTTGCCTGGCCTGATCACATATGGGAAGATGGGTATTATTGCATACTTATAGTCCTAACTATAATTCTGATTGAGATTCCTACTCGCCATGACAGAATCAAATGTCTGTTTTTCAATATGCACTAATAAATAAACCTATACCTCGCAGTGAGTGGAAACATTGTAAAAGGGAAACGGGTTATATTTGATCAACTTTTACAAAAAAATTAAAGCTAAATGTCACATTAGAAGCCCAATCTAGATATTGAGGAAAAGGGAAGGAGTAAATCAATTCCATCAAGCAGACTCTTGTAAGTTCTTTTATTTATTCGTAACAAGGTAATTGCATGTCTAAGTTTACTTCATGGGGATTTCAGAGCTCTATGTCCACCAGGGTTGGAAACTGGGTCATTTCAATGATGGACCCCTATCTTCCCACCAGACAATTCTTCCCAATTTTGACGACTACAACCATTTAAGTGATACAAATTCAATAAGAAGAGTGATGTATGATCATCAATATAAGAAGTTTTAGAAGAAAATATTGTCTGTTAAGCTGTCAGAAACATAAAGGAAAAAATGGATAGCATTGATGACTTCAATAGACTCCAACGTACATACTACTACTTCTTGCTAATGCGCAATCACACATAATGAAGTCTATGAAGGTCAACCACAGATAGTCCAGACAAATGTTAAAAAGATGGCATCCTAAGAAAACACGCCATGATATTCAATCTTTCAAGCATGATACATAACACTGGGTCTATATTACATTAAAAACAACTGTCAAATCCATCTATTCTTCTTGTCCAACAAAAATATATAATAAGATCATTTCCCAGTATTGAATTACCACAGGAGACCGATGAAGTCCTGAAAGAAATCAAAGAAACCTAGTACACAGGCAGAAATTCATAACAACATTTATCGTCAACATGCGAAACAGAACTAACCAAGGCACACTTGATAAAAAAAGCTGTGCAAAATATGAGACACAGATTGAAGAACAAACTTCATTTTGCTTCATGCAATTCTAAAAGCAACATAAGAGAACTACAATATAGTCGAAAAAATAAAAGTAGGGAAACATGGTGCAGCCATAAAACGATGCCATTCATTCAAACTTTGTACTAAAGACCAGATGTTTGCAAAAATCGAGTGAAGCCCTCAAGAATTTGATAAATTCTTATCCTCCAAACTATTCAAGTTGAAGTTTGACATTTTTCATGACGGTTTCCTTGAAAAATTCCTCTTGTTATATATATGTAATTGAAAAATCCTTTGCAGTTTGACAAAAACAAAGCATCAAAAACGTTACAGCCTTAGTTATTTGAATACCAGTTGAGAGCCACCTGTAATATGTAAAAGGAATACCGAACCAACAATAATTTCTGACATCTTGCTTTATCTCTTTACAATACTTGCAAACTGAAGTTTTTAGAACACATCAGGGTGAAAGCGCCCAGGAATGGAGTTACTCTCTCTTGAGCCTGACGAAGGTGCAGCGTCAGAGCATAATTATTTACCTATACACAAAAAGATAACATTAAAGAATGCACATACAAACATTCAAGCTCCACTTTTCCTTAAATCTTCTGCAATATGAAATGTAAGGGTTAATATTTGCTTGCACCTCCAATGTCCTTAGCTGTTCCTGGTACTGTGATAAAAGTTGCTTCAGATTATGCAATTCGCGCCCCCTTTCCTCGTGCTCTTTTTGACGCTCATGCTGTATTGTTACAGCTCGCTTAAGGATGCCATTATCACGAAATAGGCCTTCGACTTGCTGCTTTAGCAACATATTTTCCTACAGTTGGTTGGATGGGAGAACAAGGAATCAACAATGGGAAAAGGATATTACAATAATCAATAACTCACGGGAATGTTGAGAATCCTAATCATAATATGCAAATGTGGAAAAATTTATAGAGCAATACCTTCTGTAAGTTTTCAACTATAGAACCTGTGCGAGAAACAACAGCATTTTCAAGTGCTTCCAATGCTCTGGAAGCACGTATTCTGGCATCATCCATATCGGATGCATTCTGCATCTCTTGCAAAAGGAGCTCCACCCAGTCAGAACCACTAGCTGGAACAGCTGTAGCAGACCCTCCTATATTGTTGTTAATAATTGGCCCTTCAACATGAAGGTGAATTCCTTGGTTTGCTGGATGCCATAGTTACAACATTACAGGAGAAAATTAGTGACTTCAATAGTTGTTTCCACATAATCAGTATTAATTGTGAGCACCTTTAGTTTAGTGCATCATTGAGATTAAAACCAAATTCTATCCAAAACCCCATATCAGTTACAGTTGTGATAAAAACCAAATGGTCAAGCACATGATCAAAAGATCAACTGGTTGAAAAGGATTATCACAGCTCTGACATCTCTAGACATACTTTTAAAACTCAAAATGTAAGGAATAATGTTCATTTCTTACGTACAAGTTATTTTTCCCACAACATACACCTTATCAGGTTAGGAAGGAATGCAATGACAAAGTGAAACATAAATGCCCACTTCATATCATTTCCCAGTAGCCTAAGAAAAACATTCACTAAGCCAGAGGCAGAGATAAGGATCTACCAACCTATGATTATCTTGCTACTGTCACATTTTACATTGCATTCAAATTTCTAGTATCTTTTGCTTCTGATTGTTTAGCACCACACAATTGTACACTGAAGCCAATTAAAGAGTGAATAAAGCAAAATACTTCTTAGTACTTACAACCCAGATATACAAATTTATATGGAAACCCAACAACATACTTTAAATACATTTCAAAAGCATTTAAGCCTCAAAGATGTTGCGGCCTTGGAGACCATAACTTCCATATAGTCCAGAGGGGGTAACGAGCCAGGTGAAATGTACAAATAAAATTAAGCTGTATTTTCTTAAATCTTTCCTTAAATTAAGGTCAGTTTTTGATCTATGATTGATACCCCATAAATTCCACATAGAGGGGTAATCAGCAGGGGAAATGTACAAGTAAAATAAAGCTGTATTTTCTTAAATATTTCCATAAATTAAGGTCATTTTTTAATTTATGATTGCATCCCATTTTTGTAATATATCAAAAAGATTGATAGAGATCTCTTTTTTCAATATAAATTGATAGAAATATATTTTTCAATAAACACCTTTTTCCAAAAAAATGATTAAAAATTTATCTTTTATACTGTGTGCCTGATCAGATCATTTGGGTCATGTAGAAACAAGGTTCAAATATTTCAGTTGGTTAGGATGTCTCAGCTGAGAATCAGTAAGTTTCAATAGTTGTTTCCACATGATCAGTATTAAATGTCAGTACCTTCAGATTTGAGCATCATTGAGATTAAAACTAAATTCTATCCAAAACTCCATAGCAGTTGGTCATGATAAAAACCTAAGGGTCAAGCACATGATCAAAAGATCGACTGCTGGAAACAGATTATCACAGCTCTGACATCACTAGACGCATTTTCACGCTCAAAATGTAAGGAATGATGTTCATTTTATACATATTAGTTCATTTGCCAGCAACATGCACCTTATCAGGTTAGCAGGGAATGTTACGACGAACTCTAACATAAATGCCCCTTCATGTCATTTTCCTGTGGCCTAAGTAAAACATTCGCTAACCCGGAGGCAGATACAATGGTGCAGGCATCCATCTGCATGTGTGCCTTGGGACCCTGTGAGTGGTTTTCCCACCCTTGATCTCACACACACAGTTGCACAGCGGAATGAGAATGCAGATTTCATTATATAATAGAGACTATACACAGTATAATGAACTCCGCAATTTACAATCTAGAACACTCAGCTCTCATGGAGTCCACAGTTCTCCATCCAAAGGCTAGAGGCCTTTCCCTCATAAATCCAGCAGCATTTGTCTATGTCCAGAGAGAAGCCTCAAATTAAGCCCTTCTGCTGTTATTTATAGCACTCTGATTGGGCCTTGGGCATGTTCCCTAAGCATCCGCTAGATCATCAGCAGTGATGGCAAGGTACATCATATCCTGCCAGCTCACACAATCCACAGGCAGCTAGCTGCATTGTCACCTCCTTACTGATTTGGCCAAGTGCCCATTGCTCAGCATGTTGTTCTTGCCACCGCATCAGTCTGCCTTCAAAGGCTAGATGTCTAGACATCGGTGACCCTGACAGATTGACAGGTCCTCGGTTTGTGTGCATCCAACGCCTTATCCTACTGTAGCCCCAATTTTCCCCATTGTGTGAGCCCTTGATCATAACTTGGAATTAGGGCTCGTGCACGTTGTCACCTCTTGTGTTGTCATACGCTCCAGCACACTTGTCTTCATTCCTTTGCTCTCTTGCGCCTCAGCTTTATTTTACTTGCACACACCTCCGCACTTACAACTTTCCAAAAACTTGCTAACTCCAGGCATTTCATGCCTTGCATTCATAGACTTCAAACTATTGCACGTCGGACTGTCGTGCACCAGTAAAGTTAACTTATTTCTCAATGGACTCTGACCTTGTTTTTGGTTAATGCCAATTCCCGTTCGCTTGGGATGCTCTTGCATTAGACTTCCCAAGTAATTTGAAATGTGAGCTCCTGCTCAAAAGTAGGGTTGAGTGATTAAACCACCCTTCATGTTGGCTGCCAGGGCTCAGCATTCCCCTCAGTTTGGTTTTCCTTGGCAGGCGTGCTCTTGCACTCCTCATTCCTTGGACCTCCCTTGGGTCTCCTCAGTCTGCTTTCTCTCTCCCCTCTTTTCTTATTCTCTCCATCTTCTCCTTTGTGAGTTTGCACTCACCACTCCTTTACTCTCATCTCCTTGCCTTTCACCTTTCCTCTTGCAAGTCTGCACTCGCCTTTGTCTGTCCACCTCCTCCAAGTGCCGACAGCACTTCTTCTCGCCTCCTTCCCTTTGCCTTCCGTGTGCCTTTCTACACCTTCTTCCAAATGTTCATTGTTGGACATTCCCTGGTACCTCCTCCGGGCCTTCTCTTTCTCCTATCTGTAGTACTCCTGCAGTTCTCCTTCCTTTGCACCTTCCTTCTCGGTGCACTTGGGGCTGATAACTCCTTCAGCCACATCTTCCTTCCTTCTACTCTCCCTCAATCAGTTTCAGCCTAATCCTTCTCCTGTCGTTCCTCTCAGTCTCCTTTGTTTCGACAAACAGATTTGCACTCCACTTGTCAACTTCATGTTGACCTCTTCTTCCCCTCTTCTACATCTCTTCTGCAAACTGCACACAATCGTGGACTTGTCCACTTTCCTTCTCCTCCAATCTTTCGTGTTCCATTGTGACACATTGATTTTGTTGTCTCTGAGACAACCTAGGCTTAGCTACAGGTTGATGCCTCCTCATCACTTCCCCAACTTATCCCACCCATGCAATGAAAATCGCTTCTCCTTGTCTCATGTTAGCTTCGCATCAACTTGTGCATGGCTCCTTCCTTGGTGCAGTATCCTACATTTCCACTTCATGGGCGCATCTTTGTCCTTTGCCTCCAAGGTAGATGATATTCCTCATTTTTTCCTCTATACATCACTTTCGCACGTCTTTGCAATGGTCTTCAAGACAACCCCTTCTTTTAACTTTAGGTCGCTCCTCTACTCAGTGCACTAAAGGTCCTACCCTTACACGCACCTCATGACTTAGTCATTTTGTCAATTGTCTCCTATTCGGCAATCTGTCACACGCAGCTCATGACTTAGTCATTTCTACTACCCCCTTCAGTGATCTATCAATTTCACGTTGCAACTACCAACAAGAATCTTGTCCGTTGCAGACAACGGTCCTCAAACAATTATTGCTCTATCACTCTTTTGATGATTGTTGCGCAATAATCCCTTTGCTTGATGAAATTCAACTTCCCATCCTTTGTGAGCACAAGAACACTTGGCACCTTTCCCGCTAACTACCTCCCGTTCAGCATCTATCAACTCCATGCACTACGTCAACCTCCTCTTTTCCTTACTTTTGCAGTTGCCTCCTGTTTGGCAATTTGTCAACGTGGTTGCACTACGTTGCAACTTCCTCATCCTTACACTCCTGCTAACTGCCTCCTATTTGGCGACCTATCAATATCATGGCCATGTGTAGAAACTTCATCTACTATCAGTGCGTAAGACATGTTGTGCTTCTATCAATTTCATGTTGACCTTCTCTCCTTCCTCCCTCGTTGGCATGCGTTCCAACACTTCGCCAACTTTCTTCATTGATTGCCTCTTGTTCGATGTTCTCCGACTCTTAGTTGCGCTCGGTGGCAACTATCCTTCCTTCTCTTCTTCCACGCGCAAACATTGCTCCACTTGCCAAGAGTCCTACTCCCCGTCCTTCGGTGTGCCTCTTTGCGTCTCTGCTTTAGCTACCTCGCATTTGGCTAGTTCTTAACCTTTGGTTCCTCCAGGATAACTTCTTCATGCACACAAGAACACTTGTGCCTCCTTTCCTTAACAACTCTTCTTTGTTGCCGCACTCATGTCCCGACTTGTGTGGGCAATATTCAACTTGCCTACACACCTATGACTACGAGGTGCAATCACGTTGTAAATGGCAACCTCCTTCACTCGTGTTGTGCCCCACCTCTTTCCCCATGTCGATTGTCATTTAGTTGCCCTCTCATCTTGAGCGGGCCTTACGGATACTCGGACGCATGGTAACGTGAAGCTCTACAACTTTCTTGCATCCCTCTCTTCCCCCTTCATCTCCTTCCTTCTGGACATGTCTCTTGTTGTTCACGGTGCCCATACACAGATCTACTCTACTGCACCATCCACCCCATGGCATCACTTACACCTCTTAATGCGAAGTCACGCTTGTTATTCACGAACCTCTCCTTCAAGTCCTTTCTTTTGTAGGTCTCTCCCTGCTCCTTGGCTTTCTTCCAAGCCATCCCTTGCACTCTTTGTTCACTACCCATTCGCGCTTGATGGAGAACACCTCTTGCACCTTCTACCCAAATGTCTTGCTAAAGGATGCCCTTTTTCCTTACACAACTAACTACCTCTTGTTCAACGATTTGTCGGTGTGCACCTCTACCCTTCTTTTCTTTAACTACCTCAAGGTTGGCACTTAACCGATGGTAGTCCTAGCCTCTTCTTTGCACTTCGAATGCCTCGAGGTCAACATTTCATCAACTCTTCTTTTCCATGTGTGTCTGACTACCTCACATTCAATGATTTGTTAGCACATCCCTTTTTTTTCTCAACTACCTCGGGTTCAACGTTTTATTAATGCTAGTCCTCCTAGCCTCGTACTACATTTTGATCTCGAGGTTGACATTCTACCGCCATTGCTTCTCCCAAAACCGAGGGCTAGGAAAAATAGTAAATCTTCACCAAAATTCACCCAAGTCCAAATTACAAACTTATACATTATGTTGAACAAGAATATCAAAGAATAAAAGAGTTATGTGCCCTAGAAAGCACCGAACCACCACCAAACCCTAGTCGCTCCCCTAGATAAGAGCTCCAAAAATCATGCAAAGCTTTTGTAATTCTTCTTCTTAATGTCCTTGATCCAAATCAACAAGCAAATCTTCAAGAGATGTCTTCAATGCACCAAAATGGAGAGTTTTTCGTTCTCCACCAAGCCACAAGGAAGGTTTCCACCCTCCTTGGATGCCACACAAGAGGGTTTTCATCCTCCAGGGGAATGATATTGAGCAACCAGCCCAACAAACCCAAGTGTAGGTGTGAAGTGTGAGAAAGATGGTTTTCAAATGAAGTCACACAATCCCTTTTATACTCCTTGCTTGGCGCCAAAGGCCAATTAGATGAGGACTGACCTCTTAAGCTTCACTTTATCTTTTAATTTGCCTCTTTAATTCCTCCAACCTAGCCGACCTGCCTCATAAAGGAAAAACACTAAAAGAAAACATTAAATCTAATAAAAGAAAATTGAAATGAAGTGCAATTCCTTCTCTTGTTCACTTATTCTTCTTCGCCACGGGAAGGGAGTGGCAAGAAGTCTTCATTTGGCCTCAATTCAAAAAGGGGGCATTACGGTCATCCTTTCCCGAAATTGCTTGCCCTCAAGCAAATTGCAAGCTCATATGCCCAAGAATCGTCATATCAAGGTAAAGGAACATGTTGTAGTGCCCCATAATCTAGATCATGTGCCTATTAAATGAAGGAGCTTCAACCCAAACAAACTCAAACCTCTACTGCTCATTTCTTCATCTTCTACTTCAGAAACAACATTAACCTTTACTTTCTTTGCGTACTCAGTTGTACCAAAATCCTGCAAACTGATGTAGTTGCCATCATAAAGCAAGAAGTGGACAAATAATCAACTTGACTAGCTATCTCTCTTATTACAAGGATGCAAATCAGATTGTGGAGGGGCTGAAAACAATTCACCATAGTCATAATTCACATGGAATCTTATCCAATTTGGGGCTATCAAATCTGATTTGCTTTTTCCTTTCAGCTGTAACCTTCTTCCCACATCAACCCATGAGAGAATTCCCTTCGAAAATGCAAGTTCACGGCTGTTCATGACTGCTAATGGCAGTCCCAAATCTGATTTTTGCATGTTCAGCCCTATAGCCATGGCATAACAACTACCCAACTGAAATCTTATGGAAAAAAACAATTTCATGAGTAATGTAGGGACTGAAAATTGTCTTACATAAGCTGAAAATTTAAGAACAGGTCTACAATTGAAATCAGCAGACATATTGGCCCTTAACTCAAGAGGGTCAAACACCACAAATCTTCCCATCCTCGTGATTACATCTTCATACCTCCCACTTTGGTGGAGGATTCCAATAATATCCCAAACACAATTGTAGCTATGTATTTCCCCCCACATAATTGAACCAATGATGACTGCAAATGAAGAAAAAGGGTTTACTAGCTATCCCCAATAGATCTAATCTGAAAACACCTTCAAGTACACACACAACAAACTGAAAATAGCTGAAAACCAATCCAAAATCTGCAGTCTCCTAGGGCAGTGAACTGCCTATGAGATTCAAGTCCACTTTTCACTATGCAAATCAATGTAGAATGCCACGAAACAATTTATCTAGCCACGACAATATTTATACATTACAAATACATCAAAAGATTGAAGAAATATCTGATTAGCACAATTGGAATTAAATATTTATAACAGCAACAATCCAGCCAAAACTGAGGGCTAGGAAAAATAGTAAATCTTCACCAAAATTCACCAAAGTCCAAATTACAACCTTATAAATTATGCCAAACAAGAATATCAAAGAATAAATGAGTTATGTGCCCTAGAAAGCACCGAATCACCACCAAACCCTAGCAGCTCCTCTAGGGAAGAGGCCTCTAGTTTGGCAATTACTAGCCACCACAATCCTTTACACATTCTCTACTCACAACTGTTAGTGGAGAACGAATCGCCACTAGTGGCCTCAAGTTTAGCTTTTGATATGACCCTTCCTCTTCTTGGTCTCTCTCCATCCCTAACAGGTTCATCTGCCTACTCATTCACTTTTCCTTTTATTAGATGAGGACAAACCTCTTAAGCTTCAGTTTATATTTTAATTTGCCTCTTTAATTCCTTCAACCCAGCCGACCTGCCTCATACAGGAAAAACACTAAAAGAAAACATTAAATCTAATAAAAGAAAACTAAAATGAAGTTCAATTCCTTCCCTTGTTTACTTATTCTTCTTCGCCATGGGAAGGGAGTGGCAAGAAGTCTTCATTTGGCCTCAATTTGAAAAAGGGGACATTACATCGTCCTTCTGTTTTCTCTCCTTCACATCCCCTATCCACTTCGCAGCAAAGAATGTCACTCTACTAGCTGCCGCCAAGATTGGAAATTACTAGCCACCATAATCCTCTGCACATTCTCTACTCACAACTGCTAGTGGAGAATGAATCGCCACTAGTGGCCTCACGTTTAGCGTTTGATGTGACCCTTCCTCTTCTTTCTCTCTCTCCATCCCTGACAGGTTCATCTGTCTACTCATTCACTCTTCCTCCTTGAACTCTGTTACATCGTCTGCCTCAACCACTTACAAGATGCTAGCATGTTCTGATACTAGACTGGTGTAGGAGTACGTCCCCCCACGCACACCTTGCGGCCACATCCCTTAATCTCACACACATACCATTGCACAGTGGAATGAGACTGTAGATTTATTATGTAACAAAGTCTATACACAGTATAATGAGCTCCACAACTTACAATCTAGAGCACTTGGCTCTCATGGAGTCTGAAGTCCTCCATCATAAGGTTACACACGTTTCCCTCACAAATCAGGCAAAGTTTGCCTAAGTGGCCAGAGGAGTCCCAAATCGGCCCTTCTATCACTATTTACAGCACTCGGATCGGGCCTTGGGCATGTTTCCTAAGCAACTGCCAAATGATCAGTAATGATGGCAAAATACAGCGTATTGTGCCAGCTCACATAAATATGAAGGCACTTTGTTGCATTGTCATCTCCTTACAGACCTCAAGCCACAAGACTATGACATGTCAAAAATTGGCAGTTTCTTATTTGGCCACATGTCCATTGCTCAACATGTTGTTCTTGCCACCACATCATTCCACCTTCAACAGCTAGATGTCTAGATGTCAATGACCCTAACTGATTGACAGGTCCTCAATTTGCGTGTGTTGAACATTTTATCCTGTTGTAGTAGAGCTCTATCTTTCCTTATTGTGTGCGCCCTCGATCTTACCTCAGGATTCAGACTCGTGTCTGCTGCCACCTCTTGTGTTGTCACGTGCATTTACGCACTCCTGCACACTTGTCTCCATTCCTTCACACTCTTACGGCTTGGCTTCCTTTTCCTTGCGCTCACCTCCACACTTAGCAAGTATTTGAACTCCGCTTCATGGCTTCCATCCTTCCACACAAGTGAACTCCTTCGCAGTCTGTAGACTTCAAATGTTGCCCGTTGGACTGCCATGCACCGGTAAAGTTAGCTTATTTCTCGATGGACTCCAACTCTGTTTTTGGTTGATGCTGATTGCTTGTTCGCTTGGGATGCTCCTGCATCATACAAGGAACTGCCAACCTATTTTTATCTTGACACTATCACATTTTACCTAGCATTTAAATTTTTAGTATGTTTTGCTTCTGATTGTCTAGCACACAAATTGTACGATGAAACCAAGTGAAGAGTCAATAAAGCTAAATATAGTACTTACAACCCAAACATACAAATTTATATAGAAAGTCAACAACATTTCTAAAATAAGTTTCAAAAGCATTTGAGTCTCAAAGATGTTGTGGGCACAGAGACCATTAATAACAGATAGTCCAGTGGGGGTAATTAGCCAAGGGAAATGTACAAATGAAATTAGGCTGAATTTTCTTAATTCTTTCTTTTAATTAAGGTCATTTTTTAATCTATGGCTGACATCCATTCATGTCAGGCATCCATTACCCCATTCATAATGTCAAAAGCATTCATCAGCAATATTAGGCATCCACAATATCAAAATCATTCATCAGCAAAACATTAGATCATCACTGATTTACCCTTTTAAGAATCAAACTCAGATCATGGGCCAACAGTTCAAATTTCAACAGCACTAACAGGCATCTTCAAGTTGATAACATTTTGTAAAAGATAGGCTATGCAATACCCCCAATTGAAGCTTCACTGAAAATGCCATCAAATGCAAAGTTTTACATAGACAGGGATTGTTAAGGAAACAAAAAATCAACATTCAACTATTCACAAATTGAAACCAGTATATCATAGGTCCAAAACATCAAATGGAAGTTATAAATTGATTTCAGATTTAACTATTGGCCAATTTTACAGTAAAAATGCAGAAAAAATAAATTGACAATTCCAAAAATTAGTTTTAAAATGTCCTGCATGTTTTAACTTGAGAAGACAGAAACAGAAACAGAAATGACCGTTTTAGCAATATCAAAATAAAATGGATATTACCTCTATCAAAATGGATGTTAAAATCTCTATACCACCGATTTGTAAAATAATAGCAATAGAATCTAGTTAAAACCAGGTTTGATACCTTGAGTGGATGGGTGAAGATCTGAACCAACAGTTGAATCTGGTATGTTTCCACAAGAAGAGGAATCTCTCTCTGCGATCCTAACTGTAACTCATTTAAACTTTTGATTGCAGAAGCAAGATCATTGCCACATGATTCCAGAGCTGCTTGAAGATGCTGATAGCAATAAATATCAGTCAATAATACCCAATTCCAATGTATATCAAAATCCACCCAGAAAATTTAAAAAAACATAGGCTGCATCATCCGATCAGACATGTTACCAAGTGCATAGATGAAAATCTTGCAGTGATCTTCCTTCAAGAAAATTTTAATTAATTACAATAAAAGTAATTTATAGCAACGCATTTCTACGTTGTTTTCAGGTCAAAAATGATGGCTACAATACTAACAAACCATGATACACAACATTTTATTCAACAATATTGCCATCAGAATCAAACTGTTTCTTTTGCCTGGATATTCTCAGAGAAAACATTAGTCTGTCAATGAGATCTAAAGCAAAATCATGGCTCTAATAAGCACATCATAGAAAGATTGAGACTGCCTTTATTTGCAGGTGAAAAGTGCTATAAATCAAAAAGTTATTAGAAAAATGGCAACAGCTTTAACCCCCGCAGGCTACTAGTAATAATAACCCCAAAAACCATGATAAAATGGATAATATCACATAAGAGACAACATGAGCAAACTTTAATCCCGGGTTCTGATTGGAAAAATTGTATACTGGTGAAAAATACAAGTTACGGGAAAAAAAGCTCTGTAAAATGAAGCTAATGCTGTTATGTGCACAGAGTTCCCTTAGGTCAAAATGCATCATTTCTGCAGCTGACTCAGTCTAGTGCAAAATTTACATCAAAGATCAAAAAATCTCTATTAGGCTCTAGTCAGAACTTACATCAGGAGATCCTAACCAAGAAAGGCCACACACAGCAGGCAACTCCCCAAGTTCCTGCTGGATGGAGATCCAACAATGTCACAGCAAAAGCAATTGCGATATCTCTCTCCCCATTCCCCTTTCCCGTCCATCTCCCCTCCCCATCTAAGCCTTCTTCTGCTTGTGCACCAGAAATGACAGGATCAAGAAGTAATGTGTTGCGGCACCAGAGTCAACCATATGCATTGTGAAACCTGTGTTCCATAGCTTTTTCAATATCTGCCATGTCAGGGCAGTTACTTGTCACCTTTGTATGAGACAGTTGTTCAATTTAAATATTTCAAGTTATCCTTGGGGTAGGGTACTGGGCGTAATTGAAGCCTGCACATGGGATATGCCTTCAAAACCACGGCAAGATGCTCATGTAATTGACAAAAATGGTTCACCTTCCAGTATCAAACCGAGGAACTGAAAGAGAAGAAATCTAAAATCATGCTTGACAGCCATTTTGTAGGCTATCAGGAATGTACTCAGAAATAGAAGAATCCAAACTAGGAATTTCTGTGGAATCAAATGGTATTGTTCCAGAGTATACATGTCTCTGTATCCCTGATACAAACTGTTCCGAACAGAATAGAAGCAGTTGAAAAAATCTCTAATCTGTCGTGTAAAAGAGTCGGAAGAAGTATCTAAAGTAAGTCTGCTCTAATTAAAAGTAAAGCAAAGCTTCCAAACAACCATAAACATATTTATGATCAAATACACTAATAAAAATTTGGATTTTAAATTTGGTGAGAATTATAATATGAAATTTGTATGGAGGAGATCAAAGTTTAAATGACAGAAGATTACTTTCAGAAGAAGAACTGAGAGATGTTATAGAGATAAGGAAATATTGTACTAATTTAATTAGGGATGAAGATTTAGATCTAAGGTATTTTTGGACACATTCACAAGGTGAGGAGATTAAATGTGTCTAATCAATTTTTGTTAGAAATAAATTAATACATTGTGCAAGATTAGATGTTCTTTATTATGCATTAATTATTTCCACTTTTGGATTGTAATGGTTTCCCACCTCAAGTTGAATTGGGAGCTCTGATCCGTAATATCTATCATTCAGTGTTATGATGCGCCACAATGGGGGGCCAAAAGATAGTATTTTCTACTATCTACAGAATTTCTTTCCTGAAGCTTGTTTATTGTTTATAATCATTATTGACTGGGGAAGCTGAAGTCTGTAATCATAAGGTGACGCATACACCAGCCGGCACTATACCCCTCCAGCCACAGTATTGTTCTGTTCAATAATCTATTCTAGTTTTAGTTAGAGAGGAATACCAATTGTCACACAGCTTCATCAACTAAAAAATCCACACAAGCATTTCCTTCCAAGGCAACCCCTAATTCGAAATAAAAGCAAAAACCCATAAATTTAATCGAAACACATTGAAGTAAAGGCAAGAGAGTTGAGACAATTAAAATACCTGTTCATCCATGCGAGGAAAGAGGCGTTTGAGCTGATTAATGTCACTCTCAAACTGGTAATTTGCGACGGCTGTATCTGTGTCTGTATCTGTATCTAGGGAGGAAGGAGGAGTGGGAGGTGGAGTCCTTGAAAATGCACGAATTGGGGAGTTACCGCCTGAGGAGCAGCGCAGCCTCTTCGAGATGGGAGGTGGCGTGTGCAGATCTTCAAAAACTGACCTCTTTCCACATACTAACGCAGACATGGTTGTTCTTCTTCCTCTTCCTCTTCCTCTTCCTTCCTTGTTCAATTGTCCCTCTGAAACCCTTTGAAATAACCCCTCAAATCGCTCAGTCCATGAAACTACGAGCACCGCCCTCTTCTCCCTTATCACCGCAATCGGAACCTTTTCAAATCTCTTCCGTCTCTCTGCTAAAAGGGAGGATTTCACATCAGAAGATGTATCTAGCTGCTGCCCTCCCCAGAATACATACATATATATATATATATATGAAAAGGTTAATTCACATTTGTTATTTCAAAAGAAAATGAAACACCGAAGGATGAGACGGAGGGTTTCCCTCTTGTCAAAGCAGCCAAATGTTGCGAGACTCGGCTACTTACATTCACCTATTTTACCACTCTTCTTGGCTACCTGTGTTTTTAAATAAATAAATTATAATTTAATGTTCCATGGATGGCATTATCACAAAGGGGTGGAACATGCACATTTTCATACATATACCCGTTAATTAGTGGGAGCAAATGCTCCCCAAAATTTTTTTTATTAATGTTAAAAAACTTTTCTTTTTGGTAGATCACGCTTACATGGCACTAACAATGTATTTTCTTGAGCTCAACTAGGGATTGAGTGTGGGTTGAGTGTTGTCGACACCCAAATTTGATATTTTGGTGCTTGATGATGTTGGCTTTGGCTTGCATCCCTTACACATGACTTGTGCACACAAACACAACTCAAACACACTATCCTAAATTGTCATAAGGCTTACGATCTCTCATTTTATTGCTCAAAACCTACATGAACACTATTATTAGTCAAAAACTCTTATATCTCGTGTATAAATAATTCCAAAATTTCGAAAGCTTTTATGCCTCACTAAACAGAACTATCTAGTGGGGGCATGATTTATTAATTGATCTTGTCCTTTTGGTTGATCTTGTCCAAGGCCCTCCTAATTGTCATTTTTTCACATGTGTATCTTTATTCCCGCTTATAGGTCACCTTTGGTACAAAAATATTACTTGTGGAGTAGTATAAATATGAATTAAACCCAAGCAATTACTCACATGGCATCTATTAAGAGCTTCTCTAGAAATATTTATCAAGTTTCAAGAAAAGTTGCCCTAATCTTCCCTATTTTAAGAGCAAACATTAGGAGCGGCCTCTATACAAGTCTTAACCACTCTAAACCAAGTTAAGAGTGTATCAAGTCTAGTTAAGAGCATATCAAGTCTAGTCAAGAGCATCCCGGTCAATTCAAAGAAAACATTTTCAAATGTTCAAAGCTAAATTCTAATTGTATATATATATATGTCCAAAAAGGAGCACAATTGCACTTCCATCTAGGCGGGAGAGTTACGTTGGGCTTGTGTTCCACACATGGCAATGTAGGTGGCACGGGGTGTTTAAACTCAAAATCCCTTAGCCTTATACCCCCATCTAACACCATGTTGAGTGGTATATATAGGAGAATTGGTGTTTTCTATTACATGAGTATTTCAAGCTAATATGGAATAATCAAAAGCAAAAAGGATAGCGAAAACAAATATGAAAGCACACAAATTGAAACAAAAGTACATAAATCAACTGCAGAAGTCCATCAAACTCTAGACATGTTATATTGGGTGATTTAGTCCTCTTGGGCAATTCTGTCTATAAGCATATTTCATGACAATTTTAAAGATGAAGTAAACACGTGTCATTTCCATCTTTTCCTCTCATCTTCATACCCAAATTAGTCCGAAACTTGCAAAAAGCTAAGTGCACTCATGCTCTTTTCAAATTTTATATTTAGATACACTCTATTTAGTTACGAACTACTCTAACTATTTTACTACATATTCATATTTGTATGTTAAATGTGGATTTAAAAATTTGAATGTGCATTGTTTTTAGATCCCAATCCTATTTATTAGACTAATAAGGGTTTTGTTCCCCTAACCTAATTTTTAGGGTTAAATTATTGGTGAACCACTTATTGATCTTACACAACCTCCCCTCACCCTTAGGGTTTCAAATTCCATCTTCTAGGGTTTGGGATTCATATTTAAATATTGAGTTATGTATATTTAATTACCTAAATATGATTTTCAAACTTTTCCCTAAAGTCTCATACTTTGTACTCCTATTAAGGCCTCTTTTTAGGGTCCTCGTTGGCTAAAATACCTTTCGGAGCATATCTCAATAATGATAACCCTATTTCCAAAACCCTTGAGGTTTTTGTCCTTTCATCAATACAAACAAAAACCTCTTTATATTTTGCATCATCCTAAAAAATTGTGGAATTAAGATTTCCTTATTTTTCATAAAAGGGACCTAATAGGTGAAATATAAACATATTTTAAAAACTCTTGGAAATTTTTCTCTATCACATTTAGGTTCTCAAAACCTCTCTTAGTTTTGTAAAACTCATTACCATTTTTTCGGAAAGGTCATTATAGTGATTTGACCTTTTTCAAATCAATTTCAAATATTTATCTTACACACGTTTCTATTTTATATGTTGTATGGCCTATCAAAAGTAGGAGTTACATTGTTCCTTATTGTTATATAATGGTTGGATAAGTTTGCGATTGATAATCAACCAAAATCCCCTTCTAGGCCTTATCTTATGGATCCTTCATCAACCATGCTCATAACAATGACAATACCACTCTTCATCAAGGTTGTGATGGCTATCATCCCTCTCACGAGGTGTTTATAACCTAAATAAAATGAGGGTTTTGTTGATGCAAATTTGTTACACAGGCTTTGTGAGTAAGACAATAAATTAACCAAACTCGTTTTAAAACCCTAGTGGAAGTAGTATTCAAGTACAAAATACTCCAGGGATGTATAGCTTGATGGGAACTATTGTTAGGAAATCTATGGTTAGTGCTCCACATATGTATGTGTGTAAATAATAATTACATTTGTAATTATTACTATGTAAGTTAGTAAATTAGTAGATAAGTTAGTAATTTTTTATTAGTTATATAAAACAACAATAACAAATTTATAATTGGGGAAGTGAGTTACAAACAAACTCATGTAGGAGGTTTGAATTGTTATAGCCACCTCTTATATTTTAGGATGGCTATTTCCTATATATTTGGTGTGTGTAATATGAAAGTTAATGGAGAATATTGAATATATTTCTTAATTATTTATTTTTCAAGATCTCTAATCTTTCTGCAAAATTTGTTAAATACTCTTCATCTGGTATCAAAGCTTGCAGGTCCAACAAAAGGATTTCTTCATCTGGTTTCTTACTACCATTTTTATCTACTTCTGATTGAGTGCATAGCCTTGAGAAGAAAGGAGAACTTGTGGTCTACCAAAGCAAGAAAGATATTACAATAGAGTTGTGAATTTGAAAACCAACTCAAAACAGTCTCGTCAACATCCTGATCATCTCTTTATATGCATTCGAGATCCTGTTTTGTTGTGACGCTTAGCTTCAATCCACGTCACTAAATTTTTTTACAAGAATTGCCAACGATTATAGTAATCATCTGCGATTCTACTTCAATCGCCATCGATCCAATTTGATCACCAACGATCACTGTGGTAAACAAGACAATGATTTTATTTTCAACTTTCTAAGTAAGTGTTTATGTTTTTCAATGGATATGTCAGTTCCTTTAGATAAATTCAATGGTTTGAACTTCCATGCTTGGAAATTCAAAATCCAAATGCAATTAATGAATAAAAATTTATGGAGAATTGTGAATGGTCAAGCATCGACTCCATCATATCAAAGTAAATTAGTAGATTAGAAAAATAGGGATGATAAAGCCAAAGCCATTATTGGCCTGGCTCTTTCAAATTCTGAGTTACATTATGTTGATCTAGAAAAACCATCTCATGAAATGTGGGAAAATTTAAACAAGTTATTTGGAGCAAAAGCAGTTAATGTTAAATTTTCTTTAAAACTCCAGTTGTTTAGATTTAAAATAAATGATAGGGCTGCCATGTCTAGTCATATCAATGATTTCAGATCCCTCACTAGAAAATTAGTGAAGTTAAAGCTATAGTTGATGATGAGGATGCAAAAGCTATATTGTTGAATAACTTACCTTCCAAATATAGCAATGTGGTTTTCACTCTTGGACATATTCCTTCACAATCATTGGAAGATATGATATCAACTCTTCTAGTTGAAGAAAAAAGAACCAAAGAAGAGGTAGAAGAGGAAACTATAATGTATGTAAAAAGGAAATACAAAAATTTCTCTAAAAATAAAGAGGAAATGGAATGCTTCTATTGTAAGAAAAAGGGACATACATCTTCATTTTGTAGAGTTAGAGCTCAAGATCTACTTAGTGGAAAACTTAAGGAAAATGAAGCCAATATAATTACTGAAGAAGAATCAAAGAATGAAGAAGAACAAGTAAATGAGGACAATGGCTCAAGACTTTTTATGATCAAGATTTCACTAAAGGACAAAGGAAAATGGAGGTTGGAGGTCAATTAGTGACCTCTCTTCAGTTGCCAATGACGAGGCCATATCAAAGGTTTGGTGGTACATTTTGTTTCAGTTGTGTGTTTTCTTCCATTGGGTGTGGTATGTTACTGATTTGCCATTGTTCCTAATTGAATAAGTAGAAATTTCACATTAAGGGGGGGAGCACGATCTAATGTTCCATTTCCAGTTTTCAATTTGTAATGTGTGAGCATTTTTTCCTATGTTAGTCCCTACAATGAGATATTGATGAGGGGTGATAATAGTGCTTGGCACATCATCATGTGGTTGTAGGTAAACCACTTGAAAACCTTTATTTGTGGTTTGTGGTAAACCACTTGTAAAACCACCATTCTTGGTTTTTGGTAAACCATTTGCAAAACTATCACCTTTATGTTTGTGGTACTCCAAATGTAAAGCCACCATTCTCAGTTTGTGGTCAACCATTTGTAAAACCGTCTGTTAGGTTTGTGATCATCCTATGAAAATCACCATATCATGAGCAAGTGCAAGTATAAGGTAGGTTTTCCCCATGTTCACACTAAGGTGGGGATGTTAGGAAATCTATGGTTAGTGCTCCACATGTGTGTGTGTGTGTGTGTGTGTGTGTGTGTGTGTGTGTGTGTGTGTGTGTGTGTAAATAAAATAATAATTACATTTGTAATTATTATTATGTAAGTTAGTAAATTAATAGGTAAGTTAGTAATGTGTTATTAGTTATTATATAAAACAACAATAAAAATTTATAATTGGGAAGTGAGTTACAAAAACTCATGTATGAGGTTTGAATTGTTATAACCACCTCTTATAAATATGTGGCCAATATTAACCCACGAAGGAACCAAAGTGAATTTTGGAAATCTCGCCAATCCAAACCCAATTTGGCACAATCTATTGATAGTCACAATGGTTCTAATCTTAACTAGGTGATTTGGGACTTCATAAAAAACAAAAAAGGAGGGAAAATTAAGGCAAAAAATAAAACTAGACTCTCTTTCAATTATCAAGCACAACAAACACCTTTACCTCAAGTAATATACACAAACAAAAAAATACAAGAAATAGTTTCACCTCAATTATTTATAAACTCTAGGTAATCGGTCAAAGGAAATCAAACACACATAATCAATTTTGCATAATCTAAGAAAATAACTTATTCACAAAGCTTCTAATAAAGGTTAATTAGCATATCAATTTGTCCAATCTAATTAGTTTCCACCTAATAAAACATAATAATTATCACTTGTTAACATCTCTAAATCACTTAATTATGTAAGATTACAAAGCACATCTACAGATCTAAGTGTAAGAAATATCAACTAATGAAAGTGAGATCAACTTGTGCTCAACCTCTTACCCTACAAATTCAAATATAATTAGAAGTGCAAACTCTACCTAATAACTAAACGATATTTGTTATCTAGGAATCAAGACATGATTCAGATTATTAAAAAACAATCAAACAACTCTCAAAACCATGTGGATCTCCAAAATTCTTTCTACGTATTGATACATTGTATCAATATTGTTTAAAATTAATATCAAATGTATACATAGAGACATGGGACACATCCACATACTCTACATGTTTTGGGAACTCTTAAAAAAGTAAAATCTAATAAAAAACTAAAGTAGGACAACTAAAAACAAATAAAGCTAATAAAAGTTAGAAAATTTATTATGAGAATAACCTCTCATAATTTACAATGAACTACTTAATTATAGGTGCTATGATTTAATTACCGCAGGTTTGAATCGTAAAAATTGGAAGTAATTTTTTGCATGAGCAAAAATCTCAAAATGGTCAAAACAACCACTTTAACTCGATTTGGCCAATTGAGTCTTCAAAGATTTGCATGTTGTCCATGGTTTTATGCTAGTTAAAAATCTTGATGGTTGTTATCCATGGTGATTGTGTTAATGATTATGGGCTTGCATGGCTCCTCACTTTTGTTTATAGTTTGAAAAAATCAAATAACATTCCTCCTAAAAATAACTTGATGTTCTTGGCTTTTTCAAGCTTCATTAACGTATTAAAGATGAAACCATGCATCCATGTGTTATTTGATTGGCTCAAACTCATTAATTGTTAATTGAAAGTTTCTATAAGCTAAAGTAATAATAAATCAAATTGCTCAACTATATGTACTCTCCCAATGGATCTAGAAGTTGAGTTAACCCTACTTCGCAAATAAAGAAATAATATTGTAGTGGAATGAGTCTATATGTTTGCATGTAAGCGCCAAAGAAGAAAAATCTTATGAAAGTTCAATTCTAGCCTTGGCTAGATTGTTTTCTATGGTTATGATGTTTTCTATGTGTAGACACTCAAATTTGGAAATATATCATTTGACATTACACACTTGTATGGACAAATACACTCTCCTCACTCTTGCTTAGCACACCCTGATAGCACTTCATGTACTTGTTTATCTTTACACACCTCTCTATCAATAGTTTATAAAACCTAATTACACAAAATACATCTAGAAACATCCATGTTTAGGCCCATAAAGTCAAAATGTGTTTTCTCTCATGTCCAAAATCGCTAGTCTCGGTCGGGTTGTGAAAATCTACATATCACCTATCATATGATTTTGGACCGACATGTTATGCATTAATTTTTTCAATTCCATCACCTTCATACGAACAAACACACCCCTTTGGTTATCCTTTCATGTCATAACACCCTTTAAAATCATATATAAGAAAGTAAATCATACCTCATTTAAGGAATCATCACTTTATGAACTCCTCATGCAAAAGATAGCACTAAAGGCACTCAAAGCTCCCTAAACAACAAAATAACTCATGCACATCCATTAGGGAAACACCCTCCACTAGTTTGAAGTCTCCTTCCAAGTTTAGGAGTCTCTATTTTCATCATACAAGCAAGCAAAGTGACCCTTCCCAAGCATTTGAGCAAGTGTGAAACTCAAGCAAGGCATTGTCAAAGCATGGTTGTCAAATTCTGATTGCACTATGGTAGATATCACATGATAGGAGAACAACGTGTGGTTTGAGGCCTCTTCAAGTGGTTTAATATAAATTGAATTAAATCTATATAATAGAGTAACTACTGTAATGAGCGATATACAATGATAATATACAATAAATGAACAAACAACAAACACGTAATAATGTGAAACCCTAGAGAGAGAGA
Organism: Taxus wallichiana var. yunnanensis; assembly: GCA_018340775.1. Lineage (NCBI taxonomy): Eukaryota > Viridiplantae > Streptophyta > Pinopsida > Cupressales > Taxaceae > Taxus > Taxus wallichiana. Next base: position 372,551,380 of record CM031238.1, on the reverse strand, counting down.
GAGAGAGAGAGAGAGAGAGAGAGAGATGGGTGACTTAGGTGATTTCACACAATCTGAGATGATATGGACATGAGAACTTTTAAGCAAACTATAAGAAGTGTCATCAAGGCTCACTGGAGGTTTTGGAACTTAGAAATGTGCAAGATAGGAGCACCCACGAGAGGACATGAGCACCTAGGTGCTAGTGACTGATCTGGGTGCTAGCGTCCCCATCAAGTGCTCGAGTTATGTCCTTTTTGTATAGGAGGAGCTTCACTGTTGATTTTCTTTTATCGCTTTGGATTAGGTGTTAAATCGTCGATTATACCTATAACCTACAAAATAATTGTCTACCTACACATGTCCACAAACCACATCAAATCTAATAAAAAAAAGTGTAATGTGGAGTTAGATCGCCCTTGATAGTCACTCAAAGAGTGAACTTAGTACTGAGTGTTGCACTACATTCTACACTCCATGTAGTTATGTGTGAATGTGTGTGTAATGATGTCCTAGGTTACCCTTATGCAAGTTACACTATGATAGTAGGCTAAATCTAGAATGCTCCAAGTATGCAAATGTGTGAGATGAAATAGAATATACTTCCCCTCTTATGTTGTGCATGTAGAGTGATGTGGTCCTTGTCCCTTGTATGGATGTGTTATATGGATGCTTTATAGTGCTCTTGTGCATTTGGATGTAAGCTTAGGTGATCGTAGATAATGCTAGTGCTTAGCCCTTGATTTGAGAGAAATAACTAAATATATATATATGATTCCCTTGTTTGAATTTTGTAATTGAAAACTGAAGGCTAACCCAAAATATTAAAAGAAACCCAAAAAGTAAAAGAGACCCAAAAGGGTGAGAAAAGGATAGAGAGGGTCAGGAGCACCCAAGAGGGACAAGAGTGTCTGGTGCTTGTGTCCTAACTAGGCACTAGTGTTCGAGGCCATAAAATATAAATAAGTTAAGTTCCGGTAGGGTTGTAAGATGTGTAAGACCAAAAATAAGACAAAAGATAAAGCAAAAAGGCCAAAAGGAGTTGTCAACCACTAGTTTTCTTGCTTAGGAATCATGTATACATTAGTATGTTTTAGGACCTAGAAATGTACCCAAGTGCATAGATTTTATGTCTACATTTTCCCCACTTTATGTTGTTAAGTGAATACTTGATAACATAAAGTAGATAGAAGATGCGTACCTTGTAATCATGTAGAGAAGAGTGTAGTCGATAATGTGTCGAGTGGACAAGTGAAGCGTGAAATGATCGCAATGTGAAGCGTGGAGACTAGGAAAGGGAAGTAGACCCTAGGGGTGAAGTGTATGCATAGTAGCGTGTTGTTGGAGCTTGTGCTTGTTGATGTGAGTTGCTTCTTGTTGTGTATTAAGGACATACCTGCAAAAGAAGAGCGAAAAGTAGTCAAAGTTTTGTATATGAAAAATTAGAGTAATATGTGTATAAGTATGTAAAAAGTGTGTAAAGGAAAGTGTGCACCTAATGTATAAGAGAGTATGAGATAGAAAATTATCTGTGTTTCTTGGAATTGTTGGATTTGAATGCCGATGGTGAGGTTTTTGGGTGATCTCATGCCGAGAAAGTGTTTTGGACGATCTCACGTCGTGAGTGTGTTTTTTTGGGTGATCTCACGCCAAAAGTGAGTTTTTTGGGCGATCTCATGCCAAGAGAAGAGTTTTGGGAGAGAGGTCTAGTTTTTCTCTCCATCCATGACATTTCCCAATAAGCACCACTTTGCATATGGTACGTCCATGATTTGTTCTTGTTGTTCTTGTCACCTTTTATAACTGAAATGTAAATCGATAGATTGAATTTGGTAACTAGAGGTAAGTGCTTGATAGTGGAGAAGCGTGTTTGTAAACTACTCAAGATTATGTTGATTTGTGAAATTGATTGTTTTTTCCCTATGACACAAGCACCTAGGGGGACACAAGCACCCACTGCTATTGTCCAAGACTAGGTGTTAGTGTCTACTTTATGTTTTGGACCCAAGTTTGATTATGGGCCAATCTATAATTGTGTGCCTATGCTGATTCTATATTGTGTTGATCTTTTCCGAAGCTCGAGTTGTAGTAGGGGTGATTTGTTCACCTAATAGATACCCCACTCATTTGGGGTGCATGCAACAACTATAGGAGAATATGGCCCAAAGGAGAGGACCTAAATCTTATATGCATACCAGATATTGGATACATGCATGGGGTAGGGGATGTGCATGGTAGAAACCAAGGTACGTGTAAACAATATGGACTAGTAACAAGTGTTAGTGAAAATGAGATAACATGCAATAGAAGACAATGTAACAAGCAACTAGGAAGACAAGATGGACCACAAAAATGGGTTTCATACATGGGACATTACTCACAATGTCATAAGACAATCAAGGCCAAAGTGGCCAAAAGTATATAATGATCAAGCAAGACATAGGGCATAGCCCAAAAACAATAGTAAACAATAACAAGAAAAGAGTGATAGATAACCATGGTTTTAGTGATCTGCAAGGCAAATGTTATGCGTGAAGCACCCATAAGTATGTTAGAAAGATAAGTATTATGTCAAAGCATGTATATATCAACGAAAAGTAAAGTGGTAGTAAAATATTGTAACTATAGGACATGTGAGTGTGTAGAGTATGAGAGTAGTAAGTGTAGATGGCCTAGGAGAGCCTCGGTGGGACCGGTAAAGAGCGTGTCTATCATCACACATCATGTGAAAATCTATAAAAGTCTTGCATTCACTTCAAGGTACCAAGTGAACACACATGTGTGTATAGAAATAGATATTGACATACTAAGAATCCAACTAGCATGGAAAATAAAGTGTAACAAGTAGAATAAGCTAGCAAGAGTAAATGTAACCAATATATGTAAATGATGTGTGAGTGTGATAGTGTGTTGTGATGTGCAAGATGTGAAGAGATGAGGAGCTATGTTTCCCCGGGTGGATGTGTATGAGATGAGGTTCATTTAGAAATGTTCCCTCAACAATCAAGAAACGAACCATAGAACAAGAGTGTGTCATCGGAAATGAGTGTTATGTGTGTTATTGAGAGTAGATGCTAGAAAATATATATTGTGAAGCATTGAGCATGAAAAGTATGTGATGTGAGGTTCATTTAAGAATTGGACCCTCATCATCAAGTCTCAAACCGTAGCACTAAAGTGTGTCATCGGGTAATGAAGAGAAATTATGTGAACAAATGATGTGGTGATGCTCGGAAAGATAGTCATGAAGCGCGGAGCAAGAGAGAGTAGTAGATGTTATGAAAGATGTATCATAAAATATTGATATTGAAGTGTAGCAAGTAGATGATGTGAGGTTCATTGATGAAGTGTGCCCTTAACAGTCAAGTGTAAACCATAGCACTAGAGTGCGTCATCAGGTAATGAGGATAAAATATGTGAACCAACGATGTGGTGATGCTCGGAAAGATAAACATGAACCATAGGCGTGAAATGTAGTAAAGAGACTATGAGTGGATATTAGAGTTAACGATAGTGGTGGGGAAGTGCGATGCCCTCCAGTAGGTGAAGAATATGAGACTATCGATGATGATGGAAAGGGAGGGACCCCACCTAATATCCACGAAGACAACAACATGTGACCATGATCTAGGACCGATTGTGTAGGAGAGTAACTATGTGCACGTGAAGGAGATCAATGTGGTAAGGGAGGTGGAGAAAACTTATGGGAAAGAGCTTCCCAAGTAGGGGACTTAGGCCGATGAGGTGGACTAACAGATTGATGAGGACGCAGGTCATGAGGTAGGTTGTGTGTGAATAGGAGAGTTAGGTGTAGATAGAGATTTAGATTTGAGAGGCATAGTAGGCCAAGATGACATGATTGGGTTGAAGATAGAGGCAATATTGGGTCGAGGTAAAGGTGTACGTGGTGCAATACCTTTAATATTGATAACTTGATTGTTATGGATGAACTTGAGACATAATTGATGCATGGAAGGGATAATTTGGGTAGTTTGGAACCAATGAAGACCTAAGATCACGTCCACAACCTTTGATTGCAAATGTAACAAGAATTGTGCAAGCATGTTAAGGGGCCCAACTATAATGGGAAACATGTCACGACCATAAGAATTAGGAACTAGAAATGTGATTAGGGATGTTGGACATTTGATAGCCAATAGGAGTGTCTCGAAGCATACATTGGAAAGGGACAATGGATAGATCAAATTATTATTATTGACCGTATATTTGTCGATGAAAGCATTGATATGCAATGAATTAGAGGAAAATGTATCATGGTGATCATGATCCAAAAATTTGATGATTGGTGTTTGTACATAAGTAGTAGCAATAGTAAAATCAAGAGGCCTTGAGGAAGGAGGAGGTATGACATGATATGCATGGTTTGCAGAAGAATTAGTAGCTTATTTGTCATGCTCGAGCAATGGATCATCAAATATTTTTAGCTTTTGATTGTCATTGACTGGTTTAGTAGTAGATGGTTCAGGGAGCTCGATCTCATTGTTATCAATAAGATATTGAATGAGATTTTTAAGCTTAAAGCAATGATCAGTAGAATTCCCATTACATTTATGGTAGTCACAACATGCATTTTGATCGTAAATTTCAGCCATGCAGGCGAGAAGGATCAAGATTGAGTGGTGGAGGAAAAGTAATGAGATTACTTTCGATAATCTGTTGTAATAAGAAACGAGGTGTGTAAGGTAGCTTACTAAAAGTATGTTTTTAGGTTGTAATTGAAGATTTTCCTGTAGAAACAACGTTAACATTGGCTTTGACTTTAGTACGCTTAGAAAAGGGTTTGAAGGTAGATTTAGCTTGAAACCTGTTAGAGGATGTGGATGAAGAAGTATCAGAATACTTCAATTTTCCCAGGGATAGAAGCTTGCTTTCATGCAACTTAAGTGTATGGCATAGGTGATTGAAGGAGGGATAAGTCTCGAAGATGACACTCTCTTGAAGTGGAGATAAGAGGCTTTGAATAAAAAGATCTTGCAATTCTGAATCAGCTAGAACATTGGTCATCTTAGCAAGGTTGTTCTTATAGCGCAAGACATAGTCCACAAAATGTTCATTGGATCCTTGTTTGATTTGAGCTAATTGTGCATAGGATATCTTAGTACTGATATTTATAGAAAAGTGAGCAAGGAATGCATTGGCTAATGATGTGAAGGATGTTACCGAATGAATAGGTAGATCATAAAACCATTACATAACATAATCTTGTAAGCTTCGAGGGAATAACTTAGCCAATAATGTAAGATCATCTGCATAGTCAAGACATGCCACATGAAAGGATTGAAGGTGATCTTGAGGGTCATCATGGCCATTGAAGAAGCTTGGGTGAAATGAAGTTAGGAGGTAGTGGATAATAAGATATGGCGAGTGTGAAAGGGCTATGAAGGAGGAATGAGGAATCTAGATATGAAGAGGAATGTGAAGTAGCCTACTGTAATTGTGAATTTGGGATTATAAATCATGGTATAAAGAAGCTAGGTCATGGGTACAAGAGGAGACATGTCATGTGTGGGAAGTAATAGGGGGTAAAGTGATTAGTAGGAGTAGGCATAAAAACAAGCACAATAGATGTAGGTGGAAGGGTGGTGGCGAAATTAGGAGGATGTGTCGAAATAGGAAGAGAAGTATCATTGGAGACCGGAGGGTTGAGTTCAACTAAATTAGTGGCCTCTTCACGAGCAATAATAATAAGATATCTAAGTCTTAAGGGTGTTCAATGATATGAGCTTAGAGATCATTAAGATCTTCATCGGTAAAGGGTTCATAAGTCTCATCCATGGAAGAAGAATGCCTCACAACAAGGTTGGGTTTGAGTAAATGGGTTCACCAAATGATTTAATATAAATTGAATTAAATATATATTTTAGAGTAACTACTGTAATGAATGATATACAATGATAATATACAATAAATGGACAAGCAACAAGCAAGCAATAATATGAAACCCTAAGTAATGGAGAGAGAGGTGACTTAGTTGATTTCACACAATCTAGAGATGATTTGGATAGGAGAAGCTGTTGAAGAACCGTAAGTAGTGTCGTTAAGGCTCATTGGAGGTTCTAGAACTTAGAAATGTGCAGGACATGAGTTCATACGGGGAGGACATGAGCGCTCAGGCAGAGGTAGTGGCGATATGAGCGTTAGTGTCTAGTCAAGTGCTCAAGTTCTTTTCTTTTATGTATAGGAGGAGCTTTGTTGTTGATTTCCTTTTGTCACTCTGGATCGGTTGTTAGATTGTTGATTGTACATGTAACCTACAAAACAATTGTCTACCTACACATATCCACAAACCACATCAAATCTAATATAAAAATGTAGAATGTGGAGTTGGAATGACCCCAACGATCACTCGAAGAGTGTGTAGACACAAAATCTATGCACTTGGGTACATTTCTAGGTCCTAAAAGCATGCTAGCATTTACATGATTCCTAAGTAAGAAAACTAGTAATTGACAACCCCCTTTAGCCTTTTGTTCTATCTTCTACACTTTTATTGGCTTCATACATCTTAAACTCTTACCAACATTTGATTGCTTTATTTTTATGGCCTCGAGACACTAGTGCCCAGAACAAACACTAGCATGAATGTGCTCCCTGCCCTCTTGGGCACTCCCGTCCCTCTTTACATATTTATTATCCTTTCGACCCCTTTCACTTCTTAATTACTTTTTACTACTTTGGGTTGGCCTTTCAGTTGTCAATTACAAAATTCAAATAAGGGAATCATATAAATACACAGTTATGTTTTCAAAATAAAGGACCAAGCACTAACATTACTTATTATCACCTAAGCTTACATCCAAAGGCACAAGAGCACAAAAGGCATCCATTTAACACACTCAAGGGATAAGGGTTGCATCACTTTTACATACACATCATAGGAGGGGAAGTTTATTCTATTCCATCCCACACATTTGCATCATTGAACATTCTAGATCTAGCCTGTTATCTTAGTATAACTTGCACAAGGGCATCCTAGGGCATCATTACACACACTTTCACACAAAATTACATGGGGTCTAAGATGTAGTGCAACACTTGGTAGTAAGTTCACTCCTTGGGTGACCATTGGGGTCAGTTTGACTCTAGATTTCACATCTTTTTTTATTATATTTGATGTGGGTTTTGGACATGTATAGGTAGACATCTGTTTTGTAGAAGTTCTGGTACTTTAAGTGACCAAGGAGTGAATATCAAGCGAGAGTTATGAATCAAAAACAAAACCCTTGTGACATAGAAGATATCATATCCTAAGCATTTGCAGCCATCGCGCCCAAATCATTGTCGGTGCCTCTGCCCTCCCGCAGGAACCCCTATCCCGCATCGTTTTGAGTTCCAGAATTTCTAGTGAGCATTAATGACATTGTCTATAGTCTGTTTCATTTGATTTCACCTACCCATATTTCTTAGGAATAAGCTAAGTCTCTCTATCTCCCTCTCTTTCTTAGGGTTTTACATTATAATGCATGTTTGTTTGTGTCTTATTGTATATTAGCACTTGTACATCATTTTTTTATAGTAGTTACTCTATATTTTGATTTAATTCAATTTATATTTAATCAGAGTGAACTTAGTACCGAGTGTTGCACTACATTTCAGACTCCATGTAATTCTATGTGAATGCGTGTGTAATGATGCCCTAGGTTGCCCTTGTGCAAGTTGCACTATGATAGTGGGCTAGATCTAAAATGCTCGAAGTATGCAAATGTGTGAGATGAAATAGAATAGACTTCCCCTCCTATGTTGTGTGTATGCAAAGTGATGCAATCTTTGCCCCTTGTATGGATGTGCTTTGGATGGATGTTTTGTAATGTTCTTGTGCTTGTGGATGCAAGCTTAGGTGATAATCGATAATGTTATTGTTTAGCCCTTGATTTGTGAGCAATAATTAAGTATATAAATGACTCCCTTGTTTGAATTTCATAATTACCAAATTTGGAAGGTTGATCCAAAATATTAAAAGAAATCTAAAAATTAAAAGAGACCCAAAAGGGTGAGAAAATGACATAGATGGTCGGGAGCGTTGAGGAGGGACAAGAGCATCCAGGGCGCTTGTGTCTTAACTCGGTCTTTAGTGTCCGAGGCCATAAAAGATAAATAAGTTAAGTTCCGACAAGGCTGTAAGATGTGTAAGACCAAAAATAAGAAAAGAGATAAAGAAAAAGGCCAAAAGGAGTTATCAACCACTAGTTTTCTTACTTAGGAATCATGTATATATTAGTATGCTTTAGGACCTAGAAATGTACCCAAGTGCATAGATTTTGTGTCTACACGGAGTAATGCATATGGGTTCCCAAAACATAAATAAATTTGTTTTGTAGGAATTCCTTCTTAGACTACTGAGGGTTTGAGGGTTTGAACAAAGTTTACAGAGTCATTCTAAAGATGAACAAAGAAAAGTGACAAACAAAGGGGGACACATTTCCATGCGAGTGAAGCACTCAAGAAGTTTCAAACCTAGATTCCAAGCACATCTAATACCATACGAAGGGTCGAGACTATATAAATGTTATTGATTGAGTTGTACGCTTTTTTACCAGATCAATTTCAGGTCATAGTTTCACAAATGAAGCATCTCTAGTTCTAGATATACATATTCCTACACTCATACCACCCAAACTTCTCCAGATCCACATAGAATCATCTAAGTACACTCTCTCCCTTATGTCTTGACATTTGTTAAGTAGCTAGTCACTATGAAAATGATTATTCTTATTTCGCGATTAATGTTGGAAGTTAATTAGCTCAAAATAATCACATGTAACATTCTTCATCCTTTTTATCTATGTTAAATAAAACATCGTAAATTTAAAAAGGGTGAAATCATTGTGGTGAACCCGAATCTCAAATCAAACATCGTGCCTCAAACCCTAGTTGCCTTAGGATTCATATAAGCATTTTTATCAACATATACACACCTGATTTCTATCTATTATTTGTCATCATGGACCATGCCATAGTTTTTCAAGTCTCCTTGTATCATTTATTTCAACAACATCGCACATGTAGAGATACTCTCACAAAACTAGTGCACATAATCAAGCTCCCTGATAATACGACACATTCCCATGTGAATTCAATTTTGAGTTGTATTTCAGCTCCTTCCATTAGTAATGATGAAACATTCCATAAGGTTTTCTTAGAGCCTATTCAAGATTTACACCATCCTTTTCAAGTTAAATTTCAAGCCATTAATACTCAGGTTACATCTCTCTAGAATGAAAAACAACATCTCAAGAATACTTTCAATGCACACACTAGTTTTATTTTTACGTATTCGATATTTCTAAGGCCAAATATATTCCATGTGATACAAGTTTTATGTCTACTACATGTTCTCATACAAGTGAGGTTAAATTCTGTATAGAGGCAATAATGATCCGGATAACAATCCATGAAGCAATTCTAATAGGGTAACTTTGAGGAGTCATAACTTTTACACCGTAGTTCGATGACTCTGTTTAAAATGCATCACAAATATTATAACACATAGAATATGGTGAAGAGGTATAGACTCCCGAAATCTGCTCCTAACGACCTTAAAATGCAATTTTTGTAGTGATGTCTAAAAATAGAAATTTTACAAAATTTTCACATATGTAATTCATGGAAGATGCACAACCTCATCTCCCTCGAGATTTCTGACCTTCCACTTTCTTCTATATGTCTATTAATATTTCCATAGTTAAGTATATAAGTATATGTAACATGAAAGGGAAGGACACACATCTCCTTGTAGAGATAACTAATGTAATCATAATCTTTTGAGTAGTATACATCTATTTTCAGAGATAATTTTACTGTTTACATTTGACACGATTATTATTTTGTCCTTTAATCCCAGAACCCCTCATTTTTAGATAATTGGTATAAGAGCGAAGTTTTCTTGAGAGTGTATTATTCCCAAATTGAGTTCGGGATATAAAAATCTTAGGTAGTCCACATAAGATCCTTCAAAATACTTGACTGCTCATTGCAGGAGACCTCAAATGGAGGAAAACACTGAGACAAATGATTCTATCAAGAAAATGGTGAATGAATCTCTCGTGGGGTAAAAGGGGCATATGTTACAACAATTCTCCCGATCTTTCAACATCTAAAAATGGGAAATCCTACCTCCTTTGCAATCCAACCCTTCAATGCCCTGACACCCTTCAAGGTTTAAGTGAAATTTGACATTCCTATTTTAAAGGGTAAAATAAATTATGGTGTAATAGAAAATTGGTCAGACCAGTTATCCTCTTACTTTTCTATCGAAAAATTCACCGATAAAGAGAGATAACATTTGCTCTCTTGAAATTGTCACTTTCTATCAGAACTTGGTGGGGGTGTACATGAATGGACTCAATAGGGATGAATTGGGCATCATAAAGGAACCCACATGAGATGATTTTGTGAATTCCATTAAGGAAGAATACTACCCTGTTGGAGTCTATGATGATTTGTACATATAATGGCAGCAACTCTACCAAGGTAAGGACTAACCAGTTCAAGATTATACTAATAATTTTCATTCTTTGTCTAAAAAATTGGGCATTCAAGACACATAGTAGTATAAGATCCTCAAATATCGTAGTGTCCTACAATGGTAAATATGGGAGGATATGGACCTCTTTAAATTTTATACCCTTGGTGAGGCGTACAACTTCGTGATCAAGATTGAATAAAAACAAAGAAAGATAAATTCAAAGAACCATCTTCTGAGGGGGAAAATGATAAGGAAGGTCAAACCCAAGGTCAGGGTTATAAATAGGAGTCACAAGGAAATAAAACATAGAAGGAGAAGATAGGGAAGTGGTGTGACCTCCACAATACTAATCATCATTCTAAGGAAGAATTTTGAGCCATCAAGTCCTTATTAAATGAGTCACCTTCTTCAAAGACTCCATCGCTCCATCGGTGACACACCGCGAGGTTAAAAATGAAATTATAGATGTTGAACCGGATGTGATCATTTCCACCTCACAAGTCAAGAAGATGGATGAGAAGGAAAGGCTATTTCACTCCAAGCTTTGGGTAAAAGGTAAGCCTCTACATTTTATTCTTGATAGTGGAAGTCAAAAGAATTTAATTTCTATTGATATTGTGAAAAGTTTGAACCTTCCTATAAAGCCACATCCCTATCCATATAGTATCGTGGTTGAACCTAGGAAGAGATCTCCATGTCACATAACAATGCCTCCTCCCATATATAATCAAACCCTTCTACGATGAATTCGTGTGTGATGTTGTTTATTGGATGTTTGTGATGTGTTTTTGGCTAACCATTCATGTGGGACATACATGACATATATAAGTCACGACCTTGAAGGGTCACCATTAGCATTGTGATTCTGTGCTATTGGATACCCGAGGTCATCTCCTCTAACTTAGTTTCCCTCATCAGTGCCAAGTAATGTAAGAAGCTAGTGGAGAAAAAAATCAAATTGATTTAACAAAAATAAACTAGAGGGTAGATTACTTTTTTAAATTCTTATGTATGCTACAACAAGCAAGATATGATAGTAAAGTACAAAAATGACTCAAGCAAATAAGCAAAGGAAGTAAAACCCTAAGTGTAATAGAGAGTTAGGTTACTTAGTTGATTTCACAAATATCTTAATAGTGTGCGAAGGTGGAAGATTGGCGAATGACAATACAATATCTCAAAACCAAACCTAGAAAAGTGCAAGAATACAAGAGGAACAAGGACCAAGGTGTCTGGATGGTACCAGGGTGCCTAGGCGCTAGGATCCCTTCCTAGGCACCAAGGTCTATGCAAGAGGTCCAAAGATGAATTTTACAGGGTCACTGGATGATCTAAAACCCTCGATAGTTGTCGCTAGATGGTTGCACTATGATCGTTGATGTCACTGATAACCTGTAATAAAGAGATCACCTGCAAAACCCTCAAAATAAAATCAAATCCTAAAAAATAAAGATGCAAAATGAGGGGTCAAATTGTCCTTAGCTATCAAACAAGTGATCTTACAACTAAGTGTTGCACTACATCTTAGACCCAATGTAGTTCTATGTGTGGGAGTGTGTGTGCGAAATCATGCCCTAGGTGGCTCTTGTGCATGTCGCACTTGATAGCGAGCAAAGTAGCTAGATGTAAAAATATGTAATAGATGTGTGCATGGAATAAAATGAACTTCCCTCCTATGCATGTGATGTAGAAAACCATCCCTTTTCCCTTGTAATGGTGTTAGATGAATGCAAATATGCTCTTGAGTGCTTGTGAGATGCAACCTTAGGTGATAATATAGATGCTTAGAGCTTGGTCCTTTAATTTGGTCACATAACTTTATATTTATATGCTTCTCTTGTTCAAATTTCGTAATTGATCACTAAAAGGCTGACCCCTAAGAGATAGGGATGCCCAACGGCTAGAAAGGACCCAAAAAGGAGCGAGCAAAGTACAAAGAGGTCTAGGGTGCCCAAAGGGGATGAGGGCACCTAGGTGTTGGTGTCTCAGACGATGGAAAATTGACATGCGAGCATGGGAATCTACAAGTAACTCTTTCCTTGTACCCGACCTCCCGAGGTCGTGTCGAGACGGTGAATGTGGAATATGTATGGATACAGACAAACTAGTTGAGTAATCTTATATCCTCAATACACAATAATGGAATCTACGAATCTAAGGTGAAGAAGGCCTCCTAACCTGGATTGGTGTAATGGATCGTTTGGATATAATAGTTGTTCGGAGGCTCCAATCAATGTCGAGCTCTGTTGAGATCCTGTTTATTGGCTGTTGGATACGTGGGAAGTGACCTATAGGTGTTTCATGTATATTTCTAGACAAGGTCATGAAAATGGTGATGGGAGGTGTAGTGGATTCTCCAGGGTTTTATGGACGATTCTCTAGTCTAGTCTAGAAATCCTTAGCTTGATTGGCTGCTATGTTTAATAAGGAGAATTGTGTAATGATGTCTGGTGGGAGTGGTGAGGACCTAAAAACTAGTGTTCGTAAACCAACATCAATGTCTATTTGATCAATAGGCCCATTGGGTTGTGGGACCTGTGGATCACAACCGTAAGTTTGTGGTTGTGGCAGATCTCCTATGGTCATATGAAGAGTTAATCTCTCCTTCCGACTATCCAATAATCATACGCCTTTTCAGCCTCTATATTTAGAACTAGGAGTTGTGTAATTTTCTCAGAATACCTTACAAGTGTTCTGGCAACTTGAATGCGTAAGCTAGTGTCTATGTTGATGAGGAGGTCCCTGCGTTGGGTTGTGGAACTAGAGGATCGCAACCAAATATTTGTTCTCTTTCGAGTCCTTGTACAGTCATACAGATACCCTATCAAGGCAGTCTATAGTTAGGATGATTTGACCAAAATGTGTATGCCTTGTCGTCTTCAATATTTAACTCTCTCAATTGTTCACTAATTACTCATAGGTTTACTGTTGCTCGAAAGACCTGGATCCTAAGGTCTTGATCTATATCAGCTAGTGTTGTGGGGAGATTTGGTTGAGGCACTATCGGTTCAAATATGTATTCTCTAGGCTCTCTAGGTCCCGTGATTGTCATGCAAAAATGATTCAAATTTAACTAAAACTAATAAACTAATTATGAAAGATGTATCTACACTATGCATGTATTCTTTTATTTTTGTATTTTTGATGAAGTATTTTAACGAAATTAAAAGAGCATCTATTCTAATATTTTTAGAAAATGGACAATTAATCTAGTAACAGAATTAAAACAAACAAAGTAGCCTGGTGTAGCTATTTTCCTGTGTAGGTGTGAATTTATCCTAAATATCTAAATAACCAACTAATTTAATAAAAAAACTCTCAATCCTACCTCAGAAGTGAGAAATGAATCATATATTCTCAGAAGCTATCATTCCCCACAGCTTCCCTGGCAATATTGAAAGTGAGCTTTAACCAAAATGAAATAATTTACTACTTTATTTGATATGTTGTAACTAGAAATTTGATAGCTCAAACATGGAGTTTATAGAATAGTGGTAAATCCAGTTGTGTGTGACTTTGTCCCCTCAGTGTGATCTCCTCGTTCCTTCGTGTTCTCACGAATCCAAAAAAGTGTGTATATGATAGCATCGCAGGAAGAAGGTACTCGAACAATGGCATCTTTGGATATAGACCAAATACAATGCGAGTAAGAGAGGGATAGTGCAAGTGAACAGAGCTTGACTATACAATTCCTAGCGGGATTTATTGTGGAAATATAACACAAATACGCCGAGATTTCTAAAAACTATCTTTTGTGACCAGACAAAACTTGCAACTCTAAATGGATTCTAATCTAAGAATGAAACTACCTTATTCTAAACTGGTTTGCATGGAACAACAATGAAGCAAGATTGAAACAAGAAGATCAAATGACCTCTAAATAGCAAAGGAAGACTAACAATGGATGCAAAACATGAAACTATTGGAATTCTAAGAAAGAAACTCAAAAGACTGAATGATTAAACAGAGAAGGAGAGGGGCCTCTTGTTTGAAAACAAGTTGGCTATTTATAGAAAATGCATTCACTAGAAGGTAACTTGGAATGGAACTCTTTTACCATTAAACAAAGTGAAAACACTATTCATAGGGTGGCCAAAACATAAATGCAAAGCAAAGTAGCTGAAGAAAGTGGATAGAAATTGAAATTTTATGTTTGACGCGATTGTCAAAACCTTCTGGAAAACACACACAGGACTACCACCTTGTGCGGGCGGCGGTTACAAGACCGCGCCTCTATCCTGGGTGGCGGTCATGGGACCGCCACCTAGGCAAGGCAGCGGTCTCATCACTTAAGACCAAAATGCAAGGAAAAAGGGGGGCAGAGGGTAGAACAAAGCATGCGGAGGCTGGATGAGGCATACGGGATACAAACATATACTTGGTGAGCTTTTTGGATCCCGAACACCTTGCGAGGAGACCTGTATCATCATTGGGGTATGTGTAACCTCTTTCCGGTGGTGTAGTACCCTATAATTTTGGGTACATACATGCCCCCCTCGAGAGAAGCATCTTAGCCATGAAGAGGCGTAAAACGGTGGATCCGAGTATGGCGGTCCCAAAATGGGGAGTTAGGAGTTATACCTAACATGCTTGTGTCAGAAAGTCATGCCATCCAAAATCCCGCTATCTGTAAAATGAAAAAGGGGACTCAAGTGCAAATAGATAAAATAAATTGAGAAATAAAACTAAATTGATATGAAATGAGGACTTACCATCTACGTGGGTTTAGAACTTACCTCCGTCGACGCTCCAACCTTGTGAAAGACATTCAAAATCAATTTTAGAAAGCTATATATATATATATATATATATATATATATATATATAATGAACTCATTTTACTATTCATTTACACATGTCGATTTGGTGGTTTTTGAGCTCTGGGACCCACGGTGACCATTTTCGACGAGAGTACAGTCAAAATGTCCATTGTGAGAACGTGATCATGCCTCCGAGAGTGGAACATCGGCCTGCGAAGTCTCAAGTTAGTTCTTCTCAATTTATCGTTTTTAAATCCAAAACATAGAAATGTTGAAATATTTGTCATGGGGGGATCATTTTCAAAAATGCTAGTTTTAAATGAGTCTCTAGGGGGGGACGCCCATAGGGTAGGTCTTTATTTTGTTAAAAATGGTGTTTTCTTGCATTTTTAATGCGTTTTTAGGGCTTTGAGCCGTTCGTCGATACGGGATAGGATGCTACCCTAGAAGGTGGTGGTTACGGAACCGCCACTCTGCACAGGGTGAAAGTTCATAACAGAATGCAAAAAAAGATGTTTTATTTAATTATTTTTGCATTTTAGCATTTTTAGCATTTTTACATGTTCTTGATAATTTTTCTAGTCGATTTTGTTACTAACTTACTCTTTTTCTATGTTTTTGGGTGGATGCAAAAGGAGGAGTATATTAGATGGAGTAGAGAGAGGGAGTGTGATTGGCTCTCAGTAGTGTTAGAGGCACTGACCCAGATAGAGCGAGACACTATGCAGAGGGCCAGTATTTGGAGGATCACATAGGTTCCTCATGTTGCGCCTGCTAGTCACATATTATGTGACTTATTTTCATATTGGGACATAGATCGGAACACTTTCTGATTACTAGGTGTGAGGGGTGAGTGGTCCATCACCCTAGAGGATGTCTACCGTATACTGGGGGTTCCGATCCTTGGGAGGCGGCTGTCTCTCAAGAAAACAGTGTCGAGATCTCAGTTGGTTCAGTGGGCCACTTATATGGGGATGTCATTATTTCCATGGGGTCGAAGAAGGGGGTGAAGGTCCGCTCCATCGATGAGTCAGATATTCTTGTGCTCCTGCAAGGCTATCATGGGCATCCTTGCTACGATATTGATTGGGGACAAGGGAGGGGACACTCTCTTATATTATTGGGCTCCCATTATTGCACAGATTGAGGGTCATGGTCGCATTTACGCTTGGGAGTAGACATCCTCGGGACCACCTACCATGATTTGTATAGGGTGGTCAGACTACAGGGACAATCACTAAGCCACCCTACTCTTGTCATGAGTTGGGTGTATGAGCACATTATTCTCGTATGGGAGAGGTGTACAAGCAGAGGATCCTGGGGCCATCAGGGCAGCGAGGTGGATAGGGATGACCATTCTTAGAGCACCTCACCAGCTAGTGGCTTCTTTGACTACTGCAGACATGGAGGCTACTCCTTATCAGGCCATGATAGGGTTATGGGGAGAGGAGACACTCACATTGATCACTTGCCACACTACCAGTCAGCTGGTAGATAGGATGGGGAAGTTAGAGATCCACCCCTTTGACAGAGTACCACAACAGTTCGGCCTCCCATATATTGACATGTTTCCTCCGACGGGGCGGTGTATAGGTCTGCATTCGTGAGGCTCGGGGAGGTCCTAGAAGCCGGGGTTGAACTATGATCACTATTGGTGTTCCCATTAGAGTTAGGAGGGTGGTTCGTGCTTGAGGGGTAACCAGTGCTCCTCAGGCACCTTTACTTCAAATTGGCACCGGTCCTGCTCATAGCAGAGATGCACCTATTGACGTGGACTCCGAGTCTGAGGAGTTCACTGGGGGGAGACAGAGGAGGAGACAAAGGAGGTAAATACGGGAGCTGGTGGGACCGGTGAGGAGGATGACGGTGATTCTTAGTGGTATGACAGTCGGGATATCATGCGGCCGAGAGGGCGAAGCAGAGTGTAGAGAAGGTGACTCTGATTTTGGAAGAGTTACCTTCTCAAGATTTAGGGGGAGATGGTGAGTCCATGGTAGGCCGTCACATTGCTCCAGATGTGGGAGAGGGACGACAGTCAGTGGTAGCGTATGTGGCAGGCATGAATCCTAGAGATCCTACCTGGAGGCCCAAATATCCAAGTGAGTTACTACTCTTTTCTTGACTTTGCTTTAGTTAGAATTGTTTAGTTGTTATTTCCCCTTTTGTTGTTTCATTTATCTTTGGTCTTATTTTGGACAACTTTCTAACTTGTGTGTTTCTCCTTTTTTATTTGCAGCGATCGATGAGGGATGGCGAGACTTGACTCACTAGGTGTGTGCTGACACTCTATTGCTCCCCTTTGATGGTACTCGAGCCAATCTCACTGAGGATGTTGGAGATCCTTCAATGCCCAACCGACATATAGATGTCTTTGCCCTCGTGGAAAGCAACAATGATCATTACCTCCCTTCGCATTGAGCTGGGTTGGATATAGGACCGATGAGCATTTGATGAGGAGGATTCACTCTCATAGTGAGACCACAGATGCTGGCCGTGATCATGAGCCCTCACTCCATTCAGAGCATCACCGTAGCAGGATACCTAGGCGTGGACATA
Source organism: Taxus wallichiana var. yunnanensis (assembly GCA_018340775.1). NCBI lineage: Eukaryota > Viridiplantae > Streptophyta > Pinopsida > Cupressales > Taxaceae > Taxus > Taxus wallichiana. Next base: position 372,533,599 of record CM031238.1, on the reverse strand, counting down.
CACCTTCCGAGGGATCTCGCACAAATTGAGAGATCGTAGTGTTTTTCTGTAGTGACTTTTGGTCAAGTATTTATATGATTGTTTTGTATTTTCCAGCTCATTGATCGTTTTGACCATGCCTTAGTGCATGATGGCATTATACATGAAACACCATATATATATATATATATATCTCTTTTTGGATCTAGACTATCTGGTGTCTAGAATTTTGTAACTCATTTCCCATGTGTATACTAGATGTTTTTAGAGTATTTGTTTTCATGCTTTTCAGAATGTATGCAATGGGTGAAAAATAATAGCAAATACTAAACAAAATGTTTTACTTTATATGCTTTTGTAATGCTGACATGTGATGATGAACATGATGTAGTTTTGAAATTTTGGCCTTTTTGGGCAATGTCTGTGATTCCTTCTTATGTTGGAAAATCGTGATGAATGTATAATGATAAAGAGATGAACTTGCCCCATTCCCAACTCCACGAACCAAGAAGATGCGAGGGCTCAACACCAAGAGTTGGGAAGGGCACAAACTGTATGAGTTTGACTAAATGGAATGATGAGAGATAGACAAATCAGTGATAGAAACCAAACTTAGACCTACACACTTACCTTACTTAGAACTACCACCAAGCTTAGAAGGCCACTTACTTTCCAATTTATCTAGACTTAGATCTATAAATGACAACCTGATTGACAAAATATGGTTTTGAGGATTTGATCTCTTTGGAATTTGGACATTTGTTTTCACTTAATATAATTTGATTTGTATTTCTAGAATACCAAGATTTGTTGATTTGTGTGAATGGAATCCCCACACCCTGTCTCATGCCACTAGTAAGAAGCATGGGTTTGTCACCAAAGGAAAGATATAGGTGAGTAAGTGCACTTCTTTCCTTTCCCAACCTCGCACCACTAGTAAGAGATGTGGGCTTATCATCGAAGGTTGGTGGGGCAAAGAAGTGTGTAAAATAAAATATTCTGTTTGCTTGGCATTTTTGATTCCATTTGATTTTGACACTTCTGATCTGTGACTTTGGGATATCCTTTCTTTCAAAGAGACATAAGAGGGATAGATGTGACACCAAGAAGCTTCTAGAACAAACCGTAGGTAAGGACAACTTTACCTAGTAGAAAGAAAGAGAAAAACCAAGTATGCAGGCCTTGGTATGGTTTTCGTCAATACTTGTCTGTTAAATTTGATGATAAGATTTGAAATTACTTGATGATGTTTGAAGAGATGTGATTTGAATGATTTTTCCAATACTTTCATAAACTTGTAACAGATTGCTTAAGAGTAAGTTCCTTGACTACAACTTTTACGAAATGAGTGGACAAAATGAAACAACAAGATGACAAATGCAATGTAGGTAGCTATCTTTTGTACAAGTGGTGATTCGATGTCTTATGCGTAAAGCTGTTTAAGATGTAAGGAATTGACAGTTTCATTGAATTCCTCACCTTCTAGTGTGTATAAGAGATATGCACCATTTCCACAATCTTTCATGACTCGGTATGGGCCCAACCACTTGGGCCGAAACTTCCTTCGCCGGTTTTCTTATCAATCCTAGGTTGTCTAGTCTTAGAACTAGATCTACCTCATATATTTCTCACTCATAGAATTTTTTGTTATACTACCGACACATTTGGTCAAGATAGGCTCTATGTCATTGTTTGGCATTTAGCCTCGGCCTCGTCGAGGCTTTGAGAGAGGCGTGCCTCCCTGTAAGCTTCTTCATCCAAAATCCCTTGTAATGAGATGTGGAGAATTGGTATTTCAACCTCAAGTGGGAGAACTGCTTCTGCCCCGAATACCAATGAGAAAGGGGTTGCTCCTGTTGGTGTTTTTATTGAGGTTCGATGGGCCCACAAGGTTGGATATAGTTTTAGATGCCAATTTCACTTGTTCTCCTTAAATGTTTTGAGGAGAATAACCTTTAATGTTTTGTTTGTTGCTTCGGCTTGTCCATTGGCTTGAGGGTAGTAAAGAGAGGCCGTGTGATGGTTTATTTTGAATTTTCTACATAACTCACGGACCTCATCATTTTTAAAGGATGTGCCATTATCTGAGATAATGACTTGTGGGACACCATACCTATAAATGATTTGGTTCAAAATGAACTTGGCAATTACCGAACCTGGTACGGTGGTGAGAGGCATGGACTCTACCCATTTGGTAAAATATTTCGTGGCTGTAATTATAAAATTATGGCCATCGGTTGATGAGGGAGAGAATTTCCCTATCAAATCTAGACCCCACGTGGAGAAGGGCCACATGGTTGCTAATGGTTGCAGGGATTGTGCTGGGATGTGAATCTCGTGAGAGAATTCTTGGAATTTGTGTCACTTACGTACAAAATCTATCGTGTCGTGTTTGAGGGGCCAAAAATAGCCCATCTGATGTATTTTTCGAGCACTGGCATGACCATTGAAGTGGCCTCCACATATCCCACCGTGGCATTCATAAAGAATCTTCTTGGATTCTTATGTGTCGACGCATCTTAGAAGCATGCCGTCGAAGGTTTTATCATAGAGTACTTGTTCTAAAACAACATATTTAGCGGTGATAATGTGTAACCACCTTCTTTGTTGCGATGTGGCACTTTCCAGGTATGTGTGGTCCATGATAAAATTGATGATATCAGTGTACCGAGGGGACATGTGGAGATGGGGGTTCTAGTTTCGAAAAAGTATATACACTCATCGGAAAGTCCAGATTTACTGCATCACCTCCATCTAATGGATTGTCACCAGCTAGCCATCAGAATGATTTGTCCTTAACGGATTTTTGGTTTACAAATGTTAATTCAAATTCACTCATTAAGGTGATGAAACACCCAACCTTTTTAGATAAAGACCCTTGCGTGAGGAACGTTCATAAATGATCTGTTCTTAAACGCTTTGTTGCAAAGACTATGGCAAGGCATTCTCTCTCTACCCGTATAACGTGTTTCATAATCAAGTAATGTTCGGCTAATGAAATAGACTCGCACGTTCTCATTTATTATTGACTTCTTGAGCTAGCATGCAGTTAGCAAGACATCGGGCTTTGTGAGTATAGGATAAAATGATGGTCAGTCCGGGAGGCATTAGCATGGTTGGAGACAACAGGCGCGTTTAAGCGCTTTGAAGGCCTCGTTACATTCTTAAGTCCAACCAATGCTATAATCTTTCTTTAATAGATTGTTGATTGGATGAATGGCAAAACTTAAATCTGGGATGAACCTTTAGATTGCACCCCGAGTTTTCCAAGAAATGACCCGATTCTAGACTCGCTCGATGGTGGAATCATTTCGAGAACAACCCGGATTTTGGCTGGATCAACATCAATCCCTCATGAAGATATAATGTAGCCCAGAAGTTTTCCTCCTGTCACACCAAACACACACTTCTTTGGGTTTAAAGTGATGCCATATTCAATCAATCATGAGAGGATGATACAGAGTACTTCTAGATGATCACAACGCTTCTTGGCCTTAGCTAATAAGTCATCCACATAGAATTCCACAATTTTATGGATAAGATCATGGAATATGTATGTCATTACCCGTTGATATGCAGTGATCGGCGTTCTTAAGACCGAATGGCATGACAACATAACAATAAGTTCCCTAGGGAGTTATAAACGTAGTTTTGGCTTGATCTTGTTCAGATATTTTAATCTGATTATACCCTGAGAACCCATCCATGAGGGACAACAGTTCAAATCTAGTTGTTGCATCAACAATAACGTCAATGGATGGTAACGGAAGTCATCTTTGGGACAAGCTTTGTTAATATCCCGAAAGTCTATGCAAATGCGTATCTTCCCATTCTTTTTGAGAACAGGGACGATATTAGATACCCATTGTGAATAGTCAACGGGTTTGATGAATCCCACTTGGAGAAGTTTTATTACTTCCTTTTACCATGAGAGGCATGATGGCTTCATTGGTCTTGACTTTTGTTTAATTGGATTTGCAAATGGTTTAGTGACAAGGTTATGTACCATGATGTGTGGTGATATGCCCATCATTTCTTTATAGCTAAACCCAAAATCCTTTTGATGTTCCTTTAGAACTTGGGTTTTGTATTTCTATCTCCTTTGGAGTTAACGAGGATCCCAACTTCAAAATTTTGGTTCTTCCTCCGTCCCGATGTTTATGTCAATGGTTTCTTCTTTTGAAGAAGCGTTACCTTCTTCAAATTTAGGTGGGGCTAGAGGTAGTTCCAAGCTTTCTCGACTTCTACCTCGTAGATATCGAGATCCTTTTGTGGAGGAGACTCTACCATTGGATTTCTAAAATAGGAAGAGAAATGTGGTATTAGGGAAAGATCCACTATGCAATGAGCAAGGTGTAGCTCTGCATAGGCATTTAGATATTAGAGAGTGACTCTATCACCATCAAAGTGATCCAGGATAGGAAAATCATTCTTAACTTCTCCATGAGTGAGGAGTGGGTTTGTTGGTATTTTACGTATTAACGGTTCATTACGAAGTGATACTATGAAATGTGTATCTTCCAACTCACTGTTTGGAGTGAAACGGGAAGTTGAGGTTACTATTGAATCCACGAGAAGGTTCTACTCTCGTGGGATTGCTTCAATTGATATGAAGTTGAATCCCTTGCTTAGATCTAATACCGTTGTTCTGTAGAGTTGTAAATGTTTAGCCCTAGTTTCATATACCTCAGAGACTTGGTTAGCAACTAGTTATGAGTCTCCTAGCACTCTAATGTTATCGACACCCCATTCTTTTTATAGGATGAGGCCAAGGATATGAGCTTCGCACTCACTCCATTATTTGTACATTCAAAGTTTAATTTAAAGGCGAAAGGTATGATCTTTCCCTCAGGTGAAGTAAAGATCACTCCTGCCCTAACTCCAAAGTGACATCTAGCTCCATCGAAGTGGAGAGTCCAATATTTTCTTGGAAAATTGGATATTGGGATATTTGTCATATCTGTTTCTTCTACTTCAGTTACTTCTACCATACATACTTCGTCTGATGGAAGAGAAGCGATTCCTAGGGTATATCCCATACCCATAGAATAAAATGGTAGGAGAATAGGTAAATCTTTCTCTAGCAACTAGACAATTTTCGCAGTAGTCCCTAATGACACTGTTTCTATGACGTTGGCCTCATTTTTGAGTGCTAGGATGCCCTCGACTAGATTTGTAATTTCCAACTCTGTGGTGGGTATCAACTTCTCTTTTGGTTTTGAATTAACTGGTTTTCTAAGTTGATTTGTTGGGAGTTCAAACTCGGAATGAACGCCTTATCTCTTCTTCAAATCAACTAGGTTTATATCAAAGGGTTTTGGGTCACCTTGTGCCACAAATATTTTCCCTAAGTGTAGAAATATTATTTCTTGGAATAACGTGGAAGGGATTGCCTTCATGCGATATATCCATGGCCGATCAAGATCATATTATAGTTGGTTTCCCGATCTATAATATAGAATTTGGTAAGGACTGTCTTGGGCCCTAAGGTGACCGGGGTAAAACTATGGTTCCAATTGAGGTGGCCTTGAGGCTATCATAAACTCTTAGCGTATTTTATGTTGTGGAATAGTTTTTCTCTCTGTATCCTAACTTTTGAAGAAAAGTGAAGGGACTATGTTAATCGCTGCCCCATCGTCAATCATTACATGTTTAACATAATTATTGTAAACCCATACTTAGAAATGTAAAGTCGGGTCACCTCTTCACACAATTTCCGTGTTCATTGGCATTTTCTTATATTAAATATAAACTCGGTATCCCTATCTAGCTTGCCCCGGAGGGTAGGCGTCCAAAGTCTATATGGTTTACTAGAATTTCTAGAGGAGGAGTGATGTTAATTAGATGACCAAGGCCTAATGCTTCTAAGAGAGCAGCCCTATGGACATGAGAGCTTTTAACAAATCCAAAAAGGAGATGTGAAGAAGGTTTTCGTTAAATCATTAATTAAATCATGGGCACCTATGGGTTTTACCAACGTTTGTTGAATGATGTCTAGTTCCAATGGAGAACTTGGAGTTGGTTGAGAAGAATAATCCCATGTTCTTTTTATGGTTTTTATGGGTAGCTCGGTTGTCTAACTCTACTGCACCAACTATCTTGGTTTTGCGGCGAGTTCCTAATTGGGGTGCGGCACGGTGGATTTAATGAAGTTGAAGCTTCATGATCATTGTTTCTGTTATAACACCCTTGTTTGTTCCACTTGGATCTAACCTATAATTGTTAGAATGGTTTGGGAGTGGATCATTAAAGATCTTGAGGGGTGCATTTTCAGGAAACCGCCCTGTGTAAGTGTTTGGAGTGGGTACTACATAATTTGCTAAAAACATATCTATAAAGAGTTATTTTTGATCTTCTGGAAAACGCTGCATGAATTTATTGTAGTCACGACAAGTCCTAGTATTGTGGCCTTGAATTTTGTGGAAACCACAATACAAATTAGGATTATAATTTTGAGGTTGTTGATTTGAAACCTGCTGTGGCCCAAAATTATGATAAGGTTGCTAGTTGTTAGAGTTAAAATTTTGAGGCTGTTGCCTTTGGTTTTGACTCTGATATCCAGTTGGGTTTCGATTTGGACCTTGTGTTTGGATTTTTAAGTCGTAGTTGTCATTGTTGTGGTTGTGGTGGACGATTAAAATCCACTGTGTTGATTTTTGGAGTAAAATTGTTATTTCGCTGATTGTTAATGGGTGGCGAAATGTTCACAACATTTTCTCTTTTAGTTTGGTCAGTTACTCCATCTGTTGTAACTCTGTGGTTCTTGTTAAGGATCTTAGGTCCTTGATTAGCATTCCCAGTATTAGGATAGGCCGTGGTGTTTTGATTGGGAGTGATTAATTTCCCATTTGTTCCATATGTCTTACGACCACTATCTATCACTGCTTGGTCGATTCGGAGAGCACTCTTGAGTACTTCATCGTAAGTTCTTAGTGGGAACTTCTGGACTTCTTCCTTTATCTCTCTATTGAGAGAATGAAGGAATAAATCACATAGTTCCATCTTATCCATGTTTGGAGCACTTTCTGATGAGTAGAGAATCGTACACCATCTTTGAATAAAATGAGTAGCGGATTCATTATGTTCTTGTTTAATATGCAAGAATTCCCTAATTCCTGTTCTTAACAATTTGTTCATATCAAAATCTTTGATGAACTCTGACACGAGTTGTTTAAATGAGTGTATCGAGGCTTCAGTGTTCTCAGTAATACCAATCAAGGGCAATAATACCCTCTAAGGTTTTAGGGAATATCTTAGCAACAACCCCATCCCAAGGGAGTAATTCCCATATGGCTATGGCATAGGCCTTAATGTGTGCATTTAGATCTCCTTTCCCTTTGTATTTGGGTAAATCAGGAAGATGTCTTGGAAGCATAACACTTCATATGGTGAAGTCTAGGGCTCTTTTAAATATTCTCAATAAGTCCCTACCGCATAAGCCTCGACCATCGATGGTGCTTCTTTGAGGGGTTGGGGGTGGCATGGTTTTTGATATGGCATAGTGTATGCATTTACAGGACATAAGGGAATCCATGTGGTTGAATGAACATCCCGGAGAAGAGAACATGTCTCCTTGTAGTGATTTTGAATAAATGTTGAAGTAGGGAGGATCATTGTTCGGTATGGGATGTTTGGTGCCGAGTCGAAAGGTATCATATTTTCAACTGGAGTGGCGTTTGAAAACATAGTCCTAGTTGGTTTTTACTGTGGGTAATTATACGGATGTTGAGGAGGCATGCCTAACGTGCCTATTCCCTCGTAAGGAGGTCAACTTGACTGGGGTGATGCAGAGGGTTGGGGATTCATGCTTGCCCAAAATATGAATTTTGATTTACTTGAACAAGTTCCAATCCTCTAACCTTCTCAACTAAGGCTGAAATGACCTCTATTGGCAAAGACACAATGTTTTGCCTTAATGGTGTTTGTTGTATACCTTGAGGTCAGTAAAGGGTATGATACCTGCTATGAATTGATCATTACCCTACCAAGTTTCACTAAGAGCATTTCCCACAGGTGGAGGAATGGGGGTGTTTTCTTGGAGTAGGGTATCAAATTGTATTTTTAAACTCCCTATAGGTGGGTACATGTTTTGGAAGCATTGTTTGCTTCTAGTGTAGCGTGTTAAGTACTCCTCATCCAAAATGAGAGTGGATCTAACTATCTACCGATCCGTGGTCCGAACAAGACCCGAGGATTTGAAGTGGATTCTCCAAGAACGCGTCATATTGTTAGAGCCTAAGGACTCGGTTGTTGTGTTTGTGCAAGCTGATCCAACTCCTCAATTCGGAACGAAGAACTAGAACTAGTTCTTTGAGGGGGAGTTTGAGATGACAAGTAATTACTTGAATAGTTATCAGCCCATGAAGAAAAAGAGGGTGACAATTGTCTATTTGTTTGACCCTAACTTGCTTCGAGACTCGAGAGAGGTCTCCATATACGTCATATCCCGACATATTCGGGGGGTATATGAATACCTGCAGAATAATGGGACAGAGCGAAGGTGGACGAAATAAATGAAAATAAAAGGGGAACAATTGTTTGTTTCACATCAGGCTCACCAGTTTTGTACGATGGAAAAGTGACATGTGAGCATGGGAATCTATAAGTAACTCTTTCCTCATACCCGACCTCCCGAGGTCATGTCGAGATGACTGGTGAATGTGGAATATGTATGGATACAAAAAAACTAGTTGGGTAATCTTATATCCTCAATACGTAATAATGGAATCTATGAATCTAAGGTGAAGAAGGCCCTCCTAACCTGGATTGGTGTAATGGATCGTTCGGATATAATAGCTGTTCGGAGGCTCCAATCAATGTCGAGCTCTGCCGAGATCCTATTTATTGGCTATTGGATACGTGGGAAGTGACCTGTAGGTGCTTCGTGTATATTTCCAAACAAGGTCATGAAAATGGTGATGGGAGGTGTAGTGGATTCTTTGGGGTTTTATGGATGATTCTCTGGTCTAGTCTAGAAATCCTTAGCTTGATTGGCTGCTACGTTTAATAAGGAGAATTGTGTAATGATGTCTGGTGGGGGCGGTGAGGACCTAAAAACTAGTGTTCGTAAACCAAAGCATCAATGTCTGCTTTGATCAATGGGCCCGTTGGGTTGTGGGATCTGTGGATCATAACCATAAGTTCATGGTTGTGGCGAGATCTCCTATGGTCATATGAAGAGTTAATCTCCCTTCCGACTATCCAAGAATCATACACCTTTTTAGCCTCTATATTTAGAACTAGGAGTTATGTAATTTTCTTGGAATACCTTATAGGTGTTCGACAACGTGAATGCTTGAATGATTAAACAGAGAAGGAGAGGGGCCTCTTGTTTGAAAACAAGTCGGCTCTTTATAGTAAATGCATTCACTAGAAGGTAACTTGAATGGAACTCTTTTACCATTAAACAAAGGGAAAACACTATTCACAGGGTGGCCAAAACATAAATGCAAAGCAAAGTAGCTGAAGAAAGCGGATAGAAATTGAAATTTTACGTTTGACGCGATCGTCGGAACATTATGGAAAATGCACAAAGGACCGCCACCCTATGCAGGGTGGCACTTATAAGACCGATGCCCAAGCGGGCAGTGGTCTCGTCACTTAAGACCAAAATGCAAGGGAAAAGGGGGAAAAGGGTAGAAAAAATCATGCAAAGGCAAGACGAGGCACACGAGATACAAACGTATACTTGACGAGCTTTTATGGATCCCGAACACCTTGCGAGGAGACTTGTATCATCATTGGGGTATGTGTAACGTCTTTCGTGGCGCGATCCCTACAATTTTGGGTACGTAAAGTGTCCTAGCTAGGTGTTGGTGTCCAAAGCTAGAAATGGTGAAGTATAAAGTGTTAGATTCGAAGTGAGGTCCATAAGGCCAATAAGGAGACTTAAAAGGAAACTAAGAGGCCTAGTATAATGATCAATTATTTATTTTCTCCCGTAAGAAGCATATGGATAGTAGTATGTGATTAGGACCTAGTAATGTACCCAAAGTGCATGATTTAGTGTCTATAGACATACATATATATGAGTCACAACTTCGAAGGGTCACAATTAGTATTGTGAGTTGGTGTTATTGGATACCTAAGGTCATCCTCCAATCTGGTTTCCCTCATCAATGCCAAGTAATGTAAGAAGCTGGTGGAGAAAAAAAGTAGTTCATCATCCTAATGATTAGGCCAAAAACCACCAAAAAAAAAAGTTTTTATGGCCACTTTAACCACACATTCAATGAAAAAGAAATAGATGGACTAAATCGTACAGGTATGATGATCTATCTCGACACCCATAGGGGTGCCACTTCAGTGCGAGGTAAAACATGTTATTTATTTGGTCTCGGGCTCTCCTTTACCTAACATCCTTGTATATAATAGGTTAGTCCTTGAAAATGATAAGATTATGAGGCAGCTCTAAAAGTTGATTCAAAAGGGACACATTAGGTTGAGCTCTTCACCTTGTGGAATCCCAATTGTCTTGGCACTAAAGAAAGATGGAACATGGAGACTTTGCATTGACTATTGGGCCTTGAAAAAAATTATTGTGAAGAATCACTACCCCCTTTTGAGGATCGACGATTTGTTGGACCAACTTTGTGGTGTGAAATTCTTCACCAAAATTGATCTCAAGTTTGGCTATCACTAAATTCCCATTGAGCCCACATATGTCTAGAAGACTACATTTAAGTCTTGGGAAGGTATATTCAAATGGTTGGTCATGTCTTTCGGCTTAACTAATGCTCTTGCGACATTCATGAGGATGATGGATGACATCTTGTGGCCCTACACCAACTCCTTCATGGTTGTCTACTTAGATGATATACTCATCTATAGTTAGATGTGGGAGAAACATCTACAACATGTTCGAGAAGTACTTCAAACCCTTTGAAAGCACAGGTTGTATGCAAATCTAGAAAAATGCACATTTGGGATGAGGAAGGTTTAGTACCTAGGATATGTTGTGGATGAAGGAGTCCATGTTGACCCAGAGAAAATCTAGGTTATTCGAAATGGCCTACTCTAAAGACTCTTACAAAACTCCATAGCTTCTTGGGTCTTGCCAATTTCTATCGTTGGTTTGTCTCGAGTTTTTATAATATTTCTTAGCTACTGAACCAAGTGACTAAAGGAGGAAATAAGGCTATATTCGATGGGGAGGTTAATTTGAGAGCATTCAAAAATTGATAGGAAGATTATGCTCAGCCCATGTTCTCTCCTTATGTGACCTGCATTAACCTTTCGAATTGATGATGGATGCATCTGAGTATGCCATGGGAGTTGTTATCATGCAACATGGCCACCCTATTGCATATCATAGTGAAACATTCAATGACACAATCAAGAAGTACCCAACATATGATAAGGAGCTTTATGCCATTGTCTAAGCTTGTAAGAAATGGAAACACTACATTCTAGGGAAGGAGACAATCATCCACACAGACCACAAGCCATTGGAGTTCCTTCGAAATAGAGCAAGCTAAGGAATGAGAGACACCATAAGTGGGCCACATACCTACAATAGTTCCACCTGATAATAAAACATAAGAAGGGAAGTGTCAATTCAGCAAAAGATTCCCTGAGCCGCCCTCCAATTGCAGCTCTCACAACTATCCTTGACCCATGTAGACATGATACTTCTAGTTGGTGTACTTTGTAAGAGGCAAATATTGACTTTTCAAATACATATAAGGCTCTCTAGGGGGCAAACATGTCCCTAATTTCTATTTACAGGATAACCTCCTCTACCACATGGGACACATATGTGTTCCATGTTAGAAAACACAAACATTGAGAGGGGAGGGGTGAATGAAGGCTTCTCAAAACTATGAAAATATTTCAATAACTTAGCAATACATTCAATCTTAATTCATTCTTACCATGTTAAGACCATGACATTCATACAAATGTAAAAGAGAAACAAGTACACATTAACACAAGATTTAATGTGGGAAACCCTTTAAGGGAGAAAACCCCACCGGAATCAAGTGAGCTTGGAAAAATTTCATATAAAGATTAGAAAGATTTCAAACGTTGAGAATCCACTCAACTCAAGCGCCAACTTGAATAATTTGGTCAAGCTTCTACTTGACCTTTAGCAAGCTTCTACTTGTATGGAAGCTATAACTCCCAATACTTTAGCCAATATGCTACTTGACCTTCTGCAAGCTATAACTTACAAGGAATCTTCAACTCCCTCTTTTCTAAGCCACAACTTAGACTTCCAAAAGATGGTTTTGATCACTCTCAATTAGTTGTCTTAACAAAACAAATTATGATCTCTAAATCAACTCTTATGTCTTCTCTTTTCACCCTCCTAATTCACCTCTCTTCTCAACACTTCATCCTCTTACAATTACCTCACTCAAAGCTTCTTTCTCATACAATTTTTTTCATGCTTATCATCTAATATAACCCTCTCAATAGTATGCTCTTTCATGCATACATACTACTACAACAAAATTGTAGTCATGAAGTCAACAACCTTACTTCCTTGATTTCCATGGTTTAAAAAATCCTTAAGCTCCTTCAAGACATAGTCAGCAAAAGCACATTTTATTACATGCTTAGACATACAAATACACAAGGATAACATACTCTAATTGTTACCCTTCTAAATCCTTCAATTTCTTGCCTATTTAGTTATAATACAAATCTCTTGATTGCTTCATCAAAACTATCACATGCAATCATTATATATGAGATATTACTCGTCAAGCCAAGGAAGATGATATTAATCTTGTGGAGTGTTTAACTAAAATGAAAGCGGGTAAGGGTATCCTCCAGGGGAATGAGAAAGATAAAGACAAAAATGAGGGTAGCGTTGGGGAAGCTGGTGCTTCAAGGAAGAATGAATGTGTGGGAGACCTTAATGTATTTGAAGAATGGAGCAGGAAGATGTTGTATTTAGAAGGGGTCCTAAAAGCCATGGAGGACACGAACGAGGGGAAAAGGGAGTCCATTCTGAACATCATCAACATTTCAAAGAATATGGTCATGGATTAGGTCCAGATAAAACACATAATGAAGGAGTTGGAGATTCAAGTTAAATTTCTGCTTGACAGAGTGGAGGGGATTGAAGGGGAAAAGAAAAGGAGGAGATTCAACCTTCGCATAAGTAGCTCGGAGGAGTAGGTGATGGATGGTTTTGGAATCCAGATGGCTGCTGCTAGACCGGGGTTTCAAGATTTTTTGTTCTCTCGAATAAAGTGGATGCAAGCAAACCGTGGTGTCTGTTGCTTTTTCGTCTTTTTGTCCTCTCTGGGGTCCATATCCTACAATGTAAGAGTTAAGCCTATTTAACTCATCTTTCTGGAAACCCCTTCTGGTTTTTTTTTTTCCTGTTTTGTTTCTAGTTGCGTTCCTCTCTTTTGTTTTGGCCCTTGGGAGCCGATCCCTATTTTTTGCCTAATCTAATAAAAACAAATGTAGGTCTTAGACAACTTGTCGGGATGCTTCATGTTCTTATTAAGTACAGGAACACCTTCATGTAGTCACAAAATCACACACTTTAGACATTATTTAGTCTCGGTCTCATAATACTATTCATATGGTTTTTGAGTGAAGAAAGTACCTATTAACCCCGTCTTTTGGCCATTTTGCTTTACTTTCTATTATTATTGCTGACCTCTCACACATGCATGACCATTTTGTTTCTTTCATTCCATGCTATTTTGTATTTGACTAGGCGCCCAACAAGCACCCTAGTCTCAATTGGGGTGCCTTGATCCTCTTTCCACTTTCCCGCCAATTTTGGGCACTTTCTAGCCATTTGGACATTTCATATTTCTTGTGGTCAGCCTTTTTGGGGTTAATTATGAAATTAGAACAAGAGAACCATATAAATATAAATTTATGAAACCATAATGAGGGACCAAGCACTAGTCACTACTATCATCACCTAAGGTTGCATCCATCAAAGGCTCCATTTACATCCATCTAGCTCCATCACAAGGCACAAGGCTGGTTCATCTGCATCACACAAACATATGAGGGAAGTTTATTCTATTCCATCCACCATTCTATTACATTTTATACACATAGTTATTACTCGCTACTTTCAAAAAGTGTGACTGGCACAAGAGCACCTAGGGCATGATTGCACACACTTACACATAGAACTACATTGGGTTTGAGATGTAGTGCAACACTTAGTTAGTAAGTCCACCATTATGGTAGCTAAGGTCAATTCACCCTTCATATACATATTTCTTTTTTGGGGTTTGATGCTTGTCTTGGGGTTTTATAGGTATTTTCTTCATCACTGACTACCGACGACATCCAATGTAGTTCGGATACATTAGTGTGACAGACACATGCCTAAGGCTTCGATTATATATCAACCTTGCAAATCTAGTTTTTAGACCTTCTACATAGACCAGGGCACCCAAAATGTAGACGAAGGTGCCTAGAGGCACACTGATACTCTCCTAGGTGCCCCAGTCCACTCAGATTGCCCAGATATGCAAGGTTTTGGTCTTTTGTATAGTTGTTTCCTCCTCCTATTTCTCCAGCAAGCTTTGCAACACAGTTTAGAAAGTTCACCGAATCAGATGAACTCCTTCCAACCCTTGCATATTAGGGAATCTATTTTTATTAGCCTAGTTGCTTGGGTCACTTTCTATATTTATTTACCACTTTTATTTATTGTTATTTACTGTCATTCCTAGTTAGATTAACTATGATTTATCCACATTTTAGTTAATCATTTTGGTGAACCCAAATTTTGAATCCACTTTCTGTCTAAGGTTTTTGGCAATGGTGTGAAAGATGGCCTAAGTTTTGTAAAAGCACATAAGGGATGGGCGCGTGAATATAGGGTGCATGGAGTACGTGCGGAATTATAGTAAGGTATGGAGCACCCATGATCAGAACTTATCCATTTTTTTATTAAGGCTATTTTTATACATAGAGTGTAGAGCACGCCATGACATGGAGACTTGTTTTGGAAGGTGCATAGGTGGTGAAGGGAAAGTCCCCATCCCTATATATATGTATTTTTGCATGGTTTGAACAATCCTATTTATTGTAGAGTTATGTTGTGGATTTGTTAGCACGCATGACTATGGAGACTTGAATCTTGATGTATGAAGCTTCTATGTTTTGTAGTATTTAATATAATGGATCATATTGGTTGGATATTGGTGTTAGATGTGACTGAATATGGTTCTTGCATGGTAAATCTCATTATAATCATTGTTTAGTCAATCTTTCATATGGTTTAGATCTAGATCTGGTTTATGCATTGTGGATTATTTACTATTTGTTATAAATATGGACATATACATATGCAATCATGCTAACATTTTGACAAAAAACTCTAAAGAGGGACCTGGTACCCTTGCATTTCGGGTGAGTGCTCAGTTCTAGGTTGAGTGATGTGCCAATGTGCCTTGGGTTATTTGTAGTGAATTCTAGGCTACATCATTGGTTCCATTGTCGGACCTCTTTCTCAACTTGTTTTTCAGATGTTGCATGATGAAGACATACCATTGACCTTGGCCAGTATTGAGGAGTGGTTAGTAGATCTGGAAGAAGAGTATGCTCATATATTTCAACATTGGACCTGATTTTAATGCATGCATGTGGGTTGAGAAGAATCTATATGACACATTATATGAGACATTCTTTTTTCTTTCCTATAGAGTTGTACGAGTGGCTGGTTTCTTATGCATCTAAGAGGAATTGGAGGTTTCACATGCTTGTTTGGACATAGGAAGAATTCTAGCCTTGTATGATGCAGATCTGATTTGGATGCGCTCTGTGGATGTTTGGTTCTGTGGTGTTTTGAACAACTATATTCTTGAGTACACATAGTTTTGACTTACTCTTTCCCAGAGGTTGTTGAGTTTTAGTTTTTGCGTGAACCCAGAGGATCATATTTGCATGGTATTCCATTACTATCAAGATCTTGATTGTAACCCTAGATTTGGAAGAGAAGCCGATGGCTAACTAAACCCCACCATGCACGGGGGGCAGGAGTAGGTTTGGTAAGGATGGAAGACCTAGCAGCAGAAAGACAGAGGGAAGAAAGGTGGCTTAAGTTCAATGAGGCACGTGAGAGGGATTTAGAGAAGCAACGAGAAGTTGTAAAGATGGCATTGTGGAGAGAGATGGATCGTGAAGGATTTAGAGCTCACGTAGAAGACATGGAGCTAGAGCATCTAGATCTCCCCATTTGGGAAAGCATGGTAGGGAACCCTCTTCAGCCTCAGATGAGAGTGTGTCACCGATAGAGAGACACATGGGCCGTGTGCATGCATCTGAATCTACCTAGTGACCTATCCTTGTGCTTGGTTTTCCAGTTTCTATGACAATTAGTAATCAACAAGCTAGTGTGAGCAAGTAGAGTTGTAGTAGATAGAGTTAATTTGTAATCAAGTTCAGGAGTTAATCATAGGGATTATTCATCTATGGCATAATCATCATCTACTTTATTTGGAGGACTAGTTAGAGGTATCTTTTCTGGTGCATCATCGACATAGAAATAGGGCATGCATAAAACCTTGGCATCACATCTAGAAGTAGTGCAACTTCACAAACTATGGGCATTCAATTTAGCACAACCATCGAACACAGGTAATGTGCATCCTCTGGTCCATTTCCTACTATAGGGGTGGATTAGGAGGATCAGGTGGCTCGGGTGTTGGAGGATCTGGTGGATCTAGAGGTGGTGGAAATACAGAGGAAAATATAGGCCTTGGATCTGGTGGGCAAGGTCCACACCAACCTCAACAAATTTATATGGAGATGTCTCTCCATCTTCCAGAGTATAGAGGTATTGAAGATGCAATGCTAAGCATGCATATGTGTGAGATATTGTGGCACAAAAGGGATTATAGCTCTAGAGCACAAGGCAAGTCAGTTTGTAACTACATTGTAGGGACGTACACACATTTGGTATAAAAGTTTGATCTTGATCAGACTTGTGTGGACTATACAATGCTTGAGATGCTTTCTTAAGGAATTTTATATCCTTGAGTTTGAGCAGAAAAAAAGCATAAGCATGCTCAAAGACATTAAGCAGGGACTACTAAAAGTGTTTGGAATATGATGCTCGGTTCAAGACTCTTTTGTCTAAATTATCTTATGACATCCACACAAGCCAACATGCATAATGGTTCATTGGAGGACTGATCACACCTTTTAGGAGGTGCTTTCACATAAGACTTATATAGATCCACGTGAGGCACTTGAAGATATCTCTACGTGTTGAGGTGGTAGGAAGTGTGGACACAGGAGTGAGCCCATTCTTGAAGCTCAAATAGTAGAAATGGAAAAATAGTTGGAGAAATTATCTACTAATTCAACATGAGACACATAATGGAATTTGGTGTATAGATTGTGAAGTAGAGGGGCATACTAAGGATAGTTTCCCTCAAAAATTGGTGTGCTCCTTGTTTTGGATTGTGAGATATGTCACTTGGACCATAGTTCAAGTCGGTGCCCATTATTGTACAGCGTGTGATAAGAAAGAATGTGTCTAGTTACTTGTAATATTTTTGTAGGTCCTCGACTCATGATACTAAAGATTACAGATTGATTGATCAGATCCATGATGCCATTGATATTGGCATATGACAGACTGGTGTTGCAAATAATTCCAAGGAAAAGGGTGAGCATCATGACTATGATCACAGTGAGGGGTGTTTTGATGGTGGTCATGGTAGAGGTCAAGGTTACAGAGGTGGATTCAGAGGTCGAGGTCACGGGGGGAAGGAGTGATTTCCCTCATGGGACTTGTTATACATGTGGATCTCTTGATCACTACATGTGTGAATGTCCACAAAATATTGTGTGTTCTTTTTGTGGAAAGAATCATAGTTATGAAGAATTCCTGACTTGTATGAACACTTAAGAAAGAAACATAAATAGGAAAATAAGGGTGTGGGAATGGTTAGAGTACAACGTGTTGTGTGGAAGACCAATGGATGCCAAAGTTAGCATTGATCCTGAGTTGATGCCTATGTGAAGATTACTACACGTGTTGAGGTTGCACACACCAGGAAATGCTACAACAAAAGCCTACCATTACTAAGGAGGAAGTCTTGCATGCCAAGTATCCAGACCCTATGCATCAAAAAGAGGTTTATCAAGAAACCATGGAGGTAATTCAGAATTTACAGGGTGAGATACAATGTTTGAAGGAACAATCACATGGAAGTTAGAACAAAAGAAAGCAAGTTGAGCTCCATCAAATAGATGTTGATGATTTGAAAGAGGTTTGCAAGATGTTGCACCAAGAGAACATTATTCCATTGTTAGGGAACTGTTGAAGGAAACACTCCATGCATTGGGACTGAGCATGAGAGATAACTTTTGCATGCTAATCTTCCTCTAGATAGTTTGGATTATGACAAGGAGATTACTCTAAATGTTGTTGTTGATGGTTGGCTTTTGAGTAACATCTTGATTGACATAGGTGTGAAGTAAATGTACTTACTTTGGATGCATGGGTTCAGATGGGAAGACCTCCATTACAACCATCCTCTAATGTGTTGTTCATGGAAAATCGAACTAAGGAAATGCCCATTGGAGTTTTAAAAGATGCATCCATTACTATACAGGGGGCCAAGTTCACTGGGACTTTGAGGTCTTAGCACTTGTAGAAGTAGACAAATTTTCCCACATTACTTGGGTGCCCTTGGTGCTATGCAAAACAACATTGACCTGCACTTCAATAAGGGGTATATCAACTTTGAGAATAAGGAAGAATGTATCATCATATCCTTTTGACATATGGGAAATCTACACCTTATGTAGAGCCCTTAAGTGAAGAAGACTTGAACAAAATTTATGTGTGCACCATTCGAGATCCAAAAGTTCTTGAGCCATCAAAAGAAGGAGTTCTCCAATGGGATGATGCACAATCCATGAGTGATACTACAAGTGTTTACATGTGATAATTGGGCACATGACACTTATGAAATGGTTGGGCATGAAGTATGAAGTGTAGTACATGCATGCATCAAGTAAGCCATGCAATATCAGAGGCATTTGGGCAAAAACTAAGTACCAAAGTACATAGGTGAAGAGAATCCAGAAGTATTCTGCTTGTTATGGAAGTTTAATGGGAATGTCAGTGGAAAGAAGGAACATGTTAGTATATACTCTACGTGGGATGACAACACACTGGTGGATGGTTCATAGGGATAATATTTTGGAGTGGAGAGAAGTAAGGATTGCTTTATCTACTTAGTTTCTAAGAAGCAATGTGCCTACTCAGATATGTGCATTTCATGGTAATGATCCTGTTCAACACCACGTTCAAGTGTGAGAGACTCTATAAGATGAGGGGAAAGAAGCTTTACCACCTTTGTTGTGGGTGCACAAGTTTTATTTCACATTGTGAGGCTATGCACGCATGGTATGTCTACGCAGAGTTGAATAGGGTGACTAGAAATTGGCAAGAAATTACTTGAAGGTATGACTCAAACCTTTGATTACTTTTCTTCTAAACCTCCGGTGAATGAGGCATTGTAGGTTATGAAGTGCTTAACTATGGGAGATAGTGCAAAGGCTGAAGAGTTACTTTAGGAGTTGTTAGGAGAGTCAGACCTAGTGGTGCACTTTGAAGAGGAAGAAATAGATGTTGAGCAAGCTTGGGCACCTTCCTAGAAAGAGAAAAGGGTAAGATGATCTACATGGTTGATGATGAAGAGGTAGAGAACCTAGACATTGAGCACACAGAGGGTACGTGTGAAAGTCTTGGATAGTGCAGATGAGAAGGCACGCACTACCATGAGCCTATGAAGACCAAGAAAGTGAACATTGGAATGGATGTTGAACCTAAGGAAGCCATTATCGAGAGATTATTGGTCTAACTTTGAAGTTGCTAAAATCATTGAGTTATTGTGCATGACTTTTAGGATTTTTTCCCTAGAGGGCTATCATGAATTGAAAGGTGTACATGAATCATTGGGAGAGATGAAGATAAAGCTAAAAGAAGGTGCATGCCCATTTTGGAAGAGGCCTTACAGGATGAATCCAAACTTGCATCAAGGTAAAAGAAGAAATTGACAAAATGTTAATTTCTAGAATTATTGTGCCAATCGAGGAGTCAGAATGGGTGAGCCCTATGGTGATCAACATCAAGAAAGATGGTAGAATCAGATTTGTGTGGATTACAGGGAGTTAAATGTTGCATGTGTGATTGATCCCTTTCCCACACCATTTACTAGGAAATCTTGGAAGGTGTTGTAGGGCGTGAAATATACTCCTTCACTAATGGATTCTCTAGATATCATCAGGTAAGGATAGCTATAAAGGATCAAGAGAAGATAAATTTCACCACCGAGTGGGGAATTTTTGCATACATGGTTATGCCCTTTGGATTAAAGAATGTGCTGCAGTATTTTTTCACGCATAGTGGTACAAGTGTTCTAGATTTTATTCACAAGTTCTTACAGGTGTATCTGGATGATTGGATAGTCTATGGGCTCATGAAAGATCACTATGATAATTTGAGGTTGATGTTTGAGAGATGTAGGCAATTGAGCATCTCCTTGAACATTAAGAAGTGTATATTTTCCACACCCTTTGGAATTTTTTGGGGCACATCATCTAGTAAAGAAGGCTTGCTAGTGGATCCTGCTAAGGTAGCTATGATTTTGGGCTTAGAGAACCTACTAGCCAAAGTGAGGTGTGTGGATTCTTGGGGCACATAGGTTATTATAAAAATTTATCAAGGGATATGCCAAGATCACCATGCCCTTAGAAGAATTACTCAAGGGAAAAGGAAAGTTCTATTGGGGTGAGGCACAATAACGCACGCATTTGACACACTAAAGGAAAGGCTTACTACAAACCTATTTTGCACTTTCCTTCATGGTCCAAGCCTTTTCACATTCATGTAGATGCCTCTGGCATGGCCATTGGTGTCATGTATTAGCTCATCCTAGAGAAGGGATTGTTGATCATCCTATTTTCTTTTCTAGCAAAAAGTTGACTCCAAGAAACAAAATTATACAACAATAGAGTGTGAGGCCTTGTCTATGATCTACGTGCTCCATAAGTTTTGATAATATTTTTTGGCTACACCCTTTCATCTTTTATACAAACCACATGGCATTGAAGTACTTGTAAATAAGCCCATTTTGTAGGGCATATGTCATTGGGTACTATTGTTTTAGGAGTTCAATTTTACGGTGGTGGTTAAGCCCGGTAAGAGCAATTCTAGTCTAGACCATTTATCAAGGATTCAATCAAGAGAGGACATGCAGAGCATTGAGGACACAATGCCATATGCACAATTTTCAGGTTGAACCACACACCCTCGAACTTAGAGGATATTGTTGTCTTTTACGCACATAGGTGTGTGCTTAGGAAATGAAGGCTTAGAAAAGAAACAACTTGTTATTTATGTCCACACTTACATGTTGATCAATGGAGACTTATACAAGTTAGGCATGATGAAGTTTTACGTCTAGTGTGTACTTGAGCATGAGCAAAACAATTATGGAGGAGGCTCATGGTGTATTGCAGGTGGACACTATGTAGGGGATGCCACCACATGCAAGATTCTACTAGCTGGTCTATGGTGGGAAACATTATACAAGGATTACAAAGCATATTGTAAGGCATGTGACCATTGTCAATGCCTTGAAATCCTAGCAATGAGAGATGAAATGCCTTTGAGGCCTATTACTAGTGCAAAACCTTTTGAGAAGTGGGAAATTGACTTTGTGGGCCCTATTTCCCCAACCACATGCAGGAGATAAGATCATGCTATATTATAACTTGCATATTATCTTACAAGGTGGGTAGAAGTGGTGCCTACAAAGGATTACACAACAACTACAACAACAAGGTTTCTGTGGGAAAATATTATTAGCAGGTATGGATGCCCTTTAAGTTTAACAAGTGATAGGGGTACTCATTTCCTTAATGAGACTATCAAAATATTATTGGATGAATTTATGGTTGCACACCATAGGAAAACCCCTTATCACCCTCAGGAAAATGGAACTATTGAGGCCTTCAACAAAATATTAAGCCATACCTTGACAAAAAATTGTGATGTTGGAAGGAGAGATTGGGATGATAAAGTTTCTATGTATACTTTGGGCATATAGGACAACCTACAAGAGGTTGAATAAAGCAACACCCTTTTAGTTGGTGTTTGGCACAGAGAAGTTCTCCCCATGGAATTCATGTTACCTTCTTTGTGTATTGCATGTGCACAGAGGTCTGGCTGATGAGAAAGCATTGGAAGAACATATTGAAAAATTAATGCAACTAGATGAAGGTGTGCCATAACAAGATGGAGTCAAAAGAAGAAAAATCCAGGAAGAAGGCATGACATGACAGCACATCAAGGATAAGAAACTTGAGGTTGGGAAAATGGTACTTCTATATGATTCAAATTTTTTTGTGCCACCTAGAAAGCTTAAGGTGCATTGGTTGGGACCATATGTAATCACTCATATACTTGATTCAGGTGCTTTTAGTTAGAGGTGTGGATGGAACATGGTTTCTTGGTTACTTCAATGGGAGTAGGCTGAAGCCCTACTATAAATAAGTCTTCTTGGTGTTTTTAATAAGGTAGTATTTCCACTTAGATTAGGTTTCCTTAATGCATTTCCTTTATATGTGTTTCCTTCATCATTGTTATGCTTTTTCAATTTAGTTCATTGTTTTGTGTAATAAGCATGCTTGCACACTAGAAGATGATTACTATCTAAAGTTTTCATGCATAGAGGACCACATACCCTTAGTGTGGGGTGGATGAAGGAGGAATGACTGGTGTTTTACTTTGACTATGGTGCATGGTAAAAACAAACTCACTGATGATCAAGGAAAGAAAAATTCTTAGACAAGGAAACTTCAAGAAGATTTCAAGTTAAGACCACGTGTGGAAAGATGGATGCTCAATATAATGTAAAGGAGGTTGCAACATTGGGAACTACTTAGGAAGAGTCACATTGGATAGGTACTTCAATGTAGGGAAGCACAAGGGAGAGGATCTGTGATAGAGAAGTAATGGGTGCGCCAGAAGGTTATGACTGAGGCATGAAAAAATTAGAGGCATGAAAGAAGGAGTGCAAAACATGGGGAAGCATGGATGTGAAATTAATGCCACATACGGTGGTAGTTGGGAGAAATTAATGTGAAGGATTTTTGAAATTTGTTATAAGATCGACATTTGCAACGTCATTGTTACCTTGCATTATTGAAGCAAACAAAGTGTGAAGTGTGAAGAAGTGCTAGGATGACAAACACCCTGTGAATCGATGAGCCTTTGGTAGGAATCAAAGCACATTGTTAGGAAGCATTCAGGTGTGGAATCAGATTCAGGTGGTGGTGCATGTGTGTTGCAGAAGGGTTCGTGTGACTAGGGTTTGAAGAAGGTAAACTAGGGTTTGGTTCACACTTGTGATAGGTAGAGTCCCAAGGTGAAAATTTGGAAGTTGATAGGTGAGGAAGAAGAGATGGCACCATGAAGAGCTCCAGTCATTGAGAAAGAGGTCAACAATGACATGAAAGAATGGTTGGTTGAGATGCTCTATCCAGAAGGAGTGATTGAGGGGTGATCATGGAAAACCAAGATAACACAGTGTATAATTTATGACATTAACCACCAAACTGATAAATGCTTGAAGGATATTACAACGGAGGTCTTTAGAAAGACTAATTGAAGGATGATAGATGGATGGGACTAGGTTTTGGATGCCTCTATTAAAAAAACTTGAAAGCGTAGGGGTCATGTAGATCCTCGAGTTACCATACTTTGGGAAGCCCGAGAAATTATATCAATGGCTTATGTCATGAGTGCATGAGGATTTCTTCTACTTCATGGGAAGAAGGATGTGGATTACCACCAAATTGATTGGGAAGGTAATAGGGTTGCGTGACTCTGGGAAGGAGATTGCGGGTGATTTTTCAGATGATGAGGGGATTGATGCAATGGTTGTGACATACAAGTACAAAAAGGGGGTCGAAGCATTTAAAGTGACTAATATTGAGGACATGGCCACAAGGGTTGCAACACAACTAATGATGGGAAGCAAGTTGGGTGCCACTGAGTGATGGAATGAAGTAAACTAGTGTTGGTTACACATAGTGCACAAAATGGCTAACAAGACATACTATAATATTGTTGGATATATTGTGGAGAGCTTGGTGACTAAGGCATGTGTCTAGGATAGATAAGGGTGAGAAAATAACTTGGGGCACCATTCTTTTATTGATTGTATTTATGAGATTGGTGTGCTGATGGGCCAAGGGAGAATGTTTGGGAGTTTCCCTTGGAGAAAAAATCTCTAGAAAGAAATTTTTGAAGTATACTTTGCATGGAAACTATTTCCAATACATATAAGGAGTGCGTGAGAAGTGGTTTAGGTGGTTGTGCCAGGCATTTGAAGGGGAATGGTGCATCCCATGTGAACTTCCCATAGTATTGGATGGAGAAGTGAAATTCATAGTATACTAACATTTCAACTTAGGGCACTTCCACATGAAGATGGGAGAAAAATCCCTTGGTGTAAGTTACCTTTTTCTTTCACTGCAAGGTATTTTAAGGATTCAAAACATGTTTCACAATGCACACAAAATTATTTTACGTGATAAAGTAGACATAGATGTTCATATTCTGTGCAAGACTTATGTATGGTTGAACCAAGAGGCATATGTAAAGATGCTTGAGTCAGATAACATTGATATCACCCCGAGAGCATGGCCATGGGGAAGATTGAACCAATGCATGTATATGTATACTTGAGGTCATGCTTCAAGGATGGAAAGGTAATCAAAGGTGAGGACATGGCTCTACCAGTCCTCCAAAGAAGAAGCAGATGGTGGGGACCTCAAGGCTAGTTACAACTACGCCCCCCACTCAGGAAGAACTAGTGCCTATGGGCTTAGAGAATGTTTTGGAGTAGGAGGAACAAGAAGATAGCACCGAAATGGATCATACAAGGAGATTTTTGTGCGGGAGGTGCACATCATCCAGGACACGGCAATGGGACTTCATAGCCAGTAAGAAGATCACCACGAGTCACTTCGGTGAAAAATGATGAGAAATAGAAGAAGCACCAGAAGTATGTACCGGTAAGAGATAGAGGAGGAGAATTCCTCTCACCAAAGTGCACATAACACGAGGTGGCTTCCCCAAGTCTAGAGATGAGGATGAATGAAGACATAGGTGACAAGGTTGTTTATGAGGAAGGTGGTCCCAAGCATAAGTTCATAGAGAGCCTAAGGGGACCATGAAGCAAATGATGGTGGGGATATGGAGATAATTATATGACCTATGCGAGGAGAGAAAGAAACTAAAGAAGGAGAGGAAGTTGAGCAGAGCATAGGCATGGAGCCACAAAAGATGCAAGCCCCACTACACAAGAAGATGTCAAAGAGCACACTAGTGGGCACAAGGAAGATAATGTGGTAAGGACTTAGAACTTGGGCTACATTGATGACCCAACTAAAATTATTCACGCCTAATTTTAGAGTACCTTTCCTAGGGAGTAGTTGTATGGCTAGGATTGGATGGACCCAAAATGGTGACAACGTGCACTCACAAACAATTTTCATGAGTATGCAGACTCACATGGATGAGCCTGAATTTGATGTATGTGAGGAGTCATGTGTATCTCGAGAGGATGAAAAGGGTGCCTCATACCCACCATATAACCATCAAGCCCACACAATTATCAGATGAACAAGCGAGCAATGTGCTTATCAAGATATCAATAGAAGTCGCACACCATAACATTGATAAAGAGACGACTATAAAAGTAGTTATAGATGATAGAAGAGATAAGGAGACTGAGATCAAACAACTAACATAAGGAGGGGATAAGGTTGTGGAAGAATCATAGAATATTTACAAGATGGCCAAGAAGATAGCATATGAGATTATGGAGAAGAGGCCTGAGTTTCAAGAAAAGGTACCATAAAATTTTCCAACTTCCCTTCATTATTTACACACCACGGTCAAACTACTTTTGGAAGAAGGGCCAGTGTGCCTGCCATGACCTAAAGATGCTACAGAAGAAGCAAGAAGGGCCAAAGTTGTAGTTACAAGGAATATCTAGCTATGAGTCTATTCTGTAGGCCTTGAAAGATGAATTGAAGAAATAAATTTAGCATTGGTTACATGTGTAGCACCCGAATGAATAATGATATAAAAATGAAGGAAAAAGAAAATGAAGTCCTTCAGTAGTGAAAAGAATGAGACACTTGGGCACATAGAAAGGATTACGTTGGTTAATACTAAGCAATGTGTCGACTTGAGGCTTCCAAAAAATCACATGAGGATAAAATAAAGGTAATAGAGAGGCACATTGCCAAAAAGATGGATGTAATGGAAGGGATGGTCTCCAAGTATGGCCAATATTCTATAGAATTTTTAGAATGAAGGTAGTGGGATGACTCTTGATGAGTTAGAAGGTGTGGTTGCAGACATCCTAGATAAAACAAATAAGGTGCTAAGTGACTGGTACACATTTAAAGCAAAAGTTCAGGGTGAGTATCCAGAGTTAATTCCATCAGAAGAGAAGAAGGATACCACATAGGTTGATTCTCTTAAGCGCTCGTGTAGCCATTCTTTTGGTTTACACATATTTATTCATTCTTTTATTCATTGTTCTTTTGGAGGGATAAGATTGGGATTACCCATTGTTGGGGGTGGCAATCCAGTTTAGTGTGGGGTAATGTTGGGCTGGAAAAGATGGCCTAAGTTTTGTAAAAGCACATAAGGGGTGGGCACGTGAATATAGGGCGCATGGAGTGTGCGTGGAATTATAGTAAGGTATGGAGCACCCAGATCAGAACTTAGCCATTTTATTGTTAAGGCTATTTTTGGACATAGAGTGCGAGAGCATGCCATGATGTGGAGACTTGCAATTTACTAAGGCTATTTTGGGTTTTGCATCAGTTTGAGCACCATGCAGAGTCTTAGTCTAATAATAGGATCTATTCTTAGAGTTAACTAATAGAAGATCTATTATTAGCAGTTGCATGCTTTTGTACATTGATGTAAGGGTGCATGGCTATTGTTAGCATGTAGCCTATTTTTGGAAGGTGCATAGGTGTGAAGGGAAAGTCCCCATCCCTATATATATATATGTGTGTTTTTTTTATATGGTTTGAAAATTCCTCTTATTGTAGAGTTTATTTGTTAGAGTTATGTTGATTATGTTAAGTTTGTTAGCATGCATGACTATGGATGAATATGATCTGATGATATGAAGCTTTTCATATGTTTTGCAGATATTATGGATATAATGGATCATATGGATATTGGTCTGGATATAAATATTATTATAATCATTGTTTAGTCAATCTTTCATATGGTTTAGATCTAGATTTGGTTTATCCATTATGGATTTTTGAAAATTTGTTATAATCTTTGAATACATACATGCACACTATGGTAAAATTCTTGTGAAACAACTTAACCTCACCCTTGTGCACTTCGAATGAGCACTTAATGCAGGTTTGAGTGATGTGCTTTAGCGTGCCTTGGGTTATTTACAGGTGACTTCTAGGCTACATCAGGTTTTAGTATCCTTTTGCCATCAATCTCATGAAGCCTTTACTGAAGCTCATCTTAAGGCCATTAATGATCATATTTCTAAACATCCACAAGATCTAGATTTACTTTTACATGTTGCTCGTGAGGAAGCTACTAATTTGGTGGAGCTCACTGCTTCCACAGCCATACCCACCTTTGTTTCTACTCAATCACTCACTTCTACTCTTCCACCTATTTCTACTATTCTTGTTTCAGTCACTACTCCTACCAATCACTTTACACCACCTTTAGTTTCTCATATACGACAAGTTTCATCCATTGGTAATCAAGACTTAATTTCTCTTTATCGGACCTTCAAGCTCAAATCCATAAGTTACAACAGGCCACTTCACATGCATCGCCATCTTTAGATTCCACCTTGTTATTGAATACTCCATTCGCACCTACCATCTCCACTTATCCACTTCCTCCTAGTTTTGTCACCCCTAAGCTTCCCATTTTCAATGGGCATGGTGACACACAGGAACATATTAGAGAATTTCATGTTGTTTGTCTTGATTTTGCTAATGATCATGTTATTTTGGCTAAAATATTTCCCGTAGTCTCCATGATTATACAATTCATTGGTTTTACAACCAACCTTTTAACTCGGTAGCTTCCATGCATCTAGCATATGCTTTTCTTACTCATTTTTCTATCAATATCGGTTCTAAGATTTCCTATGCTCAATTAGCACAACTAAAACAGGGACATAATTAACACCTAGCCAACTACGTCTCGAGGTATAAAAATAATCTAGCTAAGATGTCTAATGTGCTAGTAGACTCTAAACTTCAGGATTTTTTTATTTAGAGTCTCTTACCACCACTCCAGGAAAGTGTTCTCTTTGAGACCTCTCCATCTTTTGACAAACTTTGTCACATTCTCAAGCTTTGTGAAACTAAACTCTTGTCCATAGGAAAACTTAAGTATTAGGAGCAAGCTTCCTCGTCCACTCATTTTAAAAATAAGGCACCATTCAAAACATCTGCAACTAAGTCGGCTGATGCCAAAGTTATTGTCAATGCAGTTACTACTCCTAAATAAGTTCCATCACAACCACCTAGGTGAGTGTTTACTAACTTTCCTATGGCCCCAATTCTCAAAATTTAACAAATTCTTGAGAGAAAACTTATCACACTCCCTCCACCACTCGAATTAGATCCATCATGACCAAAATGTAGGAATTACAACAAATTTTTTTGATGTGATTATCATAGAGGTGTTTGATATTCTATAAATTGATATTTCAAGCTCTGCACAATCTTTAGAGATATTTTTTTGATAGATAAATGCTTTTGACCAGAGCTATGAACCAAAGGGTTACCTAGGACCCCACCCATTATAGCCAATGTCCTGAGACAAGATATTACAATTAGACCAACCCAGACCATGACCAGTGAGCCCGCACCGATGATGTAATTTCTGCCACCACCATTTTTAGAGCCACCAACCGCCTCGAATGCCAATGCCGACAATGTAAAGTCCATTATCGCCAAGAATAACTACCGTTGTAACCACCGGTGATGCAAAATCTGTCACCACCAATAGCCACCCCAAAGGGATCACGCCTAGCAGGATTTGAACCTCCAGACACAACCGTCTGTCTTAATTGATCCACCCAAACCCCATTGGAAAAATTTAATCGAATAGGTTAGGTTTGAACCTGGGTTGTTGGCTCTACAGGCTAAGTGCCCCACCGGTTCACCACAGGGTCATCTCCAACCACTAAGGTGACATGTAAATGCCCCACTCCACATGTCGCGAGTAAATCAGGATATGAAATCCTAGGGTCCAGGTTTGAACTCGGGGTTGTTAGCTCTACGGGCTAAGTGCTCGACCAATTCACCACAGGGTCATCCCTACAATCTTTAGAGATCTTATTGATAATAAAAATCTTGAATTTATAGAACCCAAAAATTCTGCACCGATCGAATGACAAGGGTGAACTCAAATTATTTAAGAATCAATGCCAACAACGTGACAATAAAGTATCCGACTCTTATAATAATCATACATATCACACAGTGCCTCCTCCTGCATCAGGGGCTCTTGATTTCTTAGTTACACATCTTGACGCTTCATCACCAATCATCTCCTTTTCTAACCATGATTATCATGTAAATTTCACATCTAATCACTTACATATTAAGGCATCTGTCGATTCGGTCCCCATCAATAACACTAAGGTTGACCCATCATGGCCCATTAGTGCATGTTCCATTCCACTCCTTAAGGCTATCGGTTATCCTCTATCACAAATTGAATACCCTATGAACAAACCCTTTGGTGTCGTCCAACTACATGTTATGGTTGGTCCTCTTACTATGCTTGTGCCTTTCCTTGTTAGAAACACAGTTGACGGGTGCGATATGCTTCTTGGTCTCAATTGGATTCACTAGTCCCAATCTATCATCTCTATGAATCACTTACAACTTAAATTCATCCATAAAAATTAGGTTATTTCTATCGATGGTGTCCCACCATCTACTCTATGGTTATCATCTCCTCAAACTTCAGTCAGCACATTACAACCTACATCGTTTAGCACATCACACTCTATGTTGCTCAAAGTGAAATCTAATCCTAGTTTACCTACTTGTGCATTGTCTACATGACCTCACCGCTCTGCTAGTCCTACACATAGGTATCGACCCATTCTTAGGACTCATTCGCATCTTGATGTAAATCAACACCTCGATTTATTGCACTTGGGTGTCCATCACTTCACACTTGGCACCACTTAGATCTCCATCACCGATACATTTTTCTCTACATGGTCTTCATCATATACTCACCCATCGCATGCACATAGACTTCATTCACTAGCATAACGTCTATCTCATATACCACCACTCTTAGAGCAGGGTCATATGCTTTTGGCACCACATACATTAGATGGAGGACATTCGTCCTTCACTATCATTGGATAGTTCATACATTCACACACACTTAGGGGCATAACATCTAACACATCCCCCAACCTAGTAACATTGTTCATCACAACATACCATATTTCTAGAATACAAATCGTATCCTGTCCCATTAGCATTAACACATTTCTCATCTTTACATTATCATACATCACTCTCATAGCATAGACACATTCATCTACACACTTTGTGACCATTACCCGATGACGCACTCTTGTGCCTCAATTCACACTTGATTGTTGAGGGCTTACTACACATGAACCCCACACACTGCACAATAGGTACTACACATAGTGTCTCTATAACACATCTCGAGTCATGTATTATGTCTTACATCCTACATTCTACATTTAATCTACATCATTCGATCATTGCATATCTATACATCATACATCATACTAGTCTTCATCATACATCAGTCACACTTCTATTATCTATAACTCTCGCATTACATCCTACTTCATCTTACATATTACATAGCACGCATTTAGTCTCTCTACACATATTGCATTACATACTATACATTTCATTTTACACATTTCTACTCATCATATGGTCATCTACTCATCACACATACTACATAATGTGTGTCATACACTTTTATTTTACATGCACACCTTGCATTACATTTTGCACATCACATATTTACACATTTATACACATCATATGGTCATCTATCATCATCATTACATATACTACATCATCTTCTATGTGCTGCACTCACTACCCTATGACACACTTTAGTTCCTTGGTCCATACTCGACTACCGAGGGTTTACTAATCCAATGTAAATTATCATGCACACACGTTCATCAATCAACCTTCTATCACACGACATTACTAGGTTAGTGACATACACTATAGGCTAACGGTCACCTATTCCTTCATTTTGTAGTGGTATACGCTTTAGGCTACATCACCACTCCCTCTATTCATCTAGTAGTGATATACGCTTTAGGCTACATCATCACTCTTTCAATCATCTTTTCATCATACACGCTTCAGCTATAGGGTTGCGGACACATCATTTTTAGGTCGTATATCGTCACAACACATATACACACTCATCATAGCGTGTTAGACACAATACACACTATTCAACTATTTCCCAATGACACACTCTTGTTTACGGTTCATTCTCAATCTTTAAGGGAAAACCAAATGAACCTCTTTGCATACATTTCCATTCACTTGGGGGTAAGTAGCTCCTATCATTCCATCTTGCATTCCATTCCACCCATCCACATCATATTGCATATCTTGGTTGCTTTTATTCTTGTTTACATTTGCTTGTATATGGTCATCTTATTACACATGCTAGTTAGATCTCTTGTATGTCATTTATATATACCATACACATATGCGTGTTCACA
This sequence comes from Taxus wallichiana var. yunnanensis, assembly GCA_018340775.1. Taxonomy (NCBI): domain Eukaryota; kingdom Viridiplantae; phylum Streptophyta; class Pinopsida; order Cupressales; family Taxaceae; genus Taxus; species Taxus wallichiana. The sequence continues at coordinate 372,501,806 of CM031238.1, read as the reverse complement.
CTTTGTTTCTTAGTTGTGATCACAGATATAGGTCTTTTTCATGTAGTATGGATGCTTGCCTTCTACCCATCCTACATTGGTCACTGGGGGCATCCACATTCATCTCTCATAGGTGTTATTGTTTCATTTTTACTTAGAACTTTACATTACTTGCTTATACATGCTTTTGACATATGAGTTATTTTTCTAACATGCTAACATGTGCTTCATGTGTAACATCTATTTTACAGGATTATTTGCTTCCATGGCTATCTATTGTTTGTACTTGCTTGTTTTGTTTTCTATTATATGTGGGCCTTTCCCTTTGTTTTGTGTGCACACTTTTTTGTTGTATGTAGCCATGATGGCCTTGCATGTCTTGTGACATCATGAGTGATGTCCCATGTTTGCAGCTTGCTTTGTGTGACTTACTTTGTCTTCTTGCATGTTTACATTACTACATTGCTTGGTAGCTTACCCACTTGTTTTCATAGATTACACATTATTTTATACATGCATGCGTTTTGGTACTAACACTTATTTTTGGCTAGCCTCTCATTTGTGCACACCTTGGTTTCTACCAAGTGCTTTCTTTCCCCCTGTAGGGAAGAATTATAGAGTTCATGTGGTTGGTCCTCTTTTGGGGCTGCATTATCCTATCGGTGATGTCGCATGCACCCCTAAAGAGGGGGCATCATTTGGGGTTTTACGTACTACATAGAGATTTATACCAAGTATAATCGATTCGCCGCCCTTGGCATTATGGGTATAGTTCAATTTATTTTCCACCCTTGGCATTGTGGGTTATACAATGAGTGGGTTTAGACAATTCTATGAACCCCATACAAAACATATTTTATAGGACATGGTTTTCCTTAGCATTTTGGGGAGCAATTACAGTTATAGGATACATTAGAATTCCTCTCTACACTACTTCACTAGTGGTGTCGATCACCCAAAAACTAGGCATTACGTAGATCTTTTCATATAATTTCAGGGAAGTAGTTACAAATTGGAGAATAATGAAACTTTCTCCCTACACTTCTTCACCTATGGCATCATATCACCCAAAAAACCCAGGATAGGATGTCCTCTTTCTACACCCTTTCTCTTATCATAGATCAAGTGCACATGTTCCTTTTACATTTTTCATACTTTCATTTCGGTCTTTTCATTACATATACACACATATTTTACATGCATTTTTAACATATATACATGCGTATTTGACTTCTTGATCATCTTATCCTTACAGTCTAACCGTATGAGAAACAAGTAGTCAACAACAACAACTACTATAATAATGGGGGCAAACAATAACATTTTGTGATAGCACACACCATAATAACCACACAGTACATCACACACATTAGAAACTACACATGTGTTTCCACCCTAGGTTCACTCTCATCACTTTTTTTATGCTTTTAAATATTTAGTTTCCATGCTCCATCATATTTTTGTCACTCCACACTTTGTCTAGTCCTTCAACATGTTTCTACATCACTCTACATAGATTATTAGTTACACATCTCTATCTACTTTATGTTACCAAGATTTTCGCTCATCAACATAAATTGGGGAAAATGTAGTCACAAAATCACACACTTTAGACATTATTTAGTCCCAGTCTCATACTACTATTCATATGGTTTTTGAGCGAAGAAAGTGCTAATTAACCCTCATATTTTGGGCATTTTGCTTTGCTTTCTTTCATTACTTCCGACCTCTCACACATGCATGGTGAGTTTTTTTATGTCGTTCTATGTTGTTTTGCATTTGACTGGGGTTCCCGAGCTAGTAATGGGGCACCGATAGGCACCCCGGTCCCGATTGGGGTGCCCTGATCCTCTTTCCACTTTCCCACCACTTTTGGGCACTTTCTAGTCGTTTGGACATTTCATATTTCTTGTGGTCAGCCTTTTCGGGGTTAATTACGAAATTAGAACAAGAAAACCATATAAATATAAAGTTATGAAACCATAATAAGGGACCAAACACTAGTCACTACTATCATCACCTAAGGTTGCATCCATCAAAGGCTCCATTTGCATCCATTTAGCGACATCACAAGGCACAAGGCTGGTTCATCTCCATCACACAAGCATTGGAGGGAAGTTTATTCTATTCCATCCACCATTCTATTACATTTTATACATAGTTATTGTTCGCTACTTTCACAATGTGCAACTAGAAAAAGAGCACCTAGGGCAAGATTACACACACTTGCACATAGAACTACATTAGGTCTGAGATGTAGTGCAACACTTAGTAAGTCCAACATTGTGGCGGCTAAGGTCGGCTCGACCCCTTCATATGCATTTTTCTATTTTTAGGGTTTGTTGCTTGTCTTGGGGTTTTACAGGTCTTTACTTCATCACTGACTACCGACAACATCTAGCGTAGTTCAAATACATTAGTGTGACAGATAACGAAGGATTTATATTATATAGTGACCTTGTAAATCTAGTTTTGGACTTCTACACGACTAGGGTGCCTAAAACGCAGAATAAGGTGCCCACAGCTCCCCGATACTCTCCTAGGCACCCTAGTCCACTCGGGACCGCATGGATATGCAAGTTCCTAGTCTTTGGTATAGTCGTTTCCTCCTCCTATTTCTCCATCCAGCTCTGTGATACAGTCTAGAAAGTTCACGGAATCTGATAATCTCCTTCCAACCCTTCTTTGCATATTAGGGTTTTTATTTTTATTAGACTAGTTTCTTGGGTCACTTTCTATATTTATTTATCACTTTTATTTACTGTTATTTACTTGATGTTCCTAGTTATATTAACTACCATTATTCCACATTTTAGTTAATCACTTCCTAAACTTGCTTCCCCTTATGACATAACTAAAAATGTTCTTCTTTCAACTCGACATGATATTTGACATCGACATCGATATCCGACATCTTTGAACTTTAATTGCCATTTCTTTTATCTTCTTCCTTTTGGCAAGTTATTTTTGTCTTCTAGCTCTTCTCAACCATGTAACTGATGCCATAATGAGTTGTGAACGTTACAAGATCCTTCCTTTTTCTCTTCAACTCCTTTATATGGTTTACAACTCTTTATTTCATCTTCAACCTCTACAAATTTCCATACATAGTGATGGAGGACTGCCGGTGCTCATTCTAAGCCTTGTTCTTAACTAAGTTGAGTTTTCTAAGAAAATTCCTCGTACCATCTAAAGGACCTAGATTTACATATGTTAGCTAGGCACCAGAGCTTTCCGAATCTCCATGATCTTTCCTTCCCATGAAATTAAAAAAATTAAAGGATGGACATGACCATTCAATTCTAAGGAGACCGCAGTGCACTAACTTGGTAATCCATGGAATGAAGAACTTAATGTTCCATGGGTTGCTATATAACTATGAAAGGATAAAAAAACTACGGCACATTGGTTTAGTGTTTTGTGAGTTTTTAAAAAGAATTTACACTCCACGGATTACACCAAAATTCACGGGACACTCAGAAATCCACCAAAATCCGTGGAACACCAAATGAAAAATATAAAATAGACTTAGCCATTTAAAAAATGTTGGGATGTTCAAATGGCAGTCAAATATCTACACCATTGAGCAATTCAAAATTCCCAAAGGACACATGGAAGCATTTAAGTGCTTTCCATAGCTAATGCATCCTGCAAACCTCAAGTCCACAAAATAAATCAATTTTTCATAAAGGTTTGGGTCCGAATTAAACAGAGTTGAAAGGTCAATTATACACATGGCGTAAAGTTGGATGGGACAAGTGGTGTGAATAAAATGTATCAAATAGACACATGTCGACATTCGACACTTGTTAAGCTATTTAGATTTCACGGACTTCAAGTTGATGGAATGAACCGAGTTTCGTAAGGCTTTGGGTCGAGACTGCAAAACCTCAAAGGTACGTGGAGCTTTCTCATTTTTCTATACTTCGCACCCTAAAAATTCTGAATTATGAGAAGCGTGAAGCTTTCTCATTGGCTCATGTTTCACACTTTGACAAGGTCCTTATAAATAAAAGTAAATTGTAAAGTATCGTGGAACCTTCTGATTGGTTTATGCTTCGTAATCTACCAAGGCTAACAACACAAAGGTACATGAAGCTATTTTATTGGGTTATGCTTCGCACTCTAATAACATTTTTGTAAATGAAATTAAATTGTGAGGAAAATGTGGAGCTTTCCTATTGGCTCATGTTTTTTTGGGGTTAGCCAAGGTTATCAAACAATTTGAATTGTGAAGGAGCATGGAGCTTTTCATTGGCTCATGTTTCACGGAGGGCAATCAAATAAAAGAAAAGAATGACATTACAGAAAGCATGGATCTTCCTCATTGGATCACATTTCGTGGAGGGAAATTAAGTAAAAGGATAGTTTTAATTGTGAAGCAAGCGTGGAGATTTTTCATTGGTTTATGTTTCACAATGGGTAGTCAAGTACGAGAACAATCGAGAAGGTGGATATGCATGGCATTTTCTTATTGGCTCACATAGAAAAGTAAAGGAAAATTAATACACATGTGGACAAAATCTGAAGCCAATCAAAATCTATCACGTGTTGTTCTCCTATTTATCTTAACAGAAAAACTTCAAATGGCCATAACTTTCAATCCAAAGCTCAAAATTAAGAACAATTGGTCTTCTTGGAAATATATCCTCGAGCTCTTCAAGTTAGAATCATTTGATTCAGAAATTGATGGCGTTTGGTGGTAGAAAATTAGAAAATAAAAATACATAGGCACACTTTACAACATAAACTAACTATTTTTATGTATGTGGTAGTGAAGGCATGGAATCAATCCCAAAATACTAATAGAAAATCAGATATTTTTAGTTAGACAAATGTACATTCCCGATTTGATTCAAATATATTTTATTCAAATATATTTGATTACAAATAGGGGGAAATTCAATTAATATTTTAGGGGGGAAATTGAATTGTAAGAACATGCCAAATTTGTATAAATATGCAGGCTTGTCCTCATATTTAAGGGGGTTACTTTTTATATTTTTGAAAAAGGTCGAGAGATTCAATTGTGAAATACTGCATGTTTCCTTTGTGAAATGCATAGCAAGTTCGGCTTTCCCATACTTATGTGTAAAGGTGGTTGCGATGTATAACCATTGAAAAATTCGAGAGCATTCACTGATGTTCCCTTGTTAATAAATTCAATATCCAAATGAGACATGTCCGCTTTTGAGTTTAAATTTTGTCTTCTAGGTTTTGTATGTTGAATTATTGATTGATGACTTATATTTTCTACGATAATCTTATGTTTGTTGTTTCTCTTCATCATACAATAGATCATTCCTCAATGGTTGTGCTTTGGTCATGTTGTCATGTAAATGTGCAACAAGGAAATTAACAATTTCCAAGCATGGCGACTATACCCCTGTGTTAATTTTTCCAAGTGCTATCATTCCAAGACATCCCAAGTCCATCCAACCAGTCCAAATGACCTCCATAATAATGTTATATCACCCCCTAGGTGATTTATGAAATTCCATTCATTCCCCTAGGTGATTTTAGGAGTTCATTTGCAAGCTACAGGCAGATTGTGGGAAGGGCTATCACTGGCCTTCCTAGGGATGGAGCAACCCCATGGAGTAGAGAAGAAGATCCTAAGAAGACATGGAGGTGATTCAAAGGTCTTGGTACATCATGGAAATGATTCAAGAATATTTTGGAAGGGCTTAGAGAAGTTGGGGCAGTTTGCCAAAATTAGGGTTCACAGGCCTAGTCAGTACACAAGCCAAAACAACCGAGCTTCGAAAGGTGATTTTGGGAGCTTCAGATGGATTTAGGAGAATTTTGTTTTTCCGGAAATATAATTCCAAGCCCTACATGATGGCGAAATATTATTTTTCACAACACTTTGATGCATTAGGTTTGCAGGTAGTTTTTCTCGGAGCCAAGTGGAGTACCAAATCAAAATTCTGATTTTTGAGGGATAAAATGAAATAATAAGGACATGATACCCCCACAATTGGATTAAAAAGGCCATTTCCAGTAAGGATAATATACAATTTTTCCTAAAAATTCCATCGAAAGCTCAAGTTATCATCATCATGAGTTGTCCTCTTGGAGCGAGTTCGGGAGTTAGCCAAATTTTGGGAGGACACGTGTCAGCTCCAGGATCTTGGTGGGATTTTGTGTCCCTGAAATCCCTAAGGGTTAGGGAAATCAACCTTGGAAAAATTTACCCACCCCCATGTGACCTCTGGAACCCCATGTGACCTTCGGGATTGACAGCTTAGCCTCTGGGTGCATTTGGAGCTTAAATCCCATGCGCGTCGGATCTCCGCCACGTGTCAGCTCTAGGACCATCGTGGAATTTGATGTCCCTCATGTACCTCACAGGTCAGGGACATCAAACCTATAAAATTGTTCCTAGCCATCTAGGAGATATTTTTGGTCACCCATGTGACCCGCTTCTACCCCTCAGTGCTTTAAAGATGATTTTGGAGCACTCACTCCCTGTCGTCGGATCGATGCCACGTGTCATCTTCTTGCTTACCATGGAAATTGATGTCCCTCACATCCATTTGAGGTGAGGGATATTAGGGAAAATAAAATGTGCCCAACCCTCTCTCAACATGATTTTAAAATTTTAAATATTTACCTGCTTCCCGCTTCTAACTTCTTACACTCCGTGCACAACCATATCTCCATACTTCCTCTGCAACCTTCTACCATCACTCCGCCATTGAAAATGATCGAAAAAATAAACCAAGGCACTAAAATACCTTTCCCATGGTGATATGTAGGTCTCAGAAGGATTTTTCATCAAGTTAAGAAGGAGAAATGAAGAACAACAAAGAAGAAAACAATGAAAATTTTCATTGCCGTAAAACAAAAATTCATACAAATCTTGCAAACCAGTGCATGAAGAAACGAACCATATTTTGATGTTTGTTCCTCTATCTAAGACCATAAAAAACATACTTTCAAACTCTCCTCTCGTGCAATAGAGCATTCACAGTGAAGAAATCTCCTTTCCGGCTCAATGAAGAAAAAGTTGAATTTCCCATCAAACCGGTTGTCGGATTGAAGTAAAATTTCGCGTGAAGCACTAGAAGAAAAACCTATCACAATGGAGTTGATTTAATTATGAATGGAGAAAAAAAACCTACAAATTTCAAGCTCCATTAATGGCCACCATGACATAGTAATGGAAAAAATCAGCGAGCTACCTCTCCACTTCTTAGGGTTCTAGTGGGCGAAATCACACAAAAATTGGAGGGAATGATCGTTGAAAAATATAGTTTTGCGTGAACTAGTTTTTGTGCCATGAAGTCCCTATTTTTAGGGATATGGAGGGCTGTGTTTTTATCAGAATTCTTCCCTCTTTGAAGAAATTTTCAAATTCCCAGAAGATCCGAACAAGTGAAATCATCCGAAATTCAGAGGGAAGGGTCTCCAAAAAATCTAGTTTCTCTCAAACTAGTTTTTACACAATGAAGTTGCCAATTTATCGAGATATGAAGGACTGATTTTTATCAGTATTCTACCTTGGTAGCTCCATACCCAAAGCTCTTACCAGACATAAATTTTCATTTTTCATTTTTGAGCTTTCTGGAAAGCAAATCATGATGAAAATTGGAGCACGAGTTCGTGATGAAGAATCAAATCCAAAAAAGTTGTTCCCATCGCAAACAAAGGTCATTTTCACCACTTACTAAAAATAACATATGTTATATTTCCTCGCATGCTATAAATGATGATTCCCACTGAATTACAAGTTCTATCACTTAGGACAATCAGAAAAGGGGTAAAATGAAAAGTAAGACAGAAAATGACTTCTTCCCAAAATAGTAGGTCCCCAAATAACAACTTGCTAAAAATAGAAATGTGCTAAAAATAGCAATATCTCAGGAATAGAGGAGGTTGGAATATGGTAGAAGGTTCAAAAGGTGAAATTGGAGCAAGACAAGTGATATGTCCCAGAATAGCAGAGCATGGGCTCATATTCTAAAAATAGCAGGTTATTCTCAAAGGGCAAGTTTGGCACAATGGGACATAGAGGGATGATCATTCAGGTCAATACCATCATTCTAGATCATCCATGGGCATTGATCATAGGGAATTTGGTCCATCTCAGGGAACTAGACAATGTTTTTGACACTCACTATATAGTTTGGGTAATATGTATATCATACGCAGTCGGGAGTTGCAGTGGTCATCGAAAAAACCTTTCAACAATGCTTTTAAACACTCATTCCAAAGGATCTGTGAGCTAATTGGAAGGATTTTCACATGAGTTTGAAGATTCAAAGTTTCATCACATTAAGTTTTCCATCAATGAGGATCAATGAACTTCATCGAGAATGACATCTCCTCCTCTTCTTCTCTCGCTATTTCTCTCTTCCATTCCCTCAACTTTTTCTCTCTTCTCAATGTTATAATTTTGCGTTGGGGTTGTGCTTTTTCATATGTATTAATGTTCCTAATGTAATAAGTCACCTTTATGTTATAAAAAGGGACTTAATATTCTCCTAGGAAGTTGAAAAGTTTTAAGTTGCACGAGGACATATGAAAATCCATTGGGGTAGATGATGAGTCATCTCTCATTCTATAAATTGTAAAGCCATTCTCTTTTCAAAGGGTTGGCAATTGATCTTGTAAACTCAAGAGTGCATTGTACTTAGAGAAAGAAAAGGAGATAGCCATTTTCTTCTACTTTCCTCCACTCTCAAATTTCTTCCATTCCCACAATATCTACAACTTTTTTTTAAGTAATCAATACAAGAAGAAGGAGTTTCTAGCTTTCTTTGACTAAGGGGTTTCTTGATACTTTGTGATCAATAAATTCTATTTGGTCTTGTTGTTATTTGCAGAGTTGTTTCTTCTCATGAATGCATGTGATGAAATTTCTAACTAGTGTGTGCAGGAATCTAATTTTATACCTACAAATTTAGTTCTCCTACCTCTGTTCTCACCCCATTTCCCACTCTTCAGATAAATTATTCCCTATCAAGATATTTCTAGCTTTATTGTAGGGTTAGTGGAGTTCCCCTATTGGATCCCCGACCACAAGGCCACCAAGAAAATCCACCTTTACTTGTGCATGCATATACAACAACTGCACTAGTTAAGTAGAGGGACTTAGATTCTAAGAGTGTTGGCAAGAAATCCACAAGTTTGTCCACCTAAATTTTTTTCTCACCAACAGTTCATTAGTTTGATTCAATGTTGTGATGTGAGCATTTACTATGCAATATTGGACATAATTATAAAATCCTTACTGTAGCCATTTTGTCGAAGTGATTTTTTAGCCTTTGAGTGTTCTTGTGAATGAAAGAGTAGAAAGATAAATACTTAATTAGAATGCTTGCACAAGATTTTGTGTTTGGTATTTTAGATATTGAGTTAGAAATTTGCATCTATTGGATATCAATGAATGCAAATCTTCCTTTGTAGAAACTATCATTAGTTAATCCAGTTTTCCATATTTCCTAGAATTGCAGTCGCTTCTAAGTGTTAAATGCTATTTTGAAAAAAACACATCCTATCTATAAATACCCCTCTTTTAAAAAATACATAAGTGATCCTACCAACTTCCATTCATTGATTTTATGTTTTGCCTCTAAATATCATTAAAAGTGTCCTTTATCTTTTATCAGGAGAATGCGGAGCAACTGAATTTTGCTATCTATAGTAACATGTGTTTGGTAAAGTAAGCATATACACCATTTTGTGACAAATCGTGAGAGTGAAGTGTTGTTTCCATGGCCATGTTTATCCTAGATTGATCCAAAATTAAAATAAATTGAGGGAAAAAATACTCCATCTCCCCCTTTATATTCAGGTTACCCCGCAGGTCCTCTCACCTTGGTTCAAGGCAGGACCAACAGTGGCTGGAATAGGCCATCCCCGTTGTACACACCCCTTAATAATCCTAAGGATTGATCCAAAGGAAAGTGTTATACCCATCCCCAACTACAAAATGACACATACCAACCCGATCTACCACCATTCCAAGAAATTACCCCTTCCCTTGGAGGATAATTGTTAATCCACCAGGGGTGCAGATTTGAGGACCAACAAGACCAAAAATTACAATCATGAAGAATGTTCATTTTATACTGATAGGTGCATGTTTAAGATGTTCTAATACTTAGAGTATGCCATTTAATACCTCTAGTTCACCTTCGAGAGTAATGAAACAACTCAACCATCTACATTCATGCAATACAACACGATTTGGGACATGTCTTAGCATATTATCCCGCACGAAAGGAAAATATTCAAGATTGAGAAAGTTCACTCACCTTCAAGCTTGTCATGAATTCTATGTAACATTTTAAGAGGGATCTAAGTCTTGTGAATCTAATCAAACCAATATCTTATACCATTCAAAGGTCTAAGGCTTAACTAAGCATGTATTTCTAGGATTGCTAAATCTAGTTTTTAAGAAACAAAATCTAGTCTTGTTTTGCATGGCTTCAAACAATTAAAATTCACTTTCATGACAACTAAATGCATGAAACACTTCTTAGAGGACCTGTAATACACCTTAAAATGTTCACTTGTATGAGTTATGAGGAGAACAACACATTTACTCTCTTATTTCTCTGACTTACTTGATAGGCCTAGAATGACAACTTGGATCATTTGAGATCCGACCAAAAGAAAATTCACTTGATTACTTCTTGGGATTGAAAATGTCATGTAGGACTTGTATCAACTGTCTATGATCACCTTACACCTCCACATCATGCATTCACTATAGAACTCCCTCAACCAAAGTTGGCTAGTTTTGCATTGTTAGACTTTTAGCGGAAGGATACTTACATTGATATGGTTTATGAAATTTTTTCACACAACATGCCTATATATTTTCATGATAAGTTGAAGTACCTCCCATGATTTCTCACACACCAAAATTTCTACCATGAAGCTTACTATATAGACTGTACATAGCATTTTATTTCAAAATAGATATGAAATTGTATATTACCAATTGACTTGGAGCTATAAAATGCCACCAAATTGAAGTAATTGGAGTCCTATACATGCTCATATCATCAAATTAGCTCACCCAAGCCATTTCATGATCAAACAACTAATACTTTTCCTATTCTTTGTAAGAGGAGGGTTTTGAGAGGGTTAAATTGTTAATATTCCTTCATAAATAATAGGCCTTCATGATTCCTCATTCCAACTATAAAATAATCTTAATTACATGCCCTAACTATGATGAAAGATATAGGAAAAAATTCAGAGGTTTTAGGTATCAATTTGCTCTTCAAAGTTGACCATCGAGCTAGGAAAGAACAATTTGTGAGCTTGATAAAGCACTAAAAACTTCATAAATTCAAAATTCTTCTTCACAATTGCATGAAATTTGGTCCACAACACTGGAGTACCCTTGTTAACATGTTCTAATATTTTTTTCTTGTAAATAGACCTATACTTAACCACCATGGTTTGTGCATGTTAATCTTGCTTGTCCTCAAGGACAGTCATGAATAGGACCCCAAACATGCCACCAAAGGTTGAGACATGACCTGTAACATCATTTAAAACGTCTCTAAAATGTCCCTAAAAATTCTCATGTTTTTCTTATCCTTTATTATCTCGGTTTGCTTTATATACTCATCCTAGGTCCTTGAAATAGGCCCAATTGAGACATTTTCTCTTCATACCTTATGAACCTATCATGTTTTCATCATGTACCTACCTTAACATGTTCTACTAATGTTCCTCTTTCCTCTATCATGATTCACCATCAACCTCCTGCCTTTAATCCACCATTCTAGGATAACTTGCTTTGACTAGGCCTACTTTGAATTATGCTAGTCTTACTTATTCAACTCACGTACCTTTATATTCATTATTTTAACCTTATTTGTATACATGATCAGCCATATAGTACATCATCCCGCATGTACATGCCACTAACTCCTCAAGAATTCAAGTCTCCATTAGGTGTTCTCATGTGATACTTTTTCCTGCCTTATCACACTCAAACCAAGCCACCTCTAGCTTTCCTTCATCCTACTTTGTCATTAATGTGCATTTACATCAATGGCAATTCAACAATCACATGCCAACAAACTCCCCTTTTTCATTGATGGAAAACCTCCTAGATCTTCTCTCCCTTTTCATATTAATGAGAAAATGCATGTCTATATTCATGGTATTCTCCTTCATCATCTTATTTGGGCCCCATCATGGTGGAAAACATCAATCATACTCATTATTCAAGCTCACAATATTGTATCTTCTTCTTTAACTCTATTTTTGTCTTCGACATACATTGAAATCACTGTGGCTCCCCTAGATAGATGAATTCAAATCAGATGCACATGCAAAAACATGATCTTAAAGTGATAACATCCTCCCGAATCATGAATTGACCTATCTCGCTAAGAAAACTCAAATCTAGGCTCAATTCTTCCATATGTTGATTGTAGGCAATATTTAGGACTTAGGTCCCTAAGCCAACCTTTCAAAGTGCGGTTTTGTCAACCTTTGTTATGCTCTAGAACATCATATGCTACATGAATTGCCTCCTTGATGCCCCCTAGATTCATACTATCTCCATCTAACCGATTATGTAATATTTAGGATTCCTACCTTGTCCTTAAGTTATATAGGTGGGTCCACATTATTTCCTCTGTCATGAATTGCTTCTTCAATGATTATAGCCTTATTAGCTTGTTTTAGTGTCTCTCTTGAACATGAGCTTTGCTCCCCTAAAAACATGTTATCTTTCTCTGTCCACCTAAACATAGATAGGTATTCATACCTATGACACCTTCTTGATATTCAAAACAACTTCACTTGTCTTAATCATACTTTTAAGGCTTGTAGCTCATCATTGTTTTCCATAACCACCTATAATGTTATGTCAATATGTAGTTTAAGTAGCTATGCAAGTATGTAGCATTTCCATAATTGGAATTTTGACTCCCATTTTACATATGCCATCATACCATGCTTATCATCATCATTATGAGTCTTCATGCATACTTGTAGGTATATAATCATACCTTTGTAACTTTGTGGCTACTTCGGTGGTGAGATTAGAAAGACTTACTTAACACTTGAATTGCCCACCTTGTCATTGTTCCTTGGTAAATATACCATTTTATCTTCCTTTATGCTTTGATTACTTTCTTGAGGATTGTAAATCACTCCCATGTCTTAGATGGATTCCTTTGACCTATAGCTTAAAGTTTCATAGTGTCATTAATTTATAGTACCACGATATGATGCATTGTTTACTCATGTTAACCATGTAACTAAGACCTTTCAAACATCAACAAATCTTTCATTCAAGCCTCCTTAATACTTAAGAACACCTACTTGAACATCATAAGTGGTTTTCCCCACTTCAAGATTCTTTCTTAGACATGTAACATGCGGTGTCGGACCTCCAATAGTTGACCGTACTCTCATAGAGTGCAATATTCACCTTTTCATGTCCTACATGCCTCCTAACATCATTTCATAGGAGACATAGTCACCCTAGGTCATTTATTCACAATATACATCATCATACATTATTATGATTCCTCATGCTCGAGACAATATGCTAACCATCTACAAAATTGAAGTATTGTATACCCTTGAAGAATGCAATGGTTGATCCTAAAATTCATTGTAGTGCTTTACATTTATTTATACACCCTTCATGAGACATCATCAACCTTGATATACATTGTATAAGAGACAAGAATTATGATTTCACATCTATCATTAAGAAAATTCATAGGCATACTTGAGAGACATCATTAAATCTTATTCTTGACGATCCGATCAGTCCGTATACATGGTTATTGATGGCTTTTATCATTTTACTATCCTTTTACCATGGAAGTGTCTCAAAATTCCTTCAACACAATGAATATTTTTAGTGGTTCTTATAGATGTTAATCATTCTATATAGAAAAAATATCAATCTCTAACTAATCTCCCATCTTCTTGATGCATCTTTGCTAAACAACACATATTTTGACACTTCACTAAAATGATTTACACCCTAGAGAAATTGGTTTTCTCATGACAAGATTCATTACATTTTTATGAACCAATACTCTCTTCAAAAATAGTTATACACATATACTTACAACATGACTTGTCAATCATACCGTGTACAAACCTTTGACACATGCTCGGACTCTAAGATTAACCCATGATCAACTTACAACATTTTGAAGACATCATACTCAATTAGTGGACAATCAAGACTTCATAAAACCCATATAGCATAATGATTTCACTTTTATAAGACAATATCCATATTTGATACTTATTTCTGACTGATTTTGATTGGGATGGAGTCATGAATAATACAATGAAACTCGAACTTGATAGATCGGCCTCGGGACCTGAATGCACCTTCCTAGGATTCACATAAATAGATATTTTTGATCCTTATAATAACTTAAATCAAATTATTATAGCACTTTATTATATGATTTTATTTGTGCCCAGGACTCAAAATACACACGATTTCCTATTTTAAATCGATGTGAGACATTAGATAACACAAATTTGGTTCATGATGACTTGGATTGTTTTGCATAGACTCCTAAGACTTCAAAACACTTTGAATGACCTCATGACCTTATCATACCTCATTCTTGAATATAGGGCTTGAAAAACCAACCACTTACCTATTTGTGCTTCCTCTTATCTTTCACAAGAGCTTTGATGATAGTTTTTCTTCTTTCTTATTTAGGAATCAATAGAATTTTATAGATTGATTATCACAATGACCTTCTTGAGCAAACTTCAACCTAGTTTACTAACCTTATAAGGAAATTTTCTTCATATCCATGATGGAATACACTTTCACACCTTCTAGGGCATATTGCAATCCTATACACCTATTATTAGTATGAGATTTGATACTTATTTCTCAAACTGTCAACCATATCTCATGAACTGATCCATCTTGAACACTACCACAACCTATAAATAGTTATTACAAGAACCTATGCACTTATCATGAGCGAGAAAATAACTTAAGACTCAAATAAACTTATGGTATACCTTGGCAACCTTAGTTCCATCCTTTCATGATTCATAACTTTGAAGACTAGGGCAGAAATTATCACATACTACTATGATACACTTGATAAGATAATCAAGAACAACCTATGTAAGACATAAAATCAGAAAAATTTCCTTGTTATGAATGATTATACAGACCAAAAATGGTTGAGAAACTTTGTGAGGGACTTAGACAAACATACCTTTTGACTCTTTATACATTTGTAATATTGTGAAGACCTTTCTCATCACCTACTGATGGAAGTATACTTTCAAAGACATACCAAACTTCTTTCCAATGAAAATGCCTTCTAGAATCCTAGAGAAGGCACACCATGCTTGTTAGATCACCTTAGAACAATAGATAGTCATCAAAGAAGCATGATGACTCTATCCTTTCTCTTTTTTCCCTTGAGACCTTCTCAATCTTCTTGGATGCACTTTTAGGTGTGATAACTTCATCTCATATATCTTCTTCTTCTGATTGGATACTTGACAAACATACATGATGCATCTCATACACTTGTTCTATCACAGCTAGGGGTAAAATTTCTTCTTGAATTTCATTTGGCTTGTCTTCTTTCTTCTTGGCTTGATCACCATATTTTTATGCCTTGCTTGAACTTTCCTCTCCCATGGTTGTCATTTATTTTTTCTCCTTTATATCATCTTCACATATTATCTATTTGTTATACCTTTTCTCTTCAGACCTAGAGTTAGGTTCCTTGACTTTGTATTT
Source organism: Taxus wallichiana var. yunnanensis (assembly GCA_018340775.1). NCBI lineage: Eukaryota > Viridiplantae > Streptophyta > Pinopsida > Cupressales > Taxaceae > Taxus > Taxus wallichiana. Next base: position 372,486,088 of record CM031238.1, on the reverse strand, counting down.
GTGCTCAACCACCTTCTTTCCTTTGACTGTCTCAGACATTTCTATCTTGGACTCAATTTTAGGATTTGTCTTCACTTTGTATACCTTTTTCCTTTCCTCTTGATTACATGAAGCTTGTTGTTGTATCTAGGAGGTTCACTTAGATGACAATGCTTTGAAAAATTTCCTAATTCATGAAAATTATAGCATATGACACTACTCTTTCCTCTAAATTGGTGTGGACTAACATTCCAACTATGATTATAAGCCTTGAGATCATGGTATTTCCTAGTAAAATGTCCAACCTTGTTGCAATTATAACATATAATGGATTTCTTGCCTCTAGTGTCTTCTTCTCTCCAAAACTGATTAGATGATTCATATAGATAAGACTAGAGCAATGTGACCTTTCTCTTGATGGTTGAAGAAAACTTTGTTCCTTGCTCTCACATCACTTCTATCCCTCCATGGATAGTCATATTTGACATGATTCCTACATTCCTTAGCTCTATTCCCAAAGTTATGACAAGTAAAACAATAACCATTAAATGTTCTTTCAAACCTATATGCATTTGGTTTCTTGATTGAGTTTGGCCTTCTTTATCTTGTCTCCTTAGCCTCCTTCATGGTGGATTGTTTTCTTAAACTAGCCTTGTCTCCATCATACTTCTCCATAGGCTATCCTTTGAATTCTAGTCCGGTCTTGTCACCTGCTACACTCTTGACTATCTAGAATTCCATCTAGAACTTCATATCTCTTCTCTAAATTTTCATAAACCTTCAATCTCATGTTTGCTTCTTCTAGTTCGAATTTCAAGGACCTCAATTATTCTTCATATCTGAGGTAAACATCTTCCTAGTATTTCAGGTATTTTGAAACATTCTCAACAATAAATTCCATTTCTTTGAGGGCTTGGCCATGATCAACTTCCATATGCTTGATTTGATTTTTCAATCCATCAATCAAGGACTCTGTAATCTCAAATTTTATTTTAAGAACTATTTTAGCTAATTTACCCATGCTTGTGATTTAAGGACCTCCTTTAAGATTTAAAACTTGGTCCAAGAGGACTGGCTCGATACCAATTGTAGGTAAACATAAGCACTAAGAGGGGAGGGGTGAATCAATGACTCCCAAAATTTAAAAATATTTCAACAACTTATCAAGACATTCAATCTTAATTCATCTTTACCATGTTAAGACCATAAAATTCACACAAATGCAAAAGAGAAGCAAGTACACATAAACACAAGGTTTAATGTGGGAACCATTTAAGGGAAAAAATTTTTCCTCTAAAGATTACAAAGGTTTCAATTATTTAGCATCCAATAAACTTGAGCCATAAACTCCAATAATTTAGTTAAGCTTCTACTTGACCTTTAACAAGCTTCTACTTGCATGAAACCTACAACTCTCAACACTTTAGTCATGATGCTACTTGACCTTATGCAAGCTAAAACTTACAAGAAAGATTCAACTCCTCTTTGCTAAACCAAAACTTAATCTTCTATAAGATGGTTTTTATCAGTCTTAGTTAGTTGTCTTAACACAACAAATTGTGATCTCTAAATCAACTCTTATATCTTTTCTTTTCACCCTCTTAATTCACCTCTCTTATCAACACTTCATGCTCCTACAAGTACCTCACTTAAATATTATTTCTCATACTTATTTTTTCATGCTTCTCATCTCAGATAACCCTCTCAACCATATCCTCTTTCATGCATACATACTATTGCAAAAATTGTAGTCATGAAGTCACTAGCCTTACTTCCTTAATTTCCATGGTTTGAAAAATCATTAAGCTCCTTCAAGACATAGTCGGAAAAAGAAAATTTTAATGAATGCTTATACATAAAAATACACAAGGATAACATACTCTAACTCTTCCCTTATAACTCCTTCAAATTCTTTCCTATTCAGTTCGAATACAACTCTCTTGATTACATCATCAAAAATGTCATATGCAATCATTATATCGAGATAGTACCCTTACAAATGCATGTCTTACATAACCTGTTAGTATGCTTCATGTTATTATTAATAACTAAAACACATTCCTAAAATCACTACTCCTTATGACATAACTGAAAATATTCTTCTTACAACCTAACCTGAACGACATCCGACATCTTTAATCTGAATCGCCATTTCTTTTTCTTCCTTTTGGTGAGTTATTTTTGTCTTCTAGTTCTTCTAGACCATGTAAGTTATGCCATAAAGAGTTGTGAATGTTATAAGAGCCTTCCTCTTACTCTTTAACTCCTTTAAACACTTTAAAATTATTCATTTCAACTTCAACCTTCACAATTTTCCATACACAACATGGAGGACCAAAAATTACAATAATGAAGAATGTTCCTTTTACACTAATATGTGCATGTTCAAGATCTTATAATGCTTGGAGAATATCATTCAATACCTCTAGTTCACATTAAATAGTAATGAAACAACTCAACCATATCCATTCATGCAATTAGAAATTTATTTGCCCAAGGTCTCAACATATTTACTGCATAGAAGGACAATCTTCAAGATTGAGAAAGTTCACTCACCTATAGAGCTTGTCATGAATTATATGTTACATTTCGAGAAGGATGTAAGTCTTGGGAATCTCATCAAACCAATATATTACACCATTCAAAGTTATATGGCTTATCTAAGCATTCATTTCTAGACTCGCTAACTCGATTTTTAAGACACTAAATCTAGTCTTGGTTTGCATGGCTTCAAAAAATTCAAAATCCACTTTCATGGAAAATAAATGCATGAAAATTTTTTCGAGGACCTGTAATACACCTTCAAACCTTCACTTGTATGATTCATGAGGAAAAAAACACATTTAATCTCTTGTTTCTCTTACTTACTTGATAGGCCTAGAATAGGAACTTGGATCATTTGAGGTAAGACCAAAATGAAATTCACTTGATCACTTCTTGGTATTGAACATGTAATGTAGGAATTGTATCAATTGTGTATGATAACCTTGCACCTCCACAACATGCATTCACTATAGAACTCCCTCAACCAAACTTAGCTAGTTTTGCATTGTTAGGATTTTAACGGTAGGCTACTTATATTAATCTAGTTTATGAAATTTTTCACTCAACATGTATGTATCTTTTCATGAGAAGATGAGGCACCTCCCATGATTTCTCCCACACCTAAATTTCTACCATGAAGCTTACTATACATGATTGTAAATTTTTTTATTTCAAAACAAAGTGAAACTATACCTTACCAAATGACATGGAGCTAAAAATGCCACCAAATTGAAGTATTTGGAGTCCTTTACATGCTCAAATCATCAACTTAGCTCACCCAATACATTTCATGATCAAACAATTCATATTTTTCCTATCACTCTAAGAGGAGGGTTTTGAGTGACTTACACTGTTAAGATTCGTTCATAAATGACAGGCCTTCATTCTTCCTCATTCCAACTATAAAATGATCTTAATTCCATGCCCTAACTATGATGAAATATCTATGACACCATAGCACACCATGCATAGGTTTTACATATCAATGTGCTCTTCAAAGTGACGCTCGAGCTAGGAAAGAGCATTCAAGAGATTGGTAGCACTAAAAAAATGTATAACTTCAAAATTATTCTTCACAATTATATGAAATTTGGTCCACAGTATTGGAGCACCCCTATTCACATGTTCTAAGAATTTTGTTTTCCCAAAAATAGACCTGTACTTCCTTAATCACTATGGTTTGTGCATGCTAATATTGCTTTTCCTCAAACATAGTCATGAATAGGACCCCAAACATGCCTAAAAAGGCTGAGAATTGACCTTTAGCATCATTTAAAACCTCACTACAATATCCCTACAGACTTCTCATGCTTGTCATGTCCCGTTTTAGCTCAGTTTTCTTCATACACCCATCCTAGGTCCTTGAAATATGCCTAATTGAGCTAGTTTCTCTTCGTACCTCCTTAACTGTCATGTTTTCATCATGTACATGCCTTAACATACTCTAGTCATGTTCCCCATACCTGTATCATGCTTCATAATCAGCCTCCTACTTTCAATCCACCATTCTAAGACAACTTGTTGACTAGGCCTCTTGATCTGAGCAAGCCTTACTAATTAAAATCATGCACCTTTGTATTCATTATTTTGACCTTATTTCTTCATTATATATCTGCTCAACCATCTAGTGCATCATCTTGTCATGTTCTCACATCATCACCCTACCTGTACAAGCCACTATCTCCTCAAGAAGTCAAGTCTCCATTTTGTGTTCTCATGCCATGCTCTTTCCTACCTTGTCACACTCAATCCAAGCTTCCTATATCTCTCCTTCATCATGATTTGTCATTAATGTGCATTTTACATCAATGAAAAATTGACAATCACATGCCAACATTCCATCTATTGAATACTAGAGTATGATATGGGAGACACACTTTGGTGCGGACAAAACACTAACGAGTACTCAAAAGCACTTTTTTTCGCCCAAACATAATATATTTCAAGTTTTCTATGGGTTATAGCCTATGACGCCCATTGATGTGTGTATTTTAGTGCATATAATGGAATACACACCTCATTGAAGAATTAAAGCAAAAAAGTCAACAAGGTTCATCGAATAGATCCAATATACTCAATAACAAGTCCATGATATTTTACAGAAGATGAATGCAAAGTATAAACAATGTCATGATCAACACAGGGTTCCACATCATTTTCAAGTAGGAGATAAGGTTTGGTTGTAACTTCATAAGGAAATACTTGCAGTCCACATAGGAAAATTTGACCTCTATGGTATGGTCCCTACACTATCACCAAGAAAGTGGGAGAAATTGCTTTCGAGTTGAATCTTCCACCCTACCTTGGTTTGTATCCTATATTCAATGTGGACCTCCTCAAACCATATCATCCACCTCTGTTGGACACCTTGGTTGTAGCATAATAGTTGGACATATCTAAACTCAACCTAGAAAGCTTTTCTCTAGTTGAAGAAGACCAGATTGTGGACACTTACACCAAGACCACTAGAGAATGTCATATTCAACTCTATCGGTGATCAAGAAAGGTGTTGTCATGCATAACACGCACTCGTTAAATTGTTGAATGATCCCGTGTAATGTTGGAACATCCTCAAGGTGGGACCTTATCGCCTTGAGATGAACCTCCAGAGAAGGATGAATTCCTTTGGAACTTGGGGCACCTAATTTAAGATCGATGTGCAAGGCTAAAAACACTTTAAAATGACTCTAATCTACTCAATTCATGGGGCTCAGAGTTAGAAATAACAAATAAGGAAATAAGGTGATACACCAAGAGAGTATAATTAGATAATTTTCTGATCTTCACACCGAAAGGGTTAGTTCGGAAAGGATAAAGTAAACATCACAATACAATTCACTTTATTCTATTTAGATGGGGAAAATAATATACCACAAACATAAGAGCATGCATTTCCTTGTAAGACCCCGAGCATACCCAATGGATAGATCAAATCTATTCAAATACACAATCAACAAATCATGAAAATATATGATATACACATGTCATACATCCCTTTCTCTTCATGAAAGTTAATGATAATGTAAATTTATAACAAAAGGAATATAATATTTCCATAACTGATATTAAAGATAACCACATCATTCTCCCATAGATTGAAATAAGATAATCTGAAATAAAGATGGGTTAATCACTTATACTAAGGAATTACACATTCACAAAGCATACATTGATCATTATCAACACAATAAATCAGACATTTCATGGCAAAATGTTGATCTGAATATAACTGAAAGGCTCCAAAGTATTCAAAGCATTCTTTTAATCTTGAAGAGTAACTTCCCAATGATCTATATCTTTAAAATACATGCACTTAACTATTTATAAGTTTTTAGGTTGAGCCATTACAACTGAACCTTAACTAACAAGTTACTAAAAATAGAATGTAATTAAGTTCTAAGGAACATGATCCCATAAAAATAACAAAGTAGTTGCAAAAGGTTTGACTAAGTCAACCCTACAACTTGGATTGATCAAGAGCTTCTGTTGTCCTTTCATGGCCACCTAGCTTAGCTTGGTCCTACAACATCTTTTCCCTCTTTGGTTTTCTCCTGCTCTTTCTCCCACATAGTCATCCGATGCTTGTAATCAATGAAATAATTGATGATTCCTTGTAATTACTCTTCTTCTGGTCCACATGCGTAATGATTCACCACATTCGTTGTTTCAATCTCTCTTTCCACTTTAGTTGGAAACCTTTTCAACTTACTCACCACTTTCTTCAGTCAAATTTTGAAATTTTGGCATGAAACCAACCTATCAATTGAATCACTATTGAAAGTCCTAGTTACCTCATCATATTTATTTACCAAATATTTGAAATTTTATTTAATTTGATCCACTAGAAGGGCATCAATAGTCTCATTGAAAAATTTACAGTTGATATTATCAAACTCTTCGAGATATCATTTAGACCATCCATTATTTCCATGTGTTTGTCATCACAATTCTTGATGAAATATTGTAACACCTGGGATCTAAACTCCATAGCCTTATAAAACTCAAAAAAATTAGAAATATCATAAATTACTTCTTCTTGAAGAAGTACATTTGGATCCTCATCTCTAATCTCACCTCTTGTGTTCAAATTCAGATTCAAATTATTGTTATCCTTAGAGAAGACTTCATTTATCTTATGAATGGAGGATATTTCGGTTTGCAAATCATTATATAATTCAAAAAAATTGTTAATTAAAGGATTAGCTTCTTGAAGCATGCGTTCTATCCATCCATTCATTGATATTCCCTTCCAACCTATCTTCTCGATCTCATGATATGAGATATCGTATAGAGTGGAAGAAATTGTCAGAGCAGTTGTAGTTGAAAGATTAGTGGTTGGAGTGGGTTGTGTTACTTTCCTTAACAAAGCAATGAGTTGTTCAACCTTCACCTTCAATTCATCTTTGGAATCTTTATCTTTATCATACTTCTCCAAAAATTCCCGAGAGCCACTTGCACATCTTGTTTGGCACCTTCGTGTGTTGCCTTCCCTAGTGAAAATCTGGAGATTTGATAGTATTGTTGTTGTGATAGTCTCTTTAGTATTCCCCTCAATGGGGGTAGCAACTTCCATGACTCTCTCTCCTGATTGGTTTACAGATAAACTAGAGACGATCTTTGTCCATTTGGCCTATCTCCTCGAGTAGGTTCCAACACACTTAGATCTATCACATCTACCAGAGGCACCTTCTTCTTTTTCTTTGGAGTTTGGCGATATAGCCATTTTGGTATAGTAGATGTAGGAGAAAGTGTTACAGATAATTCAAAACCTGGAGCACTAGATAACACAATAGCACTGGTAACATTAGTTGGCAATGAAATGGAGGTGGTAATGATGGATGGGGTGGATGTGAGAATAGCCTCAGGAGTGGATGCAATGGGGCTGGAAGTTGAAATGGAAGGAAATGAAAACTGTTGAGGTAGTGAAGTGAGAACTGGAGACCCAATCATTTCCCCTATTGAGAGAACAAGAAGGGATGAAAATACTTGGGCCATGGATGGGGATGGAAAAGAAGAAATGAGTGTAGAAGCGAGAAGGTAATGATAGAGGAAGTGATAACAACAGGGAAGGAGGGGGTTGCAGATTTTGTGATAGACACGGAGAATCAATAACTTCAACAAATTCTAATACTGGTATTATAGAGGACACAACCTTGGAAGTAGGGGCCTTGGAAAGAGAGGAAATTCCAACAACAAATGAAATCTTCCTAGGAATTATATTGGCCTTTTGGGTAGACCTTTTTCCTTTTGTGGGTGTAGGAAGACTTATTATTGGTTGGGCTTCTGTTCTTATAGATTGATCCAACCCTTTGGGTGAAATTCCCAAGGTAGCCAACCAATCATATGTTCTTTGTAAAATGGGCCTGCCCTTTCCTTAGTATTGCAATTCTCCTCTTGATACTAATCGATCCATGGCAAAGGTTGATTGGCAACATTATTACCCTTGTATATTGGATCCAACACTTCATCATCATCCTCCATCTCCTCTGGAATATTTATAATACCAAATTTTCTAACCTCATCCAAAGTCAATCTTTCGTATTCTCGTTTCCTAATGATAACCTCATCCCGACAGTGAATCCAAATATCCTCTAGCTGAGGCACATGAGAACTAGCTAAACTTGTTTCACTGAACTTACCCCAGTAGTCAAAGTTGGTTCTGGATGAAAGGTTCACAAAGTAACTTCAAACATTTCTACATCCACATTCTTTTCTTTATAAATACTGGCACAAGTATACCTTCTGATCGAAATGGGAAATTGGACTCCCACCTTATGCCATTTGTTTTGGATTTTTGATAATCCAACAATTGCTGAACCAATTCTAACAAAACCCATTTTTCAGTAGGGCATCTTGGTAACTTCTAGGGGCACCCAAGAAATCAGGAATCCTGATGTATGTAAATGTTGGAAACTAAATATAAATGGCTCCCCACTCCCATACTTCTTTAAAAGCCTCATCATAAATCCTTTGATTATACAAATTCTTGTCAAAACGATAAAGGAGAACAACAAAAAAAATGCATCATTGACCTATGGAAATGTTTGTTTCCTTCTTCCATTGTGATTTGGGGATAAAAGTGATAAATCTATGACCCACTTCTGATACCTTTTGTGTTTAAACCATTGAATTCCCCCATGGTGGTGGTAGCATAAATGAGAAAGGAAGTCATGAAGAAGTTTTTAGACGTTAAAACATTGCCCAATTGAAAACAGATTGAGTTCTTTAATATGTTCCCCCATCATATGAACTCCTTATTTTTCTTGATAGTAGCAATGTAGAGAAACATCCATTCTTGAAACTCCTTTATGGAAGTGAGACCCGAAACTCGACTCAACAATATAATAAGATCACTTACTTTTTGGATGAAGTTTGAGTGAAACAATGTTTTAGGAAGATTAACGACACTTTTGGCCAAGTAACTCTTCATTATGACTTTTGTACACATTTCTGTTTATTTGTCCCAATGTTCCATGGTGGATTCTAGTGAAATTGTTGCATATCCTTCAACATCTAGAATTTTAAATAAATCCTCAAAGAAATTGACGTCAACTTGATTATGACCTTACCATCATCATCTTTTACTGATTCAGAATCCTTATCAAAATGGGTTGCATTACTAAGACAAACTCAGGACAATGCATGGATGAAGGAAATCCTACAGTGAGAGTGAGCCCACTGTCAAATATGGCCTACATCCAAGGCTTCTTATTAGGGGCTTTTAATCTTTCCCAAAAATCTAGAAAATCTATTTGTCCAAGGTCAGTATCTCCAATATTCCCCAAATTTGAAGATAGGCATGAGTGAGGAGCAACTCCTAAAAATGTGTATTTCATCTTTCCTTTGCCCTTTGATGAGGAGGTTGACATTAAATTTGGAATTTGAAATCTGAATGGCCTTTGGAAATTTCATAAAAGACTATAAAATTTTTGAAATGTCAAAGTTTGAAAAAGTCCGAAAACATAACTCAAAAAAGTCCTCGACTCAAGTATAAATCTCCAAAAATTTGAAATGGAAAATCTTTGAAACTCTGAAAGCTTTGAACCTCTTAATATCCAAAAATTGAACCTCGAAACTTTGAAAATATTTGAACCTTGAAACTCCGAAATATTTGAACCTCCAAAACTATGAAAAGCTTTGAACCTTCGAAAAGGTAATTGTGAAACTCAAAATCACCAAGGGAACAAAATGAAAATTGAATGCCTGCACGAATTGGAATTTGTAGTTGTGAAATCGAGATAACATGATTGAGGAAAAATAGTGGATGATGAGGGTTCCATTTTCAAATAAGAAAAGAAGAACAAAAAAGAGAATAAACAAACAAAGAAAACCCAAAATGATCATAAACTAAGAAGAAATAACCCAAAAACAAAAATTACCTTGAAAATGATGCCTCAAAAGTAAAAAATGGTTTGGTAAAAATTAGAGTGTCAGAGAAAAAGCTAGGTGAAAATGATAGGTAAAAATTTGAGTTTATATAGAAAAACTTGGAATTAATGCTCGAAGCCGACACGTGGGGGGTAGTTGAAAATTAAATGCTCATAGAAGCTCCAAAATCACAAACCCTAAAACTCCGAAATGGAATGCGAGTTTGCAATATGAAACCCAAAGTCAAAAATCCCAAAAGTTTGAAGTTCTGAAATTTTGGAACTTTGGCATTTTGGAGTTCGAACTCGGGGTACAAAATTATCAAAAAGATGATGGGAGACTCGAAACTTGAAAGTCCGAAGTTCCAAAATTTTAGAACTTCGGAGTTTTAGACTTTGGAACTCCGGTAAGGAATTTTCCAAAAAGCAATGCGAAATTCTAAACTTGAAAGTATGATGTTCCAATATTTTATAACTTTGGAGTTTCGGACTTCATAACTCCTAGTCGAAAAAGTGAAGAAATGCCAATGATGACTCTGAAACCCAAACGTCTCGAAATTCTAAAATTTCAGACTTTCAGAATTTGGAGTTCAGAACTCCAAAATCAAAACATTTGGTTTTGTAGTAGCTTCTTCAAAACCCTGAAAAATAAAACCTCAAAAATCCGATGTATCAAATTTTAGACTTGTTTTGGAAAACTTCAAAATTTCAAAATACTTTCGGGTGAAAATTTTCAGAAAGAATTTAGTCAATTTTTTTAAAACATCTTCCTCTTAAGGTAAAATTTAAAGGTTAACAAAAGGAAAGTTCAATCATCAAGGAAAAATGGCTTGATGAACATATGAAGAAATAGTTCCCAAACTTGATTGGATTGCTTGGTGTAAAGGGGGCTATTGCTTTTGAAGGAGGAAGGAATGATCCAGACAACAATCTAGGAAGCAATTCTTGTAGGACAACATTCACGAGTCATAAATTTTACACCATAGCTTTGATTAACTTAGTTCAAAGTACATCAAAAAGATTGAAATGCATAGAATATGGTAAAGAGGCATAGAAATTTATTCAACAAATGTTTACCCTGAAATCCACTCCTAAAGGCCTCAAAATGCAATTTTTGTAGTGTTGTCTAAAAATAGTAATTTTGTGAAATTTTCACATATGTAATTCATGGAAGATGAACCACCTCATCTCCTCAAGATTGGTGACCTTTCACATTCTTCTATATGTATCTTCATATTTCCATAATTAGGTATATAAGTATATGTAACCCGAAAGGGAAGGACACACATCTCCTTACAGAGATAACTATTGTAATCATAGTCTTCTGAGCAATATACATCTATTTTCATAGATAGTTTCTTGTTTACATCTAGAACAATTGTTTTATTGTCCTTTAAGCCCAAAACCCCCAAGTTTTGGATCAAATGTGTATGTTCTATGAAATCAACCTCTTTGGTTTGACAAGAATGCTACACACCATGTTATCCTATTTGAGCTAAGCGATAAACACTTAATCACTTTGTTACCTAATCATTACTATCCATACGATCGATTGTAAAGAATCAAAGGTCAAAATTTTAGTAATTATCATGAAATTAATGGACAACATGACAATGATTGCTATGCTTTACAATGAAGAATCCAACAACTTGAGTGTAAGGGATTTATTTCATTTTCTACATGAAATTTTACTACACCTTCATCTCCAATTTGCAAATCTCAATGGATTCTTAAAGTTGATCCATCTATGTCTAGTGAACATAATGAAATATCGAATGCTGCAAATTCTACAATAATACAAGAGCCACCTATTCAAGAAGTGGATAAGAATGAAATACCTCCTTTAAAAGCACCAATCTTAGTTGAAGACTTACATCCTACTATTGTACAAACTACCAAAAATTATCACCAATTGAACATGACCAATTACACATGGCCTCGAGAAACATGTAATACAAAGGAAAATCTCAAGGCTAACACCATATTACCAACATGGATCCATTTAAACAAAGATGATAACTAGGTTGATGATTGGGATTATGATAGCAACAATGATGAACAAATTGATATTCTAACCAATTATTCTACGTATATATCTCCTTATCCACCTCAGGCTATGATAGATTCTAATCCACCTATCAATATTGATTGCAATAAAAAAATGGTCCTATACGAATGACCGACATGACAACATTTATCATGGATCATCACAAAATAAGTATCGATGACTTACTTAATGATATATGGATCTCTACATGTATGGGAAACTATATGCTAGCTCCTAAGTATGCCTCTTAGATGTTCACTATATGAATCCTTCTCTAATACTTAGGGGCATCGTACTCCCCCTTGTTTCCCGATGACACACTCTATTTATAGGTTCAACTTGAATATTGAGGGAGTGGTTCCACATCCAAACCTCACTTTGCACACACACACACACACACACGTACACACTAGGGGGCAACCTTGCTTCCTATCTCTCATTGCATACTCTCTATTCATCAAAAGAACTAATAATCTATATATTCCCCTCCTTGGGGGCATTATTGTATCATCATTCATTCTCTTCAAAGAATAGGTTTTCATCTATGCCCACGAGGGCGTATAAAATAAAAAAACATTCAAATAGTTAAATAGTAAAAATAAAAATTAGGATATGTTTTTATGGTATACATTATTTGCACTTTACATTATAAATATTATTTATTCCTTTGGTTTGATAGATAACATTGATTCTTTACATGCATACGTTCATTTGGTATATTAAGAATGATGTAGGAAATTCACAGAGTGATACATGATGATAGGGGTTGGCTCGACCCTTACCTAAACTACTATCCTCCTGGGGCTTATGATTTTCCATACTATATTTCCATTATAGTTCTTTTCTTCCCTCATTATTCTTAGTTATATATGTATATTGTGTATTTATCTTTTGGACTAATGGGACTATCACATGTGTCTTGTGTGACGCTTACAATTATTTCTTCATTGGATCTTTTACATCATATGTTATGTGATTTTCATCACATTTGGATACACTTATTTTTCATATATGCTTACTAGTTTTGTGTGTGTGTATGATTGTTTGTTACTCTAATTGTGGCATAAGGGCCTTGATTGTCTTGCAACATTGTGGATATCCCATGTTTTGGAATTATTCCTTGTTTGTGGTTACGCATCTCTTATTTCCCATCCTAATAGCCTTGATTGTCTTGCAACACCATGGGTGTCCCATGTTTGCAAGAAATTTTCCTTTTGTGTGACATTATTTGATATGTTTACACTTTCTTCTACATTGTATGTAGTTATTTTCTCTTGGTTACTACTGCTACTACAACTATTTGGATGCATTGACAACATTATTATGATTATCATGTTTCTTGTTATTGTTTCTATTTTTTATGCCATGGTTTATACCATGCATGCCCCCCTTACAGATACAACTTCTTCTTGGTGGCCACCACATCACTATTTCAATAGTTATACATATATTTCAGATTCTCAAACATGGGTATATATATTTATTCTTAACCACGTGCTCAAATTATTCATCACTCGTGCCTTGAAAGAGGGGTTAAACATTTAGGGATTATTCTACATTTCTAGCAGACATAAATGTTTTGGGCACAAACATATGTAGAGCAAGATATAAATGACTTGAAATTGGAATCCAACATAAAAATTCAACAAAATCTACAAAGGGTCAGAAATGTATAGATCGGTCAAGACTTTACAAATGGTTATGACCCTACCATATGGCTTTTCCCAAGGGAATTTTCTCCATATTTTTTAATAGTTTTTGATTTTTCACCATTGGCACAGGGTTTTCATATGCTTTCAGACTCATGTTGACTCAGTTTGGCACAAATTTAGGGGGCATGAAGTATTTCATCCTCCATCTCTCTGTGGTACTTAGTTCTAGTTTCAGTTTTGGGCTTATTGCGAACATGGGTCTCCTTTCTCTAGTCATATTTCAACATGCATTAGGTCTATTCAATTTCTACTCAGTTGTGCGGTGCATGGGAAGAGTATGTGGACACTTATTCTTTTTCTATTGTGTGTCCTAATTTACAAAATTGAGCTTATATTTGTTTGCAGTGGTATGGTCTATGGGGTTATGAAAGGTATCGAAGTGGATAAGTTCTTTATAAGAAGTACTTCTGTCTTCTTGCATCTAAGGGGAAGATATCAGAATTGTTGAATAACTTTGATACATAGTCTTATTCCTTTTCAAGGTATTTTGGATCCTCATTTTTGGTTCTTCTCTTCAACATTTGTGTGTTGGGTTTGTACACCTAATGCATCAACATCTCCTAAAAATATTGAGGACTAATCAACCCCAATTATCTATAAAAATTCAACAAATATAAAATCTCTAAGGCACAAGAACATGAGCACATTCCCTCTGTAAAACAAATAAGTGTATTCCTTCCATGTTTTTCATATCTTTTGGCATTTATTGTTGCACATTTCTTTACATTACTTTCATTACATTTGAGTTATAGTTTAATTTCCTATCTTGGGCATTGACTACACTTTATGTTACAGGTTTCATCTTGGAGCGTGCCAACACTAACACAACGAGACACTGCAAAATAAAGTTATTGCAAGAAAAGACAAAGTGTTCATACTTAAAGGGGGAATATAAACACTCAAATTTGGAAATCTATCCTTTGAAACTATTGATCTTGACATTACATGCTTGTATATATAAATGCACTCTCCTCACTCTTGCTTAGCACATCCTGATAACACTTCATGTACTTTCTTATCTTTTCACACCTCTCCGTTGGTAGTTTGTACAACTTAATTACACAAAATATATCTAGAAACATCCATGCTTGGGCACATAAAGTCAAAACATGTTTTTCTCTCTCCTGTCTAAAACTACTAATCTTAGTAGGGTGGTGAAAATCTACATACCAACCCTACCATATGGTTTTGGACCGACATGTTGTGCATTAATTCTTTTAATTCCATCACCTTCATATAAACAAACACACCCCTTTGGTTGTCCTTTCATGTCATAACACCCTTGAAAGCATATATAAGCAAGTAAATCATACCTCATTTAAGGAACCTGACACTTTATGAACTCATGCAAAATGTAGCACTAAAGGCACTCAAATATCTCTAAATAAAAAAATAACTCATGTACATCATTATGGAAGCACCCTCCATTGGTCTAAATTCTCCTTCTCGATTTAGAAGTCTCCATTTTCATCATACAAGTAAGCAAAGTGACTCTTCCTAAACATTTGAGCAAGTGTGAAACTCAAACAAGGTATTGTCAAATCATGATTGTCAAATTCTGATTGCACTATGGTAGATATCACATGATAGGAGAACGACATGTGGTTTGATTCCTCTTCGATTAGTGCATACATTGACGATGCATAGGGGTTCCCACAACCCAACTAACTTTTTTTTTGCAGCAGAATCCTTGCACTACAAGGTTTTGAGGGTTTAAACAGAGTTTACAAAGTCATTTTGGAAGGTGAGTGAAGAAGACCAAAAGAAAACAATACAAATTTCTAGGAAGGAAAAATAATCAGAATTTTCGGACCCGATTCCAATAGGTCCAAGACCGTATAAAAGGTTAAGGTCCACATGAATGATATTGACTTAGTTACACAATTTTGTCAGGGCTCGATTTCAGGTCATAGTTTCATAAATGAAGCATTTACAATTCCAAATCTTCCCGATCCTACACTTAGACCACCCAGACTCCTCCAGATCTACATAAAATCAGCTAAGTGCACTATCTCCCTTATGTTTTGACATTTTTAAGTAATAAGTCACTTTGAAAATCATTATTTTGATTTGTGCAATTAATGTTGGAAGTTGATTAAATTAGAATAATCACCTATAACACTATTCATACTTATTTTATGTATGTTAAATAAATCATCCTAAATTAAAAAATGGTGAAGTCAATATGCTTTTAAAAATTGCATTAGGTAACATATTACACTTGACAATCTCAAAGATTACCTCTACCTCGTTTTCATGTCACTAACCTCCTTTTCGATTTGTTAATATTTCCTTCAAGAATACTTTCCATATATTTGGTAGAAAAATGTCCATGAAGTTAAAAAACAAGTCTTTTAAGGAAATATGCAAGTCATTATGAAGAGTAGGAGGTGAATATATCTGATTTTTTTACCTAGCCTCATCTCTTTCCTATTGCAATGTTCCTTTAGTCATCTTAAAATATGCCTCCATAATTTTAGAAGGATCAATGGTTGGTTGTCCTTCTCTTATTCTTTTCTTGAGAAATGCATGATCTCCTCCTTTGTTCTTATATACATCTTTCTACCCTAAGTAATCACTTTGCTTGTAGTTACCTTTTATAACTTTCTCTCTCTTTTATTATAATGCAAAGAGACTTATGGAGGATGATATGCAAGGGTTTGAGATCTTGTCATTATTTTTGTTTCTTCCATTTTTGTTTAGATAATTACACCCACTCTATAGGGACTTATGATATTTCTCCAGTAGTACATGAATCATTATAGTAGAGGAACTTAGGTATTGTGTCAAAGCAATAATAATACTATATATAGTAAATAGGAAAAAGTGAATAATACTTTCATTTGTAAATCAAACGATAACAACTTGAGTTGTGGGTTGAGACCATGCCACGTGTATGAGAGGTTATCCCAAAAATATTTGAGAGGTTCGTGGAGGTCATAACGATTCGGATGATGAGATCAACCGATAAGTGGTGCTTTGTGAGGCTATAATACAACATAGTATAGGATTTTTTGATGTTTTAAAGTAATTTTTCATTTTTTGAAAATCTAGGTGTTTTTGAACTAGATCGGGCTAGTACTACCGATTTCATCTTAGGGATGGTACCATCTAATTTTGGATGTTACTATCGGTATTGGGTGTTATTTTCCTTTCTACTCAATGGTTCTATCCCAAGTCTATAATTTTTTTAGTACTTCTTGTAGGGAATTCTTTCTTAGATGATAAACTAATGTATGACTTTGTGTGTTTTTTGTGTTGTGCGGAAAAATGTAATTTCTTAGAGTTATGCACGGGGACACATTTGACCACTCTATTGGGATTGGGCCTAAATGAGGATGAGTTGGATTTGCGATAGTTCGGGATAACTCAATATGTGCCTCCCGAAATGTACATATGGTAGTGATTGATGTGTGTTGAAAGGAGAGTGGGAGTGAGGTTAGAACCCACATGAGCCTAGTTACTCCCACCACCCACAGAGAATGTGTATCCCAATATAGTTCCTATCCAAGTGGATGATATAGGGTGTGCACTAACATATACTCGGTGGTGGGCTGAGTAATGATGGGTGCTATTATCTCTAGTGGTTGTAGATGTTGTTGGAGGGTCTCTAGGTGGGCTTGCATGAGGAGGAGAAGGAGTAAGCGACTAGTGACCTACCCCAAGGGTGACATGGTAGAAATAGATGTATTATGATGTAAGTATTGCATAATAAGATTTATATATGGATAGTATCATAATGATGATGTGCTTTGATATGATTTGTATCATGCTTTGGTGATGAGTATTGGAGAATGATTGTGGATAAGTTAGTATGCACATTGACTGCAAATGGCCCCCGGATGTTTTTGTTGGAGGGGATTATTGGAGATGTTTGATCACGTAATAGGTGAACATTCCCATCTCTTTGATCTTGTAGTGGTAGTTGTAACCACATGTGTGGGATTATGATCAAAGCATGATGAGGTGAGAGTTGAGTTAGCTCATGTAAAGGAGGCCATGGGAGGAGGATCCCTATCATAGGATATGTTTGTGTAATACATAAATCTCTAAATTCAGTACACATAGGTGGTGGCCAAGGTGGCATCTTTATGGAATTGGTTATAGGAGTAGTGCTCCCAATCATAGAGATAAAGGTCGAGTGGTGAAGCCTCAAGTTCAAGAGCTCCCATAGTTGCATATAGTAGTAGTGATGATGATGCATGATGTTTATTATAGAGGGAATTTCCCTAACTTTGTATAGTAAAAAAATTGAGATATATATATGATGAGATCATTTTTGTGTATGATGTGATGATGTGTACTTTGTATGTGTGAGCTTTGGATGATTTGATTGTATGACATTTTTGAGTTCACTATTGAGGATGGTTATATATTTTTATTTATGATGATGTCATAGAGTAGATTATGCATGGTGATATCATAGTGATGATAGTAGTATGGGGATGAGAGTCGTATAATGATGAAGGTAGTATGATGATTGAGTTGTGATCATAATGTAAATAATAACAATGATGATGATAACTAGATAAGGATTGGTTGTATCTTTGGAAGTATAGAGATGAAAAAGAAATGATGACATACATGTATTAAATAAACATGGAATCATATAGTAATGGAAAGTATATATTATATATCTATAAAAAGGTGACAACTATGCACATGTGGCTCAAGTGATGCTAATGTAGTATCATGAGCATAAGTGCCGAATGATAAGCTGAAGTGATCGTAATAACATTAGGAATATGTGAATCATGTAGTGGTGAGTGGTGATCCTTTAGGACCCATTTAGTATTGGGTTGAATAATAAGTGGAGAATTCATCTCATGCATAGTCAAAGCTGATGGAGGAATAGAAAAAATAACCAAAGGAGGACAAGGTGCAGTCAAAAAATAATATATTTTGGTGTTTGGCATCGCAACATGAGAGAATGTGATTGATCATAATGGTGTGCATGAAAATAAATGACACCCTTTTCCTAAAACAACTTAATCCTATTATGAAGTGCATAAAAATCATTTTCTTTGTGTCCATTAATCCTATGAAAATTACAAAATGGTTGGTTACAATTCCATTACAACCGATGAGGAGGATGATGTTCATTAGAAGGTAACCAAATCAATTTATCATCAATCAAAGTGTGTAAGATATCATGAGGCCTATCCAAATGTGAAAAGTATAATGCCTCACACTTACGAGGGGAATCGGGAGCAAGAGTATGAATCTTATTTTGTAAATCACCTACAACATGCATAAGAGAAAGGACTTCTTGTGGAGGAATGACATAAACATTAAGAGGTTCATTGAGTGGTTGTATCTTGCCATTATGAGTAGCCATAGGTACACTATTTGGTTGGAATTTAATCGTAGGATCAAATGACCGAGAATTAATGTTAAGAATACTATGAGAAGGATCAAGAGAAATAGAAGTTTGCACACTTTTATCAACAAGCCCATTAGAAGAAGGAATACAATCAACATGCACACTACCTTTATGGTCATCACTATGTACACTATCATTTTGAGCATAACACATGCATCATTAACCTTTGTAGATTCTAACACATCATGAGAAGAAGAATGAGTACTAACATCACCATGTTGCACATAAGTAGGAGAGGAAGAAAGATATGTCTTTTGGGGCACAATAGTCAATTCACAAGCACCTTATTGAGAAGAAAGAGAGGGAACATTATCATCATTATTAACAATGGGTGGAACCATGGGAGGAGTAGTACAAGCAAGGTCAGCCATAACTATTTGTGCATAGGTAAGTGGAGAATGCATAGAAGAAGAAACAAGGCTAGTACCATTTAGAATAACATCTACTACAACATTAGAAGTAGGAACTTTTTGTGTATGGTTATCACAAGCATCATCAATGAAAAATTCTTCAATCTGAAAAATTAACTAAATCCTCTACACATGTATCATTTATAGCAAGAGAAGTAATATCACTATCACTACCACAATAAATAGTAGTCTCGGTAGATGGTGTTTGTGAAACATCGGATCATGTGCTATAGGATTTTTAATGGGAAAAGAAAGGCCATTCTTGTCTTTAGGGCCATATACATTATGAAAGAAATTGGCTTCTTCTTGTGCATTTGCAAAATAAGGATGAAGAATAGTCATAGGAAATAATCATACTTGGGCGGAAGAGGGTTGGAAATATGATCACATAATATGTTTTGATAAGCCATTAGAAACAAACAAAACAAATAAAATCAGGGATATTATGGAAATATATGGCTCAATCAATAAGTGGGTTCACCAAATGATTTAACAAAATTAAATCTTAATCAAAGGATTGGAGGAATCCAATATATCGAAAACACAATATATCAACATATAACGATGAGAAAGTGTAACCAATAAAGAATAAGAGTGAGTTAGCTGATATATAGATGTGTCGAATGAATTTGGACTAGAATGATTGTGGAAGACTCAGCATGAACTGTGTATGCTTTGTTTAGAAAACATTGATATGGAAGCAATGCTAGGACAATATTTCCCAATAGAGGATATTATCTCCTAGCAGAGTGTCAAAATTGGGCACTAGTGTCCTAACAATGGATGTAGATCTAGTTCCTTGAAGTGTATGAAAATGCCACCTTCACTTTTCTCTCGTGTCACAATGACTTCGTTATAGGGTTATCTTATCACACTTGTTCCTACAAAACAAATCCTAGTTACCTACACAATAATTAAGCACATATTATACTAAATAAAAGATGCATATGCTTGAGTTAGACTGACCTTAGAGGTCGCTCCCAATGTGATTATCACCGAGAAGAACACTTTGCATTTTAAACTCTATGTAGTTATGGTAGTGTATGTGATAAAGATCATGTCCCTTGAAACTAGGTTTCCCTTGTGTAAGGTGTAACAAGATAACATGCTACAACTACTTTTCCCCAAGATAATGTGTGTCATGAAATTCATAATTTTCCCTTCCTATGCACTAAATGATGTAACCCAATTGTAGTCCTAAAGCTACTCCTTTTTCCTGAGTAGTAGATAAAAATAATAACTTAGTGCCCCTTAGAATAGTTAGTAGGTTTTGTATATATATGACTCCTTTGTTTGAATTTCGACACTTAGTGACACCAAATTCGACACCAAATATGAAATAGGAATTAGAAAATATTTAAAATTAGGCGTCAAGTGGTAAATTAAAATATAAGAAAGAGTGGAAAAAATCACCAAGAAGGGACAATATTGATGGGCACTATTTTCCTTCCTGGTTGCCATTGTCCCTAAGACAAGAAAAATAAAACCAAACAACATGTAGATATAAGGATCCCTATGACATGACCAAAAGCACATAAACAAATCTAGAAAACATAAGACAATGTCACAATCAAAATCAATCAAAACTAATAGGACTAAGAGAGGTGTCACCAATGTCTAATCTTCTCACTTAGGAATCATGCATATAATGACATACTAGAGGCATAATGTAATAGTAATAAGTGCATAATTTTTTCTCTACAATATTGAAACCAATGGCAATGATGCCATTTGAGAATCTTAACACATTGGTTTAATATGAGTAGAGGATGGAACCTCTCTCTTATTTCCTTTGATTCTCTTATTGTTAGAGAAGGGGGTGGAGGAACAATCCTTAATATAATCCTCTATAAATATCTCCCTGTATTTTTAGGGAGCTTTGTGGTATTTGAACTTGAGCCTCTTTTGCATATTTGAGTAACCCTCCAACTTTAAGCTTTTTCACTACATCATCCAAAATGGATGGATTCGGTGTGATATTGGTCCTCGGTAGAAGTAAAATGTGCATAAGAGTGAGATTACCTATAATTTATAGTATGCAAATGTCTAATTACTCTACCCCAGGATCCCATTTTTGTACATATAAAATTACTTCCAAATCATCATAAGCCCTATGTTACCTTGTAAAGTTTAGTATGATAGGGTAAGTGGTAAATTTTAATTATCCCACCGAAAAGGAGAGCGGTGGATATGGTATGTGTGAAAGTGATTTGAATCATCCTCGATTCCTTTCTCATCTTTGCTTTCACCCTTTTAGATTTGATTAATATTTACACCTATAAAAAAAAGGAATGAAATAGAAGCTACATGGGGGTTATTATTATTAATTATATTCCAATATTAATCATTCAATATCAAAACAACACATTAATACTTTTAACAAATTTACATGATATAATAACAAGTTTACAAACACAAGGGATTGATTGTACTTAGCTAATTACGGATGATATGGGTGATTTGAATGATGGACCATGGATATTTGGGCCTAAGAGTTCCTTAATACTGAAATTGTGACTTGAAGATTATCCTAGACATAACTATACAATAGGGGCAAAAACATCCATACAGATCTTGACCTTGCTCAAAATTGTGATCTATAACTTTCTAGGTTTGTTACTTGTCTAAATAGCTTCATCACTCTCTATCGGTCACTTTCGGTCACATTGCGAGAACCTCATAATTCTATGATCAACCTTTCAAACCATAACCACAGATAGAGAATCATGTAAAACAAACATATTTTGGGTTTTGGGCACTCCAGCACCGCCAACTTGGCACTACTTTGTAGAGGCCTCAAACTACACATCATTATCTACTTAGCATGTGGTATATAGCGCAATGTAATCAAATTTGACATCCTTCCTTTGAAAATTTTTGACTTGAGTTTATCTCTTGCAAATCTACTTGAGTGAGTGATTTTGAGTGCTTACAAATGTGGGAAGCAGTCCTCTAGACCTAGTGGAAAGCTTTAGACTCATAGATGGTGTTGTCCTAATGAATGTGTAGAGGTATTTGCAGAGTGTAGGCAGATTTGGGTTCCATTTGTGCTAGCTTTTGTAATAGGAGTCTTGAATGAGGTTAGTTTCACTTTTTTTATATATTCTTCCAAAGGTGATTTAAGTTACAAAGTCCGTGTAGACACTCATTTTGGTAATTCATGACTTGCAACAACACTCTTGCACTAGTCCACACTTGTTCAATTTGACCAATTATCCTATCCATAGCTATATCTCACTCATTCTTTCTTGCATACACAACCTATTTGTTTGTATAATGCTCATATTACTCCATCAAATCAAAGTATACCCTCACAAATTTTAATTGTAATTCCTATATCATCCATGCACATGGATCTGGGATCAAAGTACCTAGAAAGGACCATAACATCCATACACTATGGACCCACCTAACTAGTTTGGTCCCTTTCCCTATAACCAAATTTTTCTTGATTTCAATCTCTTTGGTACACTTCTAGTTGGCCTTTTCTAAGTTTTCTAGATCTAGAATACATATATAAGTAAGTTATTCACCTCTCATTGAAGAGGGCGTTAATTATATTTGGCACCTAGAATTCCAAGGAGAAAACACAAGAATAAATACTCCAAGAATCCCTTGATCTCCACATACTCTACATACTCATTCTAGGGTAGTCATCAACTCATATTTACAAGTACAAAAGACACATTACCAAGGTCAAGTCAAGCTAGGGAAATTATCATTTACGATCCCATTGTTACAAGGTCATGATTATCAATATGGTTTCATAAATTCTAGATATCACATGCTAGGAAATACTGATGTGTGGTTTGAGCCCTCTTTGGAGTAATGGTGACATCAATGGTGCATAGGGGTTCCCACAACACACCTAACATTTTTTGTAGGAATTTATCACCATATAGGGTTTTGAATATTGGATCGGTTACACAATGAGCATTGTACAATATGAAAGGAATAAATTCGGGACGGGAGTAGAAGAGGAAGCAACAAATAGGCACAAAAAGTTACATATGATACAAGTACAGAGGGACCATAGTGTATAGAAAGGGACACAATGAGGGTATGCTTTGGGCCGTACCATACACTTTGGGCTAGGCGGTTGTTTAGGTCACAATTACAATAGTGAGGCTCTATTAGATCGTTTCTAGCCTATTTCAGTCATCAAACCAGCTTGGATCGAAGAGAGTCCAGAATACCAAATAATTCCTTTTCTCATCCTCATTTCTAGTACTTCATTTCATTTATCTATCATTATCTATCATGTTTCATGTATTATCTTGATATTGGTGTAATTATCTTTAGAAACTAGTTGATTAGGATAATATTTAATCGATTACCACCCCTTTAAGAATTAACCATTTAAGTTGTATCTGATCTATCTCTCTATCTCCTGAGTCATTTTTTCAAACCTTAACAACACTAGGTTTTGCATCTCATGCCAAATACGTGTAGTGGTTGGTTTGGTTCTCAATAATATCTTGAACTCCTGCCATATACTCGTAAGCATTCCAAAGCCATGATGTCCTCTGTACCTATGAATGATAACTCTCTACCATGTTCCCTTAGGTGACATAATAGCTTCTAATAATGAGAATTCCTATGATGAAGATACTAATGTTGACCAAGAACATCTTGATGTTCTATCTCGATTCCATACTTAATTAAATGATAATATAAGTCATGTACAAGTAGGCCTTGATGTCCTCTTACCTATTAAACTTTCTTTTGATAGGGTTTCTTATGAGAGCATGCTTCAAAGATTAGGGTCTTCCTCTATTTCCACATCTTCCATTCCCACTTCTTCTCCCCCCACCTCCATGGGAGAATATAGTCTTAATGTCTCCATTCCTATGTCTACTACTCATTTTTATTCTCCTCTTATCTCTCATATTTAACCTAATTCATCTTTTGGAACCCATGCCTTAGAATCGTTGGTGCGTAATCTACAATATCAAGTTCTTTAATTACAATGGGGTACTATTACCTCCTCTTCTTCTATGGATTCCTCACTTCTTCTGCATAGTCCTCTCACACATGAGGTTACATCTTATCCTCTTCCTCCCAATTTTGTTTCACCTAAAATTCCTCTTTTCAATGGTAAGGAATATCCATAAGAACATCTTAGATCATTTCATGTTGCTTTCTTAGATTATGATTTTGATGATACATTATTAACAAAAAAATTCCTAGAAGTTTACAAGATTATGTATTACAATGGTTTTATGATTTGCATGTTCATTATGTACGATATTTTACTCCATTATCAAATAAATTTTTGGCACATTTTCTATTAACATTGGTACTAAAATTTCCTATGCATAAATGGATAAAATGAAATAAGGACCTAATGAGCACCTTAGTGACTATGTTCTACATTATAAGACCAATCTTACTAAAATGAATAATGTCCTAGCTGATTTTGAGTTATAAGACCTTTTATTATAAAGAATTTTCCATCCTATCCAAGAGTCATTCATATTTGATACCTTTTGTTCCTTTGAACACTCATGTTATATCCTTAACGATTATGAAGGCCAGCTAATTTCCATGGGAAAAAAATCGATCAAGCCTCTAATCAATCTCATGTTAAATTCTAAAGTAAATCTACTTTCAAGAGTAAACCTATTGAACCATGAGATGAGGCTAAGGCCACTATTAATGCAATGTCCCAACCAACGAAGCTCCAACTTCAAGATCCTCGATGAAATTTTACTAAATTACCTATACCACCTTAAGCGGTGTTACAACATCTCCTTACTATTAACCTTATCTCTCTTCCTCCACTACTCGAGTTAGATTCTAGTCGTCCTCAAGGAAATAAATTTAATGAAAAAGCATATTGTGACTATCACCGATGCAATGGGCACTCTACAGATAGATGATTTAAACTTAAACATGTAATTCAAGATCTAATTGATTATGATGTAATTGAATGGGATGAGCCTACTGCATCTAAACCTACCAATGATAATGTTAAGATTAAAATATTCAATCACCCACTTTCTAAACATGAAAAAGCTACATCTGAGGAAACTTATAACCATGCTTAAGACACGGTTTGTCTCCTAAGTTTACCAATGATCCTTTATAATTTTTTGTTGGTGCTACTATTAGTTCAGACCAGTCATTACCTTTATTGATGTGGAATTCCATGCTTTTTAAAAATCTTTCAGGCTTCACATTGATGCATCTATTGATAATAAATCTCTCAATAATGTAATGATCAATCATAATTTCAAGCAAAACACATGTTCACTTCTCCTCTTATGTTACATTGGCTTTACATTATCCTAAATTTATTGTAAGTCACCTAACTCCTATGGAAATATCACTCTTCACATAGAAGTTTGGCCTCTCACTATCTCATGCTTACCATTTATAATCACATCAAAATTCAAACATTATGATATGGTATTAGGTCTTCCTTGGCTCAAGGCTATTAGGTTGTCCCATATATTGTACACTAATGTTTCAAGTTCATACATAAGCGTCATGTTATCATTATTAAAGGTATCCCACTTCAACCCCTTTTCCTATTGCTCATTGAGCTTCACTAGTCCCTACCACTAGTCCACCACCCATTGTTACTTATCACTCCTACATATAGAAATAATAGTCTTACAATTTTACCACACACTCCTAGTGCTAGTCCCATAATCTCATATCTAGATACCAGCCCACATAACTCTCCTCAACGTTCGACACCCATCACTCACTCTCGGTGTATCTCTAGGTCTCACAGTCCACCACATAAGACCATGCCATTACATGGGGTTCATGGTACACACCACACATATATGTATCCTCATAGGTTTATTTCACCTTCTCCATGACATAAATCTTTAGGATGTAACCTTCCTACACACAATATTCTGCACATGGTCTCAAATGACACTAGTATCTTGACCCATGATCACATGATTCATTCATTCACATTTGCAAATAGTGGGCCTTCATTCAATGTACTCATGGGATAGATCATATGCTACTCACACACTGGGGGCATCTAATTTTTCCCCTCATTTCTCGATGGCATGCTCTATTTATAGGTTCAACTTGACTATTGAGGGTGCATCTACACACCCAAACCTCACTTTACACACACACAATGAGAGGTAACCTTACTTCCCCACTCTGGTTTACATGATATCTATTTAACAAAATTTCTAAAAAAAAATAAACATTCCCCCTTGGGGAATTCTAGGATCACCATTCCTTCTCTTTAAATAATAGGTTTTCATTTATGCCCTCGGCGGACCTAAAAATTGAAAAACATTATATATCCTAACAATCCAAAAACATTCAAATATATAAAAAAATATTTGCATTGCTATTACTTGGTTGTTTCTATTGTACGTGTATATTATTCATGTTGCACTTTACTTATCATGTTTTCTTGATACATAGTATGATTTTTCCTTTTTCTATACACATATGTGTTCATGTGGTACATCGAATTGAATGCATACTACACACAGTGATTATTACAAAATGCATGATGCTTGACACTACTCTCTACTAGTTCTTTCGTAGCTAATAAGGGCATCTAATTTACACTTTATCACATATAGTCTATTTCAAATTGATCTCATCTTCATCCTATTGATTTTTATTACTTTACATGCTTGCTCCGTGTTTTCATTATTTTTGGGATATGTCATATGTAATTATTTAATTGTTTGTTGGCCTTGATGTCTTATGACATCTTGATTGGTTTCCCATGTATGTGGCATATTGTTTTCCATGTTACTCTATTTGTGTTTCCTTGCATGATTTTTCTTACATATGTTGTGGCGTTTTCCTATTGCTTTTTAATAACACTTTTCTAATTTTTCTATTATGTTACTATGTATGCACCATTGTATACACCATACACTCTCCTTTTTTTTCGCTATAGGAATCATACAACACATGTGCACATTAGCCACATGTCCACTTATTTGGGCCACACTTACATTAATCCATCTCACATGCCCCACAAGGGGGGCAACCATAAGATGATAGATCACCCTCATGACAAATCATAATTAGGAAAAAATATAACAAGTACAAAAACAGAGACGGAGTCGAGGCTAAAAATATCTTAGAAACAAAGTTGGATTAGAAAATACATAGGGACCAAACATTTCTATAATGGGGGAAGATTCAATAATTTTCTCGTGTGGTACAATTTCTTGGGGAGATTTTCAGGTTCTTTACTTGGTTTCAATGAAAAATTCATAGTATGGTTTAGGTTATGCTAACACAAAGGGTACATGCAAACTAGCATTTTCCCAATACATTGTGTCATCATTTATAAATCAATTGGGTTCATTTTCATCTATAATAGCACTTATTCGTGGGTCTTGGGAAGTGTTGAGGTGACTATTATCCTTGTAGGCTTGACTTCCCATTTCTCATATTTTTGTGGAGGGATGCGGAACAACTAGAACGCTCCCCATATAGTTATCTTCACCATACATAGTGTATTTGCACTTATTTCTATTATCCTCGACACATTCCACATGGGAATTGATCACCCCCAAGTCCTTCTAACCAACTCCAACAAAATTTAAACTAATTTCCATGGAAATGGTAGTGGGAGTAATCTCTCCCCTCTCTCATAAAATAATCAATTGCACTCATTCCTTTATTTTGTTTTTCTACTTTACATTTTTATATTTTTGCACTAAGTCCAAAATTTTCAAGTTAAATTTCAGTTTCCTATACTATGGGCATTGACTACACTCTTTTCTTTGTAAGTACTCATCTTGTAAGAATAAACATAACCGAGTAATTAAAAGTAGTAACATAAGCATAGGGCGCTTTGAGTGAAGGAAAAATGTGTCTACACATTCAGGTGCCTTTTCCTTTAAATACACCATTTTAAATTCCATACTTAAAGGGAGGGAAAATGTAGACACTCATTTTAGTAATTCATGACTTGTAACAACATGAATTATACAACACTCTTGCACTAGTCCACACTTACTCAATTTGATCAATTATCTTATCCTTAAATATATCTCACTCATTATTTATTACATACACAACTTGTTTGTTTGTATAATGGTCATATTACTCCATCAAATCAGGATATACCCTCACACATTATAATTTAATTTTCAGATCATTCGCACATATATCTAGGACCAAAACACCTAGAAAGGACCATAACATCATACGTTATGGACCTACCTATTTGTTTTGGTCCCTTTCCTCCAATGACTTTTTTCTTGATTTATATCTATTTGGTACACATCTAGTTTGCATTTTCCAAGTTTTCTAGATCCAAAACACATATAAACAAGTCATTCACATCTCATTGAAGAGTTAATTAATTCTATTTGGAACTTAGCATTCCAAAGAGAAAACATTAAGAACAACTACAAGCAAAGTTACTCCAAGAATCCTTGAGCTCAACATACTCTGCATATTAATTCTAGGGTAGTAATCCACTCATATTTATAAGCATACAAGGTGTGCATTACTAAGGTCAAGTTAAGCTAGGGAAAGTATCATGTATAATCCCATTGTTGCAAGGTCATGATTATCAATATGGTTGTATACGTTCTAGATATCACATGTCATGGAAGAACAATGTGTAGTTAAAGCCCTCTTTTGAGTAATGGTGATGTTGGTAGTGCATATGGGGTTCCCAAACCCACCTAACATTTATTTTTCAAGACTTTCTCACCCTATATGGTTTTGAAGATTGGATCGATTACAAAATGACCATTGCACAACATCAAAGGTTCAGATTCTATATAGGAGAAAAACATGAAACAAAAATATCCATAGAAATTTACAAAGGTTTAAAGTATGTAGGGACCAAAGTGTATAAAAAGGGCCATAATAGGGATATGATTTGGGCCATATAGTTGTTCTCTTGATATTTCTCGCAATTAGCTTTGGAAACTATTGGATTGGGATAATATTCAATCGGTTACTACCCTCTAAGAATTAACCATTTAGGGTAAAATAGGCCAAATGAGGAGGAGAAAATAACCCAAAGAATAATGTACAAATGAAAGTTCATGATCAAAGTGAGCAAGGGAAAAACTATACACTAGGTTCATGACCGTATTTACGTTCCTCGCCCCTATTGTATGTTTTTGATCCTAGAGAGACAATTTGAAGTGTGAAGTTTAGAAGATGACTAATAGAGTTTCTTAATGGATTTCATGCACTCAATTCTTGGAAATTGTCAAATGAGATAAGTGTATATGATCAAAAATTTAGACGAGATACTTAGATATGCACCCGATGAGAATGGGTAAAGTGCACTTGTTTGAGAAAGAGAGCAATGTCAAGACTAGAAGTTTCAAAGAGTATAATTACAAAATTTGAGTGTCTACATTTTCCCCCTTTAAGTATGAAATGAAATTACATGCTTAAAGGAAAAGATACCCGAGTGTGTAGACACACTTTTCCTTCACTCGATGTTTGTTTTACAAGATCCCATTGCATTTGTGTTAGCATGCTCCATGATTAAACATATAACACATAATGTAGTAAATGTCCATGATAAAAAATTGAACTTTAACTCAAATGTATAGATGTAATGTAAATGAAATATGAAACTAGAAGGAGTGAAAAGAGATGTAAAACATGGAAGAAATACACCTATTTTTTTGTAGAGGGAATAATTTCTCGCTCTTTACTTGTACTTTAAATTTTGGATTGCCTAAATTTGCTAAAATATTGGTGGTGATCAATCCCTAATTGTGCTAAGGAGATGCTAGTGTATTGGGTGTATGGATCCCAACACACAAATACTCGAAGAGAGAGAAGAAGAATAATGATCTGAAGCACTTTGTGAAGGAAGAAGACTATGTATCAAAGTCATTTATCAACTTTTATATCTTTCCATTTAAGTGTAAGACAAGAGGAATGATTTCCTATGAAGAAATTATCTTCTTCGATACCTTCTATGACCCCACAGACCACACCCAATGCAGACGGATATTGGCCCAAGTTTTAAATTTAGGATGCATAGTATAAAAATGAATGAATTGTCCCATGCTCTCCCATGTTCCACACAACTAAATAGAAACTAAATAGAGTACATGTGCTAAAATTGTAGCCAGAGAAAGCATACCCATGCCCCCAATATCCTTGAAATTGAAACTAAAACTGAGTGTTGTGGAGAATAAGGAGTGAAAAATTTCATGCCCCTTGAAATTGATATGAATTGAGTCCTCCGACTCAAACTATGCCAAAAACTCATGTCTGTAGGTGAAAATATGAAGCCACCGAGAATGTTATTATTGCTACTAGGGAAAACCATAAAAATGGGTCAGAATGTTTGAATTTTCTTGAACTTACTATACATTTTTATCTTATGTTTGTTTTGTTGAGTTTATATGTCAAATATCATTTCGAGTAGTTTTTACTTGTTCATGTTTCTATCTCGAGCCCATAACTTTGTTTGTGTGTGTTGTAGGTATACAATATACCTAAATGAATTCCCCCTCTTTTGAGGCACGTGTGATAAAGATTTTGAGCATGTGGGTCAAAAGAATAGATGTGTAACGTTAGTGCAAAATCACAAAGACCCCAAATGGCCAAAGATGTGAAGTGGTTAAAATGGGGAATTCAGTGTGATTGCATAACATTAGATCATCTCTCAAGCCGTGGGGACTTTCAAACCCGAGGTGATCCTCTAGAGAAAGCTGGTTCTTGTTCCTAAACTACATGCCATGAGCTACTCTAATGCAGGTAAAAACTAAACTATCCTAATCTAACCATTCCAAGGAACCAGAGAGAAAGAGAGGGTGAAAGAAAATCCTACACTAAAGTGGTGATACACCAAAGACGGAAAGGGGTGAGATGCTCTACTGAGGGAGGATGAATAGGGGAGAAAGGAAGATGGGAAGGTCAGATAGAAGTGACACAAAACCTAGACCCTAATTCATGATAAAAATCCATGAAACATAATGCCCTGTACCTGTAAATGTGAAATACATGCACAAAAAATATATTTGAAAGGGAGAGGCACAAAGAGACAACAAAACAATGCAAAGGGTTGAAGAAACACCAAAAACACATTTTATTGCTCTATATGGGTGCACAAACCATTACATTTCTGCTTAGAGGCACAAAAATGCTTGCCAGGCATAGGAGAAGGTTTTCAACTCAAAATGGAGTTGAGAAACAAATTTGACAGAGTTTCCCTACGCCCAAAATAATCTCTCCTTTTCAAATGAGAAGTGTTACAATATATAGAAATAATAAGAGAGAGAAGAGGGAAAAGTTGAATCCTGTTTCAACTACCATGGGATATGCATTGAATCCTGCCTTGAAGACTCAACCGCTATCAATCAATGCCTTTCTCAAATCCACCCCAAATCTGTCTGGTTCTGGCTCCCTCTGTTTGTCTGGCGTATTGAAGAAGAACGACGGATCGAATCGAATCAGATCTGGTAGTTGGAGAAATCAGGCTCAGATTAATGGTCTGGAATACTTTTTCCCATTTTTCACCCACCAACACCTACAAAAATGATATTTTATGTTTCCAAGGCATAGAGGGCATCGAGATGTTTCCAAAAAATCTTCTCCCGCCCAAATCTGAGTTCTCAGTCAAAAGATATGGTCATTTGAATTTTTGGGTCACGGGCACATAATATTTAAATGAGTTTGTCTATACTGGGTCCACGTGGCAGCTTTGCGCTCATTTGAGATTTGACTCCTTCCTTCACTCTTGGAATAGTGCCCATGTGACACGTGGTGATTCTCGCAGTTTCCTATTTACTTTGAGTCTCTGGTTCCTTTGACACCACTCACCTCCTCCTTCCCCAACCTTGCCATTCCATTTCCGCACCCACGTGTAATTTGTTTGTTGGATTTGAGGCATGGATTTTCTCAACAGATCCATTTCTTGAATTTTTTCTTGCACGGGGTTGTTTGATCTTTGCGCGCCTCACCACTCCATTATAAAGTCCCTCTGCAACCTTGCTTGTCATCTTGGAATGTGAGCTCGCAGTGTCCCGAGTCGTTTCCTTCATAATTTCCTTATGTATGTACAGATTTGGGGGTGAATTTGGGATAACAATTTGGAGACTCACGGGGGACATCCGCCTACTTAGATGAAGAGACCAGTAGCCTTGAAGTGTCCATTGGGCATGGAGTCACAATTAATGGCCTGGTACTGACCCTTCCTTCAAAATGGACTCCCGACTGCTTACACTTTCTATGTTATGCCTGTCCCTGAGCCTGCCCACGCGTCTACACTCTCAATTTTCATAAGAAAATCTTAAAATTGATTTTCTAATAGTAAAAATTGTATTGACCTAGGGATTTCATTTGTCCCTGAATGGAATGACTTAAAAAACATCCTTTGGTTGCTCTGCATTTGTTTCATTTTTTAGAACTAGTAATCGCTACATAAAGTTATAGATCTTTCTCACGTGAATACTTGAAGAGCCGGCCTTGGTCTCTGTCCCAAGAATGGACTGTTACAATGTTTACCTGGGCACATTAAAATTCACAATGACATAACCTTGGAGCAACAAAACACAACAACAATGCTATGTACAAAGAATCAAATCATACATGCCTCAAATGAGACATGCAGAGTATGCACAAGCACTTTTTTTTGTTGAAAATAGAATCTACTCCTACTCTTATACTAACCAGAAAGAAAGAAAAGCTTAAACAAATCCCGCTACACAGGGAGAAATAGCTTCCCTTTCTCAAAAGGGGCAGCCATGCAAATGATTTGACACTGAATATGGTTTTCTGGATGAATAAAAAACTGACTTTAAGCCTGTCCTCCACCCAAATCATCAAGGTATCTACATTAACCAAAAATACCTCCTCAAGCTGATTGGAATTAGACCCCTGGAGATGTTGATGATGACCCTTCATACTTTTATGCTCATCCTCATGCCCTGAAGTAGGTATAACTAGTTTTGGCTTCTCCTCGCTCCAACGAAGAAAAATATTTGATTAGGCAAGGTATGGTCCTTTGAATTTGCCCATGGTTCTGAACTCTAACTCCAAAAATGGAGTCTTTTTGTGGACCTTGGATGGATGGTGAGAGGGAGATGATGACATCTCCTTGATTTTTTTTCTCATGTGAAGAACATGGAAGACCATGATCTTCCAACCCTGGTTCTAGAGGGATGTTGCGAGACACAGGCTGCTATCTTTGAGTGCCCTCCTTTATGGTAGCAGCTCATGTGCTTGGAACATGGATGATGGAAGAGAAAATGATGTGATCTCCATGGGATTTTCTCCATCAAAGCAATCCTCCAAGTCAGACAGATAATCTACCTCGTTGTTGTCCTATTGCATGTGCTCAACCTCCTCCATGGTGTCTTCTTGATCTGAAACTTGCTCACCATGGTTTCCCTCTTCCTCAAACATGAAGTTTGAAAGATCAAAATCTTATTCAACATCAGAGCTTGAAGGGGATGAAGTGGAAGGAAGAACTGAAGGTTCTCCTGTAGCCTACTCCACACTTGGAACCTCTAAAACTGTATGGTCCTCCTCCATCATGGGTTCATCAATCAAATTAGGCCCTTAAAATGAAAGCAAAAAATCTTCAATGATGCCTTCTTCATTGAGTGGCCTCAACTCTGATTCAATCTCTCCCAGTTGCTCCTCTTCAATGGGACTTAGAGCTGGTTGTTCTTCCTCTTCAACTGGTTGTGCAGCTTGGGTCATCTCAACATCCTCTTCAGATAAAGTGCCATCATGGACACTGCATCCGGAGTAGCTAGACTGCTGATCTCCTTCTTCTTATTTTTGTTCCTTCTCTACTTGTAAAATTGGTCTCACCACCACCGGATCTTCAAATTTGACCTCCTCTATTGGCTTGACCATCAAGGGGATATTTATAAACCCAAATTTGGCAGCCTATCTCTTCGATTGTCTATCATTTCTTCTCTGTTGGGATCCCCTTCTTGCTATTTTCCTCGACTGGATTCTTAAGTCTCTTCCAAACATGGACTTGGGAAAGAAAGAGGAGTGACAGTTGGGGTTCAACCAAATTTGAAATTATTTGTGGTGGGGAGGGATATGGAACTTATTGTTTTTTTTTAGGGGATGATTGTTTGGAAGGGAAAGGGGAGAGGAACCGAGGTGGGATGGGAGATCAGGAGTTCGAGAAAAGAAATTAAAACTTGGGGTAGTAGATGAGGGGCTTAACTCATGACACTGCTGAAATGATAAAGCTTGAGAAAGATAAAATGAAGGACATGGAGCTAGCAATTGATTTACCCATTGACAAGGTTATTTCGCACCTTACTCATAAGCCTCAATGTCCTCAATCCACTATGTAAGTTGAGGCAACACTTCAACCATGAAGTTAAGCTTCTCTTGAGGGCTATAATGTCTTGGAAAAGGGCCTTCCCATGGACAAGTGCCCAGAAACCAATCTTGAATGCCTTCATTTGTGCTATGCCCTTAACCCAACCATGTTAGCCTCCATTTTTGAATTTTATCTAATAAACCAACATTATCCACATAGTTGTCACCATTGTCAGACGTCCCCTTTTTCTTGATAAGCTCCATGGCCAAACTAACTTTGACCCTGCTCATATGGGTAAGCATAATGGTCCTAGATCTGATTATAATGTTGATTTGGAGGAGTTTGGAAATGCGTTGGAGGTGGGTTGCATTGCTACAAGTGTGAGTTCCATGAAGGGAATGAAGTCATGATTACACAACCTCATGGAATGGGAGAAAATGAATGAGATGGAAGAAGAAAATGGATAAAAATGAGTGGAAATGGATGGAAAAGGTTTGCAACTCAGAGAATGGGTTTTTGACCAGATGGAGTTGCTAGATGTGCTTGCATACGTGCCTCAAAAGGCTGAATCCCACCAAGAACACATAAACTTGATGAAATAAAGTGAAGACCTCTTATCCCAACGGGTATGCCAAAACTGTTAGTGCAAAATAATAGCACCCCGAATGGAAAAATATGTGAAGTGGTTAAAATGGGGCATTTGGTGTGATTGCATAACATTGGATCATCTCTCAAGCTATGGGAATTGCAAACCTGAGATGATCCTCTAGAGAAAGCTGGTTCTTGTTCCTAAACTACCTACCACAAGCTACTCTAATACATGCAAAAACTAAACTATCCTAATCTAACCATTACAAGGAACCGAAGAGAGAGGGTGAAATAAAAGCCTACACTAAAGCGGTGATACACCAGAGAAGGAAAGGGGTGAGATGCTCAGTTGAGGGAGGATGAACAAGGGAGAAAGGAAGATGGGAAGATCAAATAGAAGTGACAAAACCCATACCCTAATCTATGATCAAAACTCCATGAAACACAATGCCTTGCACCTGTAAATGTGAAATACATGCACAAAAATAGATTTGAAAGGGAGAGGAACTGAGAGATAACAAAACAATGCAAAGGGTTGAAGAAACACCACAAAAACACATTTTATTGCTCTATATATGGTACACAGCACCATTAAATTTCTCGCTTAGAGGCACAAAAATGCTTTCTAGGCGTAGGAGAAGGTTTTCAACTCAAAATGGAGTCAGAAACAAATTTGACAGAGTTTCCCTATGCTCGAATAATATCTCCTTTTCAAATGAGAAGTGTTACAATATATAGAAAGAATAAGAGAGAGCAGAGGGAAAATTTGAATCCTGTTTCAACTACCACGGGATATGCATTGAATCCTGCTTGAAGACTCAACCACTATTAATCAATGACTTTCTCAAATCTGCCCAAAATCATGGTTGGTCGCTCTCTATGTCTATCCGGCATATTAAAGAAGAACGGTGGATCAAATCGAATTAGATCTAGTAGTTTAAGAAATCAAGCTCTATATTAATGTCTTGAAGATGTTTTCCCATTTTTTACCCACCAACACCTATAAAAAATGATATTTTATGTTTCTAAGGCATAGAGGGCGTCGAGATGTTTCCAAAAAATCTTCTCCCACCAAAATCGCTTTCCTAGTCAAAAGATAAGGTCATTTGAATTTTTGGGTCATGGGCGCATAATATTAAAATGAGTCTATCTGTACCGGGTCCACATGGTAGCTCTGTGCTCATTTAAGATTTGACTCCTTCCTTCACTCTTGAATAGTGCCCATGTGACACATGGCGGCGTCCATAAGTTTCCCTATTTCCTTTGATTCTCTGGTTCCTTTGACACCGCTTGGCCTCCTTCCCCAACCCTGCCATTCCATTTCCGAGCCCGCATGTAATTTGTTTGTTGGATTTGAGGCACGATTCGATTGACAGAGCCATTTCTTGAATTTCTTCTTGTATGGGGTTGTTTGATCTTTCGCAGCCACACCACTCCATTGTAAAGTCCCTCTGTAACCTTGTTTGTCATCTTGGAATGTGAGCTCGTGGGTCTGAGTCATTTCCTTCATAATTTCCTTATGTGTAGGACTTGTCTTGACCAAATTTGCCGGGGTGAATTTGGGATAACAAGAACTATGTTTGATAATTTGTGTATAAAACACATGAAGGGCTGATGTGTTGGCCACCAAGAATAATCTATACATGCATAAAGGATGCGGATGGTGGAGACCATGGCATGTAATAAGATAAACATTAGAAAAATGAAATAATAGCAAAAATGATATCAACAAGAGAACTAGTAGAAACAACAATAATAGTACATATGTAAGTGTGAAGATAATAGTATTAATAATGTCACGCAAAAAGGTGTAGTTCCTACAAACATGGGGCATCCATGGTGTCATAAGACAATCAAGGCCCTTGGGCCTTTAATAAAGATATGCAATGTCACCCAAGAAAGGCATGATTCCACAAACATGGGATACCCATAGTGTCGTAAGACAAATAACACACATGAGCCACAATTAGAATAAAAACAAGTAACTACACACACAATTAGAAAACATTTATAGAAGACAAGAGTATTATAATGTGATGAAATGACATAACAAGTGATATATAGAAGCATGTGAAATAATAGTTATCAACACCGCACAAGACACATGTGTTAGTCATGTTAGTTCAAAAGATAAAAAATACACTATGTATGTAATCAAGTGTAATGAGGAAGTGAAAAAGTATTATAATGAAATAATAACACCTAGTTTGTGTGGAGGGATGTCCCCTAAGGAGTATGTAAGGAACCACAATAGCTCCCATAATCATGTATCAATTTGTATGTCCTACATCATGCTCAATATACCATGTGAACTCATGTGTGCAAATAGGAAAATTGTTATTTATCAAACCAAAAGGATAAACAACATGTATAATATAAAGTGCTAACAATGTATGCTAGAGAAATAGGTCCTAAATTTTACATTTTTGAAATTATGTGAATGTTTTTGCCTTTTTGTGATTTATGTGTTTTTTGTCTTTTCTAGTGCATAGTTATATACAAGAAATGGGTATCACAAGGATAAAAAATCTCATCGAGAATATCACCCATGGTGAAATGAAACCCAATGGGTCTAGGATCATCAATGTTAGTAAATTTCTGAAAACAGGAACCAAGGAGTAGTCTTGTCTCATAAAAGTGATGTAGTGTCATAATGTATTGTTCATTAATGTAAGGAGGACCTTGTCATTGTATAACATGAGTCCAATGTTCCAAAAGAGTCATTGGATATAGTAATTGAAAGGAATGATAAGAAGATCATTCCAAGCCATGAAGATCTTAGATGATCATAACACACCACATTTGATAAGATGAAAGAAATTCACTAGAATAACTTTACAAAATAATTTGCAAACAAAGAGCAATAATATCATATATTATTATGGAACTCTCATATATGAGTACAATGAGAATGGGCCTTGCTTATATAGGCAAGGAAGATCAATCTAAGAACCAGTCAAGGCCATAGATCAAGCCATAAATCAAGGAAATAACTAGTCATCAAATATCTAGTCAATACCATAGATCAAGGAAAGAACTAGTCATTAAAGATCTAGTCAATACCATAGATCAAGGAAATAACTATACCTAACAATTATATAATATCTAAATAAGATAAAAATATCCACACACATAAGTGGGTGAGGATAAATACAATAAAGGTAAATAAAGTACCTAGGTGAACATGAGCTAAGGTAAATACCTACTCTAACACCCCCTCAAGTGAAGCTAGGGGCCCAAAATAAAAGTGACATATCCACAATACGAGTCCTAAAAATTAGGCCTGATGAGGTACTCATGTACAATAAATGGGAAAAAGGGAACACTGTTAGGTACCCAAAACTAGTAATAACAAAGTAGAGAGAGCAAAACCCGTTGTAAGGCATCCCAATAAGTTCAACTCAAAAATTTGTACAATGTTGAAGAAGTTTGGTGTGTACTGTGGTCTGAATCCACTGCTTAATCATAAAACTAAAAAACAACTGACACTGGGTTTCACCAGAATAGCTCCATACAAAGAGACTCTCAATGGAGTAATGTCAAAAGTGTAAGAAAAGACCAAACATAATTCGATCAACTATTACAAATAGGTGTGTCATGATCCAAGAACAATAACCAAGGTAATAAGGCAAGGACATAAGATCCAAAGAAATATGAGTACCACAATCCAAGAAAATCAAAGGTAACAAGGCAAGAACACAAAACCTGAAGAAGCATGATCAACACCACACCCCCATACTACCGAAAGGGTAGAGTGACACTAAAAAAATGTATGAGTTATCAAGAAAACTACTCAAACACCGAAAAACTAACACCGGATTCACCGTAATATCTCCCCCACAAGAGAGACTACCAACATGCTAAAAATGTAAAAATACGTATCTAAAATCTCTCAACAAACAAGAGATATATACTACACATGATAAAAATGCTCAAAACAAGGAACATTACAATGCAAAAGGTGTAGAAAGTGGAGCAAGATGCCAAATGGTGGAGGATCCACACCTATAGATTCCTCTCGATGAATGCCTGTCCCCACCACGAGTGATCATATATCCACACAAAATCAAGACAGATGGATGAAGAAGATGCCCGCATATGACTTGGTGTAAAATGAACAATGAGTTCATGCAAAGGAACATCAAAATGTGTGTCGTGTCGATCATTTTTGACACCCGAAATCTCAAGTTTCTCAAGTATGAGTGAAGGAGAATAACTCATGTATAGCTCATGATCCTCGGAAAGAGTCGAGTGAACAAAAATAGGAGATCTTTTAATGTGTGATCCTAATGAACTACCTCCTCGAAAACCAATGCCATGACGAGAAATCCACTTAACATGTGGAATAAGGGAAACAATACCCTATGAAAGTCTCGCTAATAACTCGCTAGTGAAACCATAGAATGAAGCATGCAAGAACCGAATGTAGTGGTATGTTTCATAAAAGAGCCATTTATGTGAGCAGTATGAGCTGATGTGGGATAATCGTAGTGTGTAACTATAATAGGCACTGGATGCAAAAGAACATGCAGAATAAGCCTAATAGGCTTAGGAGGATAAACCGATAGATCAAGGTCAATGGGTATAAGAGCAATGGTTGCAAGTGAACTAGGAGTATGGATATGATTGTCCACAATGATATAGCGATGATGCAAAGCGAGCAAGCTTTTTACCGGCAGGAGTGTATTAGTGTATCCTTATCATGAATGAGTGCTTGTAAAAGAGAATTTTGCTTCTTAAGTGATCTATTTTCTTCCACAAATTTTACAATATCCTCTTGAAGTTTGCACACTTTAGAGAAAAACATATCATTCTTAGAATCTATGATAGATACAAGAATGCAACACTCAAAATTTTAGGATGTTGGGCTCAACCGAAATTGCGTCTGCAAGTGATTACAACACTCCCTAAATTTTGCACTTTATAATTAAGTGTGTGTAAATATTAAAACGAGTAAAATTACCTTTTACATTTGAAATATGTGTATTAAAAATTATTCAATGCGTATATCTTGAAAATATACATAATTTCAAAACAAATATCACCTTAATTTGAGCTATAGATCAAAAGTTATGACCTCTAGAAGGTTTTGCTATTAAAAAATAATATTTTAATGTTGATTTTTTTAAAGGTACACGTGACACCCAAATTTCTAGAGGGTAAAAGAGTGCATTCACATGACACAAAGTTGCGACCAAAGGATAAAAGATTGCGCCCAAAACCTAAATGTCCAGAGGGTAAATCATTGCATTTGGAGGGTACACGTCTATATCCAATGGATAAAAGAATGCATCTAGAAGGTATAGTTCTATGTTTGGTGGATAAAATATTGTAGAAAAACCAAAAATATCCAGAGGGTAAAAGAATGCATTCGAAGGTACACGTCCTATATCGAATGGATAAAAGAGTCCACCCAAAGGGTACAGATCTGCGTTTAATGGATAAAAGACTGCATCTAAAATAGAAATATCCATAGGGTAAAAGAATGCATCCAGAAGGTACACACCTATATCCAATGGATAAAATAATGCACCTAGAGGGTACAGATCTATGTCAAGTGGATAAAAGAATGCACCCAAAAAGTACAATTGTTAATACAAACTTAGATTGCAAATATCTCTTTTTCTGGCACCTATATAAAAAATAGAGAGAAACCTAGAAAGTTTCTTGAAAAACCCAAAAATTTGATATAATTTGTGTCAAAAAAATTCTGTACATAATTGTACGGATTTTTTGGAGAAACGTGCTAAAAAATCCTTAAAAATGCCTATATTTGACTGTCTCATAACATGGTTGAGTTTATACTCGATTTTAGGTTTTGGAACCTTCTAAATCCAATGGTGCACTCTATTTTGCATAAAAATGCATGTTACAGAAAAGTGCTAACAAATTCTCGAATACATGAAAATAATAAACCCTTGCTTGTAAAGAAAAACTTACATATGGATGTCTACATCATCTATCGCTCTGATACCATGAAAGGAATGATAAGAAGATCATTCCAAGCCATGAAGATCTCAGATGATCATAACACACCACATTTGATAAGCTGAAATAAATTCACCAGAATAACTTTACAAAAGAATTTGCAAACAAAGAGCAATAATATCATATATTATTATGGAACTCTCATATATGAGTACAATGAGAATGGGCCTTGCTTATATAGGCAAGGAATATCAATATAAGAACCAGTCAAGGCCATAGATCAAGACATAAATCAAGGAAAGAACTAGTCACCAAATATCTAGTCAATATCATTGATTAAGGAAAGAACTAGTCATCAAATATCTAGTCAATACCATAGATTAAGGAAATGAACTATACCTAACAACTAGATAATATATTCCTAATATCTAAATAAGATAAAACAAATATCCACACACATAAGTGGGGAGGATAAATACAATAAAGGTAAATAAAGTACCTAGGTGAACATGAGCTAAGGTAAAACCCTACTCTAACAAAGAACCATGCCTATGATTAGGGAAAAGTGATTCTAGTATTATGTTAATTAAGCCTACAAGATATATTTCGTAACCAAGATCTACTAAAGGTCAATTGGGTAGGTTGAGATCAAGAGAAACCCAAACTTTAGTTGCAATAACATGTAAGCCATAAGCTATCATAAGCATAACATATCCTTGAAACTTCATAGTAGGAGTGAGAAGAGGTGTGATATCGATGGCACGATTCCTAAAGTGTGCAAAGCCTCATAAGTACATATATTCTTATTAGTATTTAGATGTAAGGGGATGTGTGTCCAATATTGGTTGTGAATATAAATTATACTAGTGAAAGTATCAAAGTGAGGTACCCGATTAGAAGGTGGGGATGCATTGTATAAGATAGTAATATGTCCACTTGCTTTAAGAGTATTGATTTTATCATTAAGGCTTGGAAATGGCCTATATCGTGTTCAGAAATGTGATGGAAGTCACAAAATGGGTAACCAAAGCACCGAGAAATCTTTTTAGTAGAGAGATGACATTTAGAATGAAGTGAAATAAATCCCTGGTCAAGCAATATAGAAAGTGACTCATGCAAAGGTGTCGGGATGAATGAGAATTGTAATAGACGTGGTATTTGGTGAAGCATCTAAGGTGTGGATTACATATGATCGTGATGGGGACCATTAGAAGTAATGAGAGAAGGAGGAGTAGAATCAATAGTACCATAGGTAGTGTCCCTAAGTTGGTAATGTCCAAGGTAAGTGGATATAAAAAGATAATGAAACATAGACTCATCTTCATCGATAAGATTAAAATTAATCTTACACACATTTTCATCTATAAGTGTAATTATTTCATTATTGCTATCGTAGTATAATCATATACATTAGGTAGTTGAGTAGCATTATCTAAGATATTAGGAGCAAGATCTGATGGTGAGGTAGATG
Organism: Taxus wallichiana var. yunnanensis; assembly: GCA_018340775.1. NCBI lineage: Eukaryota > Viridiplantae > Streptophyta > Pinopsida > Cupressales > Taxaceae > Taxus > Taxus wallichiana. The sequence goes on along the minus strand of CM031238.1, from coordinate 372,443,424 downwards.
ACTAAGGAGGTACGGTGGAAAAAATATCCACGAGGGCCTTAGTGTGAGGTGGTATAAGGGATATAGGTTTAGAAGTATTACTAACATCAATGAAAACATATATATTTGTCTTATTTATGGGAATAGGTAGTGATGGGGGAGTGAAAAAGGGATATGTGGATTAGACATATATACTTTAAAATATTGATAAGGTTATGGATCAAGAGGTATGGTAAGTGATGGAGAAAGTGAAAATGTGAGAACGAGGATCACGTGGGATAACACAAACATAAACTGAGTTGCACTCCCGTGGCGTGACAAAGTTCCATGAGGAAAGTAAACATTCAACCTTGAAATGTGCATGTAAAGAAAAGGTATTCTCATCTCATTCCACCATAGATATGAAAAAGAAAGGGGTATAAATAGGGGTGTTGTTTAAACCCTAATATATGTAATCATACCTCTTTAAGTGGAGAAGAGGAGTTATATTCCTGAAATGGAAAGTAACTTCCACATGATGAATTAACACACATTGTGCGCGTATGACATAATCTGTCATACCCCTATGACACCTAAGACCTATGACCTCACATAATTGAGATGACTCACCACATGATGTTGACAATGACACACCCCAAAACCCCTTCATCGTAATCTTAGGATGATGTGGCAAGTTAGAAATGATAAATGGGTCCCGATAACTAGGCTTGATGAGCAACCCGTAACAACAAGGGTCTTAAGTAGCAGAGACAACCTAGTGAGAAAGACATCCACAACAAGAGATTGAAAAATCCTTTAAAAATATAAGAAAGATACATCAAATGTGTCTTGATTAACTCGAGGGCATGATGAGGTACCCACATACAATGGAAATATTTCAGGAAGAAGAAGAAGAGAGGAGAGGAAGGAGACAAGAGGGACTGCATAATATGTGAATCCATAGACGTATATGAACTCTGCAACTCTAGGAAGTTTCTAAGAAGAGTGTCGATGACATGATCCTCGACTTATGGATCAAGAAGATATAGCCACATAGAACAATGTACCTACCCTTAGGAAGGGCATAAATGGAGTACTGGAAGTCTACCCATTCCGTGAAGGAAATCAAGGAAACAATATGAATAACTCTAAGTCTAGTCAATGCAAGTGTGACATAGGTATAGCAAAAGAGTGCACAAGAATAGAAGGTAATACCACAAACATAGAACTATTAGAGTAAGAAACATGAATATCCGCTGAAAGGATGCCCAAGTGAAGTGAAGGAAAAGTAGCAACCCCCACAACAAGAAAGGGGATCCACAAGAAAGGGTGGATCAATGATGGTCTCCAAAAAGTGGAAGTGATAAGAGTCCTAGAAGGGGCACTCCCAATAAAGGAGATGAAGGAATCCTCCAAAACACCTGTAGAATGAAGAGAAACTCAGACTTGTATCACAAGTAGGCATTGCGAAGAGATGATGAAGGTCCGGTATATAATTTTCTCGAAAGGGTGGATCGAAAAATAGAAGAACAATGTATGACATGTATGAATCATCAATGCATGAAGGAGGAGGAGTGGAAAGGGCCTCACACATTGGAAGTGGAAAGGAGGTAGATGCAATGATGGTATGAGGCTAGGAATAAGACTTCTTGATGTTTGATGCAAAGGGAGGAGTGTCAAAATTCTCTGGAAGGTAGCCAAGAGAAGGAGGAGAGGAGTCCTCAATAGTAATCTCGTCATTAGAACTAGAAGAACAATCCTCATCATCGTGATAGAAATAAGTGAGTTTTTGTTAGCAGAAATGTCATCACATGAAGAAGAAGAGAAGATAACTTTATCAATAGTAACAACAATGACAAATCTCTCGAAGGGTCTCCAATTAAGGACTGAATGGTGCTCTGTAGATGGTACGAGGGCAATCTATGTGCACCACATGAAGACAGAGAGGCCTATAAATATATGTCAACAAATGACAAATGACCATGCTACAAAGGGTCAAGTTAGTCCTCAAGATGATCAAGATCACTGGGGGTAGGTACTCATCCATACAAGTAGAGATGGAGGTCATTGTGAGTGAGAAAACATTTCATGCTCGAACGCCACAATGCATAATTAGCCCTACCAAGAAGAAGATGTGGAGGTTAGTAATGCATAAATGGTCCTATGAAGCGTAGGTATGGGAAAAAAATCTCCATGGTGTGTCAAGAAGAAGTGAAAAAGGATGAAAATAAGGGTGAGAGAATACACAAAAGGTCAGTAAGATGTCGACTCATCCGAGGATGTGTCTCGTGTACAATATAACACCCAAAAACAACGAGAACCCCTATATGTGACACTTTATAAGTAGTGCATTGATTACAATAAGGTGTGTTCATACGACGTGGGACAATTGACCACTCACCTTGCAGTAGGTGACGAATCATGCAAGAGTGGAGGCCACAATGAGTCTCAGTTAGAAGCATAAGAACAACACACAACCAAACACAAAAAGGCATAAGAAAGAATAAGAGGATAAACAATGCTCAATGTGAGAGAAGGCATCTCACAATGCAAAAGAGGGGCTCTCTTCTCGCAAGGCCGTGGCAGATGCACTCATTAGCCGCAAGTGAAGAAGAGCACTATAATGATGACGAGCTAGAAAAGTGGCCCAAAAAATCCCAATAACCCTATAATGAAGCCGAGAAAAGTACTCCACCTTGTAATAATGAATTTGATTATTTTTCCTTAATTAGAATTATTCTAATTAAGAAAAAAGGAAAAATGAGAAAAAATCAAAAAGGGGTCAAGAAGAGTCCTGGGATCAAAGGGTAACCACGCTCATCTCAACGAGTTGGGCCGCTAAGCTAGGTTGGTGAGCTACTATACAAGGGCGAGCTCATGAGTGAGCTATAAGTTGAGATGAAGGTGAGATGGCAAGTTAAAACAATGAGATAGTACCATACAAGAACCTAGTTTTCTTTAGTCATGTTCAACACCATTATCTAGCCAATATGATCCATTGTATTAAATATTGTAAAACACATAAAGCTTCATACATTATAAAGGTATCTTCATGAGTCATGCATGCGACAAAACCAACAACATAACTCTACAATAATTGACACTTTCTTAACCATGCAAATCATACATTAACATATAAAATACAATACATATATATAGGGGTGGGGACTTTCCCTTCACCGCCCATGCACTATCTCAAAATAGGCCACATGCTAATAATAGCCATGTGCCTTTACAAAAGGATGCAAAACATGCAAGTTCTCTAACAATAGACTTCCTATAGTTAACTCTGAGTAGAAATCCTATTATTAGCCTAAACTATGCATGGTGCTCAACTGATGCTTGTTCCCAAAATACCCTTGTGGACCACAAGTCTTCATGTCTTTGTGTGCTCAACACGCTAACTCCAAAAATAGCCTTAACAATAAAACGGCTAAGTCCTGATCCTGGGCGCTTCAACCATATTGAGCGCGTGCTCTTCCAATGCCCTACATTCACATGCCCAACACTTAGCCCCTTTTTTTCCATCCAACATTACCCCACACTAAAATGGATTTCCACCCCAAAATGGGTAATCACCTTGTCATTCCAAAGAATATAGGATAATGAATGAAAGAATAAAGAATAAAGAATACGTTGAGTCATCTTATTATGTACCCTTTTCTTCCTCTGGTAGAATGAATTCTGGATATTCACTTTGAATTTCCCTTCAAACTCATACCAGTCCTTAAGCGCTGCATTTTTCTTATCAAGGATGTCCACAATGATGCCATCTAACTCATCTAGAGTCATGTTTCCACCCTCACTCTTCAAAATTCTAAGGATGTTGGCCATACCTGAGACCATCCCTTCCATGACATCCATCTTTGTGGAAATGAGCTTCCCAATGCTCTTGATTCGATCCATATGTTGTTTCCTTGTAAAGATCCAACATGTCATCACACTTCATTTCTACTAGGGTAACTCATTCTGTGTGCTCCGAGTGTTTCATCTTTTTTTCCTACAGAACTTCATTTTCCTCTACTTTCATTCTTTCCTGTACTAAGTTATCAGGTGATGTACACATGGCCAACACCAAATCTTCCTTCTTCATTTCATCCTTTAAGGCTTGCAAAACAACCTCATAGCTAGATATCTTCCTTACAATTGAAGCCTTGCCCTCGATGCTTCTTCCACAACATCCTTTTGTTTAGGGAGGCACACTGGTCCTTCCTCCAAAAGTAGATGAAATTATTTGTGCAGATAATGCAGTTCAGACTTAAAATCCTCATGGCACCTTCTCCTAAAAATCGGGCCTCTTCTGTAAGATCTCATCCACTATCTGTTTTCGGCCATCTTCTTAACATTTTGTGCCTCAACCACTGCATTATCCCACTCCTGGGTGAGTCACTTGATCTCTATGTCTTTATCCTTCTTATCATCCAACAACACCCATTGTTTGTTTCCTTATCAATATTCCAATGCGCTACTTCTGTTGACACTTTAACCAATGTGTTGCTCACCTGTTCATCTAAAAATTGTGTGGGCTTGATGGTCATATGGCATGTATGTGGCACCTTCCTCATCTTCTTCAAACTACATGCCTCCTCTCGCAGACATCAAAATAGGGCTCATCCATGTGAGTCTGCATACTCCATGATAGTTTCTTGCGAGTGCACATATTTTCCATCTCTAGGTCCATCCAATCCCAGCCATATAATTGCTTGTTGGGTAAGAGTGCTCTGAAAGGGCATGAATAATTTTTTTGATGGGTCATCCATATAGCCCAAATTCTGAGTACCTATTACCTCTTCATCTTCATGTTGACCTATATGTTCCCCAACGTCCTCATGAATAGATGCACCCTCATCTTGTTGTACCACAATGCCTACATCCTACTACATAATACCACCCACATTCTAGGTCTACTTCTTCTTCATTCTCTCCTTCCTTCAGCACAAGGCGTACTAAGACTTTTGTGTCTCCACCGAACTTTCTCCCCTTCACCTGAGCATTGTTCATGGACACTCATGCTTTGGTCTATAGTCTCATAGACTACTCACTCTCCAATATCCTCATCCTCCTACATTTCCACACTAGGGGTGGCCTCTACTCTATGCTCTCCCATACTTGGACTGGCCTCCTCATTCTTCATGCTTGGCTGTGGGGAATCCTCCTCACTATCCTTTACTTGAACATATTTTCTGTGCTTTCTCCTTTCTTCTTCCTCATTCTTCACAGGAGTTACACGTGGTGATCTTCTTACCGCCGTGAAGTCCCTATGCTAGTGTCTCTGATGTGCACTTCTCCACAGAACTCTCCTTGTATGAATCAGTCTGATTGTCTTCTTGGTTCCTCCTGCTCTAGGATGTTCTCTAACCCGGTAGGCACTAGATCTTCCTGAGTAGGGGGCACCGATGCAACTTTCCTTGAGGTTCCTACTATCTGCCCCTTCTTCAGAGGTCCCAAAGTGTCATATCCACGCCCTTCACCACCTTTCCATCCTTGAACCTTGGCCTCAGATAGATGTACACATGTGCTGGTTCAATTTTTCCTATGGCCAAACTCTCCAGCATAATGTCCACATTTTCAGACTCCATTGTTTCAACATAGGCCTCTTTACCTAGCCATACATAGGTCTTGCAGAAATGTGAACATCTGCATCTACTTTATCCACATCAAACTAGAGTTTGCGTGTCATGGAATCTATTCACAGAGTCTAAAGTACCTTGCAGTAAAGGTGAATGAAACTTACACCACGGGATTTTCTCGCCAGACTTCATATGGAAGCACCCTAAGCTGAAGTGTTGGTAAACCACAAATTCAGCTTCTCCATCCAACACCTTGGGAAATTCACGTGAATGCATTCTTCTCCTCAAATGCCCTACACAGCCTCCTGAACCACTTCTCCAGAGCTCCTTATATGTATTAGAAATAGCCCCACAGTAGAGTATACTTAGCATATTTCTTTGTTGGGGATTTTTTTCCAACGAAACTCCCATATGTTCTCCCTTGGTCCGTTGGGTATGCCAATTTCACTAAATACAATCAACAATAAGATGGCACCCCAAGTTATTTTCTCACCTTTATCTACCTGGATGTGCACCTCATTCACTAAGCTTTCTGTAATGTACCCAACGATGTTGTAGTATGTCTTATTTACCATCTTGTGTGCTATATGCAACCAACACATATTTACCTCATTCCACCACTCAATGGCACCCAACTTGCTCCCTGCTAAGCGTGTTACAACCCTAGTGGCCATGTCTACAATGTTGGTTACTTTAAAGGCTCGACCCCTTCTTATACTGATGTATGGTGGTCATCATCAATTCCCTCATCATCTGATAAATCACCAGTGATCTCCAAGCCCGAGTCACGCAACCCTTGTCACCTTCCCAATCAGCTTGGTGGTGATCCTCATTCTCCTTCCCATGAAGTAGAAAAATTCTTCATGCACACATGACATGAGCCATTGATACAACTTCTTCAGGCTTCCCAAAATAGGGTAATTCCAGAATTTTCATGACCCCCACACTATCGAGTAACCTTTTCATGGAGGCATCCAAAACCCTAGTGTCATCCACCAACCACCAGTTAGTTTTCTCTGTAGACTTCTGCTGCAATGTCCTTCAGCACTTCTCTTAATGGTGGTTGATTTCAAAACCCTACACTATGTTATTTTTGTCTTCCATGGCCACCCCTCAATCACCTCTTCCGGGTATAACATTTCAACCAGCCATTCTTCTACTGGGTCATCAACCTCCTTCTCCACAACTGAGCCTCATGGTGCCATTGCTCCTTTCGATCCTATAAGTGTGAATGAAACCCTAGCTGTCATGTGAATGAAACCCAAGTCACCCCCTCATCATGCACACACACACCACCACTTGAATCCTACTTCCATGCCTGATGCTCAACAACGTGCTTCAAATCTCGATAGGTTTACTCGATCTACAGAGTGCTCATCATCTCTCAGCTCTTCTTCACACTTCTCAATTTTCTTCAAACTCACAAGGTAACAAATGATGTTGCAAACATTTATTTTTATTACAAGTTTCAAAAATCCCTTCCTTAATTTCTCCACCTACCACCATACATGACATTAATTCCCATTGAGTGTGTTTTGTGCTTCTTTTTGTCCCACGCCCCAATCTCTCGCGCCTCAAACTTTTGCACCTCAATCATATAACTTTCTAGCGCGCCACTACTTATCTATCACAGATATCTCCTCTACCCATGCTTCCTTACACCAAAGTAGTTTATCCAATGTGACCCAACATACGTAGTCTCTAATGTACAACCTCCTTGCTTTATACTGAGTGCTCATCACCTTACGTGTGGTGTTAACTTTGAGAAATTTCTCTTGAAGTTTTCATTAATTTTGAAAGCATGTTCCCTTTATGGTCACCCATGAGTTTATTTATTTTCTATACTAAACTAACCTTCTTTATCCACCCCACACTAAGGGTATGTGTAGTCCTCTACACATGAAAACACTTTAGATTACAACCATCTTCCAGGCACAAGTAAGCGCACTTATTACACATAACACTAAACTAAATTGACAAAGCATAGTGACGATGAAGGAAACACATCTAAAGGAAATACATTAAGGGAAATCTAATCTAAATGGAAATACTTCCTTATTACAAACACCAAGAAGGCTTATTTATAGTAGGGCTTCAACCTACTCCCATTGAAGTAACCGAGAAACCATGTTCCATCAAGCACCTCTAACTAGAAAGTGCCTGAGTCAAGTATATGAGTGATAACATACGGTCCCAACCAATGCACCTTAAGCTTTCCTGGTGGTGCAAAAAACTTTGAATCATAAAGAAGTACCATCTTCCCAACCTCAAGCTTCTTTTCCCTATGTGCCTATCATGTCATGCCTTTTTCTAGATTTTTCTTTCTTTTGACTCCATCGTGTTATTGCACACCTCTCATCCAATTGTATCAACTTGTCAATTATTTCTTCCAATGCTTTCTCATCATCCAGACCTCCTACATGCACATGCAAATACAAAAAAGAAGGTAACATGAATTCCATGGGTAGAACTACCTCTCATACCAAACACCAACTGAAAGGGTGTTTCCTTATTCAACCATTTTTGTAGGTTGTTCTATATGCCCAAAGCACAACAAAAACTTTATCATCCCAATATTTCCTTCCAACATCACAAATTTTTGTCAAAGTCTGCTCAATATCTTGTTGAAAGCCTCAACAATCCCATTTTCTTGAGGGTGATAGGTGTTTTCTTATGGTGTGCAACCATAAATTCATCCAATAATATCCTGATGGTCTCATTAAGGAAATGAGTGCCTCTATCACTTGTCAAACTTAAAGGACATCCATACATGGTAAGAATATTTTCCCACAAGAACCTTGTTGTTGTATAGCCACTGTACAATCCTTTATAGGTGTCTTCTTCCCACCTTGTAAGATAATTTGTACAAGTGATGATGTAGCATGATCCAGTTCTATACACGTGCTGGGGGGGAAATAGGACCCACAAAGTCAATTTCCCACTTCTCAAAAGGTTTGCACTAGTAATAGGCCTCAAAGGCATTTCATCTCTCTACCTAGTTTTCCAAGGCACTGATAATGATCACATGCCTTACAATATTATTTGTAATCCTTGTACAAGGTCTCCCACCATAAACCAACTAGTAGAATCTTGCACATGGTGGCATCACCTACATAGTGTCCACCTACAATACCACCATGAGCCTCCTCCATGATTTTCATTTTCTCTCATGCTCTAGTACACACCGACAATAATTCATCTCAGCCTAGTTTGTATAAGTCACCACTGATCAACATGAAAGGTGTGGCAAATTGCAAGTTGTTTCTTTTCCAAGGCCTTCATTCCTTCAGGTGCCATACCTATGTGTAAAAAAAGACAACAATATCCTCTAATTCCGAGGGCACATGGTTTAACTGTATAACTGTGCATCCGAACATTGTATCTTCAATACTCTATGTGTCCTCTCCTGATTGAATCCTTGACAAATGATCTAGACTAATTGCTTTTACCTAGCTTTACCACCACTGTAAAGTCAAACTCCTGGAATAATAGAACCCATCGGCATATGCACCCTTGTAAGATGATTTGTTCACCAAGTATCTCAATGCCATGTGATCTATAGAAAAAAAAAGGTGTTGCTAGCAAGTACTTGTCGAACTTATGCAACACATAGATCATTGACAAAGCCTCACGCTCCAGTTGTATAATTTTGTTCTACAGAGTCAACTTTCTACTAGCAAAGAAAATAGGATGATCTACAATACCTTCTCCAGGATGAGCTAGAACTACACCAATGGCCATGCCAGAGGCATCCACATGTACGTGAAAAGGTATATTCCATGAAGGAAAATGTAGAATAGGTGTCATAGTAAGCCTTTCCTTCAATGCTTTGAATGCACGTTATTGCGTTCTCCCCAATAGAACTTTCCTTTACCCTTTAATAACTCCTCCAAGGGCACAAAAATCTTAGCATATCCTTTGATAAATTTTCTGTAATACCCTGTGTGGCCCAAGAATCCATGCACACTCACTTTGACTAGTAGGCTCCTCCAAGCCTAAGATGACTACAACCTTAGCTGATCTACTAACAAACCCTCCTTGCAGATGATATGCCCTAACAGAGTTCCAAAAGGTGTAGAAAATACACACTTCTTGATATTTAAAGAGATGCTTAACTATCTACACCTCTCAAACATTAACCTCAAATTTTCACAATGATCCTTGACAAGCCCATACATGGTCCAATCATCCAAGTAAACCTACAAGAATTTGTGAATAAAATCTTGGAATGCTTGAACAACAATGCACGAAAAAAAATACTGCAGGTGTGTTCTTCAATCCAAAGGGCATCACCATGTATGTATGCAAAACTTCCCCATTCAATGGTGAAAGTTTTCTTCTCTTGATCTTCTTTAGCAATTCTTACTTGATGATACCCAAAAATCCATCTGTAAAAGAGTAAATTTCACCCCTAATGCCTTCCAATATTTCTTCAGTGAATGGTGTAGGGAAAGGATCAATCACACATGCATTTTCAGCTCCCTGTAGTCCACACAAATCCTTGATTCTTCCATCTTTCTTTATGTTGATTACCATAGGGCTAACCCACTTTGATTCCTCTATGGGCTCAATGATGCCAGATTTCAACATCTTGTCAATTTCTTCTTTAACTTTTACGCATAGGTTAGGGTTCATCCTATAAGGTCTCTTCCTAACCGGGCACACACCTTCCTTTAACTTAATTTTCATCTCACCCAAAGATTCATGCACTCCTTTCAACTCATGGTAGCCTCTAGGAAACAAGTCCTGGAAATCACGTAATAACTCAATTATCTTAGCCACTTCAGAGTCGACCAAGTAATCTCCAATTATGGCCTCCTTAGGTTCAACATCCATTCCAATGTTCACTTTCTTCATCTTCATAGGTTCATGGTAGGCATGCACCTTCTCATCCACACTATCTAAGACCTCACACATACCCTCTGAATGATCTATGTCCAAATTTTCCACTTCTTCATCATCCACCATGTAGACCATCTTTCCTTTCTCCTTCTCTAGGCAAAGCACACTCAAGCAGTTTTGCATCTGTCTCATCTACTTCTTCAAAATGCACTTCTAGGTCTGACTCACCAAGTAACTCCTGAATGAGTTCTTCAAATTTTGCACTATCTCCCATAGTCAAGCACTTCATAACCTGTAATGCCTCATTCACTGAGGTTTAGTGGAGAAGTAGTCAAAAGTCTGGATCATACCTACAGTCAAGTCTTTCCAATTTCTAGTCTCTCTATTCAACTCCACATAAACATACCATGCACGCACGCACAACCTCACAAGGTGAAATAAAGTTTGTGCACCCACAATGAAGGTGGTAAAGCTTCCTACCCCTTCTATCCAGAGTCTCTCACACTCGCTAAACATGGTGTTGAACAAGATTTATTACCATGATATTCACATATTTGAGTAGGTGCATTACTTCTGAGAAACCTTGCTGATAGAGAAATTCTCACCTCTCTCCATTCTATGAGATTATCCCTATGAACCATCCACCAATGTGTTTTGTTTCCCACACATAGGGTATAAACTAACATGTTCTTTTCCCACCTATCCTTCCACTGTACTTCCATGGCTCACAGGAATACCTCAAGGTTTCCTTCACTAGTGTACCGGGGTACATGGTTGTTGCCTAACCACCTAACACAACATGGCCTACTTACATGCATGCAATTGTGCTTCTTACCTCACACCCAACCATCTCATAGGTGTCATGTGCCCAATTTTCACAAGAAATACTTGTAGTATCACTGATGGACTGTGCATCATCCCACTAGAGAACTCCTTCCTTAGATGGCTCAAGTACTTTCGGTCTCGAATGGTGCACACATAAATTTTGTTCGATCTTCTTCACTTAAGGGCTCAACATAAGGTGTAAATTTCCCATCTGTCAAAGGGATAATAACTCATTCTTCCTTGTTCTCAAAACTGATATATCCCTTATTGAACCATAGATCAACATTATTTGCATAACACCAAGGGTGCCCAAGTAGAGCTGGGAAGTTGTCCACTTCTGCAAGCGCTAAGACCTCAAAGTCCCCAGTGAACTTGGCCCCTTGTATAGTAATGGATGCATCCTTCAAGACTCCAATTGGCATGGCCTTAGTCCATTTTCCATATACAATACATTGAAGATGGTTGTAATGGAGGTCTTCCCATCTAAACCCATGCATCTAAAGTAAGCACATTCACTTCCACACTGCCTGTGTCAATCAAAATATTTCTCAAAATCCATCCATCCACAACAACATTCAAAGTGATCTCCTTGTCATAATCCAAGCTATGAGGAGGGAGATTAGCATGCAAAATCTATCCATCCATTCTCAATACCAATGCACAGAGTGTTTCCTTTAACCAACTCCCTAGTAATGGAATAATGTTCTCCTAACAACATCTTGCATACTTCCTTCAGATCATCAACATCCGAATCTGAAAGTCTCAACTTTCCTTCTTCTATTCCAACTTCCACGACTATTTCCTTTAAACATTGTATTTCACCCTATAGATTTCTAAGTACCTCCATGGTTTCTTGATAAACCTCCTTCTGATGTGTAGGGTCTAGATATTTTTCATGTAAAACCTCCTCCTTAGTAATGGTAGGATTTTGTTGCAATGTTTCTCTGCATGCACAGAACCTCAACACGTGTAGTAATCTTCACAGTACCATCTCAGATCCGGTGCTAACTTTGACATCCATTGGTTTTCCATGACACGTTGTATTCTAACCATCCATTACACCCTTGTTCTCTTATTTGTGCTTCTTTCTCAAATGTTCATATAAATCCAGGAACTCTTCATAGTTATGATTCTTTCCAAAAAAAAACAAGTAACATTCTGAGGACACTCACACCTGTAATGGTCAAGAGATCCACACGTATAACATGTTCCATGAGGGAACTCACCTCATCCACCACCATGGCCTCAACCTCTGAATCCACCATGGTATCCTCGACCTCTACCATGGCCTCCCTCAAAGTGCCCTTCATTATGATCATAACACCCTTGTGTGATCATGATCATGTTTCTCACTTTTATCCTTAGAGTTATTCACAACTCCATTTTGTTCATACACCAATATCAATGACATCATGGATCTGATCAATCAACCTATAATCTTTAGTATTGTGAGTTGTGGACCGAAAATCTTACAGTAGCAGACACATTCTTCCTTATCATGTGTTGCAATAATGGGCAATGGCTCACATCATGGTCTAAATGACATATCTCACAATCTAAGTAATAAGGAGTGCACCGATCTATGAGGACAACTATCCTTAGTATGCCCTCTACTTCACAATCTGTGCACCAAATTCTAGTGTGTGTCTCATGTGTTGTATTGGATGATAGTTTCTCCAACTATTTTTCCATTGCTACAATTTGAGCTTCCAAGAATGGGCTCACTCTAGTGTCTATGCTCCCAACTTCCTCAACACACAAAAAGCTTGCTTCAAGTGCCTCACATGGGTCTGTATAAGTCTTATGTGAGAGCACCCTCCTAAAAGGCATGATCAGGCCTCCAACAAACCACTATGCATGTGACTTGCATGGATATCATAAGATAGTTTAGACAAGAGTGTTTTGAAATGAGCATCATATTCCCGACACTCTCAGTAGTGCCCTACTTGATATCCTTGAGCACACTTATACTTTTCTTGCTCAACTCAGGGATATAAAATTCTTTAAGGAAAGCATCTCATAACATGCCATATAATCCACACAAGTCTGATCAGGGTCAAACTTCCTATACTAGTTGTGCATGCATCCCTACAACGTAGTTACAAACTAACTGGCCTTGCACTCTAAAGTTGTAATTCCTTTCACGCCACATAATATCTCACACATATGGACATGCTCAACAACATCTTCTATTCCCCTATACTCTAGGGAGACAAAGTGACATCTCCATGTAAATATTCTGGGGCTGGAGAGACCATGCCCACTAGATCTAGAACCTCATGTGTTACCTCCACCTCCAGATCCACCGATCCACCAGATCCCGAGCCACCTATGTGCCTCCTGATCCTCCCCTATAATAGGAGAATTGAACCAGAGGATGCACTACCTTGTGTCCCAACAGTGGTGCTAAACTAAACTCCCATAGTCTACGAAGTTTCACTACTCCCAAATGTGAGTCCAAAGTTTTGCACGCACTGTGTTTATGTGCCGATGACACCTGAAAAGGTACCTCCAACCGACCTCCAAATAACAAGGAAGATGTCTACCCGACCATAAATGTACTTTTTATTTGATTTACTCCTAAACCTTTTGATAAGTCAACTTTACCTCTACTCTACTACCCAAACTAGCTTGTTTGTTGACTACTGGTTGTACTAGAAACTAGAAAACCAAGCACAAGGGCTAGGTCACTAGGTAGATTCGATGCACCCATGGCCCATGTTTGTCTCTATTGGTGCACTCTCTCATAAGAGGTCAATGAGGGTTCCCTATCATGCTTTCCCAAATGGGGAGTTCCAGATGCTCTCCACGTCCTCTGCATGAGCTCCAAATCCTTCACGAGCCATCTCTCTCCACAATGCCATCCATTCTGTAACCTCACGTTGCTTCTCTAAATCCCTCTCACACCCTCATTGAACTTAAGCCACCTTTCTTCTCTTTTCCTCTCTGTCCGCTAGGTCCACCATCCTTCACCACACCTACTCCTGCCCCCCGCATGCGTGGGGGGGGTTTAGCTAGCCATCAATTCTCTTCCAAATTCAAGGTTACCATCAAGATCTTGATCACCAGTGGAATTCCATGCAGATATGATCCCTTGGGATAACATAAAAATTGAAACTCAACTACCTCCAGACAAGAGTAAGTGGAGATTGAGTACTCCAAAATATAGCTATTCAGAACACCACAAAACCAAGTATCCACAACATGCATCCAAATCAGATCAACATCATAGAGGGCCTAAAATTCTTCTTACATGCATCCAGAAAAGTGTACAAAACCTCCAATTCCTTTTAGATGCATAAGCAACCAACCACTCATATAGCTCTATGGGAAAAATAAAAAAGAATCTCTCATATAAGTAGTCATATATATTCTGCTCAACCCACGCATGCATGCGTCAAACTCAGATCCAATGTTGAATCTCTTGAGTGTATTCTTCTTCCATATCTACTATCCACTCCTCAACACTTGCTAAGGTCAACTAGTACGTCTTCATCACGCAACATCCTGAAAAAAACTGAGAAAGAGGTCCCGATAATGGAACCAATGATGCAACCTAGAATTCACTATAAATGACCCAAGCACGCTGACACATCACTCAGCTTGAGCTGAGCACTCACCCAAAGCACACAAAGGCACCATGTCCCTCTTTAGAGTTGTTTCTTGTATAAAATGTTAGCATGATAGTGCATATGTATATTCAGATTCATAACCAACAATAAACAATCCACAATGCATAAACCAGATCTAGATCTTAGAATATATAAAAGATGAACTAAACAATGACTATAACAAGATTTACCATACAAGAACCAGTTTCAGTCATGTTCAACACCATTATCCAACCAATATGATCCATTGTATTAAATATAAAACACAGAAGCTTCATACATTATAAAGGTATCTTCATGAGTCATGTGCATGCACAAAACCAACAACATAACTCTACAATAATTGACACTTACTTAACCATGAAAATCAATACATATATATAGGGGTGGGGACTTTCCCTTCACCACCCATGCACTATCTCAAAATAGGCCACATGCTAATAATAGCCATGCACCTTTACAAAAGGATGAAAAACATGCAAGTGCTCTAACAATAGACTTCCTATAGTTAACACTTAGCCCCTTTTTTCCCGTCCAATAATGCACGAGCCAAGGCCAAGCAAGGATGAATAACCAAAGGTCGTTACGATGGTGTTGAGGAGGTTCGAACGATTTGATGAGCCGAGTTAAACATAGGTTGAGCAACACACAAGTCGAGGGTAAGAACAAACCACATGATTCCAAGCCGAGACCGAGTAAAAATTAGCAAGTTGGAGCCAATGCAAAGCAACAAGTTTTAGATAACAACGAGCTACAAAGGTGAGTAGGATGGGTGAGGGTGAGATAGGGGGCCAACTCGGTTCACATATCGAAGAGCTAGGGTTGAGTTGGGCCAAAAGGACAACTTTCACCACTTCCTTAAAAATAAAAACCAACACTCTAAACTCCGATCTAGCACACGTAACCTACATTAAAACTCTAGAACATGCATGCAAAACCCATAAAACATGATCTAACCACAATAAACAAAATAACAATATAAACTCCTAATAAAACTAGATCAATGCATATAACACATGGATGGAATAACTATTATGAAGCTTACATGAAACCAATAAAATCATGAACTCGAGAGTAGTAGGCAATGGAAAATAGAGAGTAGTGTGGATCCCTATAACGTGATTTGATACTCGTGACAAAGAAAGTGAAAATACAAGAACAAAGATCATGTAGGATAACATGAACATCAACCGAGTTGTACTCTAGAATCATGCTGAAGTTCCATGAGGAAAGAAAGCATTTAACCATGAAATTTGCATGCAGAGAAAAGGTCTGATCATCTCATTACACCATAGATATGAAGAAGAAAGGGGTATAAATAGGGGTGTTGTGTAACCCCCAATGCATGTAATCATACCTCCTCAAGTGGAGAAGAGGAGTTACATTCCTAAAATGGAAAGTAACTCCCGTATGATGCATTAATGTACACTGACGTGTATGAAAAATCTATGACAAAATTTTTCATACCCCTATGACACCTAAGACCTATGACCTCACCTAAGTGAGATGAATCACCATGTGATGTGGAAAATGGCATACACCAATAGTATTCTCATTTCCATTTTGTAAAAATTTGACGCAACAATGAAAAGTAGAGCTTGCATATCATGAAGCCATGGATGAGCTAAAAGTAAATAATATTGAAGATCAATATTCATGATATGAAATGTAGTAGGTGATATTTTGGAGTCAACGAGTAAATCTAAATTAATAATGCCAAATGTAGAGTGTGTAACATTTTCAAAACCTCACACAATAGTAATGTAATGATAAATTATAGGAGGATAAATACCCATTTTTATGAGCAGCGATTTAGGAAAAATGTTAAGACTGGATCCATTATTTACTAGAACCCTCTAAATAAAGAATCACTAGATGTGTGCTCTAATGATTAATGGTGGGCATTATTCCATATCATCATTTGAAGGGATATCATATGGGCCCAAAGTAATGGCCTTATTAAGTATTTTAAAGGTATCCATAAGAGAAGAAAAGGTAGTTTGATGAATATCATTAGCCAATTTGAAAGAACATAAGTGTTTTGTACTATGTATTTATAAATAGGATTTATTTGAAGCAACTCCAAGAGAGATATTTTGGTAGGGGTGCTACTAATTTTTTCTAATAGATCATACCCCTTAGATGGGACACTAGTTTTATCCATAAGAGCACACAATGAGGGAGGAAAAGGTGGATTGCCTCTAGAGGTTGTTTATTAAATCTTGTAGTCACCACATTAACTATGGGACTTAATGGTGCCAAATGATAATGTGGTGGGTGGTTTGTAGTAATAAGAGAGGACTCAGTTGTATATCAAGATAAAGAATAGTCCTCGTCAGCCATATAACACTTGAGATTAGCATAAGGAAATTCATTCATATGTGAAGTGTGGAACTCAAGTTAGAGGGATAATAGCCCATAACACCATGTGAATAAAAATCCTTAGAATGATTGGTGAGATATTGTTTTAGGTAGAAAAATTGGTGGGAATATTTCTAATGCTCTAGGACTCTATGTCCCTCTGCTTGTGTGGTGTAGCTCCACTTTATTGTGAATGAACAAAAATGGAAATATGTTGTTGGCCAAGAGGCCGGGGATAAAAAGGAACACTCCATCAGTACCCATGGAAAATGCTTGTAATGGAATGCAAGGGAGGAATTTTCTGAAAGATGAGGGAAAGGGAGTGATAATTTAGGTCGGAGAGATTAACTCTGCAAGTAGGAAATCAGATTCTTGCCAAAGTTAATCAAAAGTTTCACATACACAATTAGAGAAAGAAACAACTATGCTTGTGACACCAACGATGAGAGGAAACCATGCATACAAAGTTGCACACATTCATACATATGAGAAGGAAGAAACTCCTTCCTTGATTGACATCTCCACAAGTTGTAAAATGCAAAGGAAGAGAGGAAAATTATGTTGGGAAAATAGAAGAATGTTATCTCTTTTATATATCTCCAAGTAGTAATCTCCTTCAATAAAAATTGACCACAACTTGAGCATATAAAATTAAAACCCTTTAGAAAGAGGGTTTCATTACATTATATAGACCTCGAGGAGACTCTTCACCTGCCCCCACATGACCTTTCATTTTTCCTCACAACCCGTGACTTTTGATCTTCCTAGAAATAACATTAAGTTCCCAAATTATTAATTAATGGTAACTTATTAAATTTTATACTATAACCACATTAATGAACAAGATGAATGCCATGATTTATCACAATTAATAATTAGAAAGGGGGTAGAGAAGGGGAGGAAAAATGAGGGAAATGATGGAAAGAATAAGTTCTCCAAAAATGAAGATACCTTCACCATTAATGAAGATCTCGCCTCAAGAAGTCAAGACGAAAATCTTGGCTTTAGATGAACACTGCAACACTTTTGCACTAACGCATTTCAATTTGAACAATTTTCCTAGCTGATGATGAATGATCATAAAGTAACTCCATTCACATGATGCATGAACACCTCGGACCACTTAAATGAGTGTTGAGAAACATTGTTTCAAGTCTTCCCAATGTGAGCTCAAGATGGACACGAGAACTACTCATGATTATACTCCTTGAAACTTGATTGATGAAATTCCTTATTTTGTTGAGCTTACCCTGACCAAGTTATTCCAAGACACCCAACTAACATAAAGATGGTGATGGATCCACCCGTTATGCCTCACGATGCTCTCGCTCTACTTTTGAACACAATTAAACTCAGGATGATGCTTCTAACCCTTGTGAGGTTATCATTACCCTATTTGAGCCATGATGTCATCTTAAAATATCTTAGAGAGTCCAAAAGTGGAAATATGAGTGAAAATAGGGTCATATGTAACTTTTTGCACTTAAAACTGAAACTTTATATTTTTAGAATGTGAAACCATGACCTGCTATTTTGGGATATATCATCTGTTTTGCTCCAATTTCACCTCCCCGAACCTACTAACACATTCCATCCTCTTCTATGACTAATTAATTTCTATTTTTAGCAAGTTTTTTTCCTAGACTGCTATTTTGGGAAAAATTGTCATTTTTTGCCTTGCTTTCTATTTTGCATCTCTCTTGGTCATCTCCGAGTGATCACACTTACAATTTAGGGGGTTGATTTTTTTAGCATGTGGAAGAGCATAGGATATTCTATTTTATTATGTGGAAAAAATAACATTGATTTGTAACAAGAATGATATTTTTAGATTCTTCTCTTCATCGTGATCTCGTGCTCCGAATTTCACCGTGTTTCACTCACTAGAAAGCTTAAAAATAAAAAAATATATTTTTTCCTGGTGAGAGCTTCGGGCACGAAAATACTATGGCAGACATTAATGGAGTCACCAAGATTTTTGATTGAGTATTTTCCCACCTCATATTACAATGAAATCAACTCCATCGGGATAGGTTTTTCACTTGGAGTTTTCGTTCACAATTTTAGCTTTGCCCGCTCTCCAGATTGATGAGAAATCTGAGGAATGAAAGACATGAAAGAAAATGGATTTTTTATTGTAGTAAATTAATGGGGTTACCTTTTAATATTTTTTTTTATTTCATCTTTAAGGAGTTTGGGAGGAAGATATGTGGCCAAAATTTCAAGAGCATTCGATTTATGGTTCATGAGTTATGAAGATTTCTTCGTTTCTTGGTCATGGAAGCTTCTAAACAATGGCCATGGTGCCAGCTATAAAATCAAGGGTTTAGAGGATATTGAAATAGTGGATAAATGGGAATGGATGTGTAATGAATTAATAAAGTGGTGGAAGCAATGGTAATGGATAAATGTTTTCTTTCCTAGTGAAGTTCTTGTGTGCACAAGGAAGAAACAACACAAGAAATGCAAAAACTTAGAAATTTATTCAACTTGATCATGGGTAAATTTTTATCCCAACCATCCCAAATTTTTGGGATGGTTGGTGAAAAAAAGTGCACCCCTGTCCCATTGGTCCATGTGTCATTTCGTGATTTGTTGAAGCAAATGATTGAGGGGGTTGGAAAAAGGCTCTTTAGCAACTTCTGGGGTCATGTGGGTGACCAGGGGCTAAAATGGGAGGGGGGAAATTTTTTTCATCCCAAATATACAAAATTTTTGGGATGGTTGGTATAAAAATCTCTCCCTTCTCTAATTAGTTCACGTGGTGCTCAACGGTTGGATGAAGTTGGGGGCTGTAAAACGGTGCAGGGGGCTTAATCGGGTCAATTTGGGCTCCAAGAAGGTCATATCATGGTCCAGGATCCTATCTCGGGATGTGGGGAGTTTTTGTCCCAACCATCATAAAATTTTTGGATGGTTGGTGAAAAACATGTGTTACCACCTAGGAGTGACACATGTCCACATGAAAATTTGACTAACTCCTCAATCTTACCTTGGGAGCAACTTGACAGAGGCATAACTTGGGTGTACAGAGGTATTTTACCACACTTATTTATATTAAATCAACTATAAATGACTTTTGAAAACAATGGTAGGGGTATCATACCTTTATTATTCCTCAAACATCCTAAAAATAGTTTTTTTCTTCTGCTAATAGATTGTGCATGCTTGAAAACAGTCATGTGGGAATTTCCTAAGTCTTGTTTAAAATAAAAGACCCCATCCTCTATAGATCTGAATTAAGTTTCTGAAGATATTTTATTTGGTCTCTAAATATTCACGGAGCTCCCAAAATCATTTCCCGAAGCTAAGGGGTTGTTTGTGCACTTAGTAAGTCGCTTCCACCCTCCAAGACCTGTTTTTGCTTTGAAACCATCCCAAAACTTCTAAAAATTCCCAAAATATTCAAAACCAATTGAAAAAAATTATTAACTATCTGATACACCTCCTTGATGAAGTTGAGTCTTTCTTTCCTTCGGAGGGGGCTTGCCACTTTAGGAAGACCGTAAAATAGCCTTTCCTAAGCTTCTCAAAAATCTTGTCTTGAAGTGCTTGAATGGACTTGATATCCATAAATCACCTATGTACATGAATAAAAACACATTGGACCACTTAGAAGGACATGATAGGACTGATACAGGGGGTTAGGATAATCTAGAGGGGGGCTCAGGATGACTTCTAATAAAAACTTTTCACAGTAGGGTATTATTGTCATGCTTTCAAGTTTGAATTTTTCCCTTATAAAAACTCATGACAACAGATGGATCTAGACTTGGGGACATGTTGTGTATCGAGTGCAAAAAGGACATGAATAGAGAACTCTAGAATCTCAATTCAATTTACAGACTAGTGCCTTATCCATTGGGCTTCAAAATCACACAACTTGCAAGAGATAGCCGAATAGGAGAACACACACACACAACACAATTGAAAGGAAACACACCACACTAAAAGGGAAAAAAACCCACACAACATGGAAAGGAAAATAAACCTAAATCATTTATGGTACAATTTGGGGGACAACCCGCTTTCACTAAAGTAATTTTCTCTTCTCATAGGTTACCCTTGAATGGGTAACACTGAGTGATGGTGATCCGTGAAGCCATTTAATGGTTTAAGGAAGTATCCTCATTTCCTTAACTACTTATGAGAGCTAGGTGTCTTCATTCATATCTATATACTTGGGAGGAATGGGCCTACTCTATCTCTTTGATGTTTGAAGCCTCTATGAGACATTCTAATTCCCTTATTCTCTTTGAAACTGGTTTCGAATGCCAATCACCTTCTGTGTTCACCCACACTACTAATTTTTCATTGAGCATCTCATCACTACCCCAAGGCTGATTTTTTTAAATATATTGAGTTTCCTTCTTTCCCACATTCATGCTCATTGACATCCTTTCCATAAGAAACCATGAATTCATCTTTTTGCTTCATTCCACTATGAGGTGTTCATATATTGACTGGAGGATTAGAAGTAACCTCATACCTGTCTTGTATGGCCATGGCATGAGCTAAGAGGTCAAGAATTAGCTCAGACCTTTTGTACCTTCTACCACATTCAATATTTCTAACACGGAATCCTTCTTTGAATTTGCCAATAGTTCACCTTTACATTCATTTGAAGAACCTTCATCTTAAAAATCAAGGCAACCATTGGGAAGAATTGCTTCATTATCCCAAAGATCATTTCATTTCACTATTTCCTTGCCATGAGAAAGCTTAGCTTCGGGGACCTCAAAACTCTTTGTTTCGACCTTTTCATCATAGAAAGAATCTTCTTCTTCAAATGGGAAAGATAAGACTTCCATTTCATCATCACATCTGATAGGCATTGGCTCAGGAGAGACATCAGATTTCTCATCTTGCTTTATTTTATCATGACCACCCTTCAAATTGGTTAAAATTTCTGAATTGGATTCATGATTGTCTTACGATTTATGTCTCTGCATCAAGAGTTCTAAACTGAGCTAAGGGTATTCTATTTCTTCTACATCTCTTAACAATTCATGTATAAATTATTCCTTTAAATCTCTCGAGGATTTTCACAAGTCAGTGTATTTTCTCCCTCGGGGTGACAGGATCAAGAGAAACTTCTTCTCCAAATGGGAATGAAAATATATACTCCTTATGTATGTCTTCATAGGCTAGTTTCTCAGCTTGGAATTAATAATGGAACACTCCATATTCCTCATATTTTGCATTATCTGAAAATTCTAGACTATCCATTTGTAATTCAAGATTCCTATATGATTCTTCAAGATAATTACTTCTCTGTAAAGGAATGATTGATCCTATCAAGATAGAAATATCATCCATCTCCTTAGTCGTTATGAAAATATTCATTCTCCCACTATTTTGGTACAAGATGTCAGCTCCGGTTTCCTTCCTTTTATACTGTATATCTCATTTTATTCTCTGGGAGAAATTTTTCCATATATCCCTTAACCGGAATGGTTGTAGAAGACCAATTCATCTAGATTTTTCCTCCCAACTATTGGCAGAAGATTCTACTCAGTAATATTCCAAATGAAGTTGGAATGTCTACTACCAAGATAGTTATCGACACTTTCTTGTCTGGAAATTTAGTGAGAGCCACTTGTGCATATTTGAAATTTCCTACAAGTGTGACTTCCTTTGATTCCATGGAGTAACAAGAGCCACCAACATGAGTCAAAGTGAGTTTGAGGGCATTGGAAACTTTCAAATAAATTACATTGTCGAAGGCACCTAAATCTATTATACAATTATTCGGTTGACCCAACTAAACCAATCCACGTACTATACTACATTCCTCATACGAGATAAAGCCTTATGTTGTTATCATGGGTGCTTGTGTAAGTGTGAGTGTGATTTAAGCCAACCCCTATGGGTGACCTCATATCTCTTAACAAAAATATAATGAGCTAACTTTAGAGTATAAAATATATCTGGTGTGATAGTAATGTGGTGTGGTGTGATTTATCCTAGTGACCTATCCTTTTGTTCCTTAAAACCCTTTAAAAATGCATAGAATGACTTTCTTTGCTAAGACATGGATCTTTGAATTTTTCATACTTAAAAATGGAGGAATATGGAATCTTTGAAATGTTTGAGTTCTTTACACTGTAGTAGGGATTCTCTAATTGATGTACCACTAATTTACAATTTTTTTGGAGATCCTTGAGTGCTTTTGGAATGATATTTATAATAGCATCTCGTAAGAGATTCATGTGAGTTATAAATTGATATTGAATTTCTTTTATATACTTTCATAGGTGAAATACTATGTTAAGGCCAACCCTAGGAATATGAAATGACATAATAAATATATTCAAATTTAAATCAAATTTATAATATGCCAAAGGTCACAATCAAAATTTGTCCATGACTAGATTTCAAATCCTCATCAAATTGTAGGGTCTAAGACATAAGAGATATGTTGCAAAATAGAAAGTTGTAGAATGATGCATATGAATAGTTTACTACTTTGATTAATTAATAATATTAAATTTATAATAGAGAAGAGTGTGGAGATGATAAAGTCATGAAATATATATAGACATAAAATGATTGGATTTTGAATGTGAGAATTTTTCTTAAAGCAAGTGAACATAGAAAAAAACTAGGGTATATTTCAGTATTTGTGTGTGTGTGTGTGTGTGTGTGTGTGTGTGTGTGTGTGTGTGTGTGTGTGTGTGCGCGCGTGCGCGCTTATATGTATGTATTATAAACACCATATTTTTCACGCATGATAACCATTTATTTCGTGCAAGGGTTGTTGATGCATTATCCTCCTAAATGTGTACCTTAAGGGTCATGTCGAGATTGGGGTGTGATTGGAATTGGTCATGTGGTCTAGAACACAACATTTGAGAGTTTTTTTATTTCACTTTAGTAACCCTATCCTTGCCTCATTTATTCCATTTATTCACACATTACACCTATTATGTCCACTTGTCCCATCATTTCTACTTGCTTCTTCTTGTGCATGTCATTATCTCTACTTTTAGTCAACCCAAACCTTCTTCATTCACCTCTATTTGTCTTCTTTCCTCCATTCCTCATATTTTACACCTCTTGACCTTAGGGTTTCCCCCAAGTTTGAGGCCATAACCCATGGGTGATGGTGTATATTTTTGTTTTTCCATATCCAATGCCACTACCCATGGGTGATGAAATCGAGTATATATGTTTGATCTTTCTCCTTATAAAATCACCAATTTAATACTAATCAATACTTTCATTTAATCTTCCTCATGCTATTTCACACCATTTTCACATTTGTTTGTTGAATTGAGTCTTATATCTTACCACTTTTGTATTTATGTTTCCATAGTGAGTTCATATTGGATATCTTGTTGTAGCCACCCCTTGGAGGGAGAATAGAAAAAACATAAAAAAATTAAACCAAATTTTTGAACTATTTAACACAACTAGGGATGGAAATTAATGCCTCTCATTTTTCTCGGTCTTATGCTTAATCATGCGAACATGCAAGAAGTAATATATAACTAATACAAGTAATCATAGTTATTTATTATAATATATTAATTAGTAAAATTCATCAAATTTTACAATTTTCTTCCAAAATAACATATGTCGCTTAATTATGTGTAAAACAATAAGTACCTACTAGTTCCATAAATAATTGTTCATCTAATTATTTAAGGCATTATAGTTAATTAGTTAACATGTATATTACATCCATTCCAATAATATTTAATGAAAACATAACAAGTAATAATTCCATCCAATAAAATATTTCATAACATAGTTCGTACTACATTCATGCTTGTTAATGTATATATTCCCTCATAGTTACAAGCCCATGATAAGTGATAGAAAATCATATAATTACATTCATTCATTATTCTACAACCATACATAGTTTTATATCTCTAGTAACATGTTACAATTCATTATACAACATATGTGATTTCATTTGCACAAATTTCAAATATATATTGGTATACATGTATTCAACATATAATGTTACATTTCCTTTGTCTCAATATACACAAGTCTCCATTTATTAGTTATAATCAATTACATCATCAAAATTATTTCAACCCTAAAATGTTACAAGTTTACAATTTGTACCTCAATCTGCTCAAATATAATAGTACAATAGATATCAACATATACAAAATACATCAATCTATCCTTGTGACACATTTATCACCTATCATCAGAGATCCATCCTATTTTCAAACTATAATATGAGATAAATAGTATCATCGAGTGTTTTACCTCCAACCACAAGCCTTATGGTTCCCTACACACATCTCATAATGTGAGAGTGTCTCTTCCCTTCACAAGAAGGTAAGAGAGAAATATCATTTGTAGTACAGTCACCAAAAATTAGTATACTTATAAACAAGGTAGGAATTTAAAACATCCTAAAATCATATAAGTAATAATTATACTTTAGCCAAAGACATGATAATAAAAGGCACCACTTACTCAAATCCAACAACGTTCCCAAGACATGAAATAATCCTAACTAGATAATGAAGAAGGTAGACCTTGGATCTTTTTAACCCTGTCATACCTCCTAAGTACTTTTCATGTGTGATCCATTATACCTAGGTTACCTAACCCTTGTACAAGTCAATCCCTAGTCCAATAAAAAATTTCTCAAAACATGCCCTTTTCCCCATCGACAATTCTCAATAAGTCATCTCTATCTCTATGTTTACTACTTAGGAATATTAGAACTAGAATACAAATAACACCAAATTGCCTTCCTAAATGTCACATACCATGCATTCACATTAATGATACGAGGATCCCAATTCTATTTTTTATCCCCTAAACAATAAAAATTAAACCATGAATAGGATGCAAAAATCGTAACCTAGTTAGGTGTCTCGGACCACATAAGGAAGTCATTATTGCATAAATCCTAAGCCTAGTTTTCTATCACATACAAATGATTATAATTGTTTCCATATAAATTTTTTCATTACATGTTTCAAGTTTATTAATAATTTATATAAGGTGTTGGCCCCCAATCTAACACCCCAAACAAGGCAAGCAATAATGGAGAAGGCAAATAGCAATGATAGACCAATGGATGTGTCATTTTGTAGCCAAGGACTGGTCTATTGATTTATCTTGGCCACTCCTTGTGGGAATGACATGGAGGCACATGAATAAGGATGTGGCTATTATCCTACTACTTTATGGCTCTACCTGAACCAATGTGAGAGAAACCAAGGGTGACTTGAAATAGTGAGGGAGATATTATGCTTCAAACCCTCATACTTGTTATAACCTCAATCTGAGATCAAATGCAACTATTAAATGAAATGATCATTCAAAATAATGGCAACACAAGCATTTCGGACACTTGATACACCGCACACAACCCAATAAAGATAGATAAAATGTGACCACAAGCATCATTTAGAAGGAATCTATTGAAAACTTGGTGTAAAATGATACTTGAGATGTCGATCTTTACAATTCATAAAAAAATAACTTTAATTATATAGGATAGGTGTGTTTTGCATGGAAACACATGTAAAATAAAAACAGTTAATGTAATTTACATGAGGATAGGGTAGTACTTAGTTAAATAAGGTGGGGGTGGTGGATTTGGTGGGGAGAAGTATTAATGCTCACCATTTAGACATACTACTTCCAAGATGTAGAGAAACAAAATCAAGAGAACATAACCTTTGAAGGGAAATTTGCATTCATTGATACCAAATTCAAGCAAATACTACCACACAACCTCTGGATCTTTAAATAGATACTCATTCAAAAATATCCAACAAAATAGTTGTTGTCTCAAATCATAACACCCAAGATACACTCAAGGGTTGTAAACAATCACTTCCTAAGTAATATTGCAGAAAGGATTTTAAAACTAAACAAATATTGTAAAGTAACACTACAACAAAATACTCATTCAATAACCAATGTTATGCAATAACCAGAAAGAACTCCTTTGTATTTCATTGATTCAACAAATATAAGATTACATAAAAGTTATATCCATCAAAATATGTTCTCATTTACATCCCAAAATGCAAGAATGTAATATGGTAGACATTTCTATATGGTTTAATTTAGACAAGGGAGACATTAAAATGATTTCAATGCTTGTTAATGACTATAAAATGTAATCACCTTAGCAAAAATGCAAAACTAGAACTAGAATCGGCCCCTAAAATGAAGAAAATCCTTCATTATTACATAAAATTTCCCAGGGAATATACTAAGATTCCCCCAAGAAACCCTTTCAAGCATAACTAAAATGTGGGACAAAGGCCCCTAATCCACCAAAATTAAAATGAAGGTCATGCCAAATAAAAAGATCCGATCTTAATATTCCAGGGATGGAACAACCTTTGTACCATCATGGAGTTTAAAGAATATTTTGTTTGAAAAACTCTTTTTTCTCTTTCTTCCATGTCACCATCATGTGTGCACTTTGAGGAGATCTTGTTATCTGATTCCATCATTTGAGTTGATTTTCCTTGCTTGGAAGAATGATGAATAAGAAAGAGTAAGGAATGAGGATGAAGAATAAAGAATAAAGGAATTGTTCAAGAAGGGTCAAGATAAATGCACTCACTTTCTACCTTCATTTCCAATTTTTCTCTATATGGATCTAGATGCTCAAAAATACTCAAAAGGAGTTATTCATCCATCTCTGTATGATAGAGAAATATTATCTCTTGTTTGGACAAGACATTGTCCATCTCTACAAAAATAACTCTCCTTTTCTTAACCCTCTTGGCCAATTTATTGTGCAAACTTTCCAAATGGAAAAATATTTGAATGAAAAAATAATAAAAATTTATTAGATCTTATAACTCCCATATACCATGCCTTTTTAAAATATTAATCAATATTTCTACATTTACATCCCCTGGAGTATATGCACCTTCAAGGGGAAACATCTTCTCAATCTTAGATTCTACGTCATAAATGTATTTTTCCGCCTTCTCCCTCACATTATGGAGCTTTCTAATACAATCTCCCAAAGTCTTAATCAATAGTTTGATATACCCTTCATATTCATACTATCTTTTTGTATAGTCCGGTACTATCCCTTCCTTTTTACTTCTGCATCCCCCATGACAATTATAACTTCAAGTTTGGGAAACATGCCATCCCAATATTCCAATTCATCGATATTTGTCAATTAGTTCTTTACATGCCTCCATTTGTTTTGAGACCTAGATATAACACTCAATCAATTCTCTGATGACTTATTTTCCTCTACTTATCATCTCTTCTTCCCACTATTTAGTAGCTTCCCCCTATTTTTCAAATATTCAAGCACTCTTTATTACTTCGGGGGTGATAATCATTGCAATTTCTTGTCCTTCCTTGGGAGTTTGCAACCATTTCTACACATAGGTTGACAAGATGTCAACCTTCTCCTTAAGTTGCTTCTTGGTTTCTTTTTCATTTTTCCATATTCTAGAAAAAACCTCCCATTTCCATAATGACCTCATGTTTTAGACCCTTAGTGGTTGGTTTCCCCAGTGGGACTTGAGTAATTTGGTAATCAGATGGAGTTTATTAATCCCTTGAAATATTAACTTATGGAGTGGTAATATCCAAAAACCTATCTCCTTGTAGCCTCACCATTGTTCTTGATATAAATCTATCCCTTTTTGGTGCTCTTGATGGTCTCAAAGGGCTGATATTTCCAAGGTTTTCCTTTTCCATTTTCACCCTTACCCTTCTTTGTCTTGGAAGTGCTGCTACCAACCATCCCACACTTAGAGTGCTACCTTATGATTGTGTTTGTTTTTTGGAAGAACTAGGTACAATCACAAGCTCTTGTGATTTGGATATTGCAAGGTTGGAGACATGAACATGTAGTTGCGGGGTTTCCACATTTTATGTCATTTACACTTGTGTTTCCTCCTCTCCTGCTCCTTGATCCTTTACTTCCTCTTATTTCTCTGTTGAAGGATGTGATGTGCTTAAAAATATTGTTTTAAGCACTTAAACTTCATTTCTTGCTCCTTGATGGAGAAGATGCTTAGGATAACTCAACCTATTATTTTGATAATACTTGAGCCTCAATTTATATAACCTTCTCTACAACTTGATAATCTATAATCACTATTTATATTGTTTCCAACAATCATTGAAGAGAATATATGATTGGTGAGTGCCCACACTTTGTCAATAGATTCTCTTCAACACTTGGTTGCTCTCGATTATGTTGCCTTTTCTACTTATTCCTCCTGGTGGATTCCTCTTGAGACATTGGAGCTTCTTCCTCCACTACTATTGGTGCAACCTTGAGTAGGTGCAACTTGTACATTTTTAGAGTGAAGGTATGCTCCCACATCTTATCCCAATCCATGTAACAAGTTAGTAAAAACTTGTTCATGAGATGAATCCTGCACCCCCGCTCCACAACTTTAACTAATGCAACTTGTTCTTCATGAGTTGTGATTGAGATAGGAGCTTGTTGACAATGAATGTGAGGTAGTGTCAAATACCTTATGAGTATCTAAAATTTTGTAGGGGAAATTAAATACTTGGGAGGCTCCTTTCATGGTTGTACTTGTGGTTTTTTCAGATGCATGTATTTCTACCTTTTCTCTCTTTGTCCTTATAAAGTGCCTAGTCAATGGCTCAACGTCCTCTGCCTCTCAAGAATGGGCTTCAATGATGGACTCACCCTTGGATACTTTGGATAAACACTCCCCCTCATCATGTACCTTTTCTAGGTGATCCCTATGGAGTATAGGATGATGCAACTTCTTGTGTCTTCTCATAAGGAACGATTAATTTGGGCCTTGATGTGGGATGGGGTAAAACCTAGAGTGGAGTGGATTGAGTGATGGGAGAATATTTCATTTCCTTTTTAGTATTTCCTCAACATTTTGTGTCAACTGAGAAATTGGAGTACCAATCCTACTTGTAGCTACACTCAATTCCTCCACTGTTTCGAGGTTGGTCCTTGATAAAAATATGAGGATATTTACCTTACAACGGATCTAAATTAGCGGCTCCTTTCCTCAAGGGGAAGTACATCTTTAACTGATCCTTAAGCTCTTTACTCCCTTCTCACCATAGTTTTATGGAGGGATATGTCAATTCCTCTATTTAAGAGCCAAGAGAGGGTTCTTATGACATGAATTTGCCTCTCATGTAAATAGATTGGTTCTTGATAATTCTAGTTGAGAGGTGGCATTGGTTAAGTTGTAACATTTTTATCTAAGTAGCACTTGCTCACCAAGTTTTATCATATGTTAAACACTTTAGAACAAGTGCAATATTATAGTCAATTATATGAATGAGGTTCATTTTGGGAAGGTACCTTTATCTCACCTCTTCCTCATCTCTACAATCCATCCCGTAGTCCTCATTATGAGGTGCATGTTCATATGAGTTACCAAGTGCTCCTTGTACTATCCATTTGATATCATAATTTTATCTTGCATGGAATTTTTGTATGATGACTCCATTCATATCTGCTTCAAGGAGTCTAGCATTGATCATTATGGGGAAGGTATATCTCATAATTGTAATTGGGAATTTAACATTTGTTTTGTGATTTCTATTTTTAGCTCATGGACATACACAAGTCATGTGTTGATAACTGAAAGCAAAGTGCCCATGTATCATCTAGGTATCTTGGTAACATGTATGGAGTACCTTGGAATCCACTCACCCTGATGTATGTGAAGAATATAAATTAGATGAAGTAACATCCATATTCAGTTATTATTTCCCTAGCTTTAGATGACATTCAGTATTTCTCCCATTCATGTTTGAACAAGCAGAGGATAGGTGCAAAGAAGACATCATGAACCCTTCTAAAATTGTATTTCTGATTTTCCTAGTTAAGTTGTGGGTATACATCATATACCCTACACTGAGAGAATTCCTTGGCTCTCACCAACCTAGCGAAAGATGTATGACATCCAATATTGTAGACCAAGTAGGAAGTCATGTAGAATTCACATTTCTTCTTAGACCCTTCCTAAATTTGTACTTCCATTTTAATGAGCTATTGATGGATGGATTCACTGATCAATTCTCCCCAGTGAATATGTGCTTTGTAATTGAAAATGATATAGATGAATCTAAACATCCAATCATGGTAGTAATATGTTGATTCATTTCCCACAATCTTGTTTAGCAGGGTAATGAGGTCTCCAATTTCCTCAATGAAATCATCCATGTTTAATCTTTTGGGAATTCAGGTGGTAGATATCCTTGGCTTCACAAGCCATTGATTGTTCAACACTTTGGAGTACTTGGCCTAGTTGGCATTCCAAAACTTTTATGTGCTTTAAAATGTTATTTCCACTACCTCCTCTACATCTAGAAGTCCAAACATCTCATCTAAAGTGTATGGAGTGATGGACATGACTACAACACCATTTCCATCCCTAACCTCCCTTCATTCTCGGGTTGTAATTCTTTACGCATGCCCATACTAGTATAATTGAAAATGATACAAATGAATCTAAACATCCAATCATGGTAGTAATATGTTGATTCATTTCCCACAATCTTGTTTAGAAGGGTAATGAGGTCCCCAATTTCCTCAATGAAATCATCTATGTTCAATCTTTTGGGAATCCTGATGGTAGAAATCCTTGGCTTCACAAGCCATTGATTGTTCAACACTTTGGATTACTTGGCTTGGTTGGCAGTCCAAAACTTTTATGTGCTTTAAAATGTTATTTCCACTACCTTCTCTACATCTGAAAGTCCAAACATCTCATCTAAAGTGTATGGAGTGATGGGCATGACTACAACACCACTTCCATCCCTAACCTCCCTTCATTATGGGTTGTAATTCTTTGCGCATGCCCATACTAGTATTGGGTACTTAGATGAAGGGGGAAATGTAATCGCTAGGAAATTATGTTTTCATCAATTTTATTCATAATATCATTCTTGTCACCGCAACCAACCTCTGGAGGAACTCATTCAAATCCACATTTCCCAAATTTGTGTCATTTATATTGTCTAGATCGGAGACAAGGTGGGATGAATTCTGGGCTCTGGTCAATTGGATCTTCATTATATTAATGCATGAAGGGAGAGAATCATTTTTTGAGAAGTAAACTGCTAAAGACCAAAGACACTCAAGAATTACCCTCACTACCTGACACAATCTCTTAACTCTTGATGCAATCAGGATATTTCACTTTCAAAGACTTACCCATATGCAAAACCAACTACAATTTCTTATTTATGAACCAACCAAACCATTTAAACATCATTCTTCACCTTAAATGCACTTCTACATAACTTAATCGTAGGAACTAGGAAATTCTTCTCTCATTCTAAGGCTCCAAAATGCTTAACTTCAAATTCAAATGCAATGTGCTAGAATTAGCAAATTTTTGATCAATAGTTACTCACAGAGACTTTCATTAATGGAAAAAATCTTCCTAGATTTTTCATATGTACATTCATTAATCTTATGTTTCAAGTTTGAATATGGACCTTACACGCGAATTTTTTTTCCACATGTCCTTGTTTGAGGGCCGACAGGGGTAGAGGAGAAGTTAGTAGTCTTGCAAAAACTATGAAGCTACCAACTATGAGGCTGCAAAGTTCCTCCTACCACATGCTGGCTCCATAGTGTGCCATATGTCTACTTTTTTGGGCTTTTGATGATGGACATGTAGCTCACAACACCGTAGGAACTACAAGGCTACCAACTGCAAAGTTGTAAAGATGTCCCACCTCAAGGGGACATTATATGTTGCCACATGTATTCTATCAGACCGTGGAGATGGAAGTGTAACTTCCAACATTGAATAAAATGCAAAGATTCTAATTGCTAAAATGTGATGATGATTCCTTGGTCAACCATCATAATAATGTGTCACTTGCCCTTTGTCATTGTGCTTTAGATATGGGGATACAACTTGCAGTTTTGCAACAAATGTAAAGCTACCAACCGCAAAACTATAAAATTACTATGTGCCTTGCCTCATTATGATTCTTTGAATATTATCTTCTTTAGGTCTCGGGACGACATTGCAAGTTATACTATTATCACCGAATCACAACACCCTTATGTTTATACAAGTGCATATACTTGAACTCACTTCTGTGATTGGATAACATGGGTACTATCTCCAAGTTGTGGGGCTTGCTTACTTGAGATAGACCTCCGAGAAAGTGGTTCTTGCTCCTAAACTACTCCGCCACAATCTACTCTAATGCAAGATAAGCTAACTGTTCTAGTCTAAATTTCCAAGGGACCAGGAGAGAGAATGCATAAAATGAAAGCCTACACTAAAGCGGTGATACACCGAAAAGGAGGGTGTGAGAGTAGTCTCCAAATGTGTGAAATACGAGAGGCAAAGTGCACAAGAAGAGGTGATGACAGATCACCATAATCTAGCAAAATGCATTCACAATAATATTTCAAGCATACACAATGATAATGAGTCCTGCAAGAACATAATAAATAGACACAATATTCTTATAGAAAGATCAAAGGGGCAAGAGGAATGCAAGAAAACATAGCAGGGGAGATACATCCACAAACTGGTATTTTATTGCTTCATGATATGCACAGTTCAATCTATTACAAGATAAGGGCCTGGATCACCATGCAAGGAGTCCACTACAAGGGCTTGCAACACACTGGCTTCACAAAGCAATTTTGGTAGAGCTTTGCTACCCAAAAACTCTCTCTTTTACAATGAGCCCAACACTCCAATTTATAGAAAAAATGAGGAGAAGAGAAGGGAAAATGGAAATCCCGAAATATGTCCTTCAATCACATGTAAGAGACATTAAATTGAGTGAAATGATTGTATATTACTTGCAAAAGGCCCCCCATACTATCCCATGTGCTGCAAAGCAGAAAGAATGATGACCATGCCTCTTAATTCCACTCCCAACTACCAAATAAAACACTGTTCTGAACCCAGCCACGTTTTCTTAAAAATATCAATCAATTTCTAATCAAATCTAGAATTTCTTGATTGCTGTGCATCGGGCTCGGAACCACAATTCCAACGGTACCAATTTTGTGCGATTTCATTGAGAAATGCAAAATTTATGGCCTTCTAAGTGTGGGCAGCTATTTTGGGCACAGCGGTGTTTTCTATCATTTGACGAATGAGCATTCACTGACTAGAGCCGAATATGTTTCCTTTCATCAAACATATCTACCCTTATTAAAAATAAGAAATCTA
Organism: Taxus wallichiana var. yunnanensis; assembly: GCA_018340775.1. Lineage (NCBI taxonomy): Eukaryota > Viridiplantae > Streptophyta > Pinopsida > Cupressales > Taxaceae > Taxus > Taxus wallichiana. The sequence goes on along the minus strand of CM031238.1, from coordinate 372,409,113 downwards.
GTTTTTGTGACGTAGAGGACGTCGTGCTCGTTCCAGAAAGTCCAATTTTGTGAAAATCGGAGCTCGAGTCAAAAGTTATGGCCGTTTGAAGTTTCACGGGCCAAACGTTGACTTTTCTTCTCTGCCTTCGGCCGCTTCGGCTTTTCGCGTCCCACGCGTCCCTTTGTCCCAAATGTCCCAGTGCTGCGCAGGACAAATTCTTCCGAACCGCCCGAAATGGGCTTCCATGTCCCTTTTCTGCCGGTGACACGTGGCGTGATCTGATTGGCTTTCGGCTCCTTCGGCTATCCGCGTCCCGCGCGTCCCTTTGTCCCATTTGTCCCAGTGCTGAAGTTCCCTATTTCAGCCGAACTGGCCGGTTCACGTACTCTCGTCCCAACTGTCCCGGACTGTTTGGGACAAATTTTCCCGATTCGCCTTGGCGGCGGTTCACGCCCGATGTCCCAACCGTCCGAGACTTAAAGTTCTCATTTCGGCCGATCCGGCCGGTTCGCATACTTTGCGTACCTTCGGCCCAACTGTTCCGGGCTGCCTTAATTCTTTTCAGCCGACTTGCATCCTCCGCGTACTAACTGCCCAGATGTCCTGCCTGTTTCAACAGTTAGTCAATTTTTTCCATTTTTCGGCCAGTTCGGATTTCCGCGTCCCTCGCGTCCCTTTGTCCCACTTGTCCCAAATGCTGCGTAGACCGCCTGGCGGCCTTTCGGCCGGTTCGCGCCCAGATGTCCCTCATGTCCCGACTGTCCGGGGACTAAGACTTAGCCATTTTTCACAATTTTTTCTGGCCCGAGCCTGTTTTTTGCAAAAAAATTTTTACTTTTCCTTAGAACTTTCTCTCTTCTACTTGGACAGGGGAGTTAGAAAAATATGAGGGGACCCTAGAAACATGACTTTTCACCCTGAATCAATATAATTGCTTGGGACTAAAGAATTTGATGCATGTTATCAAAATTTACCTTGGGGGTGAATTTTGGATAACATATACATCCACAAAAATTTTGAGTTTATAGAAAAGACATCAAATAGGGAATATTCCAAGAATATTACCTAGTTGGGACTTAAAGTGTCACTCCAACTTATAACATTGTAAATAATGCAAAGTTACACAAAAGGCCCGCATACCCCGAGATGCTCTGAATATTCCTTTTTTCATGCCACATGGGTAACTTTGTAGGTTGCGTGTGTTGTAGAAATGTAAACTTGCATAATTATAGAGAACTTAATTGAAAAAGATAGAGGCCTTATTCTAACAAATTGATAACACCATTAAGGCCGTGGTGACATCGCCCATGCCCTCAAATATGTAAATAACCCAATCATTCAAGAAACATAGAAAACATTAAGTAATTAGTAAAACATGAATTGACTAGGAACATGACATGTTTGAATAAATTTGAAGCTTGGGGGGATCTTGAACATCCCGCAAAATGGTTAAAGAATAAAAATTATGGGTTAGACACATTCATTAACTCGGAGGGGATACAAGACATGCCATGATTTATAGATGTATCAAATCGACACCAACATAAGGTTTATATATGATGTATGAAAGCATAACATCTCATAATCCTCATCATTGTGTTAATTTTTCCTTTTCCCATTTAATAATAATCACATCATTCCAAACTAGGAAAAAAACTCAAGCAATAACAACTCGTTAAGGAGAACGTGAAAATGCGAAGCATTGGGATCATGTAGGATGGCGTGAACATCGATCAGTGGTGCAAACCGACAGCAGTGCCGAGATATCATGAAGAGAGATAATCAACCATAGGTACATGCAAATATTCAAATAAAGGGTAGAACCTCGTTACATACTCAACATCTTAACCATCTCATATATCTCGAAGCAATGTACATATAAAGGGTGATATGTAACCCCAATGCTATAATCATGACCTCTCAAGTGGAGAAGGGGAGTTACATTCCCATAATGGAAAGTAACTCCCAATGACACATATGATGCACTAGACGCATAAGGGAATATCATAATGACCCCTAAAATGACACCTATACCTATGACCTCACCTAAGTGAGATGACATGCCTAGTGATGTGGAAAATGACTCACACCAAACCCCCTGTCATGAATTATGATGAAGCAAAAATTTAGAGGAGAAAGATGAGTCCCAAAACTGAATCCTAATGAGGTACCCATGCATAACAAATAATCTCAAACAATGGAGGAAAACCCAATGGGAAAAACATCCACCACAAGAGAAAAAAACTCTCTAATCTAAGAAAGATGCCAAAATGGGTCCCGATCACCGAAAATATTGATAAGGTACCCATGTATAAAAGGGAAATCTCTCGAAATAAGAAGAAGAGAGAAGAAGAGGGAGACGAGAGGAAAGCAAAAGATGCCATTGATGGATATGAACTCTACAACTCAAAAAGTCTCCCATAAGAGTGTCGATGACATGGTCCTCTGCATCGGATTAAAGAAGAGCTACCTACACTAAATTGTGTGCTTACCCTTAAGAAGGAAAGAAATGGAGTGGTGGCATTATGCCCACTCCATAAAGGAAACCGAAGGCAACAACACGAATAACTTTGAGTCTAGTCAATGGAAGTATGACATAGGTATAGTAAGAAGGTGCCAAGGAACCGAAGGTAATGACACATGTGTAGAACTGTCAAAGTGTAGAAAAGGAACACCACGAGAAAGGATTTCCAGTGATGTGAAGGAAATGCAATAACCCCCACAATAGAAAGAGGATCCATAGGCAAGGGTGGATCAATGAAGATCTCCTAAAATTGGAAGTGATCAGAGTCCCAAAAGTGGCACTCCCAACAAAGGAGATGATGGAATCCTCAAAAACACCTATAGAGGGATGAGGAACATGTACTGCATCACAAGTAGATACTATGAAAATATGACCAAGGTCGGGAAGATACTCATCCAATGAGGGGGCTCGATAAATAGAAGAGAGATGTAAGATAAGTATGAGTCATCCATGCATGAAGGAAGAGGATTGGAAAGGGCCTCACACACTAGAAGTGGAAAGGAGGTTGGTGCAATGAATGTATGGGGATGAGATGGAGACTACTCAATGTCTGATGGGATGTGGGATGTGTAAAAACTCTCTGAAATAGGGAGAGAAGGAGGAAAGGATTCATGGGTGGTACTCTCAGCATTAAAATTGGGAGCACACTCCTCATCATCAAAAGAATAAATGACCGAGTTTGTGTCAAAGAAAACCACCATCACACGAAGAAGAAGAGGAGATAGCTAGATCAACAGTAGAAAAAATGTTGACAATATGTGAAGGGTCTCCAAACAAAGATTGAAAGATGCTCCAGATGCGGTGGGGAGGATTTGAGTCTACCACGTGAATGCAGAGAGGTATGGTGACGAGACAACATCAAGTGACCAACAACATGGTCACAAGTGTTGAGAAAGTCCTCAAAATGATTGGAATCAATGGGTGCAGAACTGGCCCAAACAAGAAGTGTGTAAGACCCTCATAGGAAAAGTAGTGTTCCATAGAAGCATGCCATGATGTATAGTTCTATCTCCCAAGAATAAGTGGTAGAGGTCAGAAAAGCAATCCTGCGCAATTCTCAAGTTTGGAAATAACATCCTCCATGATGTGAAAGTGGAAGCAAGAAGTGCAAGGTGCACAAGAATAAAAGGTTGAAAGATTACAAGACATCGACTCGGTCGATAATGCGTCATCTGCAAGCAAAAAACAAAACTCCGATAAGAACATTGATAACCCTCCATATCTCTCGACACTTTATAAGTAGTGCATGATCATAATAGGTTACATTCATACAACGTCAAATAGTTGACCACTCACCTCGTAGAAGGCAACGAGTTGCGTGAGTGTGGAGGCCACAATGAAGTCCTAGTCAAAAGTAGAGGAACACACACAATCAAGCAAAAATGAGAAAGTAAAAACAAGGGTACACTTTGTTTAGTGCAAAAGAAAAGGTGTCGCACAACATAAAAATGAAGGATCTCTAACTGAGGTGGTGGATGTTGTCACTAGCTGCGAGATGAAGAGGAGCACTACAATGCATGAGCAAGAAAAAGTGGCCCAAAATCCCAATAACCCTATACGGAGGCCCGGAAAAAATTATTTTCCCATTTTACAATGATTAAAAGGTGGAAAATGTGGAAAAATCTAAAATTGGGGAGGTAGGGCATGTCCAAATTAAAAGGGGTGAAGGAGGGCTACTAGCTTAGTGAGTGGTTTGATCGAGATGGGAATACCATTGACCAAGTGGGCCAATCCACCATGCCAAGATGGAAGGTAGACACACCGAGTTAAGCTAATGCGAGCGAGTCATAACGGAACTCGGAGGTGAAGGCCACATGGAGGCCATGTGTCGGGCGGACAAGGCATGGTCGGTAGTGTCGAAGGTGATAAAATAATGGTTGGCGAGCTAGGGTAGTCGGCCCATATAGGCCGAGTCGATCTGTACACATGTCGAGGTGACTCGACACAAAATTAGATGCGAGGGAACTCATAGGCCAAGACCGAACACAACACAAACAAGCAATAAAGCCGAAGCACGAACATGGATGGTTAGGCTAGAAGGTCGAAGTCAAACACAAACCACGGGAAGCCAAGGTGATTTAATGCATGCAAGATGGATCCACCAATGTAGATGCATAGAAGAATGAACGCGATGCAAGGCAAATCCACCAATACGGGGGAGGAAGAAGCCTAGAAGTAGATCCGAACAAGGTTTCTAGAAGTGAGTCTAGAAGCCATAAGTTGTTGAATCACATGAAGCCGATCAACAGTACCATAACCTAATGTAGGAACCGAGTGGTCAAAGACAACGCAACAAAATTTGGTGCACTATAAAAACCATAGGTAGAAGACCCACAACCCAACGTAGAACACGAGGCGACGACCGAGAACCTAATACATGAGATGAGTGGAGAGGTGAATAGGCGAGCTAGGGGAGCCATCTCGGTTCCCATCTCGGCGAGATGGGGGCGAGTTAGGCCTAAAATAGCTCCAAAACCCTAAAAGAGCCTCAAAACTAATAAGAAAAACACCTTAAAAACTCGAACTGCAACCTCGAACAACAATAAACCCCTAGAACACACATGTAAGGACAAAACCCCAGAAAACATGAACACGTACCGGGAACATAGACAAACACCCAAAAAATGAACCATAAACAAGATTGAAACCCTGAATCAATGCAATGAAGGAACGAATGGAATAGCCATTACGAAAAACACTCACAAAACTTGTATATCATGAACAAAAATCCGAGAGAAGTGAAAATGCAAGAGTTACATGGATCCACACAATGTGCACTCTGATACCATGAGGGAGAATGTGAAAATGTGAAGCATATGGATCATACGAGATGGCGTAAACATCAAATGTGGTGTAAACTCGACAACGTAAAAAGATATCATGAAGAGCGAGCATCAACCATAGATGGATGCAAAGATTGAAAAAAGGGCGTAACATCGTTACAAACTCAACATCTCAACCATCTCATAGATCTGAAGCGCAGTGTACATATAGAGGGTGATGTGTAACTCCCAATGTTATAATCATGACCTCTCAAGTGGAGAGGGGGAGTTAAATTCTCGGAATGGAAAGTAGCTCCCAATGACACATATGACGCAATGACACATAAGGGAATATTAGAATGACCCCTAAAATGACACCTTGACCGATGACCTCACTTAAGTGAGATGACCTGCCTAGTGATGTGGAAAATGACTCACACCAAAAATAGTGTAACTATCCCATACCAATTATGATAATCCCAAACCCATTTTACCATAATCATCTCCAATTTAAAATATATTCATTGATATGTCCAAAAATCTCAACATATATAAAATCCAAAACATCATATTATTGATAAAATATAATCACTAGTTTTTCTCCCCACGAGATCTAGAAAATCATTCATATACATGGTCATATCAAGAATTATATTTTCTAATTTCTACCAAAATCATAATCAAGATAAATGGATTACTTTTCCATAGTTAATGATTCCACTGAATCATAAATCAAAATATATTGATCATCCTTTAGAGTCAATTTCGATCATGGGACTTGTGGGTTATAAAATCCACTTATTTATAACTAAGTCATATAGATTTGCATTTCATAATTATCCAATTTTCATCAAGATATATAAAGAATTTATAATGAACAATTTATAAACATTTCAGTAACACATTTTTAGATCTCAATCAATAGTTTGAGTTTTAATATCATCTCTGTAAGGTATGATTGTCTTCATACATTGTTCACAAGAATTAGTCATTTAATATTTTAATCCAAATAATCTCATATTCTCGTATTGTTTAACTCATTGTACTTTCCTCATAATTGTCTTTTTTTTTTTTACACCCTTTTCCATTAGGTTATTCAAATATTTTTTATATATTAGGTTAGGTAAGAAGCATGGATTAAGGCACCCGAAAACTTACAAAAGAATGCATCGTGAACATAACCAAGAAGGAACAAAAATAAACAAGATAAAGAGGGATAAAAAAACTTAGTCCAAACCAAAGTCCAACAAATTATTAAAAACAAAACCCCAAAAAGAAAAGGCCGAGCGAACAAAAACAAGGAGGTATAACCACCCCAAGCGAAACAATCTACAAAAATTTAGGAAAAAACTCCCGAGCCAAGAGATTAATTAATATTCAAAAAGTTATATACCTTCGGTTGGCTCTCTTCTTGTACTTTCATCTAATCGTACTACTCATTCGAATAGGAATTTCATCTTCAACTTTCTCTTCATCATTCAAACTACTTTGGTGGAGATTAAACATGTGAGCTCTATAACCCTACTCCGGTTTGGCCACACCGCCGCAACTCCAAAACCTTGTTTTTGATCTCATCCATATACACTTGTGATAAATTTTTGGGAGATGTAAATTTTCTTAGAGGAATCTATACAATTCATGACATTGTTTCTCATATCCATTCCAACTTCACCTAAAGCTTCCATGTCCCTTTTGACCTGCCTAACCCCGATATTAATTTTTTCAAAAGCCACATTCTAATCTAGCGACATTATCTCCTTCCCTTTAGATGAATCCCATTTCATGTCAAGTAGGGAAACAACAACCTCAAGACTAATATTTCTCTTCCCTAGGAAGTCATACCCTTCTTTATCCTTAGTTTGTTCAAACAATCAACAAGAGAACAATTGTCATTGGAATCCCACGAATTCAAATCTAATTCCTTAGCCATCACTAATTTACCATTCTTAAAAATCAAGAGAATTAGGCCATGGTGAAGCGGGGGTTTAGTCTTCCCCTATTGAAAATAATTCACCAACATTAGAGAAACATAAACAAGAAAAAGGGAAGACTCATAGAAATATTATGTCTAAACATACTAAGCATAGTAAGATGGTGAATATAAATATTTCCATATTTCCCTTCAAGAGTAATGTACCTCATAAGGTGAATGAAAAGCATATTCCAAATATCGGTATATAGAATCTAGCAATACCATACACAAGCATATAAACATTTTCTTTACCTCAGAAGAAAGTATGAATTTCATGCCTTCGTTTGGTCTAGTCTTTGAATATCTTTAAGCCCTCCATCTCCATACCGTCGCACAGGAAATAGAAGCCTCTAAAACCTAAATTTCCATACCGTGGATCAACATGCTTCCATTGTTCCATGCGCTACCAAACTCCATTGCAAGCAAGATAAGGATCGGATCCCTGATCCTAGAGATGAAATTCCTAAACTCCTCAATTTTCGAAATGCACCATAAGGAGGGATTATCCTTCAAAGCACCATAGCTCGAGGGCTCGGTCTCAAGAGACCACCTCCCATAATTTTATTCAATTGGGATTGAAAATTGAAGAAACAATGGCAAAAAAAAACCTTAAGAACAAAAGAAATAGAAATCCGACCATATATCATGCACATGTCAAGGGTCCTGCTAACCATAAAAATAATAATGACATTCAAACAAGGGAAAGAAACCACTCGCACATTATTTCTTGTCATTATTAATGACATTAGTAATGACATAGGGGATATCATCTCCCTCTCCAACACTTTAAAATTATTACCTTTAGCTCCCAAATTGGCGAGATGATCCACACATTTATTACCCTTTCTAGGGGTATGAATAAGATCATAGCTATCAAAATATTTAAGCATTTCTTTAGTATCTTTAAGAATATTTCTTAAGGTCCAATTATGAATTCTATACTTTCTCAAAGAGTTAATAACAAGCAGAGAATCACCTTCAATATGTATTTTCTTAAAACCCTTCTGCCTGGCTAGATCAATACCCCAAAAAACCACCATATTCTCAAAAAAATTATTAATATGAACCCTAAGAGAGCCCACATAAGAAAAAAAAATTCCATAATGATCCCTCCCCTAGCAATACTAGGATTTCCCTTTGAAGCTCCATCAAAATTCAACTTGACCCAATTTAAAATTGGAGCATTCCACTTTATATCAGCTTGAGGGAGTTGAAGGATGGGGTAGCTAAAAGTGAACTTCTTAAGAACCTCAATCTCGAATTGGGACATGGAGCTTTAATTTTTCCTTTGAAAATTATAATATTATCCTTAAGGGAGGAAACAAGGTGGCAACCACTCTCTTGACAGAAGAAAATTGATCCCTAAAAATCCTACCATTCCTTTCCTTCCAAAGACTCCACATAATATGGGGAAGAGCCATAATCGAAACTTCCACAAGCACACAATATTTAAAAGGACAAACCCATTGGATATAGAGATCATCTAGAGAATGAGGCAGAATCTAATTAAGGTTAAAAATCCTAAACACATACAAAAATACTGCCAAGGAGAATGGGAAATAGAGAAACAAATGATTGGAAAACTCCTCATGATGGCCGCATAGGATATATCTACTTGGAATAATCATACCACGTTTTCTCAAATCCTCAAGAGTAAGAATATTGTTTTGAACAACAAGCCAAAAACATGTTGACCTTGGGGAGTAAATCCTTAACCCAAAATTTCCTCTAGAAATCCTTATGTTCCAAGGTTCTAAAATTTAATAGATAGGTTGATTTAATAGTAAAATCACCTAACTCCTCTTCTCTCCAAACCACAGAGTCTTCTTGAAGTTGGTACCTGGGAATATGAAAGTTCTAAAGCTTGAGATTGATATCAATAAAAGGTTGAATACTACCCCCAAAGTTTGGAGGGGGATTAATAGTAATCCATTTAAGACCTTCTCTATCCCTAGACCAAAAGTCATGAAAAAATCTTTGACCATTCTATTCAAAGTGATGAAACAAGGATTTCCATGGCTCAACAGAAACCAAAGGTTTATCCTCGAGCCAGGTATCCTCCCAAAACCTGATTTTTTTCCTTTCCCAATATTCCATTTGATGCCATTGCACAAAATAGACCTTACAAAAAAAGCATTTCAAAAATCGAGCCGAAAGGAAGATCATCATTCAAAAAGAAAGTATCCAGTCTGTCAATATTTTGCAAATATTTCTTCTTCAAGATATCAACCCAAATACCCTCATCCTTAGATAACATCCACCCCACTTTAGCCAAAAGAGCCTCATTCATCAATTTAATATCTTTTAATCCCAACCCACTACAGTATTTTGGTTTAGTAACCTTATCCAAGCCACCAAAGGATATCTGAAATGTTCCTCAATACCAGTCCATAGAAAATGTTTCTAAATATTTTCTAGAGAGGAGACAATTTTAACTGGGAGTTTAAAAAGGTACATGACGTAAATAGGAATACCTTGAAGGGAACTTTGAAGGAGAAGGAATTTACTTTCCTGGGTCAGGAGAGAACCTTTACAAGAGGAAATTTTCCTAGCTACCCTATCAATGAGAGGGTTCCAGATTGAAATACCCATTTTTCTAGTGAATAAGAGGCATCCTCGGTAGGTATCGAAAGATATTTAATATTACATCCCAAGATACAAGCTGAACTCTTATGATGCTACTATTGAATGCTGATAAAGAAAACAACACTCTTAAGGAAATTGACCATTTTTCCCGAACTATTTCATAGTCATACAACACCCTTTTATAGTTTGTTGCTTCCTGGATAGAATCCTTTCCAAGAAAGAAATTTTCATCCACAAATTGATTAAGACACACTTTGGAGGTAAGACATTAACAAATTTTATACCCTTTATATGGTTTTGAATAAGATCTTGATTGCATAACTGCTTGAGGGTTTTAGACGAATAATACAAAGGAAAGGAGAAAAAGGGTCTCTTATGTCTCGAGGCCTCTTCTATCCTAAAAGAAACCTCCAGTCATTCAAATCATGAATATTAATCTCATTCATATAATATTATGCATATTGCATAATCAATTCACATTTCTATAAAAAAATATATTCCATTTTCCAAACATATTACAAGTGTAAATCATGTCACTTATATCATCACAAAACATTATATAGTTTCACATTGTTGTCATTGAGTTATGGAGGCACATATAACTCTCCATATGATTGAAACATTTCATTGTCTCCTTTTGATTTTACTCATTAAAAGTATAAAGATATTTTCTCACTTTCCTAACTTGAGCTATTTTTATAATAGTATATTTGTGTATAAAAATTTATGAATCCCACAAAGTTATTATCCTTTCATTAAAACATATAGTTATCCTTATTTTAATAAGCAATAGTTAGAGATTTTCCACCTCTCCTTGAAATTATGCTAAACTTTGGAAATTTCGACAAGTTCAAATCTTGTTTCTAGGTTTATCCATCATAATAATCCTCTAAGAGATAATACAAGCATTATATTTGTACATGTTCTTGTCAACGTTTTTATATAAGTATAAAATTACACTTTCGATTCCTACATCAATAGGTTTACATTACCCTTGTTTAAATCTCATGATCATCATTATGATTTTATAATCATCTTTCCCTTGTTTATAGTTTATCATACTTTCAATATTATTGTGCATGTGCTCCAGCTTCTAGGCTAACAATACTTTGGGTAGTTTCCTAAATTTCATAAAAACATATACGATCATTATCTTATCTCCAAATAACAACATAATAGTAAAATCATAATAGTTCATAATTCTTAAAGTTATGTTAATCATGTCATAATTAAATCATAATATGTCATAAGGGTTTTTCATCAATTACTTATCACTCTAGGTGCAAAGATCATAGTCATTGTTTTGTTTTGTCCAATGGCTCTATTATTGGTTTTTTACTTATCGTCAAGTATAATATAATTCTCATGGTTAATAATTTATAATATAAAACCCTTTAACTATAGACACAAAATCACACACTTGGATACATTTCTAAGTCCTAAAAGCATGCTAGTATTTACATGATTCCTAAGAATGAAAACTAGTGGTTGAAAACTATATTTGGCCTTTTTTCTTTGTCTCTTATTTTCTCTTTAGTGTTACATTACACACTCTATAGCCACAGTGGAACTCGACTAATTTATATTTATGGCCTCGGACATTGGCACCCAATTAGGACACCAAAGACCTATGTGCTTTTTTTGTCAAGTTGGGATTTTCTACTTAGTAAGTTTGATATCAATTTTATTAGTCAAACATTAATCAAAGGACAAGCACTCGCATATCAACTTGTTGCAACACCTCTACCAAGACCAAAACCTCTTAATTTCAAAATTTTGGATGAATAACTCTTGTATGTTGATACAACACCTTCTTGGACTCTATTTTTGATGGATTTGTAATGTGCATGGCTCTGAGCTGGTATTATACTTATCGCACTAGATGAAAATGTATTCTACTTAACCTTCCCCTACATAAACAATATTGTAGAATATGAAGCCCTCATAACTAGATTGAAATTGGCTATATCCTAGAATATAAAAGAGTTGGTGGTGTTTGGACATTCACTTTTGATCCTAAAAATTCACGAATGAATACCAAGTCAAAGATGAAAATATTATTCCTTAAAAACCCATGGTGTCTGACAACTTAAATGTTACTTTCAGTTGATCACTTTTGAACAAGTTCCTCGCCTCCAAAATAAATTAGAAAATGTAATGGTGACTATCAAATCTCTTCTTGTTTTCAACTCCCATAAAACATATACTTGAGTTTCTTGTTGAACATATTTTGGTTTCGGCCTACGATTTTCCTAAGTCAACCATGGTCTGTGAAATAGTTGGTCCTGACAACCCTTGGTATCATGAAATTTATACTTTCATCCATGACCAAACTTACCCCGATAATATGAACTCATAGAGAAAGCAAGCCTTGGTATAATGTGCTTCATGTTATACCCTACTTGCAAACACCATTTATCAAAGAGGATATGATGGGACTCTATTAAGATGTCTCAACCAAGATGAAGTACTCCAAACCCTAGAAGAGGTACATGAATTTAGTTACTATTGACCTACTATGGAGTCTGATGCATGCAAGTTTGTCATGGTATGCCAAATGCATGAGAATATCATTCACACACCTTCAAAAGCTCTATAACCAATCAATACACCTTGGCCTTTCTCCCAATGGGGGCTCAACCTTATAGGAAAGATCAATCCCACCTCATCTGATGGTCATAAATTCATTATCACTGCCACAAAATATTTTACCAAATGGGTAGAGGCAATGCCTCTCGCATATGTCACTGGTACTAATATATAAAAATTCGTATTCAACCACCTTGTTTGTTGCTTTAGCATTCCTTCCTCTAATATTACTAATAAGGGTAATTAGTTTTAAAAAAAACTCGTTAAAGCATTAGCCAAACGTTTCCACATCCACCTTCGTTGGTCCACACCTTATTATCCACAATGTAATGGCCAAGATGAAGCATCCAACAAGACATTAAAATCCATCATGGAAAAAAATTCTTGATAAACGTGGCTGAAATTTTCATACACAAGTCAATCCTTCCCTCTGGGCCTATCACACATCCTTTTGTATTCCAATAGGAGCCACTCCATTCTCACTTGTATATGAATATGAAGTTGTATTACCTATAGAGGTCAAGCTCCCATCACTCTGTGTATCCCTCCAACATTTGATCAAATAAGATGACTATATACAGGCTCATATTGTTAAGCTTGATCTCCTAGATGAAAAGTGGCTCAATAATTTAGATCATATCAAAGTGTATCAGAATCGACTTCATTGCAAGTACAATAAGAAGATCAAACGAAGACAATTTGAGATCGATGACCTTGTATTAAAATAAAATAAAAATTTGGATAAGGAGTATACATACATACATCTTGTGTTGGGTGCATTTTGGCACATCCACTTATATAGTTCCTTTATCCTATCCATTTTACCATTTCATCCCAAAATGGTTTATGTCGCTTATGCCTTGTACTTAGGACATGCACCATCTTTCATACTATCAATTTTCAACCACATCCATCCCTTGATCTTCAACACCCTTCACGTGTTTGTGTGCTCTGGGTGGGTCATGGATCATCTCATTAATTGTCACCGCTTATTACCATTAGATCAAAAATAAAAATACTAAAATATTCAAAAATATTCAAAATACTCAAAAATCTAAAAACATTCAAAATACTCAAAAATCCAAAAACATTCAAAAATCCCAAAAACATCAACACAACTCAACAAAATAATTTTTTAACTCCCATCCTAGTGATCGTTTTGAATATCCTACAACTATCAAAACAAATTATCTTACCCCTCGCATGTATCCTTACTTGGGAGTAAGTTATCGCGCATCACTTAACACGAGTTCTAAAACAATAAAAAATAACAACCAAACATCTTGATCAAAAGGATAACTTACTAATAAAGGTGGAAATATATATTTTAAAGGTAAATAATCATATGACGGTTAAGATTACTCATTATGAAGGTAACACGACTAAGTCACAAAAATACGACGAAGCGGAACCAATCTGCAATCATGAAAACTTGGAGGATTATAAAAATTTTCACACCGTTATAACAATGTCGCAATAACGACATGAGGGACAAGAAGTCGGCTTAACTCCTCTTCCACAAGTTATACGAATTACGATTATTTTAAAAGAGTTGACGATTAATTATCGTGACGACGATTACATAACACTCCACTTGCGACATAAATTATCGCGAGGAAGGATGACGATGGGAGATAAGTTTCTTGTAGAAAGTCGAGACATGCATTTTACGATCATGGTACCCATTTGTCTCCAAAGTGGTCCCATGCCCTCGAGTAAGGATATGCGGATTAATGACAATTTTTATTTATTTAATTATCCTACTAAGGGAATTCGACAATTATAAGCTAGGTTAAATATATAAATTTAAGCTCTTTAAATTTAGTTAAACCATTAAGGTTAAATTTACTTGAAAATAACCAAAGTCAATTAATAAAACCTTATGAAAACATATTAATAAATAAAAAGGTACCCAAATCACTTAAGTTGTGCACACTCAAGCATAACCCTTAGATTAGATTAATCTCCACCACAAGATCAAAAGAACCCTAAAATCTAAAGATGAGGATATATTTTCAAAACCTAAGTTTCATTTTATTTTCATTTCTTCTCCTTCTCCAAGTTCATTCAGATCTCTCTAAAATTTCTTCTCTTTATTGTTTTTGCAAGGTTGGATTCAAGCTCAAATATCTATGGATTTAAATTATTTCTCCATTCTTCCATGGTAGATCACCAGGATCTGCACTTGTTTATTTGCAAGGTTGGTGTTTTGTTTTAATTTTTTTCTTTTGGTTTAGAGCCCACAACTAGGGAATTTTTTTAGAAGTCCTCTGGTTCATTTTCTAGAGAGATGGAGGATTATATAAGTATATTTTATTGTGAAGTATCTACTGGTGTATATATATATATATATATATATATATATATATATATATATATATATATATATATATATATATATATATATATATATAGACATACATACAAATATATAAAAACATGACGCCCCTTGAGAGGGCGCATACTAGTTTCAAGGGCCATAGCCATGGTAAAAGATAAGGGTTGTAGCCCATGCCATAGCCTTGGGTTGTGGCATGTGCCAAAACCCTTACAAATGGTGAGGCAAGTGTGGGGGTGGGTGGGATAGTTGGACCCCCCACACACATTCAAAAAAAAATAAATAAAACCATGGCTTTAACTTGCCATACAAAAATTATTTTGATACATAACCTTTTTTAATTAGATCTCTCTCTCTCTCTCTCTCTCTCTCTCGCTATATATATATATAATAGAGATAGTTAATTCAGATTCAACACAAAGATAACAAGTTTTTCGATTTATTATTATTTTGTATAATAAGATAATATATTTATACATACATACATGTGTGTGTGTGTGTGTGTGTGTGTGTGTGTGTGTGTGTGTGTGTGTGTGTGTGTGTGTGTGTGTGTGTGTGTGTGTTAGAACAAGTCATATTTACAAATCTGGTAGCAACCACATTTATACAAATTTTATAACTGATTTATTACAAACACAATTGCAATTACTTTTACTCCAAAATAAATTTTTATTAATTATTTGGTAGTATGCATTTATTCTAAAACAAGAATATGCTTGATTTCCAACACGATCAAGGTACACGATGAGCAACAAGAATCTAAAAATTATAAGATTTCTTTTAAGTAAAATCACCGCACATTTACCTACACAAAGAGGAA
The DNA here is from genome assembly GCA_018340775.1 of Taxus wallichiana var. yunnanensis. NCBI lineage: Eukaryota > Viridiplantae > Streptophyta > Pinopsida > Cupressales > Taxaceae > Taxus > Taxus wallichiana. The sequence goes on along the minus strand of CM031238.1, from coordinate 372,393,540 downwards.
TCTAATTTTCAAGTTTCGAGCAAGGTTATCATGCAAATTTTAAACCAGAAATTTCACCAATAAAATTGAAGAGGAAGAAATGTTTCAGCATGAATTAATCAGTTTAACATAACAACAATTCCTATACTCCCCCTTTAAACATTTCACAATGATAACAGTAACTGAATATACAAGATTCCCTTTCCTTAACTTAATCCTCTCATTCCCTAAAGGAGGATACTCGACCAGATATTCCAAAGAGATAAATTACAACTTTAAACTCAAGTAATATCACAATTACAACAACATTTTAAAAATATTTTTCCAACTATCCAATTTAATAACTTAATCTCTCATAACATATTAATAAATTCATCTCACAATAAAGGAATAAGGTAAAATGCAAGCACATAAGCCCTCCTCTCAAGAGGAGACAACATGCCAAATTTTTGGCTCAAACATAGTAAGAATGCAACTTCAAATCTACAACTTTGCAACTTCTAATCCACTCCACTAGCTCCCAAAAAAACATGCAAGATTTCTTCAAATCACAAGAAAGGTGCCTGGTTGACCACCCAACCAATTGGCATCATTACATGCCACTAAGGAGTCCAAGGTGGCATGTTATCCTCCCCCCAAGCCCATGGGAAAGAGGAAACTCACTCCACTTAGCACATAGGGATAATTTGAATGCACACAACAATTTTAACACCATTTGAAAACCATTCAAAACATAATGCAACCAAGAAAAACATGTAAGAAGCTCCAAGATTCTAGCTTTGGGAAGAGGGGATGGGAATCCCAATTTCATGTTTCATATAACCATGCCAAAAAACCATAAAATCCCCTTATCTCTCCATATTTTTACCATCTCCTTATCACTCCAAAACTCCCCTTATCTCTCCAAAACTCCCCAAGAAGGATTTTCAAACATAAATGTTTCCTTCTTGAGGTAGGGATGAATTTCCAACCCAAATGGAAATCCATCCCTACCTAAAAACCAAATGTAGGAGGGTTCCCAAATAGAGTGGAGGAAAATTCCTCCCTCTTCCCATAAAACTCCAAAACCACACCCCTCAAGGGTGGGTGGAGCAAAAAATGAAGCAACACATAATGTCATTTTCCACAATTGATCACACACAAACATGCAAGGAAAATTGAGTAAAAACATAAGTATACAAGGTCCTACCTTGTATTCCAAAAGCCAAATTCCAAGGATGCCTTCCCAAATAGCTCAAATCTCCACCAAGCTTCCAAGATTTTCCCAAAATTCTCCAAGCAAAAGAACCCCATCTCCATGGAAGTGAGGGTTTAAAAAGAGAAGTAGAAAACCAAGACAAAACAATGGGAAGGTGAAAAATGTCACCTTCCACCAAAACCCCAACCAATGGAGAATCCACAAAATTGCACCCAAAAAGGAATAAAGGAAAATTCAAAAATAGCCCAAGCAATCATGAGGGAATTTCCCAAATCCCATACAATCCAAAAATCAAAGTGCCCATAAATATGAAGTGTGTGGGGAGGGAAAAATGAGCTAATGGGCCTCATTTGCATTGAAATAGCCCACCCACCCATAGGGATGGGGGTTAGGGCCTCTTTTCCATGCAAATGAGGTCCCTTTTCTTGCCATTTACCCTTCCTAAATGGCACATTTTCCCCAAATCCGAGTTTGGAAAAAATGTGGCATTTAGGAGGGATGATTAGGCTCACCTAATCCATGATTAGGTGGCCTAATCCACCTAACCTCAACACATCATCCCAAACCCAAAATAAGATGCTAGAACCACATGGAAAGGGTAACATTTAACATTAGTTAGCAATAAACCAAGGAAACATAACAATTTAGCAAGTAGATAAGCAACATGAAAATTTCATCACCATGATGGAGGAAAATATAAGGTTCACAATATCAAAGCAAAGCAACCAACATGACAAACCACAACAAGAGAAAGGGGGTGTCATAATCGATAAGAAGAAGAAGAGGTTTGGCCTTTAGGCCTTTTGTGCTAAGCGGTGTGTTCCTTGAGTCCCACATTTTCCTCATGATTTATTTCTTGTCACCTACACAACTCAATGCAAACCTCATATCTTCCCAATATGATAATAAAATATGATACGATCATATGCATCAAATCAACATCCATACAAGCCATGCTAAGCTAGCAATATATCAAAATCATGAATCATCCACTAAATGAAATGATATAATCATCATCATACATCAAATATGGATCCAATATCAATACAAAACATGTCCATAATAACTCATGATATCATCATCATAACATAATATCTGATAATGAATAATGGCATCATGTGCCTCATAATCAACATATGAACAAGAGTTAACATCCTAATGCTAGCAATACATATCATGAATAATGTCATATCAAATAGTGTACTAAAGCAATAATATCCTTGTCAAGAAACAATGTCATGTGATAATGTCCCATCAAAATAAAAAAATAAAAATAATGTCCTTGTCATCATGATAATATAGATATAATGAGTCACATGCGACCAAAATGAGAGCATTGAAAAAGGTGGGCACTACATCCCCTCCCCTTGGAACTAAATTCCTTTGGGAAGTCATTGAAAGAGGTAAGGATATCGGGCCCATAATGGTGTCACATCCTCCTAAGTAGCTGCAGTCTCATCATACCTATCCCACTGAACTCTAACATGGTCTTAGGTCGCACCCCCAAAGGGTCGGCCTCCTATGCTCCAGAATACACACGGGATCCAAAGTCCACTGACCTTTGAGCTCCACCTATAAGGATGACCAATCCAAAACATGAGCTAAATCAACATACTTCCATAACACTCGAGACATGAAACACGTCATGTGTCAAGATAGGCATGGTGGAAGAATTAGGAAGTAGGAAAATGGACCAATAGTCTTCAAGATCTCGAAAGGTAAACAAATCAGGGGATAACTTAGAGCCCTTTCCATAATGGATCAAACTCTTGTGCGGATGCACCTTGAGAAAACACCTTGTCACCCACAAGGAAGTGACGCTCTACCCTCTTCGTGTCAAGCATACACCTTTTGGCATGCATGAGCCTATTTTAAATGCTATCAAATAAGAACAACTTACTACTTCATATCCTAAAGATATGTGGACCAAGAACAATCTTGTCATCTAACATGTCCTAACTCAACGGTGTCCTACAAGGTCTCCCATACAAATCTTGATAAGGTGCCATGCCGATGGAGTTGTGAAAATGTTGTTATAAGAAAACTCTACCAGATAAAGGTAATTCTCCCACTTCATCTGCTGATCCATCACATACATCGAAGCATGTCCTCAAGTACCTGTTCACCCTCTCTATTTTCCCATCTATCTGAGGGTGATACACTAAACTGAAATTAATATGAGTCCCCAAAGCTACTTGAAAAGAGGTCCAAAACTCAGAAGTGTAGACCGATCCATGATCACAAATGATCGTCCTAGGTATACCATGCAATCTCACTACATCATCCATAAATACCTGTACAATGGAAACCGCATTATACGATACCTTCATCGGAGAGAAGCGGAAACCTTAGTCAACTTATCCACTATCACCATGATGACATCATGATGAAACGATGAAGTGGGAAGACCAACAATAAATCCATGGACACCACATCCCACTTCCACTGGAATATCATTAGGGTATAAAATATTGGAAGGATGAGAATGCTCATCCTTCACTCTCGACACTCAAGACAAAGAGGGCTACGAAATTTGTAATGTCACAAAGATAACCCCGGCCAAAAAAAAAAGTTGCCTCAAGTTTGCATGCATCTTCTTCACCTAGTATGGGTAGAGTAAGGTGCCCGATGTGCCTCGAAAAATAAATAACATGTGAAAATCACCTACTCTAGGCACATAGATGCATCTCTAAAACTAAAGAAGACCATAAAAATCCAATGTGCACCCTACGTACTTGCCCACTAAGGGCCCTTGAGACTCAACCATCTTCCTAGAACCCTCATAGAATTTATCACCTGAAGCTGTTGAAGTATCCTGCCTCTAAGATCTAATCGTAATGTCAAGGTATAAATCTCATGGCACCACCTACTCTACTCAAAGCATCAATGACAAAATTCTCCTTCCCCTTGATGTACTAGATGTCCATGTCATACTCACAGAGGAACTCCATCCAATGTCGTTGCCTAGGCGTTGAGGTTGGGTTATGAAAATATATGTTGAAGGCTCAAATGATTTGTCCTCAATACAAAGGGCTTACCTAGAAGGAAATGCCTCCAGTGAACCAACGCGTGAACCACTACTGCAAGCTCAAGATCATGAGTGGGGTAATTAAGTTTGTAGTCCTTGAGCTTACGGGACTCAAAAGCAATGACGTGATGCTCTTGCATGAGCACCACTCCTAGTCCATTTATAGATGCCTCTGTGTAAACTCCAGTCAGCCAAAGAATCTAGAAATGCGAGGATGGGCGCAGTAAGTAGTCAATCAATCCTTAAGTAGCTGAAAGGACTACTCGCACTTCTCTCACCAACAAAAATTCTTCCCTTTGTGTTGAAGGGAAGTAATAGGATTATAAATCCTAGAAAATCCTTGAACAAAATGACGATAGTAACCCGCTAACCCCATAAAAGCTCCTTAACCTACATCACTTTAGTGGGGAATGGCCAATCAATGATAACATGAATCTTCAAGGTATCTACTAATATGCCCTCATATGTGATAATGTGCCCAAAGTACTGAATCTCGATGGTCTCAAGGAAAAGTTCTCTAAATTCCCAAATAACTCGATGCTCCCTAAAAACTTATAATACCGCCCAAGTTCTCATGGTGCTTGTTTAATCGAGAGAGAATATATCAATATGTCATCTAGAAACACAATGACAAATCTATCTAAAAAGGTCCTAAAAACCCCATTCATGAGGCTCATGAAAACTTCAGGTGCATTAATCAGACCAAAAGGAACTACTATGAACTCATAATTCCCATACCGAGTCTGAAAATTTATCTTGTGGATGTCTACTTCTGCGATGTGCAACCGATAGGTCCTCGACTTCAGATCCATCTTATAGAACACCATGGATCCCCTCATATGATCAAACAAATTGTCTATACAGGGAAAAAGGTAACGGTTCTTCACCATTACCTTATTTAGTTGTCGGAAGTTGACACACAAATGAAGAGAACTATCCTTCTTCACAAAAATCATAGGTGCGCCCAGAGACACACTATTGGTGAAACAAGGCCCTTCTCTAAATCTCCTCTAATCTGAATCTTGAGCTTATAGAGCTCAGTGTGGTCATCCTATATAGAGCACATGAAATGGGTGCAAAACTTAGAACAAGATCAATAGTAAAATTCCACCTCTCGTCATGGTGGCATACCCGGGAGCTCACTAGGGAAAACATCTAAACTCTCTCAAAATAGGGTGCTCATCCAAAGGAGAACTCACTAGAATCTCCTCTGATCTATCATTGATCATGATAGAAAACACATGACACCCCTTATGTATGATACATTTTGAGTTGCATAAAGGAAATCATACGCAGAGACACGAGTCTTTGAACCCGTATATAACTACAAAACTACTTATGTCGTCCACACACTCAATAAACTTGTGTCTATAGTCTACTTTGCCTTATGAGAATCAAGCCAATCCATGCCAAGAACGACCTCATAAGATCCCAATGGAAAAAATTAGAGGTCTAAGGTAGTGGAGAATACACCTAGGTCCAGAATACAACTCTCCACATACGAGTCTACGGCAAGCTTGGCCCCAATGGCCAACTCTACCTACCACCTATCTTCCTACCTAGAAGCCACCAATCCACACCTATCCACTAAAGAGGGTGATATAAAGGAGTTAGAAGCTCTTGAATCAAATAATACAGTAACAGGTGTACCCCTAATCATACATGTCATCTCAATGACCACACGATGCTTGGCTTGATGATTCTCCACCATGGTGTGACACGATGAGTGCGTCCCCGCATCACTAATTTGTTTATGATGGTGTTCCTTTTGCCTCTCAAAAAAAGATGGTCTCTGAGGACAAAATCAAGCATGACGATCAAAAGAAACAAATTCGTGCATCCTGTGTGATTGAGACACTCACGTGCTTTGATGTACTCGACCTGTGTGGGTCCCACTCTATCCAACTACTATGAATGATCCTAATCTAGATCCCCAACATCTTGTCTTTGCCCAACATGTGGCCATTATGACCCCTACCTCTTTGACTATCCTGACCCACTCTAGTCCTCTATTCTTGAGGAGCCTTCTGTTGAGAGGGATGATGTGACTGTGGAGGTGGTCAAGAAGCTGACTGAAACACTCTAAACCATTCTCTCTCGGGGGGGGTAGAACCACGTGATATCTCGATCCAAAAATGAGCAAACTCGCTCTGTAATTTTCCTTAGTTCCTATCCCGAGAATCTTACGTCATGGTCCTATTATTCTTTGTGAAATAGGATTCATCCACTTCCTTATCCAAGGTCAGGGGAGATAAAATCCTCACTGCTCCTTCCAAGTTTGCATTCAGCCCCTAATAAACATGCTCACTTACAACTTCTCATCCTAAAAAAATTGACATACTTGAAGAAGTTCCAAAAATATGCACTCATACTAAGCTACTAAACCAGAACACAATGGAGATTGTGAAACTCATCGATCCTCTTCTAGGTAAAGTGCTTTGACATTTATCAAGTCGTAAAATGCTCCTCAAATAGCTCATAAGTTACAAGGTCTCTCATAGGTCAAATGGATCTTTTTCTCCTCATCCATCCACCGATGCCTATTGTGTCGTGGAGGAGGTGTATCACTAAGAAGGATGTGAAATTTATCTCATAAGGATGCAAGCCAAAGCATCTGTCTAAGATTAGGAGCCATGAATCGGTCCCAAATCCATATATTGTGCCTTCATACGTAGGTGGGTGTAGTCAAAGGAGATCGCGAATGGCACCATCTGTTGTCTGCCCATGAGGGTGTGTCTTAACCACTCTCTAAATATGCAATGAAGGGATGCGAGACCTCTCTCACCAGACTGTAAGCTCAATTGAATGAGTTCACAATATCTTCCGTTGTGAAAAAACCTATATGTGAGTGGCAGAGTACGAGTCCTCATCTACGTTTACCTCCTCATCATCAGCCGAATATCCATCGCCACTGGATCTCGGTTATGCAAGAAGTCAATCTCAAGGACCCCATCATCTCATAAAGTGTTTCTAAGATATGTTTCCCAAAATGATTACTAGGTTCCTCTCGGAGGTGACCACCCATGAACTCGATTCGGTGCCGCACCTCGTCCAATACCGTGCCCCGTCATCCCGCACGAGGGAAAAATGGTACATTAGACTTTTGCATAAATGATTTTAAACAAAGTGGTTTTGTATAATTAAAAATACCAACAATTTTTCACAATTCCCGAGAGCGTTTGATGTTGAAACCGTGTTCGACACTGTATGTCGCGCCTCACTCAACATGAGTTCCAAAACAATAAAAACAACAACCAAACATCCGATCAAATGGATAACTTACTAATACAGGTGGAAATATTTTTTTAAAGGTAAATAATTATACGACGGTTAAGATTAATCATTACGAAGGTAACATGACTAAGTCGCGAAAATATAGCGAAGTGGAACCACCCGCAATCGTGAAAAAATTGAAGGATTGTAACAATTTTTCACACCGTTATAACATTGTCATAATAACGACATGAGGGAAAAGACGCCGACTTAACAATGCTTCGCAAGTTATATGAATTACAATTATTTTAAAATTATCGACGATTAATTGTCATGACAATGGTACAAAACAATCCACTTGTGAAATAAATTATCGCGTGGGAAGGATGGTGAGGTGAGATAAGTTGCTTGTGGAAAGTCAAGACATACATTTTACGATCATGGTCCCCATTTGTTTCCAAAGGTGGACCATGCCCTTGAGTAAGATATGCAGATTAATGAAAATATTAATTTATTTAATTATCCCGTTAAGGGAATTCCACAATTATAAGCTAAGTTAAATATATAAATTTAAGCTCTTTAAATTTAGTTAAACCATTAAGGTTAAATTTACCCAAAAATAACCAAAGTCGCTTAATTAATAATTTTTTTGGTTTATTCCTTTTTTGTATAATAAGAAAATATACTTATACATGTGTGTGTGTAATAACAACTCAAATTTACACATCCGTAACAACCATATTTATACAGATTCTATACTTGATTTATAACAAACACAATTACAATTACTTTTACTCCAAAATATTTTTTTAACTTGTTTTGTAGTAAGCATTTATTCTAAAACAAGAACATGCTTGATTTCCAACACAATCAAACTACATGATGAGCACTAGGAATCCAATAATTAGATGATTTATTTTAAGTAAAATCGCTGCACATTTACCTACACAAAGAGGAATCTAATTTTCAAGTTTCTAAGCAAGGTTATCATGCAAATTTTAAACCAGAAATTCTAGCAATAAACTTGAAGAGGAAGAAATGTTTCAACAAGAATTAATCAGCTTTAACATAACAACAATTCCTCTATTTCCTTTTTTAAAACATTTCAAAATGGTAACAATAACTAAATATACAAGATTTCCTTTCCTTAATTCAATCTTTTCATTCCAAAAAGGAGGATACATAACCATATATTTCAAAGAGACAACTTACAACTTGAAACTCAAGTAATATCACAATTATAACAACATTTTTTAAATTTTGTTTCCAACTATCCAATTTAATAACTTAATCTCTCATAACAGATTAATACATTCATCTCACAATGAAGGAATAGGGTAAAATGCAAGCACATAATCCTTCCTCTCAAGAGGAGACAACATGCCAAATTTTTGGCTCAAACATAGTAAGAATGCAACCTCAAATCTATAAATCTACAACTTCTAATCCACTCCACTATCTCCCAAAAACATGCAATATTTCTTCAAATTATAAGAAATGTGTCTATTTGACCACCCAACTAATTGACATCATTAAATGACACCAAGGAGTATAAGGCATCATGCTAGCATCCCCTAATCCCGTAGGAAAGAGGCAACTCAATCCACTTAGCACATACGAATAGATCGAAAGAACACAACAATTTCAACACCGTTTGAAAGCCACTCAAAACATAATGCAGCCATAAACAACATGCTAAGAAGCTCCAAGCTTCTATTTTTGGGAAGAGGGGATGGGAATCCCTAATTTCATGTTTCATATAGCCATACCAAAACAACCATAAAAATCCCCTTATCTCTCCATATTATTACCATCCCCTTATCACTCCAAAACTCCCCTTATCTCTCTAAAACTCCCCCAAGAAGGATTTTCAAACATAAATGTTTCCTTATTGAGGGTAGGGATGAATTTCCAACCCAAATGGAAATACATCCCTACCTACAAACCAAATGTAGGAGGGTTCCCAAATATAGTGGAGGAATTTCCTCCCTCTTTTCATACAAAATCCCAAAACCCAAACCCCTCAAAGGTGGGTGGAGCAAAAATGAAGCAAAGCACATAATTGAATTTTCCATAATTGATCACACACACACACATGCATGGAAATATTGAGTAAAAAAATAAGTATACAAGGTCCTACCTTGTATTCCACAAGCTGAAATTCCAAGGATGCCTTCCCAAATAGCTCAAATCTCCACCAAGCTTCCAACCTTTTTCCAAAATTTTCAAAGCAAAAGGACCTCATCTCCATGGAAGTATGGGTTTAGAAAGAGAAGTGGTAAAAAATACAATGGGAAGGTGATAAAATTCTCCTTTCACCAAAACCCCAACCAATGGAGAATCCACAAAATTGTACCCAAAGGGAATAGAGGAAAATTAAAAATAAACAATTTCTCAAATCCCATACAATCCCAAATATCAAAGAGCCCATAAATATGAAGTGTGTGGGGAGGGAAAATGAGCCAATGGGCCTCATTTTCATTGAAAATATCCCACCCACCCATAGGGATGGGGGTTAGGCCTCTTTTCCATGCAAATGAGGTCCCTTGCTTGTCATTTACCCTTCCTAAATGACACATTTTTCCCAAATATGAGTTTGAGAAAATGTGGCATTTAGGAGGGGAAATTAGGCTCACCTAATCCATGATTGGGTGGATTAATCCACCTAACCTTAACACATCATCCCAAAAAGTAAATAACATGCTCGAACCACATGTAAAGGGTAACATTTAACACTAGTTAACAATAAACCAAGGGAACATAAAGATTTAGAAAATAAATAAGCAACATGAAAATTTCACCACCATGATGGAGGAAAAGATAAGGTAAACCACAATAAGAGAAAGGGTGGTGTCGTAATTGATACGAAGAAGAAGAGGGGCCTTTAGGAATTTTGTGCTAAGTGGCGTGTGTTCCCGAGTCCCACATTTTCCTCGTGGATTTATTTCTTGTCACCTAAACAACTCAAAGAAAACCTCATATCTATTTAATATGATAACAAAAATATGATATACTTGATATGCATTGAAATCAACATCCATACAAGCCATGTTAAGCTACCAAAGATATCAAATTCACGAAACATCCACTGAATGAAAAGATATAATCATCATCATACATCAAATATGGATCCAATATCAATACAAAACATGTCCATAATAACTCATGATATCATCATCAAAACATAATATATGATAATGAACAGTGGCATCATGTGCCCCATAACCAACCTGTGAACAAGAGTTAGCATCCTAATGCTAGCAATACGATATCATGAATAATGTCATATCAAACAATGTACTAAAGCAGTAATATCCCTGTCAAGCATTAATGTCATGTGATAATGTCCCAGAAAACTAACAAAATAAAAAATAATGTCTCTGTCATCATGATAGAATACATACAATGAGTCCCATGCGACCAAAATGAGAGCACTAAAAATGTGGGCACTACATAAGTCAAATCAATCCTATCCCTCGCGTGTATCCTCGCTTAGGGTAATATCGAATCTCATTGTCTCCCTTGCATGTATCGCTTTCTTGGGGGAAATGACCTATTCAATATCAGATTAATATTCCATACAAATCAAACAAGAGTGTCACTTGAACCCACTCTTCAATCTGATTTAATCCCCTTGCATGTATCATTGCTTGGTGGCATCCAAATATGCTTAATCATCACTGTGGAACACATTAGGGGTATAGCTAATTGTCTTCCTTAAACAAGAGTGTTGCATTGGTACTATTTTTTTCTTGACCAATTACAGGTATTTTGTTATCATCTTGGTTCATTTATAGCCATGATGCATACTTTTACCGTGTATATTGGGTTTTCTTTACTTTTTGTATTTTTGTTTCTTTCTTGACCAATTACAAGTATTTTGTTATCATCTTGGTTCATTTATAGTCACATTGCATAATTTTACTATGTGTATTGAGTTTGCTTTACTTTTTATCTTTTTATTTTTTTTTCACCAATTACAAGTATTTTGTTATCATCTTGGTTCATTTATAGTCATGGTGTATACATCTACTGTATATATTGAGTTTGTTTTAGTTTTTACCTTTTGTTTTTTTGTGTGTCTTTGTCATACGCAAATAATGAGTTACTCTTCATGGTTTCTTAATAATCATGATGTAAACTATGTTGTGCAATAGAAAAATAGGTTGCTCTAAAGTACAATATCTGAATGGAAGCTCAAGCTATGAGAAAAATCACTCACATCATCATCATTATCATATCTATCACATCATTTACCATAATAATGAAAAATAAATAAACATCCATCCATGAATAAATTACAATGTGAAAAATAAACCAATCATCATCTATATACATAAATAAAATGTCCATGTACAATGTCTAAACAATATTTTTATATACATGAATATACATCACAATGCCACAATCAACATCTATACAAAAAGTATATGCCTTCATCATGATGCATATACCAAAAATAATACATCTATATAATACACAAAGTCATTGATAACTCTCTCCAACTTCTCTGACTCGCCTAGTCTATCATCTCACCTCATTGGTGGCATTTGGACTAGTATAATGGATCTTGACGATGCAAGAAATCTCACTGACCTCCCTAATCTAATCCGTTATGTCTGACTCTAGCCTTGCTCTCTTTGATCCATAGGGACGATAACCTCGTACAACCTTCTATAATATCCCACATTATGTGTAGCTTCTAATGTATCATGTAGAATATCTCCCATCCCACTAGACATGGCTACGCATCGTTTCATGTCTCTCTTTATAGTAACTTACCGTGAATCGCCCCTAAAGGGCTCGTAGTTGGTTTCTCGTAGCCTACAACTTTGTTGTTGTACAACAATGTATCTCTCTATGTATCCTCTCGCACCTCTCCTTATTAAGGTCTTACATATAACACTTTTTCTCATTAACCCCATACAACATCCTCTCCTCTATCTCCCCACCCAACATCTCCATCTCCAACATCATCTCCATATCCGTCTCCACCTCCTCTTCCTAGACTCGGTGGCCTCGGTGGTGAACCTTGTACACCCCGTGTTTTTACCGGTACCTGTAAATCCTATATTTTCCCCTATCCAATTCCCTCTCCTCCTTGGCATTGACAACCTCCGCCTCCTTTGTATCCATCTTTGCAATATTTGTAATGTCGTTTCCATACCTAATGCCATCATTTATCTAGGAATGGTAAAACATACAAACACTATGCTAGCATACGAAACTCCATATCGTAATAATAATCCAAGATCTATGATATCCGACAACACATTCCATACATGTGGTAACACTCCCGCAAAACTAGCACTCGGCTATGCTTGTCCTAATCGCACACTAAATGCCAAATTATCTCTTGATACTCTAGCACACAACTTCTCATCATATGGTATATCTTTCCTCACTCCCAACTATCTCATAACCCTATCTCGGTTTATAATTCTCTAGGATATAAGAGTGACTACCTATAATACAATGTGTTATATCCACTATCCCTAAATCCTATGTATCTGCCTCCCATCTATAAGCCCTATACGGCCTCGATATCACCTATCATAAGTGAAAAATCATCCAGGGATCATTGATAGTAGGCTAAGTCACCCCGATGTACCATGTGCCCACTCTAACGTGTTCTATCTAAATAAAGATGCCTCCTCTAGTTTTTTATGTGTCAACACACCCTCTCACTTACCCACGACTATATGATCCCATGCCCAAATCTATAATAGTGTAGTTGGTCCCGGATCCTCTAACTCCTATACAATGACATATGTAAATCCCTATATAAGTGAGCTAATATGCATGGTCCCCATGCAAACATGGTCGTTGAATCCATCATCTCAACAACTACTCCAATCAACCCTAGCTGAAAGTGGCTCCCAATCTTAGCAGGTAGCTATAAGCCATTGATAAGAGCCATTAAATACATGGGTATCCAATCAATCTCCTCATCTTTCATATATGTTTCTAAATGTATTGTCATCCCCACTCTAAAAATATCATCTCCATCGAAAAGAGTCTCAGTATGAGCAGACGAATGTGCACCCAACTATGCTCCCATTCTATCAACCTCCCCCTCATTAGTACTATGAGAATATGATAAACAACCTCTAGATTCAATGGCATCTCTCATGTCAGTATTTGGAATGTCTATGACTCGATGTGCTATCTCTCCACTAATGTTGTAATTAGTGCATAATCTAGTCGTGTATATGGCATCCGTGTTGCTTATGTCAGGTTTCTCTCCTCTAGAACTTCCCATGAAGCCCTCTTCTTAGAGCGTGTCACCACCTCTCATATGATCTCAACGAGAGTACATCTCCCTCCCCGTCCAATGTATTTAATATCTCTTACAACCATTCCAAACACTTGTTACACTTTACTAACAAACTATTCCTTAAGAATTTCTTCTCAAAATTTCACAAAATTCAAGTTTTCTTCTAAAAAGACGATAGCACACCAACTTATGCGCTAGCACACCTATATTCATGTTAGTGCACTCAATGGAATGCTAGCACATCTACTTTGGTGAAAATGCACTTAGTTTCACGCAAATACACCTAGTTATGCAAATGCACTCCAAAGCACGACGTCGCGGATTTTAAGCACGCTAGCGCACACAATTTCACACTAGTGCACTTTTTCCACCACACTAGTGCACTTTTTACACCACACTAATGCACTTAAGTGTATGTGATAGTGTTGTATTCGTCTTTTGATATACACTTAACTAGTAATAAATGCACTTCAAAATTCAAAATCTAAAGCTATATATTGTAGTGGCATCTTTCGCTCCCTATCTATAAAATCGCTCTCGATCAATTCGGTGTGTGCATGTCATAAATTGTTCCATCTCTCCTTCAATCCAAATCTCCAAAATCAATCAAAGGAACAAAGGGATCCAATAGAAAAAATGAATAATAAGCTTTTCATCTCTCCACCCTTTTATTTAACCCCTTCTTCTAACCCTAATTTCTCTTTCTAAACCTTAATTTTGGCTTTTTCTCTCTCGTGACTCATTCTCTACCCCATTTCTTCCTAGTTTTCCATGGCTATCTCTCTCTCTCTCATATCAATTGATGTCCATTGCTTTGTTACGTCACCCACCCACTTGAGGGGGCACTCCCTTAACACCATCTTTAACTCATCAGGGGCATCTAAATGCTTCACCAGGGTAAATCATGTAGTCTGCTACAATTCTCTATCATCCATTCATCGATTTACATGTGTCTACTATCTTTAAAATGCTATTAATTCATAATAACATTTTAAAGAGGGGAAAATGTAGACACCCTAAAATTACATACTCCCCTTTACACATTACTATTTGAATTAATATTCACTCACATCTCACTAGAATTAATTTAATTAATTCTATCATGCATAAAACATACACTTACACTCCTTAGCTAATTTAATTATCTATTTAAATAAAATAAAAATTAAATATCCACTCACCTTCCACTCAACTCCACTTCACTAGCTCACTCACTCAAGTTCTAGAACCCTACAAAAGAGGAAGCTAAATATTCACGTACAATGGAAGAATTCAAGAGCCAACTATTCAAATTAAAGCCTCTTAAATTCTTATTCAAACTTAGCCAACTACACAGACCAAATCAACATGTTAAATCAGGAAAATGCATTCATTCACTTACGCAACTCATTCAAATCTTGATCCTCAATCCATGGCCTCTCCTTCAACTATAAATAAGAGGCTCATCTCCTCAAAAATCATCTTTGGAAGATTAAGGAATTAACAATATTACTCTATCCAAATTTCCTTTCTATTTCCTACGCCATTAGGTTTACCATTTTATCAATAAGCTCATATTCAAGCTTATCACTCATCCATTTGATCGTAGCACAAAGTTTATTCCATTCGAGTCACATTTAGAGCATCCAAATTCAATCCATCAACAAGATTCAACAAGATTGGTACTTCACTCCACACTTCAGTTGTCTCATTCGAGGTTGCGTAGGGAACGCAGAGGAAGGATTTGGTTTGCATTTCATAGCTTGTTTTCTTTCATTAATTTGTTTTTCCATTGTTGAAAACACCCATATTGGCAGCTCTCTTCTTGGCGGAATTTTTCTCCTCCTCAACTATTTGCCTCTCAATCGGCATTCATGACATCCAACCCTCTATGGGATAGTTACTGACCTACAAGGCTACATGGGCAACTAAATGCTACACCCACACCTCTCAAATTCTCTTTTTTAAGGCTTTCTAAAAAACATCTTCAGAAATCTTTTATACACAATCTTTCCCACCCATAAGGAATTTTGAAATTCCTTCCAAAATCCTCTCAAAATCCCACTCAATCTTGAATTTGAACTATGGTACATTAATGGCAACCAACTACCTCTAGGTCTAGGAGTAGAGTGAGTCTCTATGGAAATTCCATGTCATTGTTGAGTTTTCATCCACGCTTGACCTACCACCTTGTCATTTTTTCCCTCAAGTGGTTGCTTTTCCCATATTCTATTTCTTTTCGTTGAAAGATCCATGCACCTCTATGTCACTTTTTCGTGCCTCCCCTTTCCTGCCTCTTGTTACTTAGCTAGCTTTTTCAATTTTCACGTGTGCCTCCTTCTTTAGCCAAAATTTTCAAAATATTTATAGTTACCTAATTCTCCCGTGATGCTCATGCATCAAAATAAAAATATTTGAAAAATAATCAACAAGACTAAGAGAGTAAGATATTTTATCGAAGGGGAATGTGTCCTTATTGACTATCTAGATTACCATAAATATATAACAAATAGATAAATTTTAGAGAAAAACATTCAAAACCATCTAGTGTATCTTGATCAAATGCAAGCTCATAACTCTAGAGATCCTTCAAATAAATCTTATCCTATGTTACGATACATATATATACAATTGGTAGTGACATGTATAATCGATAATAATTGTTGGAGATATGGCTACAATCATTCCTTCTTCTCATTAGCGAGTTAATTGGAATCCAACATGTGGAATGTTGCAATGATAATTTGACATGGTATAGTGTAAGGAATATCATTTGATGTCTCGCTTGGAAACAAGGTGTTGACAAGAAAACATTAGATTAAAACAATCTTATACAAATTTGCAATGACAAATGCCGTGTGGAGAAGAAAAGTGCAAGTGTGATGACATGCAAGATAATTGTGGTGTATCACACAATGTTGAGGTGATGACATGCAAGATAATTGTGGTGTATCACACAATGGTGGTGTATCACACAATGTGTGCAGCGTATTTTCTTAAGATTGGTCCCATCTTATGAAGGAAGACTGAATTCTCGACATTGAACCTTTCAAATAGTCAAAGTTAGGGTTCCATTTGTATATAAATTTTATGCTCATAATGATTTCAATTCCTACAACTTAATTGCAAATTAAAATAAAGAACACCAAAAGATTGATCATCATGATAATATTAAAAAAATGGCCATTGATAGTTTATGGAAGGTTGGTCTTCTTGTTCTTGATTTGTGTATACACATCATTTTTTATGCTTACTAACCATTTATTTTGTGCAGGGTTGTTGATGCATCTTCCTCTTGAGTGGGTGCCTCAAAGGGCCTATCGGGATTGGGGTGTGATCAGATTTAGTCATGTGGGCTAGACCACAACATTTGAGAGGTTTCATTATTATTCCATAGTTACCCTACCCTTGCCTCGTTTATCCCTTTGTTCACACTTTACATGCATCATGTCTACTTGTCTTATTATGTCTACTTGTTTATGCTTATTACATGGTATTATCCTTGTTTTCGGTCATCCCCTATCTTTGTCATTTCCTCCATTTACCTTTTGGCTTCCATCTCACGTTGTTTTTCATCCTTTGACCTTATGGTTCCCCCAAGGCCGATGCCATTGCCCATAGTTGGCACTTTATCGCTTTAGTTTTTCCATAGCCATCATCTCAGGCAATAGCGTCGGGTATATATGACCCACCCTTTTTGTCAAACCAACCAATCAATCATCAATTAAACATGCATAAAGTCACTTATATCTCGCACATTTTTTCATTATTTTGCACATATTTGTTGGACTTAAAGACTTGGAGCTTACCTCTTTTACATATGGGTCACCATAGTGAGTTAGGACTAGATATATTCTTGTTGAGTTTTCCCCTTCTCCATTGATAGCGACTCTCTCTCGGTGTCGTTGTCTATGGAGAGGATTATGCATTAGTGTTCACACACATGCTACATGTAAGTATTTCTAACCCTTCTTAGTCTCTTATCTTGCACATGTATGTTGTTGATTTGTCATTCATTTTTATAGAATAAAGTAGATGTGTGTTTGTTTTGATTTAGTGTATTGTCTTATTACATTATGCCCCTTCGCTTCATCCATCCCTTGATTACTCTTATTCTGAATTATAGTAGGATACCTATATTTATCTTAGGTATAGGCCTTGAAACCTATAACTATCTTAGGCTAGGATCACTATCATGTAGAATTATGATACTAGTGCTCCTTGAACACCTTTATATCTACATCTTTGTCCAGGCTTAGATTTTATCACTACATTTGAGAACTCATATGAGAACCTATCTTCGCATTTCATACAATCTAGTGAACCCAACATGAATCTTATCTAAATTAGGTTAGATTCGCTCTGATTATGAAATTTTCCTACTTTTCATATGCCATCAGCCCCTGTGTAGAACCCTATTGCATGACTGATTTTGTATGTGCCTTGATCATCATATTTAGATGCAAATTTTCCTATACCAAACCTTATTGCACCGTAAATTATGTTTGTGCCTTAATAATTATATTCGGTTTCCATTGGCCCTCAGCAAACTTCCTACATAGCAGATATATTGTTCTAAACATATTTGATTTCCCATTTAGCCTTTTTTACGCCATCAAGCCCTATGCAAATTTTCTAAATGATTGGTCATGTCAAAAAAATATTTCCAAAAAACCTTCTTCAAGCATCCTTGTTTCACAATGGAGTGCTTCCTCATGATTCTACTACATATTTTTCCAAACCATCTCTATATGAAAATAATAACCACGAGGTTGATGGTTTTCCTAAATTAGTTCCTCATTACACTCGACTATTTTTCTATAGGATTTTCACATGATAATAAGATAAAACCTCCACCAAGAAATGCACAAACCAAATTTAGTATCCAAAACCATATCTTTAAAACTGAAGAAGGGGAACATGAAGATATCCTTAAATTTGATTATACTCCCGCTATGCAAAATTTTCTTAAAAATTCCTTGAGTATGTAAGAGAATCACCTTACATGTTGTATAAGCGCATTGAAAACTAAATTTCTAGAAAGTTGGATTCGATATTAGTCATGTTAATCTTCTTTTGAATGGAGAAAATACTCGATCCAACCAATAACACAAATCTTCCTCCAAATAATGATCCTACTCAATTCATCATACAACTCATTGATCGCCAAGTAAACAACAAACTAGGATCAGCAAATTAGTTCTTGCAAATGCAAACCAATCTAGCTCACCGCTAGTCAACAACAAATGGTCTCTTGGGGCATAACAAACTAAGGTCAATGTCCTCCTCTACCGGTTATAATTAATGGAGTACCCATTTTCCAACCTCTTATCCATAACAAGGTCTTTCAAGCCATTTAAAAATATCCCCTTGCTCCCTACATCATTTTCATGGATATTGGAGTAATCATTTTTATCACTTACAAGTGGTTCTACAAACCTTACCCTACACATCAAGGACTTTGGCAATCTCTACAAAGATTAGGTGAAAGCTAATTCTTATGCTACCACCAAACTCTTAGTTAAGACACTTAAGGGAGTGTAGAAACTAAATCAAGCACTTTGGGTATATTTCTAGTCCCGATAACATACCACTATTGATATGATTAATAAGTGAGAAAAGTACTAATTGACCATTTTCTTTGGCCATATTTGATTTTTTTCTATTTTATCTTTAGGTCTTACACTCCTTGCCCAAGATGGCTTTTCATACTTTGTCATTTCTCCTTCACGACACCAAAGTGCAGCCAGGGACACCGTGGCCAAGCGCCCCCCCCCTCCGGTGGCCCCGACCTCTTTGTACTTTGTTCAAATCTTTTGGGTCCTTTCCAGCTATTGTGCATCTTTATTTCTTAATAGTCGGAATTTTAGTGGTTAATTACAAAATTCAAACAAGGGAATCATATAAATATAAAGTTATGTGATCATAATAAAGGACCAAGCACTAAGCATTAGCTATCACCACCTAAGGTTACATCCAAGAGCATTCTAAGAGCATTCAAGCATCCATCTAGCTTCACACAAGGGACAAGGGACTGCCATTTCTACATACACTTCATAGGAGGGGAAGTTCATTCTTTCATGCACACATCTATTTACATATTTTACATCTAGTTACTTGCTCGCTATCAAGTGTGACACACACAAGATCCACCTAGGGCACGATTTTGACACACACACATAGAACTACATTGGGTCTGAGATGTAGTGCAACGCTTAGTAGTAAGTTCACTTTGTTGACAACCGAGGACAATCCGACCCCTCATTTTGCATCTTTATTTTTAGGATTTGATGTGGTTTGAGGGTTTTGCAGGTGCTTCTTTCTAATTGTAGGTTTTGAGGAGAACAACATGGTCAAATGACATACAGGTGATCAAAGGCGACAAGTAGCGAACATCTTGCAACCCTACAAAATCGAGTTTCGCACTTTTGATCGCATTCTGAGCACCCAAAATAGGTCTCTCATGCCTTGACCCTCCATAAGTGCCTTAGTCTTGTAAATTTTGACACTCCTGCATTTTTGGGTCCGATTGCACACTCCAAGTTCCTGTTCCAACATTTTTCCATTTTGGCATACTTTCGGAATTATTGCGAATCAACTTAGTCTTTTTATCCCTTCATTTACAAATAGGGTTTCAAATTTAAATTACTTATTTTCTTGGGTCAAATCTGTACTTAATTGTTTATATTCAACGTTGTTAATAATTTAGATTTAGGAATCTATTTATTTCAATATTTTCTTAATCATTTGGTGAACCCAACTCAAACACTCCTTGCTTTCTAGGGATTTTATCTTCTTTTCATTATGGCTCAATCCTATGGTGAATTTATTGAAGCCCATCTCTAAGATCTTAATGATCATCTTGTTGAGCATCCTTAAGATCTAGACCTTCTTTATTCACTTGCTCGTGAGGAGGTCACCAACCTTGTGGAGCTTAATGTTTCTACCTCCTTACTCGCTTTTATTTTCTACTCACCCACCTGCCCACTCTTCCACCTACTTCTACTATTCTTGTTTCTATTCCTACTCCCACCAATCACTTCACTCCACCTCTTTTTTCTCATACGCAGAAAGTCTCTTCCACTGACACTCAAGATTTAGCCTCTCTTTATCAGGACCTTCAAGTTCAAATCCATTAATTGCAACAGGCTACTTCTCGTGCGTCTCCATCTCTAGACTCAACATTACTACTTCATACTCCTTTTGCACCCGCCATTTCCGCTTATGCATTTCCACATAATTTCTTCACTCCTAAGTTACCCATTTTCAATGGTCATGGTGACCCCAAGAGCATCTTCGAGCATTTCATGTGGCATGTCTAGATTTTGTGGATGATCATATTATATTAGCTAAGCTCTTTCCTAGAAGTCTTCACAACTATGCAATGTGTTGGTTATATGATCTACCTATCCACTTGTTAACATATTTTAGCATTTAGCCAAAATTTTTCTCGCACATTTCTTTATTAATATCAGCTCCAATATATCCTATGCTCAATTCACACAACTTAAACAAGGATCTAACAAACATCTAGTGGATTATGTCTTGTGACATAAGATTAGCTAAGATCTCTAATGTACTCAGACTCGAGACTTCAAGATCTATTTGTACAAAGTCCATTACCACCCTCTACGAAGAGTGTCATCTTTGAGACCTCTCCATCATTCAATCATTTATGCCATACTCTTAAGCTATACGAAACTAAACTTTTATCTATAAGAAAGTTTAAGTATTAGGAACAAGCTTCATCCTCCACGTGCTTTCAAAGTAAATCAACTTTCAAACCATCTACAAAACCTACTGAAGCTAAAGCTATTGTCAACACATTCTCTAATACTAAAGAGCTTCAATGACAACCACTTAAGCGTACATATACAAAATTGAGTGTAACTCTACATCTTCTATTTCCATAACTTATTTAGAGCAACCTTGTTACGCTTCCTCCTCCACTCAATTTGGACTCATCTTTTCCTAAAATTTGTAATTACCATGAAAATTTCAGATGCGAATATCATCAATGTGTTGGACATTCTACATATCGTTGTTTCAAACACCGCAATCTTATTCAAGATCTTATCGATAATAATGCACTTGAGCTTCCTAAGCCTACAAATTCTACACCAATCAATGAAAATAATAAGCTCAAAATCTTCAATAATCCTCTTCCTAAACATGAAAAGCAAGAGGTTAACTCTTCAGCCAATCATACATATCGTGCAATGCCTCCTCCGCATTAGGGGCTCTTGATTTTCTAGTTGCTCATGCTAAGAAATTTTCACCAATCATTACTTTCTCTAATCATGACTATCATGATTCATTATCTTCTGATCGCTTACACATTAGTGCTTCTATTGGGTCCACTCCATCATTAACACTATGGTTGATCTATCATTTCGCATAAGTGCATGTTGTATTGCACTTCTTGTCGTTATTGGCTATCCACTCTCACAAATCTCATATCCAATTCCTAAATCATATGGATATGTCAAAATTCCAGTAATAGTTGGTCCTCTTACCATGCTTGTTCCTTTTCTTGTGGCACCTTCATTAAAGGGTGTGACATGCTCTTAGGTCTTCCCTAGCTCCATGCAACTCAGGCTATCATCCATGCATCACTTGTGTCTAAAGTTCATTTACAACAGGAAAGTCATCACCATCAATTGTGTTTTGCCATCTACACCATGCCCACAACCTCCTCTTGAGGTTGTCATTGCACTCGCTAGACCATCTAGGTCCCCGACCTCTTGAATCTAAAGCACAATATGCTCCTACCTTATCGGTTCGCACACGACCTACTTGGCCTCATAGGTCTTAGTCCATCTTTTCAATCTAGGTCCATCACTCAGACACCTCCTTCACACAGATATACATCACCTCCGTGTTCTCCTTCACATAGGTGTCCATCACCGTTTACATGCTCGAGTTCTCGGGTGATAGGTCCCATTCACCGATACATTATTTGTCTCATACACCGCCAGTCTTAGAGCATGATCACACGCCTATATCTCTGCAAGCATCGGTTGGAGGACCCTCATCTTTAACTTTTATCGATATAATTCATTATTGCACACTTGGGGGTGCATCATGCTTATTCCCCCTCTCTAAAGCATTGTAAGGTTTCTACCATTTCTACTTCTCCACTTTATACCTAACATCTAGTCTTTCACACACGTCTCACATATATTGATACATTTGTATCGTCATTACTGATGAATCAATCTCGTGCTACGATTCACACTTGATCCGTTGAGGGAATACTATATACATGACCTTCACACATTGCATGCTTCACACATCACACATTATTGACATCTCTTTCTACACAACATCTACTGCGCATTATATGCACTACACACTCTACGCATTCACGTCATATATTTCTTACATCTACTTTTACACGCTGCGCTCATTACCTATGACACACTCTAGTTCCATGGTTCATACTCACTTTGAGGGTCTCAATCTGAAATGAACCTCATCACACTTGCTCACTCTCTATGCTCTATGCCTTATTGATCATATCTCTCTAGCACACATGTTCAAACCATTTCCCGATGATGCACTCTTGTTCTACGGTTCATTCTTGACTATTGAGGGGTATTTTATCAATGAACCTCATCTCATGCATACACATCCACTCGGGAGTACGCTGCTCCTATCACACTCACACAACATTCCATTCCATCTCATCCACAACATATCGCATTTACTCTTGCTTACTTATGCTTACATGTACACTTTTTACACATGCTAGACAAATATATCATATGTCATTATAATTTTATATATACATGCACATTCACTTGCCTTCTAGTTGTGGATGTAGCTTTCATACAAATCGATACACCACAAAGATGGATGCTTGGCTCAATACCTATTACCAATCCTGCAATGGCTCCTAGGGGCATCCATTTTCGTACATTACAGGTGTTATTGTTTCAATTTTCATAGCACATTACTATAGGATTATATACACGCTTTGACATACATTTTATCTTTCTAACATGTTAATGGGTGTTTCATGTGTAACATTTGTTTTGCGAGATCTATTTGTCACCATGATTATTCTATTATTTTTACTTTTATCATTTTCTTTTCATTGTCATTGTTTGGGATTTTCCCTTTGTCTTGTGTGCACATTTTTTGTACTTACGACCACTTCCACCTTGTTTGTCTTGTGACATTGTGAGTGATGTCCCATGTTTGAAACCAACTTTTTTGCATGTCTACTTTGTCTACATTTTTGCTTATCTACATTGTTTGCATTGTCTTTGTCTTATTGCTGTTTAGCTTACATCTTGTCTTCTACATGTGTGTTTATCTTGTTTGCACTAACACTTGTTTTCCGGCCACTTTGTTTGCACGTGCCTTGGTTTCTTCTAAGCAAACTCCCTCCCCTACTAGGGGCGTCAATTACAATTTAGTGGTCGGTCCTCCTTTGGGCCACATACTCCTTGCGACATCGCATGCACCCCAAATGAGGGGCATCATTGGGTGAATCAGTCACCCCATTCAACAAATCTATAGTAATCATTTCACTATAGTTCAACACACACGTCAAGCACATTCTTCGATCCTCAACAATGACTCAGATCCTGACTTGGGTCCTTAACAAACACAAATCACAAGCACTAAACCCAAACAAGAACTGAGTGCCCCCGACCATTCCTGGATGCATGTGACCAAGGGGTATTTACACTTTTGCATTTTTCGTTCAGTTTAGTTTTTGGCAGTATACATAACGGATTTTATAGGACACATAGTCCCTTCAACACTCGACATGCATGCATTACACCTTCTTTTCTACTTTCGCATTGGATCGAACTGGATCAAATTTTTACACACCATCTGCAGTGGTGTTTATACTTCAGGAAGCAATCAAAGGTTGGAGAATAACACTAGACCTTTCTCCCTACACTTCTTCCGCATTGGCGTGAGATCATCAAAAAAGTTTGCACTCAACACAACCAACTGCAGTGAGATCGCCCAAAAACTCGTTCTTCTATAACATCTTCAGGATCCTTTCTACACTCTTTACTCATCACGGATCAGGTGCATGTTCCTTTTTCATTTTTACATAATTTTACACACTTTTTACACATTTTGATCATATATATACATGTATTTGACTACTTTTTCATTCTTCTCTTTTTGCAAGTCTATCCTTATGGGAAGTGGTAGTCACATCAATCACATCATCACACATTGATAATAGGTACAAACATGATATCTACACATACTCTCTCACCTTAGGGTCATCATCATCATTTTCACTTCCTCTTCTCTAACTTCCATGCTTCATATTTTTATCACTCCATGTTTTTTCTTGTCTCTCTCGGCACACTTTTTGCCATCGATCTACATGGTTATCAAGTACGCATCTCTTATCTACTTTATGTTATCAGAGCATTCACTCAACAACATAAAGTGGGGAGAATGTAGACACTAAATCAAGAACTTTGGGTGTATTTCCATTCCTAATCACATACCACTATTCATATGATTTTTAAGTGAGAAACTTACTAATTGACCACTATCTCTAGCCATATTTGTTTGTTGTTTTCTCTCTTGGTCTTACAATCCTTGTCCCAAGTATGTCCTTTCATACTTCAAATTTCTCATTTTGGACACCAACCTCAACCAAGAAGTCGCGTCAAGCACCCCATCCCCTCTGGGAACCCCCACCTCTTTGTACTTTGTTCACATCTTTTGGGTCCTTTCTAGCCATTTGGGCATCTTTATTTTTACTAGTCGGCCTTTTAGTGGTTAATTACGAAATTCAAACAAGGGAATCATATAAATACAAAGTTATGTGATCATAATAAAGGACCAAACACTAAACATTAGCTATCACCACCTAAGGTTGCATTCAAGAGCATTCTAAGAGCATTCAAGCATCCATCTAGCTTCACACAAGGGACAAGGGACTGTCATTTCTGCATACACTTCATAGGAGGGAAGTTCATTCTTTCATGCACACATCTATTTACATATTTTACATCTATCTACTTGTTCACTATCAAGTGTGACACGCACAAGAGCCACCTAGGGCACGATTTCGACACACACACATAGAACTACATTGGGTCTGAGATGTAGTGCAATGTTCGAGTAGTAAGTTCACTTTGTTAACAAACGAGGACAATTTGACTCCTCATTTTGCATCTTTATTTTTAGGATTTTATGTGGTTTGAGGGTTTTACAGGTGCTTATTTCTAATTATAGGTTTCAGAGAACAACAAAAAGGTCGAACGACATGCAGGAAATCAAAGGCGACAAGTAGTGAACATCTTACAACCCTACAAAATCGAGTTCTCAGAATCGCTGATCGGTTATGAGTGCCCATAATAGGTATCTAGTGCCCTTGAACCTCCATGGCACCCAAGTCTTGAAAATTTTGACATTCCTACATTTTTCTAGGTCTGATTGCAACACTCCAAATTTTGTTCAATAGTTTTCCAGCTAGGCATACCTTTGGGATTATTTTGAATCAACTAAGTCTTTTTATCCCTTCATTTGCAACTAGGGTTTCAAATTTAAATTGCTTATTTGCTTGGGTCAAATCTATACTTAATTGTTTATATTCAACGTTGTTACATATTTAGATTTAGGCATCTATTTATTTCAATATTTTCTTAATCGGGAGATGCCTTGGATTGGTACCATACTCTTCCAACTAATTCTATTGTTGAGCTTGAAATTTTGGTGACCACCTTAGTCATTGAATTTCGAGAGTATCATGACCTTCTCTAAAACAAAATCAATGCTTTCATCAACTACAAACAAGCAGACACCAAATCTACCCAAGGTTTCATCAATCGTTAGAAGACCTTATCTAATAAGGTCGAAGACAACATGCTTGATGGGAGTCTATTTCAATTGTTCCTTAGAGCCCTTGAACCTCACCTTCAATACAAGGTGAGATCCTTCTATCCTACATCTTTATAAGAAGCTTTCGACAAGCCAAATGCCACGATTACCTCATGAAGGAATTTAAAAATCCTTCTCTAAAGAAACAACCACCTAAAAACGTTCAAGTTCTCATGCATCCTAGAAATAAGAATGCCATTGATGATGGATTCAGAGACACGCTTCTTAGAGGAACTTCTTCTAATAGGACTATCCAAAACAATGATAATTCTACCTCTAACTCACAAGGAACTTCTCTTCCCCCTCATATGTTGATTGTCACCAACCTCTATTTAAGGAAGAGTTGAGATGGTGTCAAACCCCGACCATTCAACGTGGTTGGAAACCCTTCTCGACCTCTTCCTCAATGGCATGATGAAAGTAAATTTTGTTGTTGGCATGTTAACTGGGGCCATTATTATGATATTTTTCATTTCCTTCGATCTTTTTCCTATACCTTCCTCATTGGCAACAACTTTGACCATGATACCACCACTCGAGAAAGGTTAGATGAGGCCATCAAGGCACGATGTAAAGACCAAAAATGTGATTGGCTTGAAGTTGTTCATCACGCTGATAAACGTATTAAAATCTATAATAATCCACATATCGATCACTCCAAGTTTGAACAACTTAATCTTGGTCTTGTTCAGAACAAAAATATAGTTATTGATGATGTTGACACCTCATATCCCTCTACTAGTGCATCTCATGGAGAGCACGGTTCATATGGATGGTACCAAACATATTATTGTATTTATTGAACCCTCTTATCCTTCTTCTCGTAAGACTAAATCCTACATAGTCATCTACCCATGTTCTTCAATCCAAACATCTCATGAATAGACATCCATTCTCGGATCCCATAGTTCGAGATACCGCCATCGACCCCGTGTAGAAATTCCTACACGACCGATCCATTATGTGGCACCATCATCTCCCTCGATGTCATCGACCCCCTCACAACCTTCACGAACAATCCCAACTATTTCCATCCCTACCACTTACTACGCCATTAGCCCTTGTGAGGATATTTCTACCATGATTGATCCCATTAAAATGCTAGAAAAATCAAAATCTAGAGCTTTATGCTAGTACTCCTTTATAACATGTTTAGACTAACCCTCCCTAGCCTTAGAATGCTACATAGTCCAACCCTAAATATTGGGACCCTCTTACAAAAATATCTTGCCTTCTAATCCAAATCTCATCCTTAGAACTCATTCGTACCTCACCAAAACATCATGAGCATCTTATATTAGTACTCTTCACTATGAACATCCCTTTTCCACCCACTCTGGAGCAAGAACCTACCCTACATGGTTCGAAAGAGAACATCATGTGTTAATGTGAAGAGCTATCCATTTCTACCAATCATTCCTCATGCATTCATTTTTCTCTTAGTTCTATGATCCCCAATGAGTTTCTCTATCGTGCAAATGACCCCCTATTTGTCTCAGTTCATATCGGCCACACTACGGTCAAGAGAGCCCTCATAGACAGAATTTTTGGTACATATGTCGCTTTCCTTGACTTCATTAAGACACTTGGTTACTCTATCGACAACCTAAACACCACTAGGAGCACATGTCAGTGTTATGACCATCAATAGATGCCCCCATGGGTTACATTTGGATCACTATCATTGTTCCTCCTCTCATCGTTTACATCAAAGTCACGATCTTCACCTTCCCCTTGTCTTATAATATCCTCTTAGGTCTATAGTGGACTCATCACATCCACACAATCGTGTCATCTACCTGTCAATGTGTTAAGTTTGCACACCTTGGTGTTATCTATAAAGTAAAAGGTAACACCGATCCATATAAATATGACCTCTTCCAATAACATGAGACATTCAAAATTCTCACTCTTGAATAACTCCTTGCCATCCCATTTTGGGAATACAACACTTTAACTATAATGTGGATCCCCTTCACGACTATAGTGGTCATCCCGAGGTTGTGGTTCATACTCCACCCAACCTTCTTGATTTGGATGATGATGAGCCGATGAAATCAACCTTAGGATCAATACTTTAATCTCCCTCATGTCATTATATCACAATACCCCCACTCTATGACCTCACTCATGCAAAAACGATGTCAATTGTGTCCATATAACCACTACTCACACTAAGTGTCCTCCTGTAGAGCATCTCATTCAAACCAAGACTATTATTGATTCATGTGTTATTGATGTCATTACACTTGATTATGATGATGGTTATTCTCTAGATGATTCCTTCTTAACAAGATATGTGGGCTACTGAATGCGGAAATTATTCTTCATCAAGAATCATTACACTCTACTTTCGCTTATAACATCAACACTATCATTGTTTCCCCATGAGACACTCATACTACCTTTCAATATAGTGCTTGATGACCTCATGGATGATGAAGATGCATGCTCTGAATTTGACTTGAATGACGAGTTCATGAACTACACCTCCCTAATTAGCCATCCGATGCCCAAGTCACAATTCTCTCCCTCAAATGACCCCTCTACAACACATGTTGTAATATCTCCTCCTACTTCTCCGCAAGTTGTTATGATTATACCCCCACGACACCACCACCAACTCTTCTTATCAATATGTCTCCTTGCCTACATGCGGTTGAATCATACTACACATAGCATGAGGCTCCAGAGAATCATATTTCAAATTGTTGAGCCTATTGACGATAAATGAAGAAACTCCAAACATATGTTAGACGAGACCAACAAAATAAAGTGATGCAAACCTCTTCATTACACCACTCCTTTGTTCTCATCACGGATTTTTCTCGGATATAGATGATACTTGTCATGTTATCTCCCATAAACGCTGAGTTAGAGAACCTTCTCCTTGTGCGCCTAAGCGTCGACTTTGATCCCCTCCATCATGTCCTTCTAAGAAACCATCTAGTTTTTCCAGTCGATATTCCCCCTCCCCCTAATTTCTCCCTCGATGATATCCATCATGGTGTTCTCACATACATCTCTAATCGGATTGAAAATTCTCTCTTTTCCAAACCATTAGAAGTCCATCATGGTATCAACATCATTCATAATAACCTCGAGGCCCTCATGATTCATACTCGGCGCCAAATCCTACACAATGTAGCTGACATCATTAACGATGCATTTCAACCATTCACAATCCATCATAGATTCACTTTATTCTACTTGGTATATTGCTATATATAGTCTCTCGCGGGGTTCATATGAATATTTCTTCCTATCTTGGATACTTGATAATTCTATCTACCATGTCTCACTTGGGTTCTTATGGCCATTGCTTCCTACCTTGGATACTATGGTAATAACTTTCCTATCATATCCTCGCTTGGGTTAGCCCTCTAATTGGTTCCCATATGAATCAATTTTCCACGCTTTAACTACTTGATTATTAAACTTTTAAACGTTTTACCATTTCATTTCTCCTAGTCATGAATGTTGTTAAATTTGTGCACCTATAAGAATGTGGAATCATAAAATTAAACATCCATCGACATCAACATCAAATACATAAGATATGACCAAACAAAATATTATCGCATGCATGTGTGTATATGCACATGCATACATGTATGTATGTGTGTAGTTATATACATCAAACACAACACTCATTCCTCAAGCACCCCTCCCTCGGATGTAGGTCTAATGCTTTGAGCCGATGGTACTTGACTTGTCGCACGTAAGGATTGTGCTAGTGATGTGGCTCTAGATTGATCCCCTACAACCTCTCCCTCTACTCTAGCCGCACGAATCTCCAACTCTAAAATGTGGGTTACATCAACCACCTAATGTGCAATGCCGCCTATGCATCTCGATTGTCTAGCCAATTTCTCTCGCCTCAATGTCACTTTTTCCCGAAGAAGGCCATGCACCAAGGATGTTGTATCTCCCACAATCATCGCCGCCTAAGCATTTCTATGCCTCTAAATCCCGTGAGTTGTCTCTCCTACAAGCTTAAATGCACTCACAAACTCCCCATTTCATTGATACTAGATCCACCATCACCGACATATTTTTCTACTCTAGGACGTCATCCAAGATCTCGTGGTGTGAACCCCCAATCACCATGTGCCACTCAATTGTGGTCTACCCCGAAAAACACACAAACCACATACCTCGTTAGCAATCTATTCATCATCATCTATGCTAGCATAACTAAACTCGAGGCTCACTTGGCTCACCGAGTAGCTCAACCCATATGGCTCCATTTGTCGACCTCCCATCGTCGTCATACCTCACCAACGAGCCCCGTCCCAACCATGCCAACCTATCTATAGACACAAAATCATGCACTTGGGTATATTTCTAGGTCCTAAAAGCATACTTGCATTCATATGATTCATAAGCGAGAAAACTAGTAATTGACAACTATCTTTGGCCTCTTTTCTTTGTTTCGTGTCTTCTTTTTGGTATTTTACACCCTACAACCCAATCGGTATTTCACTTACTTATCTTTTATGACTCTCGACATTATCGCCAAGCACCCTCGACCTTTTTCTATCTTATTCTCTTTTTGGGCCTCTTTTATCTTTTGGGCATCTAATTTTATCATGGGTCAACCTTCCAGTTGTCAATTACGAAATTCAACCAAGGGAATCATATAAATACAAAGCTATGTGACCAAAATAAAGGACCAAGCTCTAAACATATATTATCATCACCTAAGGTTGCATCCAAAGGAATCTAAGAGCATCAAAGGCATCCATCTAGATTTCATTCAAGGGACAAGGGACTGCATTTTCTGCATACACTTCATAGGAAGGGGAAGTTCATTTTGTCATCCACACATCTATTTACATTGGTACATCTAACTATCACCCGATATCACGTGCACTTACACAAGGGCTTCTTAAGGTGCGATTCTATCACACACACATAAAAACTACATGGAGTCTGAGTTGTAGTGCAATGCTCGGTTGTAAGTTCACTCGACTCGGTGACCATCGGGGTTAGTTTGATTCCTCATAGAATCTTTCTCTTTTGGGATTTTATGTAGTTTCGGGTTTTGCAAGTTATCATCTCTTTGGAGGTTACATGTGAATTCATTGATCAAGGTGTGAAATACAAGTGACTAACAATGACCATCTTACAACACCGGAAAAACTAGGCTCGAGCTCCTATGAAAACACAGTACCTGTAAGCGGACTCCGGTGCACAGGCACCCCGACCTAGTCCGAGCACCTGGTCCGGTCTTATTCAATAGTTCCATAATTTATTTTGCACAATTATGACAATCTTCCCTTCCTATTCATCAGTTTTACAATTGAGATCAATTTCGGAAAAGTGTAAAATCAACTAAGTCCTTTACTCTCTCTCTTACACCTAGGGTTTTATATTTATTAGCTTATTTGTTTGTGTCATCTTGTATCTAGCAATTGTTTATTATAGTTTACATATGTTACTCTACAATTAGGGTTTTACAAAATTCTATTTTTGTTAAATCATTTGGTGAACCCGTATTTGAACCCTCTTGGATCATCACTTCCTCCTACTTTCATCATCCTAGGATCCTCTCACCATGGATATCTCCATTCATGATTTCTTGCAAGCTAATCTCGATCAGTATAATAAAATCTATTCTCTCGTTGGCTACTACTCGTATTCCTTCTAAAACTTATCCGGAGCTTGTATATCGATTATTCATAGCTGCATTTTCAGAGCAACTTACTTTTCCATCTGATGTAGCTACCACTCTTTCTGTTTATGACAATGATCCTCCCCTATATATACCAACTCACATCTATAACATGGGTATCAAGCGAAAAATAGTTGATAATGGATCTGAGCTCAATCTTTTTACTTTATCACTCCTTCAAAACATTGGCCTTTCCTCAACAGATGTTAGCCCATCATCCATTTCTCTTCGTGTGTATGATTCTTCTACATGTTTGTGCATTGCACTATCACTTTACCTCTTACAATCGGGCCAAAAACTCTTCCTACGGTATTCTTTGTTATCGATGTCACAATTTAGTACAATTGCTTACTTGGTAGGCCATGGCTTCATGCTATGCAGGCAGTGTCTTCTACGGTTCATCGATGTGTTAAATTCCTCCATGTTGGCTATGAACATACTATTGTTGTTGATCGTGACCCATTCAAATATTGTCGCCTAGACCCAATCACTGCACTTCCTACTCCACTTCCTACCGCTCCTACACATCCCATTGATGATGATCAATTCATGGAGCATCCTATGTCCACCACCGACTTGCCTCCTCTCGAGGGAACTATTTATGCATTGGACACCATACCATCTACCTCATCTTCCCATGTCCACTCGCATCAACATTACCTCCTTTCACATGCACTCTTTTCATAAATAACTCTTATTGGCATCACATTCCATTTGATCCCACTAGTTTTGATATTGTTTGTATGCATGATGGTTTAGCTCGGTTGGGATTTACACTCGATGGTCTCCTTTCTCTCGCCTCATCCTCCTCACCTCTATCACGAATATGTTCACATCACTACTGCTTATGGCCTATGTGTTTTTCATATACCACCAGTGTTGCACGCACTACTCGCGTTCCTCCACTTACACTTGGGCAATCTTGGCTTGACTACATTGGTGGAACTTTGGATCCTAATCATATTGATATCATATTTCCCATGCCTTTCAGTCATGTTTCTATTTGCAATGATTCATTTCTCAGCTATACAAAAATCTTACTCATTGGTATGCATATGGTTGTCCACTACCACCTTTCATTGATGAAGAATACACAATGGGCATGTACAATTTATGCCGAAATGGCTCTTTACATGGTCAACCCCATACTTACTAGGTATCTAGCTTAATCTTCATGTTTACCAGGTCTCTAACGCTTCTCCATTTAACTTCGACCATGATAATGATGATCTCTTAGACGATGTTACTTGATTTTTCTACATCATACACTTGGGGGCATCACATTCATTCTCTCTCCCCCAACATTATCAGTGTCTATCATTTCTACTATTACACTATGTGCTTCATACTTCATATTTCTTAGCATTTCTCCACAACTTGATACACATATTGTATCATCACCACCCTATGACGCACTCTTGTGCTAAGGTTCACACTTGACTGTTGAGGGCATATTACATCCATGAACCTCACACACTACACATTTCACACTCCGCACTTCATGATACATCTTTCTAACACTCTATTCTCACACATCATACTATCATATTCTACAATCTACGCTCTATGCTTCATTGATCTATCTATCTAGCGCACATATATAAAACCGGTTCCTCGATGACGTACTCTTGTGCTAAGGTTCACACTTGATTTTTGAGGGCATACTACATCCATGAACCTCACCTCTTCGTCACTTTTTACGTTCTACACTTTATGATCTATATTTCTAGCATCTCTTTCAAACCGTTTCCCGAGGGCATACTCTTGTTCTATGATTCATTCTTGATTGTTGAGGGGTGTTTTATAAATGAACCTCATCTCATACACATTCGTTGGGGGCACGATGTTTGTATCACATTCACATTGCATACCATTCCACATCACACTCATACATAACATATTGCATATCTTGGTTGCACTTACTTTTGTTTGCTTATACTCACATGTTACACTTTGCTTACTATGTTAGACAAATATACAATATGCCATTATATTTTCTCGTTGAGAATGGAGCTTAATTGCTTCATAAGAAACTTGTTTTTACATGTTACTAGTTCTCGATGCAAGAACCGGTGTCGGTCGTGGTGTAACCAGGCGTCGATCACCCAGTCGAAGTGACCGGCGTTGGTCGAGCAAAGAATCGCGACGCTTACATGCGGCGAGCTGAGCTTTTGTTTTTTTGACGACAATTAAAATAAACCAATTATTTTAAAGATGATTTATTGATTGTAAAACCAAAGTTAAGTTACCCAAAAAGATATGTATATGCATGTATGCATTGTATGAGGATAAGTAAGAAGAAGAGAAGATATATAGCAATTGTTTTGCATGTAAGTTTTCTTGGTGAGAAAGAAAAAGTAGCTGAGCAAGGGAAAAACATTGAACATCCTGTGAGGTGTTGGAAGACAATAAATCTTCGTTGTATTTCCTCTGTAAAGCACTAAATAATAAGATTGTCCGTTTCTTGGTGGGCATAGCCCACACTTTGGTGAACCATGTTAAATCAGCGTAATCTTTCTCTTGTTTATTTTATCTTCTGGTTATTTCCACATTCATTGCTTGTATGATTGCTCTGATTATAGATCTGTGAAACATTGTTATATGGTTTTAACCCCAACAACCGATATCGTGGGTTTTGAGGGGTTTGTGTATTGACATTTACTCACGAGAGGGTTTTCGATTGAGTGAGAACTACAACAATGGCGAAGAAAATAAATACAAGGTATATAAATTTGACGGCCGTAATTATCAATTATGGAAGATGCAGATTAAAGATTATCTTTATCAAAGAGATTTATATTTACCATTGGATGAGAAGTCTAGACCTACAAAGATGATTGATGAAGAATGGAAGATTCTTGACAGAAAGGCTTTGGAATCTATAAGATTGAGCCAGTAGCATACTTGACTTCCAATATTATAGAAGCGGCTTCTACGGTAGAGTTAATGAAATATCTTGCTAATTTATATGAAAAACCTAGTTCTTCAAATAAAGTTTATTTGATGAAGAAACTATTTAGTTTTAAGATGCATGAAGGTGGATCTGCATCTAATCATTTGAATGATTTTCGATCTATTGTAAATCAGTTAAAACCGGTTGCAATACCATTTGATGATGAAGTAAAAGCGTTTTTACTCTTATGTTTTTTTCCGATAGTGGGATAACTTGAGAATCACTCATTAGTAATACAACATCTCGCTAATAATGTTTTCAAGTTTGATGATGTGGTTAGTATAATCTTGAATGAAGAAATTCACATGAAAAGTATAGAGGAATCATCATCCGAAATGCTTTGAATGTAGAAAGCGGGGCATGCGAAGGAGAGATCCAAGAGTAAGAGTAATGGGAAATCAAATTCAAGGGATAGTAAATCTAAATCCGTAAAGGGAATTACTTGTTGGAAATGTGGAAAGAAAGGATATGCAAAAAGATTGTTGGTCAAAGGATAAAGAGAACCAACTAGACAAAAGTAAAGAAACAAATCTTGTTGCATTAGAGGTGATGCAAGATGCTCTTATTATTTCTTTAGATAATATAATTGAATCATGAGTTTTAGATTCGGAGTTTCTTTCCATGTAACCCTAATAAGGGTTATTTTAGAAATTATGTCTAGTGCAATTTTGGGCATGTTTATTTAGGTGATGATGAACCTTGTAGTATTACTTGGTAAAGGGAAGTTCATCTAAAATTGTATGATGGAAATACATGGGTATTGAAAGATGTGAGACATGCGCTAAGCCTCGGAGAAATCTCATTTTCGCAGGGCAACCAGTGATTCGATTGCATGGTTATTTTTACAGAGAGACTTTTAAAAAGTCACCAAGGGTACTTTTTTGTGGCAAAAGGTAAGAAGGTAGGAACATTATATTTATCTACTTGTATTACTGATTCCTTTTCTGTATTATCTACTTTAGATTTAGATGCATGCATGTGGCATAATCAATTAGGTCATATGAGTAAAAAGGAATGCAGATCTTAAAGGCTAAGGGTAAGTTATCATATTTGAAATATTTAGATCTTGATTTCTGTGAGCATTGTATCTTTGGAAAGCAAAAGAGAGTGAGATTTCTCAAAGTTGGGGCAACTAAGAAGGAGCAAAAATTAGAACTTGTACACTTAGATGTGTGGGGACCAAATTTTAGGTAGCTTTTCATAGAGGATCCCAGTGTTATTTTACTTTCATTGATGATGTTACAAGAAAGGTATGAGTTTATTGTATTAAACGTAAATATGATGTTTTTGAGACTTTTAAGAGATGAAAAGCCCTTGTTGAGAATGAATCAAATTCTAAGTTAAAGTGTCTTAGATCTGACAATGGTGGTGAATATTGTAGCAATGATTTCAATGATTACGGTTCAATGAATGAGATACATAGAGAAAGAATGGTTCCAAGAACACCATAGGAGAATGGTGTTGCATAAAAAATGAACATGACAATCATGGAACGTGCTAGAAGTATGAGAATACATTCTCGGAATGCCCTTGTAGTTTTGAGCGGAAGCAATACATCGATTTATTTGATTAATCGTGGGCCTTTAAGTTCACTAGATGGAGGAATACCAGATGAAGCTTGGACCAGAAAAGAGGTAGATCTTTCTTTTTTAAAAGTTTTTGGTTCAGAAGCTTTTGTGCATGTTGATAAGGAAAATAGGAAAAAGTTGGATGCAAAATCCAAGAGATGCACTTTCATTGGTTATGGATCTGGTGATTTCGATTTTCATTTTTGGGATTTAGAGAATTCTAAAATTATTAAGAGTCGTGATATTGAATGGAATGAAAAGAGAATGTACATGGATCAAATTTTGGTACCCAATGATGAACCAGTTGAGAAGTTTGTGAATGAAAATGAACTCTCGTATTTAAAATATTACCTACATGGTTACACAATAACCAATGTCGATTTACCCCTGACCGACATCGGTTAGCATAACCGGTATCGGTTACAGAAGAGCCAAACTATCATCGGTTAACAGAAACAATGTC
This sequence comes from Taxus wallichiana var. yunnanensis, assembly GCA_018340775.1. NCBI lineage: Eukaryota > Viridiplantae > Streptophyta > Pinopsida > Cupressales > Taxaceae > Taxus > Taxus wallichiana. The sequence continues at coordinate 372,356,335 of CM031238.1, read as the reverse complement.
GGTTACAGGTGACCGGCATCGGTCATTGTTAGATTTGGATACAAATGTCCAGGAGGTCTAGATTGAGCCTCCGATACCCCAAACTCCTATGAGAAGGTCACAAAGGGTAAGTAAACCTCTAGAAAGATTTACACCTCTATTTTATTTATTATTGACTGATAATAATGAATCAGAGAGCTTTAAAGAAGTAATGCAGGATAAGACCCACAACCAATGGGAGCATGGCATGGATGAGGAGATGGACTCCTTGGAACAAAACCAGACTTGAGATTTGGTTAAGTTGTCAGCATGCAAGAGAACATTGCAGAACAAGTGGGTTTACAAGATCAATGAAGAAGAGGGTGGACAGAAAAGATACAAGACAAGGCTTGTAGTAAAAAGATTTGCACAGAAAATATGTATTGACTTTGGTGAAATATTTTCTCTGTTAAGATGACTTATATTCGTATCTTGTATTGAGCTTAGTTGCAGTAGAATATTTGCATTTAGAACAACTAGATGTGAAGACGACTTTCTTTCATGGTGATTTGGATGAAGAGATTTATATGCAGAATCGTTTGGTTATGAAGTCAAGGGTAAGGAGAAACTTGTGTGTAAATTGAAAAGAGTCTATATGGGCTCAAGCAAGCTCCAAGGAAATGATATTTTAGATTTGACAGTTTTATGTATGAGCATGGTTATATGAGATGTGAATCTGACCATTGTGTTTATTTTAAAAATCTTGAAAATGGGAGCTATGTTATTTTGTTACTATATGTGGATGATATGTTGATTGTAGAATCTAGTATGTAGGACATTGATAAACTTAAAGAAAGGTTAACTCACACATTTTGCAATGAAGGATTTGGGAGCTGCAAAGAAAATATTTGGCATGCAAATTCACCGAGACAGGAAAAAAAAGTTGTATTTGTTTCAGAAGGCTTATATCAATGAGGTGTTGGAAAGGTTTAATATGCAAAGATCAAAACTTGTTGGTACACCTATGACTGGACACTTCAAATTGAGTAAAGATCAGTGTCCATCACACGAAGAGATTGAGTACATGGCACATGTTCCATATGCTTCAACAGTAGGAAGTCTTATGTATGCCATGGTTTGTACTAGACTAGACATTGCACAGGTAGTGGGAGTTGTGAGTAGGTTTATGGCTAATCCAGGTAAAGAATAATGGAAAGCAATCCAATGGATTCTCAGGTATTTGAGAGGGACATCCAAAGCATGAAGTTATGTTATGGAGGGTCGATACTTCCTTACATGGCTATGTTGATTTAGATCATAGTTACCCGAGACGGAGGGACGGCGGGACAATGGGACGGGGTTTCGAGACGGCAAAAATTTTCTAAATTTTGGAGACAGCGGGGGGACGCTAATTAAAAATATATAAATATTTAAAATATATAAATATAGTGACTAAATTATATAAATAAGCTGAAATAAAACCATTTGAGATTTAAATAAGGTGAAACTTGAACTCATAAACATCAAATACATTCCTTAATACTCATGATTCTTTCGTTTTGCAAGAAGTTGCTTGGTCCAAAAAGGTGCAAAAATTGATTTTATGAAAATAAGAAAAATATTTCCATCAATGCATAGAGCTCAAGAAAATATGCACTTTTAGAGAAAACGACCCACAAACGGAGCCACGAATGAAATTTATGGCACATGCAAGTTTCTTTGCTACATCTTCCTGGACCCTTTCCAAAAATGGCAAAAAATTTTCTGTACTTGTGGCCAAAAATGAAAAAAATGTCAAAAAAGGAAATAAATTCGTGGGGGACGTCTAGACGTCCCCCCCACGTTTCCCACGTCCCCCCCATGTCCCCCCATGTTTCCACATCCCCGGACGCTTTTCCAACGCTTCGAGGCGTCCCTCGACGCGTTTCTAGAAAAAAAAAAGGAAACGTGGGGGTAACGCTTCCCCACGCCCGCGTCCTCGGGACGCCCCGGACGTGTCAAAACAGGGGGGCACGCGTCCCTGCGTAACACTGATTTAGATATGGCTGGAGATTTGTATGGCAGGAGGAGCACCACTGGATATATTTTCACAGTAGGTGGAACGTCAGTTAGCTGGATTTCGAAATTGCAAAAGGTTGTGGCTTTGTCCACTACAGAGGCAAAATATGTTGCAGATACGTGAAGCTAGCAAGAAGATGATATGGATGAGCAGGTTCAAGAAAGAGTTGGGTAAGGAGCAAGAGGATTGCATATTATACAGTGATAGTTAGAGCGCGATTCATCTGGCAAAGAACTCAACATTTCATTCAAGAACGAAACATATTCAGTTGAGGTATCACTTCATACGGCAGTGTTGGAGGATGGACAACTAAAGTTAGAGAAAATCCATATGGATGAGAACCCTGCAGACATGCTAACAAAGCCATTGGTAAGGGAGAAGTTGGAGCTTCACTCCACTTTTGTTGGTCTTCGAGTTTAAGACTTGAAGAGGAAGAAACATGCTAAGGAAAAGGAACCAAGGATGGTGATGCACAATACAATGCAAAGCAATTGATCTCCAAGTGGGAGATTGTTGAGAATGGAGCTTAATTGCTTCACAAGAAACTTGCTTTTACATGTTATGGTTCTGATAGTAACCAGCGTCGGTCGGTCTAAGTCAAGAAGTGACTGGCGCGGTCAAGCAAAGAACTAAAGGCGCTTACTCTGTGACGTAGTTTTTATTTTTTGACGAAAATTAGAATAAATCAATTATTTTAAAGATGATTTATTGATTGTAAAAGCAAAGTTAAGTTACCCAAAATAGATATATATGCATGTATGCATTATGCAAAAGTAAGTAAGAAGAAGAAGATATATAGCAATTGTTTTGCATGTAAGTTTTCTTGTAAGAAAAAAGAGTAGCCGAGAGTGAGGGAAAAGCATTGAACATCATGTGAGGTGTTGGAAGACAATAAATCTTCATTGTATTTCCTCTGTAAAGCACTGAATAATAATATTGGTCGTTTCTTGGTGGACGTAGCCCACACTGGGTGAACCACGTTAAATCTAGTGTAATCTTTCTCTTGTTTATTTTATCTTTTGGTTATTTCCGCATTCATTGCGTGTATGATTGCTTTAATTATAGATCTATGAAACATTGTTATATGGTTTTAACCCCAACATTTTCTATATACACATGTGCGTTCACTTGATCTTTAGTTGTGAATGCATACTTCCTACAGATCTTTACACACAACAAAGATGCTTGGCACTATACCTCTTACCAGTCCCACCAAGGCTCTTGGGGGCATCTACATTTCTACTCTTACACATCACATGTGTTATTGTTTCATTATTTATTACTTCCTATTCTTCTTGGCATAATACTTTCCATTGATCTATACACGCTTTGACATACTCTTTATCTTCTTAACATGCTAATGATGCTTCATGTGCAACATTTGCTTTGCAAGAACTATTTTCCACCATGGTTGTCTGTTACACTTTGTTTGAAATTGTATTTCATTGTTAGCGGGCTATGCCCTTTGTCTTGTATGCACACTGTATACTTTTGGCCGCCTTGGCCCTGATTGTCTTGTGACATTGTGAGCAATGTCCCATGTTTGAAACCCACTTTTTGTGGTTTATCTTGTATGCACACTTGTTTGTTACATCGTTTTTATGACATGCTCTCTTCCCTTTCTACTAACACATATATCTAGCCACTTTGTTTTCATGTGCCTTGGTTTATACCATGCACATCCCCTCCCCCTGCAGGGATACAATTTCGATCAACACTATGCCCTCTCTTTCATACGCTTGCCTTTTCCTAGTGACGTTGCATGCACCCTAAACGAGGGGGCATACATTGGGTGAATCAGTCACCCCATACAACAACTCGGAGCTATAGTTTAGTCCAAAGACAATACAAAATCAGCTCATGTTACGCTTTCGAAACAACCCAAAATTTGACTTGGGTCCTTAGTTCAACACAGACACCAGCGCCCAACTACGAGACATCGACGTATGGGCACTCTTGAAGTCTCATAGGTGCCTTTGTCCTGGGCGAGATATAAATATTTTCTCATATCAGGACGATTTCTAGCAGTTTAAAGATCAGTTTTCATAGTACAAGCATAGTCCTCCAAGCAGAATGCATTCTTTCTCCATTTCAACACGGAACTAATACGGTACAATACGAAACTAAACAAGGATCACACCATCTGCAATGGTGTATAATTCGGGAAGCAAGCATGGAAGGAGAGTAAAACTAAACCTCTTTCCCCAAGACTCTTCTGTCGTGGCGTGAGATCACCCAAAAAACTCACACTTAGCGTAAGATCACCCAAAAACTCGCACTTTGCGTGAGATCGCCCAAAAAGTCACTCTTGGTGTGAAATCACCCAAAAAAACTCACTCTTCTACAATAGTTCAAGACATTTTCTATCATTTTCACTCTTCTCGGATCAGTGCACACTTTCCTTTTATTACTTTTTACACACATTTACATATTTTTCACATGCTTTTACAAGAGTTTTCATACTACATGACTTTGAGTACTCTTTCGCTCTTCTTTTGAAGGTCCATCCTTAATACACAACAAGAATCAACCATACATTAAGCACAACAACAGGTACAACACGGTATAACACTATACGCTTCACCCCTAGGGTCACTTCCTCTTTCTTAACTTCCGCGCTTCATTTTTTATCACTTCACACTTTCACTTGTCTCCTTGGCACGTTATTGCCATCACATTCTACAGGGTTATCAAAGGTGCGCATCTTCTATCTACTTTATGTTATTGAATATTCACTCAACAACATAAAAGGCCAGAAAGTGTAGACACAAAATCATGCACTTAGGTATATTTCTAGGTCCTAAAAGCATACTTGCATTCATATGATTCATAATCAAGAAAACTAGTAATTGACAGCTATCTTTAGCCTCTTTGTTTTGTTTCCGGTCTTTTACACCCTACATCTCAGTCAATATTTCACTTGTTTATCTTTTATGACTTTGGACACTAGTGCCCAGCTAGGATGCCAAGCACTCAGCGCCTTCATCCCATCCGAGCGCCCTCGACCTCTTTCTATCTTATTCATTTTTTTTGGGCCTCTTTTATCTTTTGGCCATCTTATTTTCTTATGGGTCACCACAATTGTCAATTACAAAACTCAACCAAGGGAATCATATAAATACAAAGCTATGTGACCAAAATAAAGGATTGAGCTCTAAGCATCTATTATCATCACCTAAGGTGCATCCAAAGACATCTAAGAACATCAAAGGCTTCCATCTAGATTTCATTCAACGGATAAAAGACTCGCATTTTCTACATACACTTCATAGGAAGGGAAAGTTCATTTTGTCATCCACACATTTATTTGCAGTGGTACATCTAGCTATCGCTTGATATCACGTGCACTTGCATAAGGGCTTATCAGACATGATTCAATCACACACGCACAAGAACTACATGGAGTATGAGATGTAGTGCAACGCCTCGGTTGTACGTTCACTCGGTCGGGTAACCATCGAGGTCGATCCCGACTCCTCATATTACATCTTTCTTTCTTGGGATTTAATGTAGTTTGCGGGTTTTTACATGTTATCATCTTTTTGCAAGTTATATCTGAATTCTGCGATCAAGGTGTGGCATACAAGCAACCAATAGTGACCATCTTGAACACCGGAAAAACTAGGTTCTAAGCTCCTTCACAAACACGGCGGCGGCGAAAGCAAACTCTAGCGCTAGGCACCCCGACCCGATCAAGTGACTGGTCCAGTCTTATTTGACAATTCTAGAATTTATTGTGCACAGTTGCGAATGTCTACCCTTCATGTTCATCAGTTTTCCAATCCAGATCAGTTCCAGGAAAAGTGCGAAATCAACTAATTCCTTTACTCTCTCTTGCACCCAGGGTTTCATATTTATTATCTTATTTGCTTATGTCATCTTGTATCTAGCAATTATTTATTATAGTTTACATCTGTTACTCTGCAATTAGGGTTTTACAAAATTCTATTTTTGTTAAATCACTATCTCAAAGCATCAATATCATGTGGTCTCATCTGAGCCTCCACTCTCTACCCTAACCACCGTATCATATATGTTGATATATGGGCACCCAAATCTATCAAACCTCCTTCAAGCCTCAAAGAACTACCACTTGTGGTGTCATCCTTAGGGTCTCTCTACTCTCTACCCTCTCTCCTCCTTTGCAGAAACCTATTTTTCTGGGCTATCCCACATCTCTATCATCTCGAGATCCCTTTGTACCCCCTTCTTGCCTTCATCGATGTTTCCTAACACCAAACTACAGGGCATGCCTAACTTGACATGGTCACGGTGGTGGCACAATCGATACAACTAGTCTCGCTCTCCCTCCTCTCTCTCTCTCTCTCTCTCTCTCTAACATGTCGTGATCAATACTCTAGAAAAGGTAGGGTTACCACATGAGTTGGATGCCCAAACTGTAAAGGAACCCTATCAAAAGGGTGTGTCTCCACCCACCACACATAATGCCCTATAATCTCCAATGTCCCTTTAAGAACAATCTGCAATCGACCAATTGGGCCATTGTCCCTTTATAAAGTTCTCATACTACCTATTCATGTCTACCCTATATCAAGTGCATATATCCTAATGTTTCCCTAACTGTTGGGCCTTTCTCCCATTATAGAATTCTTAGGGCATCCCCTGTTACTTGTAGCGGTGTCCATGTCAATCTATACATCGGGAAACACTCATAATCCAAGTTGCCAAAGGTATGGTGAGCCCCATTTCCTCTCGTTGCCTTACATTTTATGTAGTAATCCCCAACTAAATTGTATATCGACATGCTAATGCATCCCTACATGTCATTAATACAAACAATGTTACTTGATACATCTCCCTTTCGCACAAGATCCGTGCCACAAACATAACAATGATCGCCTTACGAATATTTGGAATCGAGCAATACACACAACACTCAATCGGACCATCGAGAAACTCAAATGATACTCTTCATTACATGTGGCCCACCGTACTAAGATCCTCCTCTCTATAGTGCTTGATGACACATCGCAAAACATTTGCATACCTGGATGGGTAATCCTAGAATAACATGTACATCCCGTAATGTCATTGTAGTCTCTATTGTTTATCCACCAACCCTTCACCTAAAAGTGTTGGACCTAAACTAACAAAGGCCCAAAAATAGATGTAAAATCAATCCAACAGACCCATACCATCTACATAATGCCTCCTAACCCGAGGCCATGTAGCCATGTAATATCATGTGTCGATAACTTACGGAATAAAACTTGTGACCACAATACATCCATCGATCTCCATAATCGATACTTCACAACACCCGTAAAATATCAACCAAGTACCCATCGATCTCAATCCAAAGTAATCCTCAAAAATACATCTCAAACTACAAAAATCAAACACATAAGTTGTTTACCTACCACATCACCCCATTGTGTTAACGCCATCATCCATTATACAAACTTCATTTCTCTACATCAACCACCTTGGCAAAGCAAAGATCGGACATCATAGAAATCTAGCCAAGCACGGATGCCATCGGTCGTGTTGCGATCAAACATTCTAGCATGATCGATCCCATCTATCTCGGGCGTATGCAACTTTTATAGCAATAAATTCAAATGCCTAAATGACTTCAAAAACTAAAATACTCCCAAACCCACCCAGATTTCGACTCCGAGCTATGTTTCGTGTATCTTTGGGACAAAATTTGCTAGCTAAATTTTCCCCGACACATCTTTCCATCTTTTTCCTAGCTACCCCTTTACCAATTTAAAAGCAAAACCTACCATGGGATGTGCATTGTCGTGTGCCCCATCTCAACCACCTCGTTTGCCGCCTCGCACTCTCGCCATCATCACTAAAATCACTAAAATCCAATATTCCCATAACTTAGTATCTCTTAAATCACAATTAGCATAGTGACAAATGAATTCCTCCCTTTACTATTTATAACAATTCCTATAACTAGTTTCAACATGATTCCTATCAATCTTCAAACCTTGTCTTTCAAACGACAAACCCTAAAAACATTCTCAAATCTGTGTCACGATCGTGGCCATGAGTCGCTCATTTTGACATATTGAACGTAAATCTCATCGAATCCCGTAAAATCTCCATTTTTTGTCATTTCAACGCGCATTTATGTCCCTCATATGACCTCCTAGCTAGGTGATTTATGTCTTATTTTACTAATAATTTTTTGAAGTTTCTTTTTAGTCTTGCTTATCTAGGGTACCAAGCAACTATTGTGCCCACCACAAGCAAGTCAAGTGACACCAAAGCAGGTATGTAAGAGGTAGGTATATTCCATTTGATGGAGTTAATCATTGCTTTACAACACTTTCCTTAGTGTTTTGAGTTTAACGTTTACTTTCGATTTTACGTGCACAATTGTGACACACATTGATCTTCCGTTGGGGCATATGTGTACACCTCATTTTTATGCTTACCAACCATTTCTTTTGTGCAAGGGTTGTTAATGCATCTTCCTAATGAATGGGTTCCTTCAGGGGCTTGTCAAAATTGGAATGTGATCGAACTTGGTTGCGTGGCTAGACCACAACATTTAAGAGATGTCGGTAGTATGCCATAATTACCTTACCCTTGCCTTATTGCTTCCCTTTGTTCACAGATTACATCTATCGTGTCTACTTGTTTATGCTTATTGCATACTATGATCTCTACTTTCGATCGCCTGAATCTTCATCATTTCCTCCATTTACCTTTTGGCTTCCATCTCATATTGTTTTGCACCCTTTGACCTTAAGGTTTCCCCAAGGTCAACGCCACCGCCCATGGGCGATGGTGTCAAGTTTAGTTTTTTCATAGCATATTGCATTAGGTATATATGCCCCACCACCTTTATGTCAAACCAACCAATCAATCATCAATTAAGCATGCATAAAGAAACTTAAAGCTCGGACATTTTTGCACTAGTTTCAACCTATTTCTTAGACTTGAAGACTTAGAGCTTACCTCTTTTGCATTTGGGTCACCATAGTGAGTTAGGACTGAAGATCTTCGCGTTGACCTTTCCCCTTCTCCACCCATAACGATTATCTCTCGGTGTCGTAGTGTCTAGAAAGGATTATGCATCGAGGTCACACACATGCTACAAGTATTTCTAGCCTTTCTTAGTCTCTTATCTTACACAGGTATGTTGTTGATTGGTCATGTATTGTTATAGACTAGAGTAAATGTATGTTTGCTTTGATCCATTGCATTGTCTTATTAAATTATGCCCCTTGGTTTTATCCATTCCTTGATTACTCTTATTCTCGAATCTTAGTACGATACTTGTTTTTATCTTAGGTATATGTCTTGGAAACCTACATTTGAGAACCTAGTTTGTAGGGATGTGCCCATCATACGCTTTGGGCTTTGTTCCAATAGGTGAGTGACTTTAAAACTTTTATTTGAATTAATCACTTTCTATGGTATTCAAGTAATGAAGAATTGGGAAGTTGATTTTGTTAGAAAAACCAAGGATCCACAAGCAACTGCATAATAGTTGACAGCTGAAGCGATAAAGCGGGAAAGCAAAAATGATCTCGTGCATTGTAGTTTCTTTCATATGATTTTCACTACTAAGGAGCACAAGCATTCCCATTCTTACTTCAGATCCAAGCATAAATCATGTTGTCTCATCTGCCAAAAATATAATCATGGAACCCTCGTTGCATGCATTGGTATTTGGTCATTTCACCCATCTCCCTATTGAAGTTTCCATTACACCTTTGTGGGCAATTCCTAATAGATAAGTTGCTTGGTTAAGTGTTTTACACGGTGCTTTGACATATTTTTGTTTTTCTTGGATGTCATCTTAAGCCAAAGTCTAAGGTCCCTTTGATAAATATACGGATTTATACTTTCAATTACATATTTAAAACTTGATAAATCAAAGCATGAAGAATAAGTTATAACTGAAGTTTAAAACGGACAAGTGAAAGCTTTAATTTGTTTATACCAAAAGTGTAGGATCATTAAAATTAAGTAAAAACAAATGATCAAATTCCAGGTTCATTTCCCAAAATAAAATAAAAACCAGCTCCAAATTAATAGTCATAAACTCACTTAAGCCATCCCTTACGAAAACTTCCATCACAAATTTCAAGATGTGTGTGTTATTATCTATAAAACATAATTCACAACTTTTTCACCAATCACTTTGGTTCTAGGAGTATATATTTACATTATTCCCAAAAGAAGAGAACCTAGCATCAGCCTTAATAAAATTGGAATTCATGAGGACTTTACCCTCCAAAAGATAAAGATAAAATTAGCAAATCTAACATGACCTGCAAAAGTTGTAAAGTTTTTGGCTAAAGCTGATTTCATCAAACACGTGTTCATCCAAGTAGAATGATAAAGTGGGCAAAACTGTGGATTTGTTATTTTGTACCCATTAAAACACTTCAGAAATGGTCTATGCTGAAGTTTTTTTCACTAAAAACTCCAACACAGTAATATTTGTATATAATGAATACAGTTTTTAATGTTGCTTTTAAAACACACAACATTACAAGTCTGTCCTTCCATACCTTCAGAGTGGTTTTATGATCGTAGAATCTGAAAGTTTTGCCCAAGTAAAATCTATTCATGGATGATTAAGATATTTGAGAAATGATGAAAAAGTTTTAGATTGTATTTAAGGGGGCTGGAGTGGAATTGCATAAGGTGAATCCCAGTCTGCGTCAAAGATGTGTGTAAGTTGTGCAACAATGGAAGGATCATAAGAGCCAAAGCTAATTCCTGCAGTAGTGTAAAAGTAATCCCATACGAGATTGCTAGTTCCGATGTGTGCTCGAACATCACTCATTGCATATTTTCCATGGTTGACCCTGGTATACCCAGGGTAAACATTCCCCTTCACGGATGCTGGACCAGTTGCATTAAAGCCAGGCACTTTATAATACTTGATCTCCACTTTCCCAGAACATCTGTTGTCCGATGATGATGAGCAAATTACGTTTGTGTAGAGAAGAGATTGGAGATATTGCTCTGTATTATTGATAAAGTGGGCCCAATATGCCACTAGAATTTTGACAGTCGCATGCTTTGACAAAACCACCTGATAAATGCATCATATATCTATCGGTAATGAGAATCAAATTCCTAAAGGCAAGTCATAATCATCATGGCAAAGTACGTATAATCAAACAGTTTTATATGGCTTTTGGTCCTACTGCATCCATTTAGATATCTTGATGTTTTTATTTCATCATATTCTAATCACAAACAATACTGTTTGATATTTTCAAATTTCTGACATAGTGTTAGAGCAAAAGTTTGTTTCTTATCTAATTTCCAATTGACAAATTTTAGTATAGCAAATATGCACAACTAAACCAGAAAAGAAATATACACGACATGGAAATAAGAATAAACACATTTGGCACTTTAATATTCATATAATATAGCATATACAAGAGATTCTCCAAAAGAGCAATAAAACTATTAGGTATGATACACACAAGATGGCTCCACTCAATATGTGCCTGCATATGTCATAAATAGGATGGATTCCAAGAAGGTATGCCAGTTGGATAATGGTCAACAACTACGTCTTGTATTGAACAGAACTAATAATCCCAACTAATTAACCAAAATTAATTATGGTCATGCAAACACAGTTGGAAAACATATATCCTGTACTCTGGTACACAAAACATTACGTCTCTCCAGTAGACCAAAATTAAACAAAGCATATGTTGTGCAATACATCCTTTTAAATGCTGACAATCTAAATCTAATTGCTGAAACAATCCAAGGCTTGCAAGACCACCTACAGGCTCTAGGGCATTTATGTAAAAAGTTTGGGACGCAGGTCAACATCGGCAAAACCAAGATTCTGGTTCTCTTTAAAAGCAGAAATGACAGTTCAACTTCAAATGCAAGGGAGACCAAAATGATATCATAATACAAGTACCTTGGCCTAGACTTTCACAACAAACTCAGGTCAGACACATAGAATGAAGAAAATACAAGGATGGAAAGCTCTATACAGACTACATATAGGTGTAGGAACGCAGAGTTGTGAGACTGGAAGACCACTAGGGTCTTGTTTGGGTTACTTGTCACCCCAGTGGTCCTATACGGGGTGAGATATGGTGCAGCAACACTTCATGTTTGAAATGGAGACAAATAGAAAGGATCCAAAAATGCTTAATCATAAACAATATAAAAATCAAGGCCTTAGTTCCTTACGAAATACCCTCAGAAGAAACAGGTGCTTTCTCTTTAGAGGCAACAGCTACATTTAGGTGATTATGCAACTTGAAAGCAATAGAAAACATGGAGAATAAGAGGGGGCTTGATGCAGAAAAGGAAGAAGGTTAGATAAAAGGAGTAGATGGATGAAACAAAACCACAAATGGATGAGTAGATGGGATACATCGACATAAAGGAATGTCCAAAGTCAAACCTTAACAAAGAAGTAAAAAGCTATGTTGAGAAGTTTAAAACAGACATGTGGAGGAAGAAAGCAAGCACGACAACACTATCTTACAGAAATAAACCCAACCTTTGAAAATCATGAGAAAACTTACACGGGTGGAAATCAAATGGAGGAAAGATTTCCATGGCTTAGAAAAAAACTAGTTCCCATCGGCTTAAATCCATGATAAAAAGATGGGTGATCCCTAAGGAAGAATGGTAGAAAAGGATATGTTCGTTTTTTTCACCACAAAGGCAAAAGAGACTGAAAAGCACTTTGTCCTAGAACGCCCAGCCTACAATGACATTAAAGCTTGTTATAAAGAAATATTGAGAGTTGATTCCATGTGGGATCTATTTGAAGAGACGAGAATAAAAGAGTTGGGGGAGCTGCTCACTCAAGTCAATAGAAGGAACCACCTTCTTACAAAAAGAACGCGTACCTCAAGTTATGCTTTGACAAGTGGTTGAGACAGCTATGACAAAGGATAGTCTCATAGACTGTTGGGTCTTGTGGACAAAATTAAAACCATTTCATTTAAGTACTAAAAATTGTGTCTACATCTACCCTCCTCGTAAGACTTGTTAGGCCCCCACCAAAACTTTGACACTAAGCAATGCTCGAAGGCTAGTAGGATCCTCGAAAGAAGCAACAGCAGTAGTCTCAAGAATATATTGTGATGATTGCCCCAACTCCAATACTGCGGCTGTTGAAGTAATTTTTCGAAGGAGAATCTCCAAAATGAACAAGCTTCTTGAGCTTTCGGACATCCAATTCATTTGTAACCACAATCCTAAAGTGGCTTTGCTACTCTGAAATTTGTCTTTTCCTTGTGCTGGACTTTTCCCAAGGCTATTCAGATCACGTTGTGAGAAGTCCATTTAGTATCCAAAGATGTCTACAACTGCCAACGCGTAGCTATCTTTTCATCTAAAGTCACTTAAAGTTTTTGAATCTACAATTGAGAAGCTCGGAGTTGCTGTGATAGTTGCCAGAATGCTTGGGCATGTTACTGGAATCGTTGTTAGGGTTCTCACTAAGCAATGGTTGGAGGCTAGTAGGATCCTCGAAAGAAGCAACAGCAGTAGTCTCAAGAATATATTGTGATGACTGCCCCAACTCCAATACTGCGGCTGTTGAAGTAATTTTCGAAGGAAAATCCCCAAAATGAACAAGCTTCTTGAGCTTTAAGACATCCAACTCATTTGTAACCACAATCCTAAAGCGGCTTTGCTACTCTGAAATTTCACTTTTCCTTGTGTTGAACTTTTCCCTATTCAGATCATGTTGTGAGAAGCCCATTTAGTATTCAAAGAGGTCTACAACTGCCAACGCATAACTATCTTTTCATCTAAAGTCACCTAAAGTTGTTGAATCTACAATTGAGAAGCTTGGAGTTGCTGTGATGGTTGCCCTAATGCTTGGGCATGTTGCTGGAATTGTTGTTAGAGTTCTCATAAAGTTTTTCCTTACTCTTCAATTCTTTCATTAAATTTTATTGGCTGCCTTTAATTTATTCAGATCAATGCCTCAGGCAGTCCATTTGGTTTTAATTCTATAGCTCTGCTCTCACCATCTCTTCAACTCAACTAGTTGAATGGCATACTTATGTATCCAGATCCTCATTCTTTTCTCTAAATTGTTGACTTTATTTTTTCTAACTCTGCCTTTCCTACCAATACATGCTTCAAGTTGTTATCTCTCTGTCAAGATAATATTTAATAGTGCCAAGTGTTCATGTGGAGGTAGGTTAACTGGTCCTTAGTTGTCTGAACAGGCGAATAATCAGCAGGCCCCCATGTGCTAGATACATGTTCTGTATTAAGTTGTGGAATAACCTCCTTCCACTATTGCTCATCATATGTCCCCTGGAAGTGCTTCTCTCCACTATTTTGACAAAATAATATTTTCCTTCAATGTCCCGAGTCATCCTTTCTAATATTTTCTTCTAGATGAAAATGTCCAGTCATGTTCACCTCAGCCTCAATATACAAATCTGCCATCCATTGATGAAAATCTACCCACTGTCCATGTCCACACTCATGTTACCCTTGGACAGCTTTGGTACTGCAAGCCATTGCTCTTCCTTGTTGGTGTTAGGAGTGGAATACATACAGCAATGAAAGGGATTGAAACTGATTATTTTGATCCATGCACAGCTGTGAATCCCATTACACTCCTCATTTGTGCACTTGCACAAACTGCACGCTTCTCACTTTGCATTTCTCTTCTTGTGTCATGCAAAAGTCTCGCAGCTTGCTTGTGCATGCCCGCAGTACCACATAGAATTTGCTTCCTGCACAGAGCCTTCTGAGCCTCACAAAACCTTTTTGACATCTTGTGCGCCACACAAAGCTTGCCTCACTCAACGCCCATGAGTCACCTTTGAAGTGCGCTCTTGCGCAATACTCACATCGCTCGCAGCAGATCCTTGCAGCATCCACAAGGCAACTCCTAGCTTCTGTGTGACTTGCCAAGTGGTACTTCCTAGTTCTGCAGCAAGTCATAGAATCTCTCAGAATAACCATCTAAACAAGAAGAACAACTACCAAGCACGATAAATAAGTTCAACCATTCCACAGTTGGAAGATGAAACAATTTGTAACCATTACTCTTTGTAACCATCCTCAATTGTTACTGCCTTCTTATATTGTAGTATAGTTATGTGATACACATCTCCCAAGAGTCAACATCCTTGTAAGCCGAACTAGACAAAAGTGATTATTGGCATGCCCTGGGTATGCAATATTTCTCATACACATACGTATATCCATGTCGGTCTAGCCAAATCAGGGGAAGTGTTTCCCCTTTCCGATCTCAAGGTCCTGCTCTCCAAGCCTCACTGTAACATTGTACACTTTTGTACTTATTTCCTATTCTCTAATAATGAATAGTAGTTGCATTTCCTGCAAATAGACTTTCACTTAATCATTGTGTATTTGTTTTACCACTGTAAGTCAAGCTACACACATTCTCTGTAACCTTCACAACTACATCTAGTGCAGGGTTATCCCCCACACATGGCCTTGGGATCCATAGTGGGGATCATTAGTATCAAAGCATATCTCTAAACTTTCTATTCTTGTAAACATGTGAGCGCAACAAGAGAAGGAAGGACAAGAAGTCAATAAGGTTTCTACGTACCTGGAAGAATGTAACAGCAAAAGCAAGATGGTTAACGCCCAAAAGCAACTTGTGGCAGCCCTAGACATTGAAAAGCTCATTAAGGATCCACTATAAGAAAAGGACACCAAACTCTTCGGCCAATTCTGCAAGTTGTTGTTTCAGCTCAACCTGACGAGCATGCCCTCTTTCTCTTGGTCGTCTCCCATGCGGTTTCAATATCAAACCCCTTTCAAGGTCCAAGTGAACCTCGATATCCCAGTGTTCGAAGGCAAGATTGATGCCACAACACTGGATAAGTGGCTTTGCCATCTTGAGGCCTACTTCTCTATCAACAACTTCATTGATGATGAGAAGCTCACCTTACAGCTTTGAAGATATGCATTTTAGAGTCCAACTAATGGGAGACATTCAGCACACAACGCGAAACAGAGTTCCAACCCATTTAGAGTTGGGATGACTTTTTAGTGGTATGTAGGAGTACTACCCCTTCAAACACTATGAGGATGAATACATGAAGTTCCAGCAAATGTAACAACACAAGGAGCAGTTAGTGGAAGATTACACCGAGTTCCATGATCTATGCAAGCACAAGGACCTCATGAAGTAACATGAGGTGCTGAAGTGCATCAATAGCTTGTGCCTTAAATGGAGTTTTTACTTCTGACTCTCTAGGGCAAGTGTATCACAATATAGCCAAGATTGAAGTCAAGGCAAAAATGAAAGTACTATTTCACATCTTAATCCAAAAGTGTGTGCAAGAGTCAGTCCGCACATAACGCACCATCCCATCCTCCTAAGTAGTAGAAGCAAAACATGTTGCACAAAGGAGACCAACCTATGAAGGCTGCAAAACAGCAAATCAAGTGACAAAGAAAAGAAGAAATCAAGAGACAAGTGGTGCCACTATCATCGCTCGCACACCCACAAAGATTTTGAATGCGGAGCACAACAATCTTTGTTTGCGCACTCTACATTAGGTCCCTTGCAAACAGATAACACTAATCCAAATGTTTCTTGTTTGAGCACTAGCACACTACCATAAACATCTCGAGGAGCATGAATGCCTCTTATACACCAAGTTTTGGTTGAAGAGTCAGCCTCTTCATGTTATCATTGATAGTGGGAGCCAGAAGAACATCATTGCACAAAGAACCACCCAGCGCCTTAGCCTTGCCATTGCTACGCATCCCAATCCATATTCCTTGGGGTGGCTTCAATAGAGGAAGGATATACATGTCTGGAGACAATGCACTTTCTAAAACATAGTCAACCCTATGGAGGACTCGGTCACTTATGACATTATGCCTCTACAAATCTGCAACATCTTGCTAGGAAGACCATACTTGTATGACCAAGATGCTACATATCAAGCTAAACCATAGAATTGGATGGTCCATGCAAAAGATCGATTTTGGAATCTCATGGAGTCAGCTCCAATGACCAAAGCCACTTTGGTCTTTGCCAAACAATGCTACAAACTCGTCTTGCATATGCAAAAGTTTGTGTTGCTCATGGTCGACCTAAACACATTTGCACAAGAGAGAAAGTAAGCATTGGAAGTACACACTATGCAATCATCATCACAACAGCACCAGTTCAACAAGTTATGAAGCAACACAACAAGGCCTTCGCAAATCCTCGAGGTTTTCCAACATACTACACAATAAAGCACTACATAGATTAGTTCCCTAGATCCCCTCTTCCAAATAGCCCTCTCGTATCACGGATCAATTTGGGAGAATGATGAAGTCTGGCGCCAAATACAAAATCTCCTCGATCAGGGAAGATTAGACTTAGCTTCTCTTTGTGGCGAGTCTAATAGTTCTTGTGCCCAAAAAAATTGTACATGACACCTCTATATAGACTACCACAAACTTAACAAAATCACAATGAAGAATCAAAATCCACTATAGTGTACTAACAACATCTTGGACCAGCTCGGAGGCAAACAATACACCAACAAGATTGATTTGAAGTTAGTTTACCACCAAGTATTAGTCCATCTAGAAGACAACTTTCAAGACACAAGAAGGATTGTACGAATGGTTGGTTATGCCTTTCGGCTTGACCAATGTGCCAGCGACATTCATTTGCTTGATGGACAATCTACTCAGGCCCTTCCTCAACTCCATCATCATCTACTTGGATGACATCCTCATCTTCAACAAGACTTGGGAGGAGCATGTGGAGCACATCTCACACGTCATTGATGCCTTGTGCAAACATAATTTGCAAGCCAACTTAGTAAACCTGTACATTTGGCACCATGTAGATCTAGTACACGGCTACATCATTGACCCCACAAGGATTTGTGTAGATCTAGAGAAGATCAAAGTAATCCAAGATATCATGGCCTCTCAACTAGATAACATGCACAAACTTCTACTTTAGTTTCCTCCTTGGTTTCTCACACATATCATGGCCTCTCAACTAGATAAAATGCACAAAAGCCAAGTTCATTGGACTCATGCGCAACCGCACGCTTTTGAGGTTCTACTCAATTGGCCTCTCAACTACTATTTTTGCAATGCCGATACAATGGACACTCCCTCAAACTTCACACCAATGCATCCGACTATACATTCACATAGTACTCATGCAAGACATTCAATTGCATATCACGAAACAAATTCATAGGTACACCTATTAAAAAGAATTGGACTTGTATGTTATTATGCAAGCAATCAACCAATGGGGCCACTATAGCTTTGGTAAGGAGACAACTATTTATTTTGATCATAAGCCACTCCAATTTTAGTAAAACCTAGAGCAAGCTATAGAACGCACGACACATTTAGTGGATGGCTTACTGCCGCACCAATTCCATCCCATGATATAGCACAAGAAGTGAAAGGATAACAAGGCAACAAATTGCCTTAATGTCCTCATCCCAATGCTAGACACGTGCGGCCACAAATTTTCAAAAGGACGGATCATATCAAATCGGGTGGTTGAAGCAATCTGATCTGCTCATTAATGCCCAAAAAGACGTTTTCCCATTTCTCACCTACCAGATCCGCCAAGAATTTGAATTTGAATGTTTAACATTGTAGCCCATGTCAGCAGCTATTGATTGAGACTAGGCGCGCGCCGATCGGAGCTCTGTAGAAAAAGATATGGCTTTCAGAAGATGTCAGAGCTATCTGGGCATGCAAGACACGTGGCGCACGTGGATTGACTGAAGAAATCGCCAACCATTCATTTGATTTGTCGTTTCTACCACATGTCATTCATTGGCTGGTTATCGATTCGACGCCCTGTTGGCATGCTTTGACTGGTCGCGTGTGGCACACTAAAGCGTGTCAAAGGATGACGTGGCGCGAAGATGGAACAAGGAGGAAAAGGAAAAGGGAAGAAGGGGAAGCGCACAAAGGCGTGTGAGGAAAAGAAGGGGGCGTGCGAAGAAATGCAACCAAGGGAATGTGCCAAGTGAACTTGAGCGTGCGCAAGCTTGCAATGGAGAATTCAGAGCCAAAAGGTGTATACAAGTTACCCAAATAACTAGGAGAGTTATTTGAATAATAGTCACCTTAAATATTAAATAAGTCTCTTTATTATAAAGTATAACTCGTATGTATATAAAATTAAAATAACTCTTATGTTTAAAGTAATAACTATTAACAAATAGTTATGAAGCAAAAAAGGTGTATCCATTCACGATTATTACCCAATCATTCCCTATTTAAAGAGGATCCCTAAGTAGGAATATCAACACGAAGTAATAAGAATAATGGGTTCATTTTCATATATGTGCAATTGTATACTCAAATGGAAAGAAGGTGGTTCAAATAACATTTATACCTATAAAATGATTATCCTTGGAGATCCTAATGTTTTGACACCATAACAGCAAAGATATATGAAACAAATGTGCATCTAGTAAATCATCCACAACCCCTCGGGCGACTCTCTGGACTTGATCCTTGAATGTTGATCCTTGAATGTTGATCTGCAATCACATGGCTCTTGTCTACCTCGGATTATAATTTTGAATGTGAACTCTCACAAGAGAATTAGCCATCTACTAACTCACCCACGGATAGCTAACCGATTGACCATGTACAGGGGGGCTTTCGGTCCACGTAAAACACAGGATTTGCTAATAGATAGACTCTAAATTTCCAAATTTACTAAACTATACCAAATACTTATTGCTCCATTATGTTATAGTCACTCGCCTTAGATAGTAATCAATTAGCAAAACATATTTGGTTATCACACCCATAACCACATTCTTGAGCCAGCACAAAGAAAATCCCAATATTCAAGGCATCGGCATGGACATGGAACTTCTTATTACAATCCGGGTAAGCCAAAATAAGTGCACCGATCAGCTGCACCTTCAACTCATTGAATGTATTTTGTTCTTTTTGTGTCTATTCAAACATTACTTACCTAGTTAGTGCATCCAAGAGGCATGACAATTGAACAAATTTCTTTAGGAACCTTGATGAGTACCTTGCATGACCCAAGACAGAATTGATTGCAATGACATCTTTGGGTGTCTCCATTTGCAACAACTCAAATCTTATCTGGATTTGTCTTTTATCCGACTCTGCATACCACCCGACCCAATAGTTTTCTATCGGACAATAAGTTGGAACTTTTTGGGGTTTAGGGGCCAACTTGCTCCCTTACATGACTGCATGCATTCAGCCAAACCCTTTAGGTGTGATTTTGTGGGACCATAGATGGACCAATCATTAAGAAAAAAATTGAAATTCCATATATTCAATTTCTCAAAGATGTCTAAGTTGATTGTGATGTCCCCTAAATGGGACATAATGAGAATTACATTCATATTTCTTCTAGTTCCCATTATGTCTTTGTTTGAGTCAATATTGGCTCAATGGAGGATGAATTCTACTTGATGTAATGGCATAAAAGTATTTTTAAATACTTTTAATGGTGAGTTGGGCATGAAAGCCTCTTATTTGGTTAAAAGACTTCTAATTCTTATGGGTTGGCCTTGATTGGAGAGCCTACATAGAGGTTAATGAAGAAATAGAATTACTTGAAGGTCGGCCTATGCATTGGGCTTCTATTTTGATGTTGGCACCACTTGAGGATATATAAGGACATGAAGGTTCATTTGAAGGGTTATGCATGTTTATTTTGAAGATTGATATCTTGAGTTTGTGCACAGTGTGCCCTACTCTCCACTAAAGACGAAACCTTTAGTGTGGCTCAACTTTGGGGACGAAAACCTCCATTGTTGGAAGATTGAGGAACGAAAACTCCTCAAGCTTGAGGGGAATCCCATACGGGGTTTCCAAAGTACTTCAAAGTGGTTTATTGCTGGTTTTCCCCCTTCTTACCCTAGGCAACTTGCATGGGTGGAGGGTTTGGTATGTTCTAGGGCTGATTTCACTATTTTGGTTTGATATTCTTGTTCGGCATAATTTATAAGGCCGTAATATGAACTTTGGAGAATTTTGGTGAGGATTTGCTATTTTTCCTAGCCCTCGGTTTGGCTGAACTGCTGCTGTCATAAATATTTAATTCCAGCTGTGATTATCAGATATTTCTTCAATATTTGATGTATTTGTGATGCATAAATATTGTTGTGGCTAGATAAATTATTTCGTGGCATTCTACATTGATTTGCATAGTGAAAAGTGGATTTGAATCTCATAGGCAGTTCGCTGCCCTAGGAGACAACAGATTTTGTATTGGTTGATCATTTTAAGATATTCTCAGCTATTTTCAGTTCGTTGTGTGTGTGCTTGAAGGTGTTTTCAGATCAGATCAATTCATGATAGCCGGTAAACCCCTTTTCTCCATTTTCAGCCCAAAAAGGAACATTGCATTGATGTGCTACAAGGTCGCAGAGACTTACACAATTCAAATGGAATTTTGTTTTAGGCATAGATATCATGCTCTACCACAAAGGTTGTCTTCAGTTTATCCTCCTTTGAGATACTAATCCTATTGTAGCAGAAAAATCCATTGGGAAAAGAATAGATCTCATGTCATGCCACTTTTTCCCAAATGGAATCAAAAAAAGGAACCAAGAATGGATCCTTTGCGGATCTGCCCATTCTTTTAGATCGCTCAATGGGAAAAACCCATATACTAGTACCAACATTGACTCGTATAAAACATTTTCTCTATCTCCATGGTGTCACTCAGATTTCACCCTGAAATCTGTGACTACCCAATTCGAAAAAAATTCGTACTTTTAAAATAGTGGGTCATTTGTTGTTTTTATTGCCTGAAAGTTCTTGTATTGCATCAAGATAATCCCAAAGAGCCATATTAGCCCTTTTCGCCAAATACCCAGATGCCCAAAATTGTTTTATTCTGTCGTCGGGATTTGTCTGCGGGAAATTTGTATTTAATTATTTTGAGCCCCGTATGAGGCTATTTGCGCTCCGTTTCAACTCAGTTATGAGCGGATATGTTATTATTCCTATATACCAGAAGGATTTTAACTTATTTTAAGTTTTGGGCTTTATTTGTAACTTTTGGCAATTTTTCGTGTTTTTGTGGTGTCCCGTTCTGTTTTCTGTAAAATTTCTCTGGAACAACTCCTTCGCCGGGTAAGCCCGATTTTTGGCCTGGAGCATTGGAAAACATACACGCACATTTTGCCCGGAGGAAGTCATCATCGGAGGTCTGGATCACTGGGAAAAAGCGAAGTCGTGCACAGAAAAGCCCCTGCGGGGATGGGCGCATTTTTGGAAAACAAAGGATTTAAGCTGCGATGGGAAAAATATAAGCCGCAGGCAGGATGGGAATTGTATACCTGCCTGCTGGCAGTACTTTTCCCGTGTTATAAAAGTCACTTAAGCTGCAGTGGGAAAAATAGAGGCTGCAGGCAGGTGGGAATTTATTGCCTGCCTTGCAGGGTAAAAATTCCCATGATATAATAAAAGGAAAGTGACTTAAGTGAAATCATGGGATTTTAGTGCCTGCCTTGCAGGGTAAAGAATCCCATTGTCAAAGTCAAATCACTTAAGTGGATCATGGGATTTTGGTGCCTGCCTGGCAGGGTAAAGAATCCCATTATGGAAAAATTCTTAAAAATAGAATTACATGTGCAAAAAAGTGCGCCCCCTTTGGTGATGGATTAAAGTGATTAAATTGATTATTTTAAATAATCTTTCTTCCTTCAAAAAGTGCGCCCAAGCTTGAGGAGGTCAAAAAGTCAAAGGAGGAATAAAAGAAATAAATTAAATTAATTAAATTTAATTTATTTAGTGGCTGCCCCCTTCTCTCAAAAAGTGCGCCCCATTTGAGCATTATTTAATGATTTTTGAAGCATTAAATCGTTAAATTAATTTCTATTTTTCAGTGGCTATGGTCAAAGCACACTGTGAGACTTGAGTGAAGTGCTGTGTGAAGGATTAAATTGGATTAATTTAATTTATTGGATGGCTGTCCTTAAACATGCTATTTTTAAAAGAGAAAAACATGATTTTTAATTAATTAATTGCCTTTAATTGTTAGGGCAATTATTAATTATAGAATTGTGAAGGTTATATAAGCATGGGCAGCCATATGGATGAATTATTTAATTCACAGGTTAAGAATTGCAGCAAGGAGAAAAAGTGCGCCCCCATTAGAGGAAGGATTTTGCACAGACAAAGTGCTAACAAAGGCTAAAAGCTTCCAGATTTGGCGCATGCTTTGGAGAAGGTTGATCTTCGTCGGCATAGTTGTTTTCACAGGTGTTACAGGAGCTCAGGTGTTGATTGAAAGGATTCATGCTCTCTTTATGTGCAAATTAAACACCAATTTTTGGGGCAGCAGGCTTGAAAAGTGCAGATTTTTATAATTTAAATTCACTATTCATGCTCCGGTGGCCATTTTTGTCTGAATAAATTGCAGGAATTCATTACAGGTGCTTTATAAAAGAAAAGGAGTTTTTATCAATGTCCAATACATTGCAAATATCCTCCGAATCTGAAGAATTGTCCAGATCTGCACCAGTATTGAAGAAATCCGGCCAAATTAGAAGAAAAAGAATTATTCAGACAAAGATTGATAAAGCCATGGCAAAAGGAGATGAAAAAGAGAGCACGATGGATTCATGCATTGCTTCTAAACTTTCAGACATAGGAGACACGGATCTAGGCCCAGAACCTCTTTCTGATTTGATTGACAGATCCAGAGCTGGAAAGACTTCACTCATGCGTGCGGTCAAAAGTAGTGGAATTATTCGAGCTGCAGCTTTCCCCGTATGCGACCCAATTGCGAGTTTGTGATGGAGTGATGTTGCGGGAAAGACAATAATTCGTTTGGATGCGGAATTCTTCGATTATTGTTTGAAGATTCCAGTACGAAAGGTGGTGACTTCTATTAGCATTCAGGATGCTGACAGTAGGTGGGAAAAGCATAGAGCTGATTGTGTGAGCATCATGAATAGCCGGTTCATGAAGAAGCCTAGATCCCCTTCCAAGTTCCCGAGAACTCTTCCACGATCCAATTTGGTGCAGGAGGCGGATGATATTGTCAAATTGCTATGCAGGTTGAATGGTGAAGCGAATGCCTACACTTTCCGGACATGGATGTATGCTTTCATCAGGACCATTGAAATCAACAAGGTTGATTCTATAATCAATTGGTCAGAAATTATTAGCAGCAACATCGGTGAGCAACTGCGGAACGTGAAGCGTACCTTTAGCTTCAAGATGACTTCATACTTGGTGTATGCTGCAGCTTCACAGGGTATCTTTTCCAAGCTGGATAGATGTGGTATTCTTTCCAAGGATCCCATTTTCGAGTGCTACCCACAGCTTACTGTACCTGCGTGCGAGAAGGACTTCAAAGTGATCAACGATGGTTTCTTCTACGATTTCATCTGCAGGTTAGACAAAGACTTGAAGACTCACAGGGTAAGCAAGGAAGCATGGGAAGCAGTGTCCAAGATTGGCAGTGTATTCATCCAGTTTGCAGATTTCACATACCTCAGGGTTACGAGCTTTTCAGGTGAACCAACAAAGATGCCAAGGTACCCGAGTGACAGATTGATTGCCATGGAGCTGAGCAGGCAACTTGTGGAGTTACACGACCTTCAGTCGAAGCGGCACAAGTCTACGGGCTTCTTCCCACTCACTGTGGGATATTACAGTTGCATCAGCATTCACAGAGCTCGAGGAATGGAAGCACAAATGTTGTCCGAGTATGAGCAAGAGTTCTTCCCTGCACGGCTTAATTTCGATCCATTTGGAATAGCCAGGAAGACAATCTCCCAGGAGTACGCACATGTGCCTTCGTTAGAAGATTTCTGGATGAAGTGCAGAAGTGAGTACGAGGTCAGAAAGAAAGATTTCGGCGTCAGTCGTGCAAAGCAAGTATTTGACTTTGGACTAGCACGGATACCTGCGGATCTTAAAGATGATGGGAACGTGGTACTTGACACTTACCATCAAATGGGAGGAGATAAAGCTCTCTCTGCCCGGATAGCGATATGCGCCGCAGCCTGATAGAAGAAAGATCTGGAGCTGTGTTGGTGAGTACTTCGAGCTGGTTGCTAACGAAGGGATACTGCCTTGATGAAGTATTGATGAACCAAATCACAGGCAACTTCGGCACAGGAGATTCCCTCAAGCGAAAGCATGAAGGAGAGAGCAGCAGAAGGTCCGAGAAGTTGAAAGTACGCAGAAGATCTCAAGAGAAAGAGAAGACCACTTCTACGACCATAGCTTTGACTCCGACTTCTCCAGTACCTAAAGGATCACCAACTATTGCACCACAGCAGCAGGATGCTTCCATGCCTTCATTAAAACCAGCAACGTTCATCTTCTCTCCGCAGCCACTTCGTTCAGCACCCGTTCCAGAGGAGATGTTGAAGCTGCAGATGACGGAGTTCGAAAGAGCTTTGTCCTTGGATGTTTCAGAGGATGGCAGCCATGATACTGTGGCACTTTCTGATGGAGAGGATGCAGAGCGGGAAATGGTAGTGCACTCAGCGACTTCTCACTCTCCGAGAAGTAATTTCTCGGAATGGTTAGCTTTGCAGTTGGTTCCGGAAGCAAGAGTAGAGATGAACTTAGAGGAACATGACTTGCAGCTACTTCAGGATCTGAGCAGAAGAGACAGAAGGCCTAAAGTTGCTAAAGCAACTTCTAGGTTGATCATCGAGGATTCGGGAGAGAAGTTTGCTGAGATATCAATCCCGGCGGAAGGAAAGGTAGAAGAGGAACTCACAATGAAAAGATGTGACAATGACCAAAATACCACTCGGTCAAGCTACCACTGAAGGATTGAAGCAGGACACGCAGACGTTGCTGGATGCTTTGTTCCTTAGGCTTGACAGTGAAAAGGCGGAGAAAGAAGAGCTGCAGAAGCAAATATCTCAATTATGTGAGATCATAGCCAAGGTTGCTAAACCTTCCGTTCAGCCCATTTCAGCGCAGGTGAGTGATCATCTTATGCAGGAAATGGAAGATCTGGCAATCAAGTAAAGGCTATTGGAATGGAAGGATCTCGATTATTCGTCAAGCTTCATGCTGACTTGGGAAGTGCCACCGCTTTAAAGGTTATGAACGATGCAGAAAATCAACTAAAGCAACTGATAGAAAGCATAGAAGGAATGAATACAGTTGCAGAGAGTAACCTGAGTATTTTGGCCGAGATCAACAAGCTGCCGGGAGATGTATTGGTTGCAGAACAAATTGTGCCGGATGGATCAGTCGAGAAGGGGAAGCAGCTAGAGTTTGCAGTATCTTTCCGTTTGGAGATCTGCAGAGTTTTGCTGAAGAGGATGCAGGCGCTTGAGAGTAGAACATCAGATTTGCCGGACAGTATTATTTCTTTCACTGAGGAAAGAGTGGATGGAGGTATTACTTCATACGTGCGGATTGTTTCTAACGAGGTGCATGATTCCCTGGAGGGTTCTCTTCTGATGGTGCAAAAGAGGATTGATAAAGCCACCAAGCCTTTCACGATGAACTCTATCGGTGAGTGGTGTGACATTACCGCAGTGCATATCATTGCGAGATTTGGGCCAAGTTTGGAAGAAGTGGAAGCATGCAGCAAAGTGTTGAATGAAGGATTGCTGCAATTCAGGACAGAAAAGGAAGCAATAGCTAAAACAGATGGAAAGATGCTGAATTATATGTTCGACAAGTATATCAGATATCAGAACAAGAAGAAGATGTAGATGTTACAGCTGGCATGACTTCTTCTATTTCTTTCTTCTTCTATTTTCTATGTTCCCGGATGAAATTGTAAACTTCTAAGTTATTGGTTTTTCAACCATTACTTGAAGTCATGTGGAACCTTTCTATTAGTTAAGTGATACATGTGTCACTTAAGAAGAAGTTAGTTGAGGATGATTGCCAAATGTCATCTTTACTTGTTGTTCATACTTTAGTTCAGTTTGAGTCTTCTATTTGTACTTTCCCTCCTACATTCTATAAGTAGGAGAAGAACCTACGGGTTAATCATCGATCAGAATTTGTAAGAAGCAATCTTGTGTTCTAGACTTTGTGCTGAACCCCTGAGAGCCACTTGTTGCAGAGGAATACAAAGAAGCAGGTTTCCGGAGAACTTTGTGTCACGGCGTACTGTGTTTCTTGCTTTTAAATCTTAGATCTTTAAAGTAAACTTTGTGTTATTTTAGATCTGGATCTAGAACTGCCTTTGCTTTAGAATTCTGTGTGTTCAAATCTATTAAGTTTCTTCTATGTGCATGCAATTAGCTCTGCTATCTACTAATTGGGATGCACATCTTCGTTATTTCTTCTCTGTAATTCCTTTACTTCCTTCTATAATTTTCCTTTCTTAAACAGTTGCTTACTTGCTGCAGAACTTCTTAGTTATGGTTCATGAACTAAGTGGTTAAAGTAAAACCCCGATAGATAAAAACACATTTATATTGACAAATCTGACACGGGAGCCTCACCGGTTAAATGAGGAGATTTATCTCATGACCGCCTAGGTTTGATGCTATGCGAGAAAATCTAGCCAACACTCCACTTGCATTTAATCTATGTGCACGAGGTTCATTTTGTATTCTTCCTTTGCACATGGTGCAAGCCCAACACTAAAGGAATTTTTTGAACTCGCGTGTCCTACGGCGCCCCTTCCAAGATTCTATAGATCCATGAAAATACATCTTTATAATCCAGAAATATTTTGAAAGATGCATCCTTCGGATCCCAATCATCACCTGACAACGACTAATCAGTGGATTCCCTTTTGACTTCAAATTGACTTTGTGATCCACAGATCCTATGTACTTAATTTCTTTGGAATTTGCAATATGCAAGCTTATTTCGGGGTCCTCATCAACCTTCACATCACGGACCTAATACTCTATGAATTGCGGAGGATATTTAGAGTGTAGAAGTGGAGGTGACCAAGGTGTTGACAGCTAGAATTTATTCCATACTCGTTGTATCCTATGGCGAATAAAATTTAACGTATGTGAAGAGGACAATCGATGAAAAGATCTCATAGTCGAAAAGAATATTTTGTAAAATTAAATGTCGCATTTTGGTCGCTAAAGAAATTAATATTGATAAAGGTTACATTTTACCAAATGAGAAAATCAAGCCAAATGCTAAACTGTTATTGAAAAAGAAAATCAAAACAAAGTGAAGTTAATAATGGCATTTTCTCGCCTTCAACAACTATTGCAAAGATTAACAAATTATTCGAAGAGAATTGAAGCTTGAGACCATTTTAACATCCACATTCTTAAGTAAATAAATAGCTCAAATGACAGTTTTTTGAATTGGAATCACAATCATTGAAATCATACGTGGATATCTAATCCAAGATTGAAGGAAATTTACATCAAAACTGCTTTAGTAAACACAAGTCAAATGCGAGTGCGGGAAGCTATTTGATGTTGATTTAGATCAATCTCGGATGGTTTGATCATGATTCCATGCATAGCTACCACCAAAATTTATCATGAATATATCGTTTATTGTATCCTACATTTGCTTTGAATTTGAAGCTTTCCCAACATAGGAGGGTGTGTCATAAACCTAATTAATCCTTAATAGTCAACAATTGCCATTACGAGGAAACATGACCAGTTATTTCAATAGGATGCATTCTATTGAGCACACCCCTTCTTCCATATGTAAATAACCTATCATCCTGTTCATTCATGCTCACCTATCAGATTATATATTATTTTATTTTTTTCTTATGTACCTTGAGGGAGGTAACAAGTGGTATCAAAGCCTTTGCTCTGCAACATGTAGTGCTCGAATTAGTTGTTTGTTTTAAAATAAGGTTGGTGACCAAATGTTTTTAGGCTCATGGCCTATAATTTTGGCTTGTGACCATATTCAAACAATTTAACATTAAAAATATACATATCTGTATATAAAAACCAGGAAAAACAAAAAAGCCATACAAACATGTTATGATACTTTTTACCCGTTTAAAAGAATGTGTGTAAGGGATTAATATTCCTTAAAAGATATGCAAAAGGGATAAAAGTTGTGCAAGAATATCATATTAAGTTGTAAGTTTGTAAAATGAAAAAAATTAAGAGAGAAAATTAAGAGAGAAAAGGTTACATTGGTTGATTTTCAACTACTTTGAGAAACTATTTATTTCATTGTATTCCCTAGATTTTGGAAATTCAAAATTCTCATAGAGACAGAGCAAAGTAGGCACTAGACATTGGAGAAGGGGCATGTAGGGCATGTCGAACCAAGGATACAAGGTGTATACCATGGATGCTTCTGGCCGGGGAAAAAGAATTTTGTGATTTATTCTCTTCCTTGCAGCCACACTTATGGACCTATGCATGTGGTCACAAATGGAAAGTTAGAGTCGATTCCAAGAAAAATAACAGATATGTACTCTTTACCTTTATCTACTATAATGGATCATTTGTTAACATTTTCAAGATTTAATCGTGCTCTATTTCCATGAATATTTTTGTAAGCTTTTTTATTACCAAGGAATCGTGGGCCCAACAACTAGGAGTTGTGTGTAGCCAATGGCTCTAACCATGGGGTGAGCTCCTATAACCTCAAGCAACGCATAAATGCCCCACTCAACATGCTGCATTTAAATAGGGAATCGAACTCGAGATCTGGGTGACCTAAGTCTTTGGTCCCATCCACTGAGCCAACCCAAGGGGCTATTTAATATATTTTGTTGATTTCAAGCATTTAAATTATTAAAGATTTCTTAGATAAAAACCAGGTCTTTAAAAAACATCATACAAAAGGATTTTTTCTTTTTTTTAAAAACATATTGAATAGACTTCTTTAGTCACCACTTTTACATTTTTCACTTGTCCCTCTATCCATATTCTTGGGCATTTTATTTTTCAGGCTACTCTTTTACCGCTACTCCCAGCACGAAGAGACACACCCACTAGTTTAGGGCAATAGAAAATGAAAAAAATCATTATACTCTCAAAAGGGGCCCATCCACCAGTTTGATATAAGGTTACTTGCCCATCTTGAAATTTTCCCACCCAAAGGTGTGTCCATTTACTAGAGACTAAAGAAAAATTAAATTAAATTGCATAATTTTCTAGAGATTAGAAATGAATCTTATAAAATCATATTTAAGAAAATGGTCCAACAAAAATTTAGGAACAAATACTCACCCTAGATGGAACAAAAAAATTTATGAAATAAAATATCATGAAGATTTTTTTAAAAAGTTGAAAAAGCATACATTCTAAGCTAAAAATCTTTAGGCTTGTAGCCTTTCAAATAAGGAGAGAATTAAGAACGAATAACATTTGTAAATTATATAAAGTTATACAATTTCTACTTTGAGGAGAAAAAATACAAAAAAGAAAAACGTGCAAAAATAGTGTAGTTTTAAAGGCGGTATAAAAAGTGTGCTCCTTAATAAGTGGAATGCATTACCCCACCCATAGTTCAAAAACTCATACTCGGACATTACTCGGCAGCCCAAAAAATTGACTCCTACTCAAGAGTTTCTCGGCAATTACTCAACTTTATCACTACCTTAAAAACATATAAATTCATACAATAAACTTAAATAACATGTAAAACACTGTTAATTGACTATTAATGGTGTGCCAATCAATCACATTCACTTAATTTCCAGAGGGAAATGCAGAAGAGGCGGGCTTTAAATGTAAAAATGATGTTTTCATTTTAACTAGGCGTTATAATGCATTGTCAATCGAGTCGATTGAGAAAACTCGGCGACTTTTGCCAAGTGATGATGAAATTACTCGGAAAAACTTCGCCGATTTTTTGTCGTTGTCTCACTTGTCAAGTTTCGGACAATTTCTTGTATGTTCTCACGAGTCTTGGTGATTTATCGGTGAGTTTCACCGAGATTTGATTCAAAGATCGCACCTGACTTTTCTTATTTAATTGATAAATCTTTCTAAAATTTTGAAGTAAGTTCATAAATGGGTACACCTAAAAAAAAAAATGTGCCTAATTAAGTTTACTAAACCAAATTTATAAAGAATGTAATCTCTTTTTAAAAGATTAAGAATTATAGGAGACCCTAATAGAAGTACATAAGTTTAAGCTTGTTACAAAAACACATATATAAATGAAATTGCATTGTCAAAAATTACAACACAAGATATCTAAAGAGGATTTGGAAAACTTTACCTAGGACAACGCTAATTAACTACTTATTCTAGAGTCTAGACCCATAAGTATTAAAGGAGGCCTAAATAAGAGTGACCCATCCATCCAGTATAAAGCTAGATTTTATTAATTAAACAAAAATATGATTTTGTTTGATAAAAGTCATATTTTATAATTATTACTTTGTTAATTTTATAAAAAAAAGGTGTACTTTGAAAGAAACAAAAAGCGATAAAGGGGTGGGAAAAAACAGAAAAAGGTGCACCTACACTTGGTTCTCAACACAACGTCCTAAAATCAAATTTCAATGGGTAATAAAAGGAAACCCGAGATGGAGTAGGGTTGGTAGTAGCTTTAGAAACAAAAATGCCAAGCCAATTTTAGCCCTATTATGAAACCCATAGGAAAGTGTCCAGCAATTATGTTAAAGCTAAAAGCATTTTGCAAAGGAATATTATCGACAAGGAGAGCAATTGATTTGAGCTAGAAATTGAAGGAGACTTTGAAGTCATTGTGGACAACTTTGGTAAGAATACTAGAAGGCGTTCGCAACTCAAACATGTCATAGAAGATTGCAGACATATGTCAATGGTAATCAAGGTAACTTCCATAAACCATGTTTCAAGAGAGAAATAAGGTGGCTGACCTTATGGAAAATTTAGCAACCCCTCTCTCCCTCTCCTTCTCTCTCTCTATATATATTATCTTATCTTATCTTAGATATATTTGTCTGCTATCTATAGTTCGGGCTCTCCCCCTCTGGGGAGGGTGATGACCCATATTTATAAATGGGGAGACTCACCCACCCTATCTAGATCAAGTGAGATCCCTATCTATATAGATGCATCTCACCCGCCCTATCTAGATCTCTGGGAGAGTCGAGGGGAGGGGATCCGCAAATATAAATAGAGGATCCCCCTCTCTCATATATGGGGGCATGTGGAGGTGGGGCCTCTCTCTGTTGGATCTTTAGGTTGTGTGTCTTGAGGAGCTTGATCAAATGGAGAGAGAGGGGTGGGGGGCATGAGATAGAGTAAGGTGCTGAGTAAGCGTCCCCCCGCATCATTGGATAAGGGGTCTTCGTGGGTAGGGAGGAAAGACCATTGTAGAGTGATGTGGTGAAGTAAAGGTTGGAAGAAGGGGTTCCTGCAGCCTTGGAACCCATGCATGGGTTGGTTTTGGGTAATGACAATAGGCACATTGGTATCTCTGTAGAAATCGGGTTCAATTCAAACATGTTTGGATAGAGAAATAAGGTGGCTGACCTTATGGAAAATTTAGCAATTGAGATAAATTTTGACCGAGGCAACAAGAATTAGTTCATATCCCCATATAATCTGAATCATAACATAATCAACTTCATAAGTAGGGATAGTATGGGCATTGCTTCCCAAAATGCTCATCACATTTGACCTTTTCCCATTGTCATTTCATAATTCTCAAAAGGCCAATTTGGACAAATGGCATGCCCGAAGCATGTGAAAGACCTTATATTTCTTTAGCCTCTCCTCTCCTTTCTCACTTGCTTGGTCAAGAAGGGCCGAAAGTGCGGCGATTGTCTCTGCGAGTGGACCCAAAGGCATGCTCAACCTTGTTTGATCCATCTCTTTTGTGTCATGTCTTCAAAAGAGTGTTCGGATGGTTGATATGACATATGGATTCTCTAGTTTTGATGGAATTAAGCTATATTCAATAAACAATCGTGTATATCCTCTCCCCTACATAAGCCATGGGATTTTATATCCACGTGATTCCTCTCTATTTGTAAAAAGGGTTATTGGGTTTGGCATAATGGTTTTCCCCTACAAATTAATAATTTGGCTATGCCCTCATCAAGTGTACAATGATCTGAAACTGAAACAACTAACACACAGTGGTGTCCTCATTGACAAACTTACAAGAATGACTGCCAAAGAAGCTCTTGAGTTTTGGAAGAATGCTTTGACTGAGTGTATCAAGGATGAGAAATTGCTAAAATGGGCTGCCAGCAATCTGTTTCAAGCTCAACTATCTGCCAGGCTTGGGGAAGGGGCTTCGGTGGGTTATGTGCTTCAAGTTATGAAAGACCCTGAGAAGTCTACACCAATGCTGGATATTCTAACGGGATCAAGTGATAAGGGTCCAAATTGCTCTATTCAGTCTTAGCAACACCTTGGCTATTCATGAAAACCCACAGTAGGTTGAATCCAGTCTTGTAAGCGGGCTGAAATATATGTATAAATTCAGAAAGTTGTGGCGGGTGAGTCACTGATTCAAGGTAGATTGATGCCATCTGTAGCAAGCTGGGTACAAGATAAGATGCCTTGGAGCTTTCGGAAAAGAATGAGCCCAACCTTGCCATTGTATTTGCAGAACTGGTACTTGAGGATGAAGATCTTAAGCATGAACCTGTTATTATTGTGCCCAACGTCAGTGAGGAACCAGAAGCTCAGGAGCCTAGAGCTGGTTCTTGTGTGGTAGCTGACAGGGAGCTCCCGTGTTTGGTCTTGGTGTCCTTTGCTTGTATGATCTTGTTTTTGATCAAGAACTCTCGTTATATAGTATGTTTATACTCGGTTTTTATGATGCTATGGTCCACCAGAATGTGGCTGAACTTCCCTGATGTATTCATGACTTTTTATTATTACTATATCAGTGGGGTTGTTGTCCCTTTTTGATTGACTTTATCAAAAAAGAAAGTTTGATAAACTGAATTTAATGGAAATTTTTAATCAAATCAAGTTAAACACACAATGGTCAATTTTGAAAACAATTTTACAAAAACAAAAATCTCAGAAATCAAAGACGTGAAAACTTGGTGGAATTAATACAAAAGGAGTTAATTTGTTCCTAGACATGTAATATGGTTTTATTTCATAGGCAAGGCATATCGCTAGTGGATTAGTGTTGACATCAAGCTTAAATAATATTTAACTTGGGATAAGATTGAAGGAATCTTCTTAAGAAGATGGTTAATAAAGAAGTCAAATGAAGGTCAAGAGTGTGAATAATTTAAGGTCGAATTGGAAAAGCAAAATAGCAAGATTCAATTATTAATTGATCAAAATAAGAATCTATCAAAAATCACAACTAAAAAATAATGAAGAGATTAAACATATATTAAACCATATTTAACCTTTTTAAATCAAGTCAAACATATCAAGTATGAAAAAAAGATTTTGCAAAAACAAGCACTAGCTTTGGTTGCTAAAGCAACCAGTACTAATAAAGGTAGGGCTTTATGTGATGAGGAAATCACAACAAATGCATGCTATTTACAAATAAATTCAAACTAAAGTGAAGTTAAATAATGATATTCCCTCGGCTCCAATAACTACAAAGATAAACAACGTTGATCAATATTATTCAAATAAAATTATAGTCAAACCCTCTCAAGATCCACATTCTCAAGAAAATAAACAGCTTCAATGTCACTGTTTTTCGAATTGCAATTACAATCATTGAAACTATAAGAGGATATTTAATCCAAGATTCAAGAAAACCTTCAGGATTTTATGTCAAAACTACTCGATTAAATGCACTTCAAATGTGAATACATGAAGCTATTTGATGTCAATTAAGATCAATCTCAAAAGGATTGATGTTGATCTCATGCATAGCTTTCGTCAAAATTTATCACAGATGTAATGTTTATCACATTCTACATGCGCTTTAAGGTAATAACTTTCTCCACATAGGAAGGCATGTTATAAACCTAATTAATCCTTACTAGTTATCAATTGCCACTACCACGAAACATGACCTATTCTTTCAAGTAGACAAGTCCCATTGACTGTGCCCCTTGTTTCCTATATTAATAACCTATCACCCTATTCAATTATACACACCTATTGGATTATATATTTTATTCTATATTTACCCTATGTACCTTGTAGGTATGTAACATCTATGGTACTTAATTTCTTTGGCATTTGCAGTAAACTGATTTTCAGGACCATCAGCCTTCGCATCACTAAATACCCTATAAATTGCGGAGGGTATTTAAAGTGTGTAGAGGTTGATGTTCCCTAACGTTGGCATGTAAACATGATTCCATCCTTGATGCATTCTCTAGTGGATCAAATTCAACATCAATGGACAAGAAGACCGATGAAAAGATCTGGTAGCCCTCCATTTTCCAATATTGAAAACCACTATCCAACTTTGATTCATTTTCAAAGCACTCTTGGAGTTCAAGAACCCCATCTCTTATCGAGTTGAAGACCCTCATTCAAGCCCTACTTGATCAAAATTTGAAGAGTCCAAAGAGGCTAAATCTTCATTGAGTACTTTTGTCTTGACATTCATGACATATTTTCTGCCATTCTTCTTGAGTGTTGATTAGTCTTTCTTCCAATTTTGGTCTTGTCCTCAGCATGCCTTGGCCAAGTAGGGTCTCATAGGTTGGTCTTTGCAATGACCAAAAATCAATGATAAAAACTTGGGTTACCTTTTGCACCACTAGCACACTCAAATATTATATTCCGTACTAATATGCTCCTAGTACCTTAAAAGTTAGCAGCCACAAAAAGAATATCCCAAGTCTCCTAAGAGAGAACATTCACACTTGAATGTCAATGAAGACCTTCAACAATAACTCTATATGGATAAATGCAACATTATCTCCTTTCTTAATCATTAAAACTATGGGGTCCATCACCTGCTGGGCTTCCATTATTCTCCATTAGCAAGGTCATTATGCTTATGACATCATTCAAACTCGGAATACTCTAAAACAAGTTTGTCACCTTTAACAGTATTGAAGCCTGTATTACCTACCCTATTATTGCTTTGTCTAGATAATGGCAAGAGGCAAGTTTCAGGGTTGTATGGCTATTTGACATCAACACTTCTTAGGGTTTCATAGCTTTTCCCTATTCTTCAAATCTTCCATAAACTTGCAATTTTGCTTGAAAATCTAAAAGCATTTGTTTCTCTAAGATAGGGTAGGAATATTCATTCTTCTTCACTTGTCCCTAGGTAAAAACTGACACTGCTTTATCGATTCCAACCATGTTCCCATTGGCTCCCAACTACTTCAAGCAATTGTCATGGTTATCTAAATTGATGCAAGATTCTCCTGCTTCCATTACATAATTCTTCCAATGAGATCAGTTCGTCTTCCTATGACTCACTTTCTACCCAGCCTTCGCCATTTGAATTTTCTTCACTTTTGATATTCACTTGTAATGCCCCCTTTTTCTTCTTTTTATTTTATGACAGCAATCTGAAAATTCTACAAGCCCTAGCAACAACTGATTTTTTTAATTATTATTATATGGCAACAAACACATTCAAACAGCTGGAAATTGATGTAGAAACCCTTCAAAAATATTTTATAAAATTGCTGGAACCAATGCAAGACAAAGGAAGACCAAAACATATATTTTGGAATTTTTTTCGAACAGCTGGAATTGAATTATGACAGCAGAAGTACAACTTACAAAAATGGCTGGAAATGAAGATTTTGAAGCCCAAATACAACACTGGAAAGAGAAAACAGCCTCCTACGAACCAAAGAACCCAAACACGGATGGAGAATGAGTTGTCGTACCTTCAAAATCTGCAAACTCTTCCCAGGTAGGGGTCGCCACCCTAGGGAGAGGTCTGAAAATCTCTGAATAGCCCTAGCAGCCCTTCACAACTGAAACACTCGCTGAAAATCAATTGACAATTTGTTGAAGCCCAATAGAAACCCCTGGATGGAGAATCCTCAAGGGATTGAAGGGTTTTCGTCCTTCAATCTGAAAACAAGGAGGGTTTTTGTCCTCACTTGTAGCCACACTAGAGGGTTTTCGTCCTCAAGTGGAAAAGGTTGAGCAGCAGCCCAAAACCTCATGTAAATTTTGATATGAGATAGATGATCCCAAAAAGAGCCAAGTGACCTCCTCTTATAGGCAAATGATGGCACAAAACCCCAAAAGACTCCCCCAAATGGGTCGCCCCACTTTGGGATTAATTCAAAATAAATTAAATGCCTTTTCCCTCCTTTCTAATTCCACTTTGGGTCACTCCACTTTAGCATTTAAAATAAATTAATATTTTAATGCTTTTCCTTTTCGTGATTTCACTTTATTCCATAAAGTCCCTCTTTTAAAAAATAATATAATTAAAGTGCTTATAATTAAAATTACTATGCACTAAAATTAAATTATTAATTTTAGTCTCCCTTTTATTCACCCCTTTAGCCGACGGAAAACAATGAATAGGCTATGGGTCTTCTTTTTACTTCAAGTATTTAAAAATACCTTTTATTTTAATAATAATAATATTATTAAGTTGCCCAAGATTTAGAAATGACCGGGCCCAACTTAGAATATTATTAATTATTTTAATCTAGAAAAGGGGACATTACATCACTTCCTAGTTGTAAGCTTCTTGACATGACATCAAAGGTACCACTTTCTTATCTGTAATCGGTTTAGATATTCCAAGAACACTTCATGAATATAGTTTAATCCTACTTATGTGTTGATCTAATGTTCTATGCTATTGAAATTGGCATACATAAGGATGAAAACTCCTGTTTGTTACAACTATGGCTACTACCTAAATCTTATATCCATTATGCAATTGTGCACATGCTTGCATACATTCCTACAATGCTTATAAACCATATTTAACACTCCTTTTATGCTAACAACAACATGTGACGCTTTCAATCAATAAGACAACAGTGTGGTAAAGAAGTATATACAAGTGAAATATAACTCTATTTGCTTTTAAAGGCATGTGCTTGTAATCAGTTGAACATGGCAATAATATGCTTGCTTAAGTGCTTGCACATCTAAAGAAGATGCATAGAATGAAGTAAAAATAAATAACTCAAACACATGAAAGGAGAGTCTAGATATTAACACAAGAAATTATTATGGAGAAACCCAATGTTGGAAAAATCCAAAAATGTGTGGTTGTGCCTCCTCATCTCCACTATCATCTTGCAAGATTTACAAGACAAACACTCAATTTAAACTTTCAAATGCACTTTAGGCATTCTTTAACGCTTCTACAATGCTCGTGAGACATTCTGGGCTTCCGTAGACACTTCTACAATGCTCTACCAGTTTGTGTTACCGCCGCTGCTCTCAACTGTACAGTCATCTTCTACATCCATAATTCATCAAAAGACTTGAAATTCATTTAATTGACCCATAGGGAGTATCTTTATGCTTACAAGTGAGCAACAAAATCATACAAAGGATTCTAAATGCCTCTCACACGAAAAGACAGAAATGAAATTGATTTAACTTCCTATCGATAGCTTGATTTTGTTATTTGTCCCATATGGAGAGAGGTCCACCACAACCAAATCCATCTAGAAAATCATGTACCATGTTGTACAGATTCATATCCAAGACAAACTTGTTGTGTGAGTTTGTCTTAAGTTCAACTCGTCATCTATGAGAGTTTCTTCAAGTAGCACGAGCCTTGGGATGTCTAAATCATCCTTGAGTCATCCTACACCTTTCCTTTGCCTCTTTTCCACCTTTGTACTATGTTTCTTCAATTCTAGTTCTTGAAATTAGTGAAAGCATGCCTTAAAGCACTCCATTAGTCACATGAACTAAGAAATAAAGTCGATTATCTCAATCAACTGAATTGTGCTTTTTCATAATCCAATTCAAATCACATCTCCCAAATATGAAGAAATGAGGATTTACCTACTACCTTCTCAAATGGGATACCTTCCTTTCTTACTTCATGAAGTGAAAGTGATTCCTCGCTTTGGAGTTTGTTGTTCCATATTGCTACTCTACAAAATCAGGTTGGTTTCGACATCCGTGAGACCTTGTAGAGTTTTGCACATGATGGCCATCTTTGATGTCTTGGCTTCAACTTATGTGGTTGGCCATTAGGGAAATTTTCAAATAAAAAGAGTCCACCAAGCAAATTGTAATGTCCCTTTTAGGGCAGATCTGGAAAATTTTGGATTCCCTTGAAAACCCTTATGATTCAAATACTTCAAATTCAACTAGCAAACTGAAAATTATCTTCAAACCCTAACAGCAATTTTTTTAATGGCATCATGCATGCAAAAACAACTGGAAATAAATATAGAAACCCTCCAAATTATTTTATTCAAGAGCTGGAACAAACATAACACAAGAGAACACCGGAAAATATGATTTTTGTATTTTTCAAACCAGCTGGAATTAAAATATGACAGCAGCAAATATACTTTACCAACATGGTTGGAAATAATGATTCCAAGCCCAAACACAACCACGAAAGAGTGCAAACAACTCCAAAAATTATGAAGAAGCCAAATACAACTGAAATTTGGGTTGTTGTGCCCTAGAAGCCCACAAACTCCTCCAAGATGCAAGTCGCCACCCTAAGAGAGGGTCTAAAAACTTCTACCAAAGCTCTAGCAACCCTTCTACCCCTTGCACCAGCCAATGATGGAGCTTTTACCCCTTTTTGCCAACCAATGATGATGCCCTAGCCCTTTCCGGGTTGTCCTTATGCACAAATATGACTTTTGAGTGAAGCCACCAACAAAAATTGAGGGTTTTCGTCCCCAAATTCTGATCACAATGAGGGTTTTCGTCCTCAAGTGATGAATGCTAAGAGGGTTTCCATCCTCAATAGCTGAAAGTAGAAGCACAAGTGCTCAACTCCTAAAATCAAGATGATAGATGGATGATAGATCCCCAAATGAACCCCTTCATCCTCCTTTTATAACTTCTCTTTCCTCTTTCTTTCAATTTTGGTGGCCAACTTTATTTAAAAGTCACTTTTATAAACATAAGTTGCCTTATAGTATAACATAAAGTTACATTTGACCGACTTAGTTAAATCATTAATTTTACTTTTAAGTATTTAAAAATACTTTTTATTTTAATAATATTATTAATCATTTGTAATTTAAAAAAGGGGACATTACAAGAATCCTTAAATGGTGGAATTTCTTCAAAAATAAAAATAAATCACTTAAAACGTGACATCGCTCATTAAGGTGTCTTATTTTTAACATATTATAAGAAACTAAATCTTCCAATGTAACTCACCATGGTTAGTTTAACCCAAGTTATTTTAGTCATCATATATTATATCTTTGAGTTCCCGTGACCAACTTTTGGGAGAGAGCATCACAAATCTAAGAAATATAAACTTCAAAAATTAAAAACAACTATAATGAAACTTAAAAGTTTAATTCAAAAGAAAAATTAGAGAGTATGGTGACTTTTGAAATAAAAGCAACATGAAACTCAAAAATAGGAACTTCACTAAAAAAATAACTTTATCTAGAGAGAAAATAATTATAACAAAAATTTGAATGTCATTTCAAAACTGTAAATTAGAAAGTATAGATTTTGGGTGACAACATAAGAATGTGTCTCACTACTTTGCATTTTGGGGTCATGGAGAGTAAAGTTTTCCAAACAATAAAACTTGAGTTTAGTTGTCTGAAAATTAATAAAGCATTAAGTGTTTTAGCTGAGATATATGAAGATGTAGTGCATCCGTAGTTTTTAAAAGTTTGCTAAAAAACATTTGGATTCATTTTTAAGATATTTTTGGATCCCAAAATGGGGCACACTATTATGCTTTTACCATTTTAGGAAATGAGTAGAAGTTTGATTTTTAGAGGAAAAATTCATAACGAACTACAAAAAGATATGAAAGATTGCCTTTGTTAGTTTTTTTGAAAATACATGGCAATTAACTCGTGGAATTGGTTGATTTATTTGTATTTTTTCATGTTAAGTCATAAATAGGAGACAAGCTCCTTTTGTCTAGGATTTTTATAGGGCCCCTTTAAGAGCATTTTCCCTAACAATGGTCGTCTTGGTTGATTCTCTTAGGCCATTGCCACAACCTACATGATTGTATGCTACTATAGCACTCTCTCTTCGGAGATGCTTGCTACATCATCTTCCTTGCTCACATGTTTACAAGAAATGACAAAACATCTTGATTATGTAAGTGGCTGAAATCACAACCTCTTTTACATAGCTTCCCATATTTTGGGTCTTACAACTCAAAAGTTTGCATCAACAATAGATGCAAATGTATGGGATACTATACACCCATGAAATCAGCAATCTTCTTTTGTGGAGTGTTACTTGTTTAGACATCATTTTTCACTCTTACTAATGATTTCTCTTTTTAGGTTGTTAGCCATTAATCCTCGGTGCATGCCTTAAGAGGCATACCAAGAGGGAGTTGGGCTGGTTGGAAATATCTTGTGAGAGAGTCATTGCGTGTGGCATCACCCTAACTTTCCCTAGCATGCCTCCTCACTACCTTTCTCGCTACCTACTTACTATCTTTTTTTATGACCGGTTAAGATACTCAGTGTTATCACCTTCATATCTACCTATAGCATTTTCGAGATCACCTTCATACCTTCTCCAAGTATTCGTCTTTGCCTCCATTCTCTCTTCTCTCCTTACCTTTATGTTGGGTGGTTTGTGGCCACCGAAATTGACCATTTAGAACCCTTTTTTCTAGTTGATTGCATCAACCATGGTCGATGCCATTGGCTAAGAGAGATAGTGACTTCAAGTTATGTTCTCCAATAAATAGGTGTCATCGTCGTCATTTCTTTGTATCAACATCACATAGTCTGGTCTATTTTCGCTTGTAAATATGCTCTTAAAGGCTTGAGATGTTTAGGGTTTAGTAGATCTTATACTTGGAGGTCAATTTTGGATCATTAGGTTACTACAAGAAACAAGAATATGAGGTATAACAAGAAGGTCTACCAAGTCTTTGGAGTCCCCAACTTTGGTCTACTTAGGTCTTCTAACTATCCCTCTTGTGATTCACCCACAACAACTCTCTCACGAGGTGCTACTAACCCTAGGGGTTTAATACACCAACATTGTCTTTCAAAGGTATTTCTAATCCTTTTATTTCTTTTGTGTTGGTATAATTGATTATGTTTGATGTATCATGTATTAGACAAGGATAGAATGATATATCTTTTTGTATTGCATTATCTCTTATAGCCCATGCTTAACCACCAAATGGCATTACAACCCTTAGCCTAGATATCTTAGCTCTTACTTATTATCATTACTCTTACAACCTTAGGATTCTTGTAAGACCCAACCCCTATATTTGACATAAGATTTAGAAACTTGCACCTTTGATACAAGTGTGGATTATTGTCTTCCAAATCAACGATGTTACACCCCTTAGCACTATCCTTGGCTTATGTGTTGGCCCTAGGACGGTCCTCTACTTATATCGTAATCTATATTATTGAGAAGAGAGAAAATATTCATATTGACTATCTTGGCTAATCGTAATGTCCCCTTTTGGGATATTATTTAAATCTGTAAATTGATTAACCAAATCGACCCTAGAAGGATTAGATCCTCTTAGTTCGACCTCAAATAACCCAATGTCGGCAATAATACAACCCAAAATGGGATTGGAGTATGCCAAAGTGGTGGGTTAGATGGGATAACTAATTAGAAAACTAATAACTTCCAGATCTGATTTTTTAACAGCAGTTAATTAATTAAAATGCACCCAGAACAACTGAAACTTCAAAAATTAATATCTCCTTCAATACTTGCTCTTTTTGTATGAAATAAATTGCACAATAATCTAGACCAAGGCCTTTCCAATGGACTATGAAACTGAATTTTCTAAACACCCAAACCCCTTTAAAATAGACCCCAAAATCTGAAAACCAGTCGCTAGGGTTAGAATAAATTGCACAAATTATTATCAGCTCTTTTTTACACTCCAAGGCTGCCCACTCAAAGATGCCCTCATGAAGTGAATAGGACAGCAGTCTTCCATCACATGTCTTCAATCCTGCACATGAAGCAAACTCATTAGAAAAACAAGTGTTGAGAAACACTTTTCCTGTTTCTTCTTCGTGTCTCCAAGGCATGGATGGCTCCCAAATCTTCCTCATGCATGGGCTGTCCCCAAACTCTGTTATGTGGCTCCAAACACTGTTGTAATCATGCATTCTCCCTTCAAAAATCAGAATTAGAATGGTTGGTTTCCATCCCCAAGTATTCACCCATGAGCCAAAATCAAGCACCAACAACCATATCATCAAATGCATGGCAAAAATCTGAATTATAGATGTGATAGGGAAGCTGGTCATAATGATATCATTCATAAAAATGATGGGACAACAGCTAGCATATTTCAAAAAAATTCCCCAACATGAATGAACATCAATCTAGTGAATAAAAATGGCTCCCATGTAACTGAAATTTCATCCTCAACAATAACAAACTGAAAATTATCCATATGCACAGCTGAAAATGAAATGCCTTGAGAAGAATTCATACCATGTTCCTTCATTTTTTCCAAACCTTCCATTGAAGCCCAAAAGTTAGTGGTCATGCAAACAACAACCACCAAACATTCCCAACACATATCCTTTGTTGATTTTACCTTTGAAGCACATCAATCAAACATCCAAGTGGAAGACATAACTGTTGTTCAAAATCTGAAAATGGACTTCTTACCATGCAAGGTGTAGTCCATGTGATCCATCCTTCCTTCAAGGCTTCCAAGGAGATAGGAGTTAGCATTATTTGAAAAAGAAAGGAGATGATATCCATGTATCCAAATAAAGCTTGTAAAACTCAAATCCTTTTATCCCCTTATCACATGAAGCAACATGTGCAAGATGACACCCCAAATATCCTCTTCTTCTATGTTTTTAACAACAGTTAATTAATTAAAATGCACCTAGAACAGCTGAAACTTCAAAAATTAATAACTCCTTCAATACTTGCTCTTTTTGTATGAAATAAATTGCACAATAATCTAGAAACCAAGGCCTTTCCAATGGACTATGAAACTGAATTTTTGAACACCCAAACCCCTTCAAAACAACCCCCAAAATTTGAAAACCAGTTGCTAGGGTTAGAATAAATTGCACAAATTATTATCAGCTCTTTCTTTGCTTCAAAAACCCTCAAAATATCAGTCCCACACTTGGAAAAATATGTCAATACAGATCAGATTGCAGATCTAGCTCAAAAGACTCCAAAACATGCCAAAACAACCTCCCATGCAAGTCGCTTTAGCTCTAATAAATGCAGCAGTGAACAACAATAAATAAAACACCATAAACCCTTCCAAAATCACTTAAATTTGAGCCACAACATGCAGATTTAACCTCACAAATTAATGCATCAACATATGAGCCAAGTCGCCAATCTTAGAATGGAAAAACAATGCATAAACACACTCAACACAAGAGATCACAATGGAGAGAACAATAGAATCTTCAATATCTTCAACAATGGATCCAAATGAAGCTTACAATGAGAGAGCACAATGCAAGAACTAGGGCATACATCCCATTACTCCAAGCATGGAGTGAAATCAAATGATCAATCAACATAACCCCACTAGAGGAAATGTGACCTCCTTTTATAGAGTTAAGGGGTGCAATATTAAAAAGACCGACCTTTCCCTTTTGGAGGGAAAACATAAACTCTCATTATAATAAAGTCTCTTAATAAACTAAGACTATGTGCACTTTATTATTTTTAATTAAATAATAAAAGCAACTATCCTATGTGCACATTTAAACTAACTAGAGACTCTCACTTGTAGCACTAGGCATGCCAAGGGGTTATAATGCAAATAAAAAATAAATATTAATATTGTCCCGAGAAAGGGGACATTACACTAACATACATTCTCGGTGAGCCCAATGTGAAACTTACTCCACTAGTGAATGAGTCTTCTTCATGTTTCATTTTATCTCTTATTATATCAACTTATCCATTTTATTTTTTATCCTAGCTTTTTAGCATTAACAATTTATCAAGTATACCGTCCTTGCCAAATTTCTTTTCTACTACCTTTCAAAACCCTAAAGGTTATTCTCTCATTTCTACCATGGAATACATTT
This sequence comes from Taxus wallichiana var. yunnanensis, assembly GCA_018340775.1. NCBI lineage: Eukaryota > Viridiplantae > Streptophyta > Pinopsida > Cupressales > Taxaceae > Taxus > Taxus wallichiana. Next base: position 372,311,447 of record CM031238.1, on the reverse strand, counting down.
ATAACGCTTGTACACAAATTTTAATATGATTGCTTCCAACCTTAAAAAGACCACACCTCACAAAATTGCTAATAAGGTTCTCACTAGAACTCGATTAAACAAACCTATCCTCGAGGAAGAATACAAGGAGGGTAAACCAAAGGATTTCAATCTTGATTATACACCAACAATGCAAAAATTCATCCAAAATTTTCCCGAATTTTACGAGGCTCCCAATCCATCCAACAACATATGGATGAGCTCCTCAATATTCAAAATCCTATTAACAATTTTTCAAATATTGGGGTAAGCCAAAGCATGAATTGCCCTCTCTTTCTAACTCATACACATCCTTTATATTCTTCAACCATGGCTAGTGATACCCTTAACAATGCACCTCTCCTTAACCCATTTATACTAGATAAAATACTCCCCTATGGATTCAAGTTATCATACAACTATTAGACCAAATGAATCAATAACAAACCACTAAAGAACAACCACTTCCTTCAAATACAAGGCATCTTGGCTCAAATGAATAATGGACCACGATACGCCAAATCAATGTCTCCCCAAACCCCCTTTCTTGATCCCGACAGAATCCAATCCCGCAATCACACATCATGAACAAGGTTAATCAATCAATTCAAAGTGAACTTTTAGCTTCTTATATTGCCACAATGGACATTGGAGGAATCACTCCAACCATCACCTATGATGGATCAATCAATCCCAGCATCATCTTAAAACATTAACAATGTCTACAAGGACTGAAACAAAACAAACTCTTATGCGGCCACCAAGCTCTTAGCTAAGACCCTTACCAGGTGATGATTTACATCGGTACCATACCCTTCCATCTAGGTTTATTGTTGAACTTGAGAGTTTAGTCAATGCTTTAGTGACTATCACGACTTACCTCAAAACAACATTAACACCTTTGTCAATTGTAAACGATCTGAAAATGAAATGGCTCAATCCTTTATCAAACAATGAAAAGTCTTAAGCAAACAAATTCGAGCATAACGTATCCAACGATAGTATTATTCAACTATTTCGCACGACTTTAGAACCTCGCCTTCAATAATATGTTAGGTCCTCTCCCTCCACAAGAAGAGACCGTTAAACAAGCTAAAAGACAAGATTATCTCATGCGAGAATTCAAGAAATGTCAACCTAAACAACCACAAAAAACTCTTCAAGTCCTTATGGGACCTCAAACCACAACACTATTGATGGAGTCACAAACACTCACAATCATGGCAATGCTTCCAATCAAACCAGTCACAACATTAGTACTGTCAAGGTTGAACCCCACCTCAACCTAAGGGAGGTTCCTTTCCTTGTCCATCCCATCAATGGGATTGTCATCAACCTCTCACAAGACCCTTCGCAGCCTATGGACACTTCCTAACCTCTACCCCGGTGGTACAACGACAAAAAGTTTTATTGATGGCATGCCAATTAGGGTCATTCTCATGACAACTCGCATGCACTTAGAGCCATGGCTTATGCTTTCTTTCTTGCGCTTGACTTCGATCATGATGTCATGATAAGAGAAAGACATGAAAAATCCATCAACGCAAGATAGAGCCAAACAACTTGATGTCGTGCATAAGACTAACGCCCATTTGGGTATTTATAGTGATCTTTTTCCTAATCATTATGAGGTTGATAAATCACATGAGCCTACTAAAGACGGAAAAATTCAACCCCTTCCGCTAATGCCGTTGATACCACCTACAATCCTACGATTGACAAAACTGAAATCGTGACACTTCCTAACCTCTACCCCGTGGTACAACGACAAAAATTTTATTGATGGCATGCCAATTAGGGTCATTGTCATGACAACTCGCGTGCACTTAGAGCCATGGCTTATGCTTTCTTTCTTGCGCTTGACTTCGATCATGATGCCATGATAAGAGAAAGACATGAAAAATCCATCAACACTAAGATAGAGCCAAGCAACTTGATGTCGTGCATAAGACTAACGCCCATTTGGGTATTTATAGTGATCTTTTTCCTAATCATTATGAGGCTGATAAATCACATGAGCCTACTAAAGACAGGAAAAATTCAACCCCTTTCGCTAATGCCGTTGATACCACCTACAATCCTACAATTGACAAAACTGAAATCGTGGTTAACATCCAAGGTATGAAAAGAGTTATTGCTTGCATCGATTGCACATATCCGGAGCTCAACCTAAAACCTACATGTTGTTCAAGCCTATCCTACGAGTTAGGCTCCCTCCATATCTTTTCCACAAAATCCAAAAACCTGAAAATAATTGTCCAAACCAATATAGGCCTAGATAGATAAATAGATATAGAGGGTAGGGACCCCAGAGAGAGATTAATTCTATAGGGTAGGGGCAAAGGATTTCGTCGGCCCCCATTTATATAGAGGCCCATCTATATATAGGGGACCTATTAATCGAGGGGTATCCCATATCTATAGAGGGTGACCCCTAGATTAGAGGCCCATCTATATGGAGAGGGGCCTATTAATATAGGGGTGCACTACCCCATATCCCATATATGATAGGGGGCTTGAACTACATCACTTTGATGGATGCTCATGGATGGCCTCAATGCCTCTTGTATTGGATCATAATAATACATGCACAAGCATTAATCTAAGAGGACTAAAGGCCTTAAAGATCTATGGAGCCAAGTGCCATTGGCCATCTTGAAACCATAGGGTTGATGTCATTTTGCGAGACCTCTATATCCTCTGACTCATCAATCATCCTATTTTTACAAGGCCCACGTAGTTACCCGAGTTGCCACTGGACATCTAGCATTGTCGATTTTGTATAGTTTGAGCCAAAAAAATCTCAATGCGAGTTCTCGCCTTCTCCCAGAGATTATTATGATTGTGACTCTTGAATGGAACCCAATTACAAAGCTCTCTAATCCTCCAAGTCAAATCCTCTTCTTCGAATACATAAGAATCTCGCCTAAACATCATAACCATGTGATGACCACCCTCTTGACATGAATATCCCTTATCCACATATTTGGGGCAAAAGCTTCTTTTGCATAGTTTGAATGAGAGCATAATTCAACAATGCGAAGAGCTACCTATTTAAATTGATTTAACAACTGATAAAGCCTCATCTCTTCGTTTCCCCATCAACTCTATGATCCTAAACAAACTCTTGTTTCGTGTTGATGACCCTCCTTGTAATATCCCACTTCCGGGATCAATAGAAAATATGCAAATCAACAACTCTTCAACACTCCAATCAAATGCAAATAGCAGAACTCAATAAACCCTACTTGAACCAATCAAATAGATGACTCAATAAACCCAATAAAGGGTTTTAATGGCCTCTATCAAGCAAGCTCACACAATTATTCCCTAGCTGAATTAATGATCAATGTAATCCACTATTGTTGAACATCAAACAATTAACAACACAGCTGTCATAAATATTCTCAAACATTCTCAAAAGCCTTCATACAGCCCTCAGTCATGCATGTCCATTCAAAGTACCAACCCAGATTCAAACTTCTAAGATCAGTCACTGAAACATATATGAGATATGAGCTAATATTTCGTATATGGATCATGTGCAAGATCAACAAATATCATGCACTAAACTCGCTCAGAAATGAGTAGATCGCTGCCAGAATACCAGAGAATCATTCAGTCAATACAACCACTGCCTACAGGGTTTTAATTATCATTAAATCATGCCCTTACCCAAAACTTCATACTCAGAATCAATGGAGTATAAATCGCTGATCAGAAGGGGGCTCTAATATGCCATAAACAACTAAATATTTCCCCAATAGAGTCGCTGTATTTAGAGGTAAGATGGCAGACTTATATCAATCACAATTCAGTCCCATAGACATCAATTATCATTATAAACCAGCCTTATATGAATTCGCTGATTTTATGGAGGAGCAGCAGCTATAAGGAAGACAAGGATCCCGTATTTCCACTGTCAAAGCATGCAGTATTTTATCCAAAACAAACACTCCCAGATCGCTGCCTCAAATGGTCACAAACACATGCCTACCCTAATCGATTCACTTCAGTTATGGATCACAACTACAAATGCAAAAGAAGACTTCAAAAACATGCCAATTATTATTGCCTAGACTGGAATTTAAAGCCACAAGGATCGCTGTCAATATATTAAATATAACCCTCAAGTGAAATCGCAGGAACAACAGACTAAATCAGATCATGAAGCATATCAACTTGCCTTATAGAAGTCGCTGTAACAAGGGCACAATAACATGTATAAATCTGGTCGAGTCACATCAAATAATGCTCTAAAAACAGTCCACAAACATCATAGAAGAAGTCGCCTAGGGTTTAGAGAGATCATACACCAAATCGATTTGCAAAGCCCTCACAAAACACTTCAACTTGATAACCAAAACCCAGCTGCTACAGTGACGCCGCTACAGTAAAACATGCAGATTTCTACTTGCAAATTCAACCAAAACAAATAACATCTTCAATTTGATATTCAAAGATCAGCTACCAAGATCTCCCAAGCATGAGAGAGAAAATATCAATGGGCATGCATCCCAACTCCAAGCATGGAGTATCAAAATAAGTTCATCATAACATAATAATAATAATGACCCTAGCACTCCTTTTATAAGCAAGGAGGCACAAAATTCAAAAACCCTAGGAGAGGGAAAATATTAAATAAAAGCAGTTTGTTTTCCCTAGGTGTGGCGTCCCCTTTTCAAAGGGTGATTTTAACAATAAAAGCCACCTAAATATTTATTTAATTAATTCCCCATTTAATTTTTATATTTTGGGAATTAAATTAAATAATTATTGCTCCAGGCAATAATATTTAATTATTTAAAAAAAATTCCCCTTGCACATCCTGAAGCCCGCAGGGAAGTATAGGCTAAGGGTCTTCAGAAATGGGGACATTAGACTCCTCTATTCATTTCCCTCAAGATCGGCAATGTGCAAGTCAAAAGGGTTCTCGTCATTATTTTAAAAACCATTCCGGTTCCGGTTCGGTTCGACTGGTTCATTAAAAAAATTGCAAACCATTAGAAAAACCGAACCAATGATCGGTTTTATACGGAACCGTCGATGTAGTACCGCTTGATGCTTTCAACCGGTCAAACCGATCGTTCCGTCTTCGACCAGCTTTGAACTAGTTGAGGGGCAAGTTTTGCCTTAAAACATTTTTTTCCAATTTTAGCTTTTAAGTTACTTTTTTCCAACCCTAACCCTAAAATGATGTTATATAGACCCCGTTTGGAACAACGATTAAATGATCTTGTCTTCATGCAATACAACCTCCGGCTAAGACGCAACCAATTACTGAATAAGATACCTAATACAAATCCCATTGTCTTGGATGATATTGATCCAACCTCAAAATGAGTAGAGGAGAGTCACCTGACAGAGTTTGATCCTAATGACTTGGGGTGGATGGCTTTGGATGATGAACCACTAGTAGCACCAAACATGGCAAACACTAGCCGTGCTACTACAACTACTGCAAATGTCCCTGAGGAGTCCGATGTGTCTAAGCCAAAGGAACATGATCACATTGATGAGGATGAGGATCCCATTCTTAGCAATGGTGTTGAGTTTGATGATTGATATCAAACATGTAGTAGCTTGTAGCATATTATTTTTGGACTCTATAGGCCATTTAGAGCCTCATTGTTTATGTATTTTGTTTCGGATATGTAGTGCACTCGGTGCCATTTTGCTATAATTACCCTTACATGGTATATGCATGAGCAAACTTTGCATATTTTGTCTCTAATTGTTTGTAATCATGGTTTGGAATCTTTAAAATTTCTTGTTTTCATTAAATTGTAATATTTTATGTATTTTTAGTAAACCAGTTCATAAGTTTTAAACTGGACCGATTCGATTCGGTTCGATCCCAACCCTCGATTGGTTCCAAGTTTGGTTTCGATTTTTAAAACATTGGTTCTCATAGATGAGGGTCCCAACATGTGTCGCTTCTTTAGAATTCAGCAAATCCTTAGGCTATTCAACCGATAACCTAAAATCAACCCACAACACATTTCAAGGGCACGACCGAAGGAAAATGTCCCCATTGGATTCCATTCAGTTGCCCATCACAATGCCTTCTTGTACTGTTAAATTGAAAGTTATAATCTTCAACTTTCCTCTATCATATAACATCCTTCTTGGCTAATGACATGTCCCTTTTTCAAAATAATTTTGGTTGAAGACCTTGACCCATTTTCTTCCTCATGGGTCCAAGGGAACAAGCTATCGGAAGCCAACGATGTCATCATGTGCTTAATTTTGTGTTTATTTCTTTAATTGGCATTGTATTTGTTGGTGAACTTAGCGCCCAAAAAAAAAAAAAAAAAAAAAGATATTGGTGAGCTTGTAGTCTCCAAAAGTTTTTTAAAAAATATTAAAGCAAGTATAATTGTGGTCAGCCTCATTTGAGAGCCCCAAGACTTGCGCCACCCTCTTATTATAAATAGAGGTTGTTGGATATAGTTTGGGATATGTTTTTGATAAATTTCATATTTTGGTCAAGGATTGCTTGTGAAGCACCTTTTCCATCTCTCTCAAGGACGAAAACCCTTGATTGCGACCCTCCCAAGGACGAAAAGCCTTGTGCGAGAAGTTGGTGTGAACGAAACCCCACACAACACTTGGTTCTTTACACTTCATTGTTGGTTACAACTGATTTATGCCCTAAGTGACTTGCTTGGGAAAGTGTTTTGGGTGAAGTGGCTGGTTTTGATGTGAACATATTGCATGATTGGATTCTCTATAATTTTTAAAGGTGAAATTTTCCATTTCCATCAATTGTTGAGTGTATTTGAATGATATTTTCAGTTCTAGGAATTATTGTTTAAATCTGCAGTGGGTTGGTTGCATGATAAATCATAAATAACACTTGTAAGTTTCTAAAAATCTGTTTTCTTGCATTTAATGATTGTTGGTTATTTATTATAAATTTTGAGCATTTTCCCTAAAAGTTTGAATGAGATTTGTTCCTAGAAAAGTGTGTTTTACTTCTCCTAAGAGATCACTACCCTAGAATTAAAGTGTTAGCAATGTTTAAGGGTTTCAAAGTGAATTTTCAGTCATCTACAGGCTTCCCTAGTTCTGATTTCAGACCTTCAAAACCAACTTTTGGTCATTTCCTTGGGTCCCCCTAAAAAGGGGCATTACAGTGGTATCAGAGTATCATCTTCCCATGCTGTGAAGCATGGAAGACAGGTTAGGAAGGATCGTGAAGGCACTACAGGATCTTTCCCTAGCCATGCAGAGTGGTGGTCCGTTCAAGGAGAAAAGGGTTTCAAGGATTGACAAATTGACAAAAGAATATCAAGCTCTTCCGGAAGAGATGTGTGATGCCCTTTCCTTTGAGGATTTCGTGGAAATAGAAAATTATAGAGTGGGAATTGGCACAAGGCATAATGCTCAAACCTCATCAAAGGACCATGGCAGAAAGGTCTCAACCATAGAGGAAAAAAACCCTCCATTATGAAGAAGCAAGTCGAAGAGCATGTAGCGGATCAACTACAAGGTGGAGAAGTCATGATGAAGATCAAAGATACAACTTCCCTTTATAGAAACCCTTTTGAGGTGACAAAAGAGGAAGATATCCACCATGCTAAGGAGGAAGAACCATCACAACAGCTGCTTATGGTGATGGATCAGCCTTTGGAGCCCTAGAAGCACCCACCGCCATTGTCAAAAGTGATCCCTTGACTGATTTTCCTTACAGCCCTATGAAAGCACAAGAGGATGGAGAACCAAGAAAAATGGAAGGAGATGGAGTCGTTGAGAAAGAAGATTCGGTGGTCAAGAGATCTAAGGCCATGGCGCTAACACCCATTGTTGTTCCGGAGAGTCAACATTATGAGGTAATTAATGATCATTGTTTGGTTAATATTGATGATATTTTAGCATGTGATGAATCTAGGGTTGAAAAGAAGGATGATGAGCAAGAAGGGGAAGAGAAAGGGATGGTTGGAACCCATTTCCCAAATAGACATGATGACAGTAAGCTTGCTGGTCTGTTTATAACAGCAGTCAATAAAGAGCAAAATGATGATGGATTAGACCTCGGTAAGAGCTACAAAGACATTCCAAACACATATGAACAAGGTATGGAGGTAGTGCAAAAAGGGAAAGCACCAATTGTAGAAGGAGAAAAGGCAAAAGGAAATGAATATCTTGATGACAGTCCAAGGAACAAACATATCTCAGATTTATTGTTCCCTAGTTCGTCATTACATGGGGCTAATCATCATAATCAGTTTGACACAAATGTGGGCAAAATGGAGAGCACATTGAGTAGTAAGGGGTACTTACACCCTTTCAGGCAACCTCCAAGTTATGCATGCATCAAGACAAAGGTCGCTTTATGCACAAGGACTGAAATTGGATTGATAAGAGGTAACCCTCTTCCCAAGGCCCACGGTATGCATGCAAAGGTAATTACTTCCTCTTTCCATTTGGTTTGTAATCCATCTGATATACATGTGTTTGAGGGAAGAATTTGGGGTCACAATGATGGTTGTGTTGATGGCATCTCAACAAGTCCTATGAGGTCAAGAAGATTGGAAGAAGTTCTCCATGAAGGACCAAGGATAACAATTGGTGAGGTTGCTGGACTGTTATCAACAGCAGTCAAACATGGGAGAATTACCAACATATTCAGCCATAATAAAGTCCCGTGCATGAGTACCATTACTAGCTTGAAGAAGCTAAATGATAAAGTGAAGGTAAGCAGCCCTGGACCTAGAGACAACTCAGATTTATTGCCTATCATTGTACCATGTCAAAATTATGGATATCATGAACAGCTGGGAAGGAATGATAACTATGTACTCTTTCTTATGACGCTGCCATGTTTTCACCTCCACAATCCGCAAGACCAATCAGGTTTGCAAGGAACCCTCAAGGATGACACTAGGGAAGAGCAAGTCCATGGAGGTAAGGTGCATTTGATATATTTTTGGAGTGTTGATTCTAACTCAGAAATTCTGAGTTGTAAGAAGGTTAGGGACAGCTCATGGTCCAAAAAGACTTCAATTTCATTGCCTACCAGCATGCCAATACAGTTCGGTTTTCACCATGCACAATCGGTCAGGTATGATGTCTATGTTGCATTGCTCCACTCCATGATACTGCTGTGTTTTTATCCTCATGATCAGCTTGTGCCAAGTGAAGAGAAGGTAAGAAATGAATGGTGTAGCAAAAGGTGCATGGATGCTTGGGTACAATGCCAAAATTGTTTTAGCATATGTGGGGTTGGTACCATTGTGGGCTTCAAAAAGAAAAGGTGGTCTGATTGTATGATCAATATGATTGGTAATCTCAACCTTGAGTGTTCGGGAGTGACCCACACCTTTGCATCTTGGTTTAACACTCATACATACCAACTTTTCCGGGTAATTGGTTTCTTATTTGACCATGGAGTAGTAATGCTCGTAGTTAATGGCACCACTCATAAATTCATCAGAGGAGAACTTACAGTTAAGCATGGGCTGAGCATGATTAACTTTGGAGACTTCAAGGTCACCAATGTCAATAATATTTTCATGCCTTACAAAAAGAATATAGTACAACTGTCAAATTTCATAGGAAGGTGCAAGGTATGTGATGTTTTCCTTGAAATTAAGCCAGCTGAAGTTACAGTTGTTTGTGGGATGCAATGGATTCAGTTTTTGAGGAATTCATGGTAGCAAAGCAAGGGAAATTTCATTATTGTTCTCCTTTTCATATATCAGCTCATGGTAAGAACATAATTACAGTTGGGCATGCACAAATTCGACCACAAATTGAACTCTACCCCTTACCAGCAGTCCAGGAAAGGCGGTTCATGGCTGAGTTTGCAAACTCAAGTTTGGCGAGTAACATAACGGGAACGTGTGGAGAGAGTCAAAAGATGCATGACTGATTTTTCTTTACCATCTCTCCTATATTTTATTTCAGTCATCATCTATTCCTTCCTAAAGGGAAATTGATTAGTTACAACTGTGTCATTGATAGTATGTATGCATATCAGCCAAACAAAGAGAACAGGAGGTTTGATAGGCACGAGAGGAAGTTGATCATCATGCCTACAAGGCATGAGGGAGGATGGACAGAAGATCATTTTTTCTTGAATAAGTTTGTTTCTTGTGTAGGTACAAAGAAGGAGCAGCTGAGATTTATTTGGGATCCGGGTACTTGCAATTGCTTGGGGACAAGCAATTTTGAGAGGGGAGGACTGTCATGTCCCTTTTTCAAGATAATTCCATTTGAAGACCTTGACCCATTTTTCTTCCTCATGGGTCCAAGGGAACAAGCTAGAGGAAGCCAACAATGTCATCATGTGCTTAATCATGTGTTTATTTCTTTAATTGGCATTGTATTTGTTGGTGAGCCTAGCGCCCAACAATAAATTAAAAATAAAAAGATATTGGTGAGCATGTAGGCTCCAAAAAGTAAAAAAGAAAATAATAATAAAGCAAGTCTAATTGTGGTCGGCCTCATTTGAGAGCCCCAAGACTTGCACCACCCTCTTATTATAAATAGAGGTTGTTGGCATTAGTTTGGGATATGCTTTTGGTAAATTTCATATTTTGGTGAAGGATTGTTTGTGAAGCACCTTTTCCATCTCTCTCAAGGACGAAAACCCTTGATTGAGACCCTCCCAAGGACGAAGAACCCTTGTGGAGAAGTTGGTGTGAACGAAACCCCACACTACACTTGGTTCCTTGCACTTCATTGTTGGTTACAACTGATTTATGCACTAAGCGACTTGCTTGGAAGAGTGTTTTGGGTGATGTGGCTGGTTTTTATATGAACAAATTGCATGATTGGATTCTCTATAATTTCTAAAGGTGAAATTTTTATTTCTATCAATTGTTGAGTGTATTTGAATGATATTTTCTGCAATGGGTGGGTTGCATGATAAATCAAAAATAGCACTTGTGGGTTTCTAATAATCAAATTTCTGGCAGTTAATGATTGTTGGTTATTTATTATAAATTCTAAGCATTTTCCCTACAAGTTTGAATGAGATTTATGCCTAGAAAAGTGTGTTTGACTTCTCTTAAGAGGTCGCTACCCTAGGATTAAAGTGTTGGCAGCGTTTAAGGTTTTCAAACTGAATTTTCAGTCATCTACAGTCTGCACTAGTTCTGATTTCAGACCTTCACAACCAAATTTTGGTCATTTCCTGAGTCCCCCTAAAAGGGACATTACAGCTAACCGTGGACACATTAGTTGCACATTGTTGCTTCATCCACATGTCAATGTATTAAATTCCCCTTCCTAGTTTCCATGTATAAAATTCAAGGTGAACGAACTGCGGAACTATCTTTAAAATCCCCGCTCTCGAAGAACTACCTTGTGTTCCCTTTTGAGAGTATCAACACTTTAAATACCAAGTCGACTCAATCCAAGGATGCGGCGGAGATCCCAAACTTTTCGGGAACACTCTCGAGAATCTCCTCAATTCGGATGATGACAACCCTAATGAAATTAACCTCAAGAAAAAAACCTTTGATCTTTCTGATTCTATCATTGCACAATTGCCCCCTTCTTTGCAACCTTGTTCTCGTAATAAGGCAACCGGCATAATCTCCTCACCATTTCTCCCATCCAACCTTCTCTTAAGGAGATTGTTTCCTCTCCACCTAATGAAACCATCACTTTGGTGCTTAACATCAATTTTTCTACCCCTCACTATGACAATGTTTATGTACTAATTGATCGCTTTAAGGAGAATGGTATCTTCCCCAAATCTCATAATAAATAGGGGATCTAAAAATGAAGTGCTCCTCGCTCCACCTCCTAGAGGAAGCAAAAGATGAAAAAAGTGGTCCCCACATGGAATTTGATGATCTTAACTTGCGACTACGCGTGAGCACCCCTCAACTAGCCAAGGGGAAATCTCAAGTTGTGAGACCAATGATATTGGAGATAGTCGGGGCAACGAATGACATCATCCACTACCTACAAGAAATCCTCAACATAAAAACATGCTTGGGGTCGAGTGCCTAAGGAGAGGTCCATGCAACCTAGATGTACTACTTGTAGATATCTTGTCGACAACTCTAATGATTGCATGTTCGTCTTAAAGGTAATATTGCATAGTATCAAATAAAACCATGGCCCGAAGTTTTTTTATTCCACTTTCATCGATTGCTTATGAGATTATGTGGTTTCTCTAATTAGTGTGCAATATAGTCCTCATGTCCCTAAGGATTTAGAAAAAGGTTATACATGTTGGTGTCATAAACACCATCCACATTCAATTTCAAGGACATATCTTGTCAATGCTTGCATATGGGCCATACATAATGTGACTGTAAATAGTTGAAGGACTATTTATTCTTTGTGACATTGGTGTGAATCCTTTTATAAGGAAGTCCTATAAAATAAAAATTCAGCAAAAAGATCATTGTGGCTGATGAATTACGGAAGCATACTTGTAAACTACAAGCTCAAATTAGGAGGAATATGCAAATGATCTCTGCCATCAAAGAACATTTGCCAATGCAAATGGGGACATTTTTTCCACAAAAAAGCTGGCTCCAACAAAAAAAAAAAAATGTATCATAAAAAGGAGTTACAATGAAAAACAAGACAAAGTTGATCACATGTATCAAATTGTTACAATTTAATTACAATGAAGGACCATACCAAAATATCCAACTAGGAGATTCACTAGATACAAATTTACATGACCAACATGATTGATGTCATGACATATGCTAATGGAGATTAAGTTGTCATGAGCAAGAGAATATGGGAGAATTCCCTCGTGAATTGGATGAGTAGCCGGGCTTGGCTTGAAGAAAAGGCCTACGAGAATGAAGTATGAGGTTTCCTTGCAACTTTCTTCATTGTAGGCCCCAGATCTAGTAGCTTGTTTTTGGGATTGTTTAACGCTTTTGACCGGAGCTTAGAACCGGGGGTTCTTGGGTCCACATCCCTTAACAATGTCCACAAGACCAGATATTACAATTCACCACAAACCGAATGAAGAGCCAAACCGCCAAGCCAACTCACTGATGCAAACACAACCAAGACCAGCCGCCGAACCACCATCCTAGCCCAACAACCGCTAGCCTGGTCTGCCATCGCCAGAGAAGAGCACCGGTCGCAACCACAGTGCTTGAGTCAACTAGCCACCACCGATACCACCCCCAAAGGGAATTGCGCCCAGCGGGGTTGAACCTGGGTGGAGCCGGACACAACCGTCTGTCTTAACCGCTCCACCCAATTGGCAATCTAGTTGTTTGTTGCTTGGGAGGGGGCTTGGATTAGCAGACTCCAACATTGTTGCATCAATTCTTCATTTGGCAGTTTATGTGTGCATGATGCCATTGATAGCATCCATCATTCTGTCTTGTTTTGCCACAATTTTACTCTGTTGTTCTACACCAGTTTGGAGATTGCCAATTCTTTTATTTTGTGCAAGAGTGATCTGTGTCAGCATAGAGAGAGAGCATTTTCCATTACAAGATTGTGCACTGCCTTTAAGCTCCATGGTTTCCCCATGATTTTTCACCATGTCAGATATTTTCAGCAAAGCATTAAGAACATTTGCATCATGGGATTTGATGGGGGAATTATGAGTGGAGGCAGATACATTAGTAGTACCCAAAGCATTAAACACATTTGCATCATGGGATTTGATGGGAGAATTAAGAGTGGAGGCAGATACATGAGTAGTACCCATTAATTTATTTATCATTTTGACAAATTACATTCTCAAATGAACTTTTAAATATTTTCAGAAATTCCAGGTTACCTCAGATATTGCAGATGAAAGAGTTGGCCAGTAGACTGTTTGTTTCATGTACTGAGATTGGCCAAGCCAGTCCATTGTACTTATTCTCACAGTACCTTTAAAATGAGCAGATTTTATTGTATCAATCCAACCTTGTTCATCTGTTTGGTACCTGTAGAATGAAAGCTATACCATGCAAATTGCAGTTAATAGCTTGAACATATGGTACTTCAAGGAAAAAGGATTGATTTGTTTAATACATCAATGGTGATGTGTCTCTGATAGTTATAGTCATGTACCTCGGGAGGAGAAAATGAAAGATAGCTGGAGTAATCTCTAGTTCTGTTCTTTCTGCCAGGAGTATCCAAATGCACATGAAGCATGTGGGGATATTCCAAAGGTGGATAGCCTAAAACTCCTGGAGTTTCAACGCGGCTAGGAAGAGGCGACCTGCATGTTTGACAAACGGTCAAAATGCCTAGAATATCTGCAAGATAAATGAAAAATGAATGAATATGCATATGACCTTTCTAATTACATCATTAATAAAACATCGATGATGAAAGAGATAAATCAAGATATGATACAATATTGTTTTTTTTTTGCTTTCATTCAAGAGCAGCAGACTTATTAAAAAAGCAAAAGAATATTTTCATCTCCTTCAATTGGGACAAAGATTTACCCTGCCATTTAAGATTCCTGCACTCCTAAGCTCGAATTGTCTGCAGAAACAAAGAAAATGGAACATAGCCTTTACTAATATATTGTATCATAGCCTTAGGTATCTAGAGCCCTCATAGTATTAATGAATGTCCTTGAGTACCATGACATATTATGATAGGAATGTGGGATTTGCAGATCACTAGATGAAAAGTGGTTCAACCAAGAGGAGGTCGTTTTGAGTTGTATATATGTTGCATGTACCAATGTAAAAGTAGAGAGTGACACGCAAGAGACGTAGATCTGTCTTGGAGTTGAATGCTAGCAGCCCACTATTTGTGTATTTAATGAGCTTGAGACTCAATTATCTAGTGGAACATCACGTCCCTCTATTGGATGTGCTTGAGTTTATTTTATGATGGAATATTCTCCCTTCAATAGCAGTTAAGTCTATGCCTTCGTGTTCCTGAAGTTGGCCTTTTCAATGTCAACATCTAGGCCAAGTCACAAGATCTGAGTTTTGAGTTCGTGTTTGACGAGGATAAGGTTCAGTTCAAGTTTGCCAATGGATAAAGTTCAAAAAAAAAAAAAAGTCTTTACGTTTGAGCCAAATAATTTTCTTTATCATTTTAATTTTCAAAAAATACACAAATATAATAGAGAGATTTTTAGAACTGTGTGAATTTTTTTCAATCAACATTTTGGATCATCTTCTATGATTTATCATCAGGAAAGATTAGCAATAGAGAACAACAGAATAAGGCACAATATAAAAGCTTATCCAAGCAGTTGCAACGGATAGGCGACGGACTGAAATAGCTGTTGGAGCGGCTAGTGCAAAACAGTTAAGGTTAAGAATAAATTAAAACTATAAAGGTTAGCCGATAAAAAGGTCAAACACATGGAAGTCAAGAAAGGACCCAATGAATGAAAAGAAATAAAAGAAAACAAGAGAACCAAAAGAGGGAGTTTTTCAATAAACAGAAAACTAAAGGAGCTCAGAAAACTTATTACAAGATGTTCTTTAACATGTTGACTATGGTTCACTAGGCAAGGTTAAGGCCCATCCCTTTATCTCTGTTTAGGCTACAAGAGTGTCTTCCAATTTCAACTGCTTCTCTTAGCTTGCGTTTTTATAATGGTTTTCAACCTCAAGAATTTCCGTTTCCTCTATGCAAATTGAATGTCTAGTGTCGCACGAGTGTTTAGCCAAAAACAACTTTTCTTTCTTTTCCAGCCGAATGTCAGCAGCATGTTTTTGGTCCTAGTTCAAATGGACCTTACCATCTCTCCTATGTAGGGGGTACCACAAACATTCAATTTTGTACACGCCACTTTTGGACCAGGGTTTACTCATTATTTTTCTGACCTTAGAATGCTCCTCATTTTCTTGTAGGGTAAGAACGTGGATATAATGTTATGACGCTTAAGGATCTTGGCAATCCTGTTGGAGACACCTTCGACATAAGGCAAGAATGCAACATGATCGATGGTCAAGGCCCTTGTGGGTTGGTGTTTGAAATCAGACATAAGACTTTCTTTGGCTTGCTTGACAGCTCTCATGATTTTCTTAACATTGTACGCATTATTTCTGAACACCTTTGTTAGTTGTTCAATTTCTTGTTCGGGCGTTTTCATCACAAATTCTTAAGGCTCTAGTGACAAGAGTTTTAAAACTCCTACATTTTGTGTCAGGTGATGATGTGAACTGGCATGAAGGTACAGATTAGTGTGGGTGCCTTTTCTAAACACTTTTTGCGCTAGGGATCCATCCCCTTTACGCATGAGGAGGATGTCCCCTTTATGCAGAAATATGTCAGAGCGAAGAGAGACAGAGCTTTCTGTCCTCTACTTTCAGACGGTATGTATACATATACACACATATTTTAAAATAATGAAAAAGCATGTCAAAAACTTCCCATGTAAAAATAATGCTTAAAGTTTGAGTCCATGTTCGACAAAGGCAATGTTCAGCAAATTTTGAACTTTTTCCATAAAGTTCGGCACACCTTGTGACAGCATCTAGGGATATTGTTTATGGATCAAACAACCTAAATCCCTCCAAAACATTTGCATTGCAAGATTTTATTGGATTTTCAGGATTTTCCCATGGAAATAAATGTGTTTGTGATCATCAAATGATCATTTAAAACTTAGTAAATCATATATACATGTTTCCATTTTGTCAATCCTTCAAATAACCGTAAAATAAATAAATATTAAAAATAAATTTAGATCATGATCAATAATCATGAATGATGTGTTTGAAACACATCATTCATGATATTGATCATTGATCATATTCATATACAAAACATTGCTCAAAAGATTTTTATTTTTTTAAATGCCTGAATGCATGTAAAATACCTGGAAAAATCCTCCTTGATGTTTGTAGACTTGCTTCTCCTTCTCTCTTTCTCCTTCAAGCTCAATCACTCTCTCCTCCAAGCTCTCTTTCTCTCCTCCAAGCTCTTTCTTTCTCCTTCAACCTCTCTTTCTCTTTCTCTCCTTCAAGCTCAAGCAAAATAGCAAAGATTGAGTGTGAGAAAAAAGTAGAGGGATTGGGTGTTTAAATAAGTGTTTGGGGGGGTCGTTTAGGGTTAGGTTAGAAATAGGAAACTTTAAAATTAAAAAAAATTGCATATTTTTTTTTTTGAGTTTTCTTTTAAAAAGACGTTTAAAGGGGACGGGTGCGACGAAACGTATCCACGGGAGCGGGGTATGCTACGGGTGCGGTTTTACTTTGCTATTTTGCTTGAGCTTGAAGGAGAGAAAGAGAAAGAGAGGTTGAAGGAAAAAGAAAGAGCTTGGAGGAGAGAGTGATTGAGCTTGAAGGAGAAAGAGAGAAGGAGAAGCAAGTCTACAAACATCAAGGAGGATTTTTCCAGGTATTTTACATGCATTCACGCATTTTTATTTTTTAAAAAAATTGAGCAATGTTTTGTATATGAATATGATCAATGATCAATATCATGAATGATGTGTTTCAAACACATCATTCATGATTATTGATCATGATCTAAATTTATTTTTAATATTTATTTATTTTATGGTTATTAAAATATAATATATTAATTAATTTTTCCGTATTTTAAGTTTAATAGTTGTACACATAGCGTACCTGTCTTTGTGGATACGTTTTGGCATGCCAAAGATCGGTCCTCGTACTAGTACACAGTACGTTTCCAAACCGGTACAAGGACCCCTAGGGCATTTCCGTGCGATCTATGAAATACCTATAAATGACTGTTTTGAGTACTCTCTAATTGATAATAGCTCTATAGGTCTAGGAAACCAACCGGTATCTATAAGCATGTAAGGATCTCGATCTAGTTTATCTAAAAACACACATTTTCTATAATGCAGACCACTCTTTTGGAATCTTATTGGGACATTTTATAAGAGTATGTCTATCATTAGTGATCGAATATTTATTCTAGACACCTTGAATGAGAACATCGAATCATTCTTTCACCTCACCTATCACCCAATGGGTTATATGTGCATGGTTGGTTGGTTATCATACATAAAAACCAAGTAAATGCATTCGGGAGTGCCAAATACCTCATGCAATCACATAGCAACTTCATGCTCAAACAAATAAACAAATCAAAATCTCCAGGGTCAAATTACAGATTGATCTGCCACAAAAAACCCAACCTATGTTTGGGCGCCCTTGACCCTCTACAACTGTACAACCCGATACAAATTGAAAAAGGGGCATAGAGATCATTCAACTAATGTTGTATATAACCAAGACATGCCTAGATGGTACACATGTTCCATAAAAAGATTTTTGTGTTGAGTGTGTAGGTAAAATCACAATAAGCAACCTATAGGTACTTCACCCTAAGAGATTTAACTTTTGAATGGTGCAATAGTCTCCAAAAAAAAGAAAAAATCAAGAAGGAACCCATTCATACTTTGGAAAAACTCAAATATGTAATGGACAAAAATTCCACAAAAAATGAAATCTTACAAGCCTTTAGACAATGGCTAGGATTAAGGCAATAGGCAATGTAAGCCATTATGGTGAAACCACAGAAAATGTAACAACGAGATCACTCGACCTCCCTAAGATATAATACAATGTATAGGTTTAAACCCCCTGATTAAGGAATGGCTAATTCTAAATGATCCCGAGACCTTGACGAAAGCCATAGTAATAGCTCTCAAGATGGAAATCTTGGGGCAACATTTCAAACCACACTTCAGCTACTAGAAAATAGAAAACTATCACAAAAGACATAAAATAACCTATTTAGCACACAACATTAAACGTGAGAATTATTCCCAAACACATGATAATAACATGGCCAAAAGAATGAAAGAAAGAAATTACATAAAGTCCATGAATGACCAAAAGTAGGTCAATGGGACTCAACAATATGTCTAATTACAATAGAAAGTGTTAGGGTAAAAGGACCCTAGGAACAATGACCAAAAATAAAAGAAGATCAAAAGATCTTAAAGTAAATGTAGGGAATGTCGTAAAACTCCCAACCCGTGTGGTTAGGGTAACAATACAAATAGTCATCTCCATAACATTGTGAAAGGCCAATGCAGGCTCTGAAAAATATGAAAATTGTTTTCATGTCCCCTTTTTCAAATAGAGAAAAGAATAATTTAATAATAATGTTTATAAATTGTCCTAAAGTAATTTAATTTAATAACATGGAAAAAGGACACTTGAGCATGATTATTAAAGTGAGCCATAAAGTAATGATTATTAATTGGGCCAAGAAGCAATGATAAAAGGACTTTATTAAATTAAAAGTACCTCAACATCAAAATAGAAGGTGGAACGTTGCTTTTTAGGGTTTGGTGGAAAAAGGTGAAAAGAAATTATAAAACAGGGTGTTGGGTTTTTTTGGAAAGCATTCTATTCGATCGTTCATCTTTTAAACATGCAAGTTTGAGCAATAGTAGCTTTTCATCCGAGGACAAAACCCTCAGATATTTAGGTATGGAGGACAAAAACCCTCATATCTGGTGATGTGATTCCAGCCAAGGATCACGATTGTGCTGACAGATCAAGGTTATTTCCAGTTTCAGTTTGGTTGAAGGCTGCTACAGACGCTATAGTATTTCCAGTTTTCAGTCAGTTTAAGGTCCAGTTTTCAGTGTGGTTGAAGGTGGGATTAATTTCCAGCATAGGGTGGACGAATTTGTAATTGTGGCTGCAATAAATTCTATTGTGTCTGTTATTGGGGATTGCCAAACACCTGTGTGGCGTTTAGACTGCATTGTGAGGGTTTGGTGGTTATTGTACCAGTCATACCATTGTTGAAGGTTGTCATACCATTGCTAGGGTGTCCAAAAGGGACATTACAGTGGTATCAGAGCCATCTCCTTGCCAGCTGTGGGGTTAGATTTGTTGCAGTTGCTTCTCATGCAAGGCAGTGACAGGGAGCTTCGGTACTACAAGAGAGAGAGACGGTAGGTTCCAACAAACACCGAAAGGGTTTCTACAACCAGATCCGGAGTCAAAGACAGGGAAAGAGAAGGTACACATGGTTGATAGACATCCTGATGATGTGCGGATGGACAGGCTTGTCCAAGGGCAAGAGCAGTTGGCTGATATGATGGCTCAGCTAGCCCATACCATGCAAAATATGCATGCAACCAAGAATTCTAATGGTGAAGGGAGTACTTCAGGAGCCAACAACGCACAAAGAATAGTTATTGGATCTACAACTAGGCCTTTCCAACCTAACTTCCTTCGTAGAGAGGAAGTCATACCTGAGGTGGAGGTGCAGCATTCAATGATGGATGATATTGCTGCTAGTTATGCAGAGTATAGGACTCTTCCACCAAAAATCAAGGGAGAAATGTCCCTCACCAACTTCATGCAGCTAAAGAGGAACAAAGAGGGACCTAGGGTTGATCCTAGACCTCAGAATAATCAGAGGGACCTTCAACAAGTTTTGGGAAAGCTAATGCTTTCTACATATGATGGATCTACCAAGAGCACAACTCAAGCTTGGATCCAAAAGGTGGATACATACCTTTCTCTTCGGCCTATGATGGAAGATGAAGCCATCAAGTTTGCTACTTTACATCTTGAGGGCACGGCACATGAGTGGTGGTACCATGGATTGATCACCCAAGGGCACAACCTCATCAACTCTTATGATGAGTTCAGCAAGAGGTTGATTGAGAGGTTTGATAGGGCTGATCCGGAGATCCATTTTAGGGAGTTAGCGCAACTGAAACAAAATACTTCCGTGGATGATTATGTGGCTGAATTTCAGAGAATTTCAGTGATGGTACTGGATGTATCCGAAAGGAGGCTCGTGGTATTATTTGTTGAAGGTTTGGCTGATCCACTCAAAGGCTTGGTCAAGGCTTTCAACCCTTGTTCGCTCCAAGAAGCCATCAAAAGGGCTTTTGATCTAGAAACAGCAGCCCCAAAGGGGAAATTTCTGCCCATAGGACAGAAAAGAACAGCAACTGTTGGGCAGCCAAAATCAGCATCTTATGGGCAACAGGAGACATCAGTTCTTGAGCAACAAAAGAAACCATTTCAGCAAGGGGATTCTCAACAAAAAGAGCTGCCAAAAGCAATTAAAGAGATAGATCATAGAAACAAGGAATGAACTCTGGAGGAAGAAGTTATGTTCCACTTGCAAAGATTCGTGGGAGCCTGATGACAAATGTCTTGGGCGAGGTCAGGTACACTACATAGAGGTAATATCAAATGGTGAAACAGAAGCAGAGGAACCAGGATCGGAAAGTTAAAGAAGGGAAGGAGGTAGTTTTGAGGCACCCTGGCCACTCTTACTTCTGGGAGCACTCTTGTCACACTTTCAGGTACGCCACAGTATCAACCCTTCAGAGTTCATGGAGTTCTTCACAGACAAGATATTCTAGTATTGATTGATAGTGGGGAAACCAACAATTTCGTAGATGAGGAATTAGTGGCCAAAAGAGGATTAAAAACAGAGGACTTGGATGTGTTCAATATTCTGGTAGCTGATGGCTTTACCATTCCTTGCACCCAGAGAATTCTGCAATTAGAGGTTACACTTGTCAGTCACAGGATGCATGATGATTTCTATTTGTTGGGTATAAAACAGTTTGATATGGTATTAAGTGTGCAGTGGTTACATTCGCTTGGGGAATTTACAAAAAATAACTGGACTAGTGAGCTAAAATTCCAATCAGATGGAGAGGAGGTAGTGCTTCAAGGAATTGCTAATGAATCCCTTAGAGTTGTCATGGAAAACAGAATGGAGGGTGTTACATTTGGTAGTACTCTCTCTAGATCACTACTGATTCATGATTCTATTATTCACTGAGACTGTTAGAGAAGCACCATTTGGTACAAGGCTTCCAATTCCTCATTATAGCAGAGAAGCACAGTAGAAGCCAACTACATCACAAGGAGGAATGGAAGAAACAGAATGATTGGTTTGGGATCTTGGTATCTGCAGGACGGTTCAGGCATTGCTTGAGGACAAGCAATCTTTGGGAAGGGCAAATTGTCATGTCCCCTTTTCAAATAGAGAAAAGAATAATTTAATAATAATGTTTTTAAGTTGTCCTAAAGTAATTTAATTTAATAACATGGAAAAAGGACACTTAATCATTATTATTAAAGTTGGCCATAACGTAATGATTATTAAATGGGCCAAGAAGCAATGATAAAAGAACTTTATTAAATTAAAAGTACCTGAACATCAAAATAGAAGGTGGAGCTTTGCTTCTTAGGGTTTGGTGGGAAAAGCTGAAAAGAAATTATAAAAGAGGGTGTTGGGTTTCTATGGAGAGGATTCTATTCGATCATTCACCTTCTAATTGTGCAAGTTTGAGCAACAACTTCAACTTTTCATTCGAGGACGAAAACCCTCGGATCTTCATGTGTGGAGGACAAAAACCCTCATACCCAGTGAGGTGATTCCAACCGAGGATCACAATTGTACTGACAGATCAAGGCTATTTCCAGTTTCAGTTTGGTTGAAGGTTCCTATAGTGTTGCTACAGTATTTCCAGTTTTTGGTTGGTTTAAGGTCCAGTTTTCAGTGTGGTTGAAGGTGAGCATTAATTTCCAACATAGGGTGGACGAATTTGTGACTGTGGCTGCAATAAATTTCATTGTGCCTGCTATTGGGGACTGCCACACACTTGGGTGGTGCTTAGACTGCATTGTGAGAGTTTGGTGGTGGTTGTACCAGTCACACTATTGTTGGACGTTGTCGTACCATTTCAGCCCTGTTGTACACTGCTCCACCTGTTGTTTCACCTCCACTATTGCCGTGAGGGTTAGAAGGAAATCGTGGGGGTTACAAGGACAACCCAGTGGAATCTTCAGCAATTCATACAAGCTTTTCGTTGTATGCTGCGAGTGCAGTCAGCAAATTGATGTAAGGGTACTGCTGTACCATACTTCTAACATTGTTCTCGTTCCTTTGTGGATCTGATACACTGCTATACCTTGTCCCGGGATCAATAATTGGTATTTATTACTGAATTCACTATTTTTGGATGTTTGCAGTTAGGGTTTGCTTTAATAAATTTGTAATCAGCTTATTGAATAAAATCTACAGTTGGGTTATTGCCAGTTTTGCATATCTCTGTTGTATGGTTTGTTTCATCTTGTATGCTTTCATCCTAAGTCAACGAGGGTTTTAAGAAAAATCCAAAATTGTTCATATTTGTCCAGAAAGGGACATTACAAATGCTCTACAAGGAATGTTTAGAACTACAGAGTCCAGGTTGGTTAATCCTAGGAAAAATCAAAGCACTTCCCCTAGAATCCCTCCTAACATCCAAGGCCAAAGAAGAAGCTCTTGTGGCAGCAAACAAACTCATAATGTGTGCTTGCTTTCGCAGCCCAGGAGGTGGTTGCGAAGAAGCAGAACCGGAGGCACAGATCCATAACTAGGAGCAAATCTCCGTCACCAAGAGCTAGTGCACTGGGTACCTTAGGACTGGTACTATGTAGAGATAAGGGTTGCCTCACTAACGTACCCCTCTCAATGTTTGAAGAGTCAGTAACCAAAGGGCACTTAGTGTCACCAACCTCTGTGAGGGGTTGAAAGAATAAAGTGATCAGCCTGTGGGCTCTAGGGGCACTAGGTGCTCCCTGCAAGGACTTGCATCGAATGGTGACAACCTCTTGAAGAAGAAGGACCAAACAACATTGGTCTATAAATCTCTATTACAATCTTAGCTATTGATCTATGAATTGTTGGACATGATAACTATTTTTCTTGCCCATGAGATTTACTACTTGTTCTCTAATGATCATATCTGATGCACATTGCTTATATCACCATGTTTAGTTCACATGTGTTATAATATACTCTATATGGTTCACATCTTGGATGCTTTGATTATATACTTACTACAATTAATATTTTCTCTTTTGACCTAAGTGATACATGGCAGCATCCCTCGTCTCAAAAGGGGCACATATTTTGGGTTATTCTTGAAGTTCCCACAGATCATGTCCAAAGTCCCTTAGGGTAGATAGGGTGACGTATTTCACAATAGTCAGATGTAGATATTCAATACAAATTACAAACATTTATCAGATTTGCAAGGACTTGGGATGGTTCATCATTACAGTTTATGGGCTTATTACAAACATTTATTAGATTTACATGTACTTCGGATGGTTCATCATTATAGATAATAGACTCCCTCATGAAATTTTTCAGGTTTACATGGACTTGGGATGGTTCAATATTACAGATTACAAGTTCACACATGACATTTATCAAATTTATACAGACTTGAGAAGGTTCATCATTACAGATTACAATTTTATAGCAGATTTGCATGGACTTGGCACAAATTCATCTTACAGATTCAGTCACGCCTATGACATTTACTCAGTTATATCAGCATGGATTACCTCCATGACCGATGCAATGGTGATGTAGATACCTAGTGCTCGATGATAACTTGGTTGCCTAATGCTAGATAGTGATATACAGCTAAATGCTAGTTCTCACATGAGATATTCATACATTACCTACACAAACACGCTGGGGGAAATCAGGTGTAGTCATTTCAAGCTTTTATGACATTTACATACTTCAGTTTTCATATATGCAGCTTTTATACCTCTCGAGTGCTTTAATATACATCTTTGCCATGTGATAGCAAATAGTTGCATTGGATTGGCATCGTAGAAACAATTTTTAGTGTCACATGTCACCCTCCTATGATGGGGGTGATAGGTTTGTGTTCACCTGTTCTTTTTACTTTTAATCTAGCACTTTCATTACTAGATTAAAAGGGGGCAATTGTAGTATCCAAAATTTGGTCCTGTGACACTTGACAATGATACTTTGCATTTATCCTAACATTATTAGATTACCCATTTCTTGACTACACTTAAAGAATCCTTTTCTATCCAACACTGTGAGTCCACTAGGTCATGACTTATTCTTTAGCTCAGCATCTCAAGAATCAATGCACCTTATACATAACACATCTTTAGACACTACAGTCTGTATACACCTTATTTTTCACTCTAACTTTTTCTCTTCGCAAACACCATTGATGTATTAACCTCCCCGAGTGATAACCTAAGGAGTATCACCAAGAGCGAGGTGGGTTGGTTAGCGGCGATACTTGTTAGAGAGATTTGATGTGCAATCAATGTTACCTTAGATATCCTATTCTATACATCTCCTAGTTATTCCTTTACGGCCTCCTATGACATCAACTTACTATGCTCTTATGATCACTAGCATATCCACTTACAACACCCTTACACCTCCATCAAATCAATTTTTATCAGGCCCAAAATCTTTCTCCGCCTCCTAAGCCTTTCTTTTCAGACCTCATGATTTGTTATTATGTAGAGCCAATGGCATCGACCATGGTTGATACATCTTGCTATTCTTCATGGTTGACTCCATCGACCATGGTCGATGCCATTGGCTATAGGGAACTGTAATAGCTAATCATGTTCCCTATTTATAGGCAGCATTTGAGAGCATTTATCATCATCACATCATTCAGTCTGATTGCGCACTGCTGCTCTTAAGGTCTCCTAAACCTTTATCTTTGGAGGTCTATCTTTGGAGCATTGGGTCTAGGACACTCAAGAATAAGAGTTGCGCCAATGAGGATCACCAAGCCTTCGAGTCCCCAACTATGGTTTGCTTAGGTCTTCTTTTATCCATCTTGTGTTCCCCGCATCAACTCTCTCATAAGGTGTTGCTAACTTGGGAGGAAGTTTAAAAGCCAATGAACACTTCATAAAGGTAAGTATCTCTAACTCTATCTTTCCTTTATGTTATTTCTAATTTGATTGATTGATTGATGTATCATGTACATAGACTAGGATAGAGTAACATATTCTTTCTATTGCATTATTCTATATTGGCCCTTGCCTTGCAATCCATTCTTTGGGCATTACAACCTATCAATCTCCATATAATCCATATTTGACCCTAGATTTAAAATATCTATGTTATCTACAATCTATTGATATTTATACAATCACGATACTAGTAAGATGCCATCACCTATCCTAGACCTAGGATTTCAAACCCTATGCCTTTGATAGAAAATGGATTGCAATCTTTTACACCCACGACTCTTGTTGCACCCCTTGGTTAAATCTTCTTGTGTTTTGGTGAACTCAATGTGAATCTTACTCCACCCTTTGAGTGAGTCGCCGTCACGCTATTGATCGTAAACTCTTCAACTTTGAAATTATTCACAAAATCACAAATTAATCACTTTGTTGTTTACTTTCTATTAGAAAATAACGAGATAGCTAGTGAATGAATTACTATTGTGCTTAGAATCAACAATTATAGTAAAGGAAAGAATATAAGCTCATAACACCAACAATTTTATCCTGGAAAACCTCCAATGGAGGAAAAACCAGTCGAGAAGGGAAATTGCTCTTTCTTCCCACTTCTATTGGCCAATTCAAATCAATAGGTACAAAATTTACAATAAGTAAGAAAGAGAAGTAGATAATATCTCAACACTTCCTTTCAGTTGCTTGCTCTGTCCAACACTCATTTCTTCTACAAAAATACAATTTCCAGCACAAAGACTTCTTGCTCACTTGCTCCCATGCTTCGATGATCTTCTACACTTCTATAATCATGTATTTATAGCCTTTCTCATGTCCTCCCGTGCACTGGAGAATGGGAAAGGTCATGAAGGAGAAGAGAAACGAACATCCTTTCAAATTCGAGGTCAAGCGTTTCAAATTTTATTTTCTGCTAATGGCCGGACCACCGCCTGTGCAAACCGGTGGTCTGGGACCGCCGCCCCTGGCTGGCGGTGGTTACATGCTCAGCCGCCCTACGCGGGCGGCGGTCCTATTACTTAAAAGATAGAACCTTCATTTCATTGTTTTCCTTCTTTGTGTTGACTATTTCTGATGAAGTAGAGTTATTTCGGATCCCTATGGATCACACCTCCCCTTCTTAGGAGGCTTTTGGTCCCACAAAAGCTTAGTGGGGGAGTAGATGAGGGAACAATTCCCTCGCTTGCTCCTTCGAGTACCACCGGCCTGCCTTGGTGTCTTTCCTTTCAGTCCAATCTGCCAAGACTCCTGCGGACCTCTTCTAGTCTCTCTAACTTTCTGCTGTAGCACTACATCCTCCTCCAATTCACCTCGTGAGTCCAAGACGCAATCCTCAATGGAAGGTAGCAACTGTAGTTCTTCATCTTCATCTAGCATGGATGGCTCATATAGGTGCAAGTTCTCGCAGTTTACTACAGAGTACATCCTCATGAATGATGGCAAATCAAGTCGAAAAGCATTTTCCCCAACCTGCTCCAATATGGTGAAGGGTCCATATCGTAGTGGCTTGAGCTTCCGTGCTTGACCTTGTAGTCTCTCCTTGCTCAAGTAAAGCCAAACTTTGTCTCCAACATGAAGCTTGTGTTCCCTCCTATGTTGATCGTGCCTAGCTTTGTACTTTGCTTGAGATTTTTCTAGCTATTCTTTGACCTTGAGATGGATTTGCCGGATCCTCTCAATGAACTTATTGGCTCTAGTCACCTTTGTGTCTCGTGTATCCTCCTCATCCTTCTTGTCCAACTGCTATGTCCAGTGGATTCGTAGGTAGATATCCCAAGCATGCTTCAAATGGTGACTTCATAGTGGATGTGTGTATTGCCCGGTTATAGGAATGTTGAATGTAGGCTAAGGACTCATCCCAAGTCCTTGGGTACTTACTGTTATACCCTCTGATCAACTGTACCAAAGTCCTATTTACCACCTTTGTTTGTCCATCTGATCTGTGGATGGAAAGTTGTGCTCCTTTGTAACTTGGTATCCATCTTTTCCCACAAAGTAGTCCAAAACTTCCCCAAGAACCTGGAATCCTGTCAGAGACAATAGACTTTGGCAAACCAAAATGCACCCATACATTAGCAAAGAAAAGATCTTCCGCCTCATGTGCTTTTACTGTCTTTTTACATGCCATAAGAATACACATTTTACTGAATCTATCCACAACAACATAGAGATAGTCATGGCCATGTTTAGACATAGGTAATCCTCCTACAAAATCCATAGAAATGTCCTCCCACGGACGGTAGTACTATAAAGGCATATACAAACCTTCCTTCCTAGTTTTACGCTTCTTTAGTACAACAAAGTTTACATCCACGAATAAATTTTGATACTTCTTCTTGCATGTTGGGCCAATATACATACCTTTGCAAGTGGGCTAGGGTCTTACCAACACCGAAATGTCCCACTACTTTCGAGGTATGTGCTTCCCTCATCAATAGAAGTCTTTCTTCTTTAGGCACACAAAGTTTCCCCCATCGGTAGAGCAGCCCATCCTTGAGATAACAGTCTTCATCCCGTCTTTTCAGCCCCTTGGGACTCGGCAACTTCTGAAATGTTACCCCAAAGTCTTTGTCTTGGGCATATGCTTATCCATAAGCTTCCTTCGTGAAGGGCTCTATCTGAGAGATAATGGCCAAACAGAGAACTTTTCCTGCGTGGGTGGCCTAGACAACATGTCTGCCACCAAATTTGTACTACCTTTCTTGTATTTGATCACTAGATGGAACTGCTAAAGAAACCCCATCCATTTGTAGTGCCTTGCTGCTGCAATTTAGACGTGCTTGCAAATCTTTGGAGAGGTTTGTGGTCGCAGTGCACAATAGTTTCTTTGCCCAACAAATAATGTTTTCATTGTTTAATTGTTTGAACTAGTGCATACATTTCTTTATCATATCTGAATATCCTTTAACTGCTGAAGTGAAGGTTTCAGAATGATAACATACGGGTTTACCTCCTTGAAGCAACACTGCGCCCATAGCATAATCACTGGCATTTGTCTCTACTTCAAAAGGCTACTGCAAACTAGGAAGAGCAAGTACTGGAGCATGACTAATCTTGTATTTCAATAACTCAAAGGATTTGTCTTGTTCCTTACCCCAGTCAAAACCCTTACTCTTTGCGGCCACTGTGTGTAGAGGTGCTGCAATTGCCAAGAAACCCGGAATGAACTTCCACATGTACTGTATTGCTCCCACAAAGCTTCTAGTCTCTGTGGCTCCTGTTGGTGTTGGCCAATTTGTGATGGCTTCCACCTTTGGATCCACTCGTAGCTCTCCTCCTCCAACCACATGCCCAAGATAGACAAGTGACTATTTGGCAAATTCACATTTCTTCATATTACAAAGCAATTGTTTCTCCCTGAGAACTTGCAAGACTTGTTGCAAATGCGTTAGATGTTCTTCCCATGTGGCACTAAAAATCAAGATATCATCTAGGTATACAATGACACATGAATCTATGAAATCCCGCAATACATCATTCATCAATCTCATAAATGTAGCGGGTGCATTGCATAATCCAAAAGGAAGTACTAACCATTCATACAAACCCTGTTTTGTTTTGAAGGCAGTCTTCCATATATCCTCCTCCTTCATCCTGACTTGGTGATAACCTGACTTGAGATCCAACTTCGTGAAAAATTTGGCATGCTAAAGCTAGTCCAAGAGATCATCTATACGGGAAGTGGATATCGGTTCTTTATGGTGATCTTGTTCAAAGTGCGGTAGTCGATGCACATTCTCCAAGAACCATCCTTCTTTGGCACCATCACAATAGGCGAACCGCATGGTGAGGTGCTCGGACGTAACACCCCTTGGTCTATTAGTTCTTGGAGTTGTTTCTTTACCTCAGTACTCTCTAGCAAGGATTGCCTATACAACCCGATGTTCGGTAGAGGTGACTCTAGCAATAGCTGAATCTCATGCTCTACTTCCCGTTTTGGTGGTAATCCACTAGGAGCCTGAAATACTTCCTGAAAAGACTGAATAATACTATCCAAATCTTGTTTTCCTTGGTTAGAAATCTCTGAAACTTCTACCCCATCTTGTTTATCCTTTAACAAAAGTAAACAAAACTGATTATGATTTGACTGAATAAGCCATTTTGCTTGGTTAGCACTTACCATAGTAACCCGTGTCTTACGCTGGTGTGCCCAAATGTTGTAGCTGATCCCATCCTTGACCCATCTATACCGGTTTTCCCTTCTCATAAAGATAGCATCCCTAACATACAAGTAAGGACTCCCGAATACCACATCAAAAGCATCAAGTGGAATAACGTCAGCTTCAAAAACATCTATATATTGGGAATTTATCCCAAACTTGACCTTACATCTTGTTACCTGAATTTCAACACCCTTCTTCACCCAACCCAAAGGATATGGGTGCGGATGCTCATAAGTCTCAAGACCAAGCTTCTTTACAACTACCTTAGAAATCAAGTTAGATTGAGAACCGGTATCAACCAAAGCATTTACCTTAGTCCTCTTGATCTAGATTTTGATATGGAATAGTCTACTCATCTCCTCTTCGCTGTCCATGTTGGTGGCCGTGCATCCAAGCCTTTCGTCTACATCAGAGTCATCTTTGATTTCCACCTCCCCTTCGTCTTTACAGATTGTCATGGACTTCTTGGAGTCCTTGGTTCGGTTCTTTGGATGTAACTCCGGATGCAACTTCCAACATGTAGCGTCAGTATGACCATTGATATCACAATTCTTGCAAAAATTCTTGGGATCTTTACAAGTATTTAAAGTAGTGGCAGCTTGTTTACCTTTCCCTTTCCACTTACTCTTGTTACTTGTTTGCCCATAATCCTTTTTTTGTTGATTTGTTGACTGCTTTACCCTCGGCTCTGCTTCTCCTTGCTTTTTCTCATCATCTATGTAGTATGCCTGTACACATGCTTCATTGAGATCCTTGGGCTTTGTGGAGATGACTTTTCTTCGAAGGTGAGTGTGAAGTCCTCCCAAGTATTTGGTCAGAATATCCTCATCCTCCAAATCCATGTTTAGCAACATGGCTTGCCTCCGAAACTCCGTAGTATAGTCCTGCACACTTTGACCACTGCCTTGTCTAAAATACTGCCATTTAATCATTTGGTCAATTTTATGGCCAATAGGATAGAAGTTAGCTCTAAGTAATTCCTTAAATTCTTGCCAAGATTTCACAATAGGACGTTTCTTCTTTTCACAAGTAGTTAGATGAGTTTCCCACCAAACTAGAGCATGTCCCTCCATTTTGAGACGTGCAAAGGTGATCCTTTGTGCCTCAGTGACATTATGGACGCTAAAATAGACTTCTAACTGTTTCAACCATTTATCCAGTAATTCTGCATCTACTTGTCCTTCAAAGCTTTTGATTTTGACTTTAGTCTCAACTTTAAAAGGAGTATGTTCAGATTTTACCTTTTCTCTTGTGTTAGAAGTCTCTTCTTCATGCTCTTCCCCATAATCTTCCTCATGGTGACTCTTGCCTATACCAAACTTTTCGGCTAAGCCTCGAACCACCGAGTCCATGGAGTCTTTCTTGACGGAATCTTCTGCAAATTTGCAAGTTCCTCTTGCCTTCTAAACATCCTATCCATCATGGTCTCCAACATCTTGATTCTACGGACCAAGTTCTCTTCCTCCATTTCTCCCCGAATTCTCTATTTCCACTTCTTTGTAGAAATCTCCGGATCGCAAGGTAAAGCTTCTTCGCCTTTAGATCTTGTCACTATCATACAAATTCAAGAATGAAATACCACAGTCCTGGATACTTGTTAGCTCTGATACCAAAATGATCTGTAAACTCTTCAACTTTGGAATTATTCACAAAATCACCAATTAATCATTGTTGTTTACTTTCTATTAGAAAATAACAAAGATAGCTAATGAATGAATTACTATTGTGCTTAGAATCAACAATTGTAGTAAATGAAAGAATATAAGCTCATAACACCAACAATTTTATCCGGAAAACCTCCAATGGAGGAAAAACCAGTCGAGAAGGGCAATTGCTCTTTCTTCCCACTTCTATTGGCCAATTCAAATCAACAAGTACAGAATTTACAATAAGTAAGAAAGAGAAGTAGATAATATCTCAACACTTCCTTTCAGTTACTTGCTTGCTCTGTCCAACACTCCTTTCTTCTACAAAAATACAATTTCTAGCACCAAGACTTCTTGCTCACTTGCTCCCATGCTTCGATGATCTTCTACACTTCTACAATCATGTATTTATAGCCTTTCTCATGTCCTCCCATGCACTGGAGAATGGGAAAGGTCATGAAGGAGAAGAGAAACGAACATCCTTTCAAATTCGTAGGTGTTTTCGTTTGAATTTTATTTTCTATCCGTAATGGCCAAGACCACCGCTTGCTGCGAATGCAGGGCGGAGTCACAGGACCGCCGCCCAGGCCGAGCGGCGGTTAGAATCGCCGCCACATACTGTGGCGGCGTCTTGTTACTTAAAAGACAAAACCTCTGTTTCATTGTTTTCCTTCTTTGTGCTGACTATTTCTAATGAAGTAGAGTTATTTCAGATCCCTATGGATCAGCTATAATCCTATAAACGCAAACTCTCCATAAAAATCTCAATTTTTCTATCTCAGCTCTACCCCTTCCTAAAATCCTTCTACCATGGAGCACCTCTATAGCTATCAAAATAACCAAGAAACCTCTTATCCCAAAATCACCCCCTTTATATGGATTGCAACATGGCCAACAATCATACCAAGAAGATTGCCTAAAATGCAGCCAATAAAAGGAATACTATATCTCATTTAAATCAACCCCTTCTTGGGAAGAATTCGAAAGCAAGAAGATAGGCCCATAGATAATATCTATCCCGACTATACCCATGCCATAAAAGAATTCAACCAAAAGTTTCTCAAAATTTTCAGACAACCTCATAAGTTTATCCAAGAAAACATGGAGGAATACAAATCCGCTTGGGCAAACCCTTCAACCAATGGGGCAAGCCAAAGCATGTCTTTCCTTCCTTTACCTCTCCTCTGTTTTCTTGAACTATGGCAAGATGTCAACACTAGTGTACGTCCTCAATCTAGTCCACAAAATCCTCCTAACAACCCCAATCAAACCAATCCTTCTAATGATCCAACTCAACTAATCTTACAACTCATTAACCAAATGAATCGATACCAAAACATTACCAGTATCGAATTTCTTCAAATGCAAGCTAACCTATCTCACATGAACAAATGACCACAAGAAATGTAGTGGGGAATGTCAAATCAATGCCCCCCCACCTCCTCTTCTTGTCTTGAACGAGGCTCCTCTTCCGTAATCTCCTTTAACTAAAGTTCTTCAATCTATTCAAAAAGAACCTTTGGCTCTTTATATAGTTGTTATGGATATTGGAGGTATCACTCCATCTCTCTCTTACAATGGGTCAACGGACCCCACTCTTCACATCAAATACTTTGGCAATGTCTACAAGAACAAGATCAAGGACAACTCTGTTCCACTACCAAGTTCTTAGCTAAGACCCTTACAAACGATGCTGTAGATTGGTACCATACCATGCCCACCAACTCCATTGTAGAACTTACTTTGGATTAGTCAAAGATTACTTTAGCTGAGGAATTTTACCCTCAGGACTCACCTGAAAATAACATTAATATTTTCATCAAGTGCAGGAAAGCTTAGAACGAAACAACCCAATTCTTGACAAATAATGGAAAACCCCATGTAACAAAGTTGAGCACACTTTATCCAATGAAAATCTCTATTAGATTTTTCCTGCGCTTTAGATATTCACCTTCAATACAAGGTTAGATCATTCTCTCCAACCACTTTGAAGGAATCCATTGAGCAAGCTAAGAGACAAGACCATCTTATGTTTGCTTTTGCAAAATATCAACCTAAACAACAATTCCAAAAGAAATTTTAGAGTACTCATGTGAACTGGAAGCCACAAAGCTATAGACGATGGAATCACGAGACACTCATAACCGTAGTAATACTTTCCATAAAACCATTCATAACACCGATGCTACCCCTCCTCAACTTAAAGGATGCTCTTTCCCTACCCCATCCTCTCATAAAGATTATCACCAACCTCTCCCCTTGGAAGGGTTGAAGGCATCTACCTAGGCCATTCTTACAACTTATGGACACCTCCCACCCTCATCCTTCATGGTACAATGAGAACCTATTTTGTTGGTGGCATGCCAATCAAGGCCATTCCTATGAAAACTCAGTAGAGCACTTAAAGCCTACGCTTATGCTTTCTTGCCTAAACATAGCTTCGATCATGATGTCATGGCTCACAAGAAAAATGATGAAACCATCAACAATAAGATCCTTGTATATAATAAATGAATACTTGAAACAATATGCGAAGATAACACAAAGACAAGAGATATTGGTGGGCCAAGATGCCCAAATATTTAATATATGCAGAAATATAAGAATACCCTTAAGGAAGGGCAACACCATATAATTCTCCTTAAGGAGTAACTCCACTATCTCCCAATATGATAACTCCACTTCGAAAGGGACATCTCCAATATACTCCTACCAAGTAAAAGACTAAACACATACATGACATGACAGGATCGCACAATGATATTCATCTCCTTTATATAGGCATACATTACTCTTAATGGATGGGTAACACCTAATCCCAATGTAGGCGACTCATTACCCAATATAAATAATTCCTATGTGACCCCGTGTATTATAAACATATAAATAACTAAGGTGGGTGTGTGCCACATGTCGATATCTCCATCAACCCATATACATAATAATGTCATATCCCAAGGTACATAACATGCCCTCCCTTTTTGATATGTTTCGTCCCCAAAACATGATGATCCAAAATGGATCCAAAACAAAAACCAATTCTATGTATTCTCCTTATTGATACTTGCAGTGCAGATTCTTGGCATGTTGTTAATATGGGAAAATGGTCAAGTCGAGTTGGTGGTCCGGACACCTTCGAATGACCTAACAAGACCATTGTTGTTCTACTGAGACCCCAAACGCCCGACACCTCATCCAAATGCCTAAATGGGAATACGAGCAAGAATAAATGTTTGGAATACCTAAGTCGGTTCGCTTCACCTTCCCAGATCGGTTTGTTTCGTCTTCCCCTCCATCCGTGGGTAGAGCAACTATAAATACAAGTTCAATTCTTCATTCTAGCAAGTGATTTTGAGTGAATTCAAGTGTGAGCAAAAAGAGAAGTTAGAGTTCTTTCTTGTTTTGTTCATTTAGAGTTGAGTTCTTCATTGTTGAGGATTGTAAGCAAGCAAATACAATTAGAAGGAGATTGAATCCTTCTTGAAGGCCAATTTTTGGCAGTAACTTTGTATTTTGGAGAATTACATAGTGAAAGGGAAGCAATTTGCTTACCCACTAAAGGTTTTCACACATTGGGTTTCTCCAGGATAAATCTTGTCTCCTTTGCCTTGTACCTCTCAATTTGCAGTATTTTTTGAATGTTTAGTGCACATTATATTGGCGAAAAGGAACTTAGTCAATTGTTCACTCTTTGTCACTAGAACAGGATTTGTTTATTGTCCAAACGAGGGAGTTTACGGATCAGATTGGTATCAAAACAATTAAGATCAAATTGTTTGTGGTTTGACTTGTGTTGACATTTTCAGTTAGATGCCTCTTACTTGAAAGGGAAGTGAAAGTGGTGAAGGTAACATTATTCCTTTTTGAAGCGAGAGATATCCACCAAGAAGTGGAAGCAAGGAATCGAGACATGGCTCGTAGAGAAGATGCAAGTGAGACTGAAGAGGAACGTTTCTACAAGTTGGAGGTGAATGTGGCAAGTTTGTCCAAAGATGTGGGTAGTATTTCCTTGTCTATGGGGAAATTGGAGTCCATCATGGGATTGCTCATGGAAAAGCTTGGTGTTCCAAAAGAGACACTAGGAGGCCATGAAGAAGACCCTCATGAGTATGAGGAAGATCAACCCCGTGCCAACCCTACTCTTTCATTCAAAGCGGAGGCGAAGATAGAGATTCAACCTTATGATGGGGACGTGAATGCCAAAAATCTAGACCATTGGCTAGCTCAACTTGAGGTATATTTCAGTTTGCATCAAATCAATGAGAGTTAGCAAATTTCATTTGTAAGGTTAAAATTAACCAATCATGCTTTAACTTGGTTTGAAAGCTATGTTCATTCTTTGGTTGTTAAGAAGCTTCCTCCTATTACTAAGTGGGATGAATTTAAAAGCTAATCAAAAAGCAATTCTATCCTATTTGTTATGAGGAAGAGAGGTCATGTGTATTGGCAATATCTCAAGCAAAAACAAGGCCAAAATGTGCAAGAGTACACCAGTGAGTTCCGGAAGAAAGTTGTCCAAATGGGCAAAGATGTAGCAGACTGGGACCTTCTGATGAAGTACATTGGTGGACTCCATAGCCACTTGAGGAGACCAATCCTCTTGGCCAAGCCGGCGGATGTAGATGAGGCTTGTTCTCAAGCTCACTATTTAGAGATGGATAAGAAAAAGAGTTCATCTACCTCTCAACCCGCTTGCATAAACAAAGTGACACGAAGCAAAAGAAAAAGGAAAGGTAAGCAGAATGCTACTTCCATCAAGGATACTAAAATGCATTGTGGTCCTTGTAATGTTGACACTCATTCCAAGGAAACTTGTTGGAAGCTCTAACTGGGATTACATCCCTTCAAGAATAAGAAGAATAAAAAGAAGGCCATGGCTGCCCTCCAAGGAGAGGAAGTATTTTGCATTGAAGAGGTGGATGAGAAAATGTGTTGTACCTCCGTCTGCAGAGAGAGGTATGTTTGGGTAATAGTAGTAATGCTCAAGAGAATGAACTTACTAAGCTCTTTCATATAAAAATTCAGTTGAAGAAAACCAAAGTGGATGCTCTTTTTGATACTTGTTCGCAAGCTAATTTGGTTAGTAAAGAGTTAGTTGACAGGCTGATGTTGGAAACTTACAATCATCCAAGTCCATACTCATTGGGTTGGGTGAAGAAAGGCATAGACATCAAGGTTACCAAGCAATGTAAAATTACATTTGGTATTGATAAGAAATTCATTGATGAAGTTACTTTGGATGTTGTTTCCCTTGATGTGTGTGGTGCAGTGTTGGGAAGCCCGTATTTGTATATCAAGGATGCTATCTTCATGAGAAGATGTAATAACCCTTTTGAAGGTTTTATCAAATATTCTATATGCAGATCTGAAAATGAAAATTGCAGCAGATTGAAATATAAAACCAGCGACTTATACCAACTCAAAAAATGCCAAAAAACACCGCCAATCAATTCGCCAATATTTTTAATATGATTTTTTTGAGTTTTAGAAGACAAATCAACCAAACAAAAGCAAAGAACACACTATTGGAAATGAAATATTCACTGGAAATTGCAGCCACAAATTAATTATGAAATATGGGTCTAGAGACCCTCTAAATTCATGCAACTCAAGATTCCGGCCTTTAAAAATAGTGCAAATCAGATTACAAACTCAGAATTATCAAATTCTTCACCAATGTCTTCAAACCCTACCCAAGGTAGGTCGCTCCACCCAAAATAAATACAATAACAGCTGGAAATGACAAATGAATCCTCAAATAAGCTCTTCTCTTCAATGCCAAAGGATGATGAAGGGTTTTCATCCTTCACCTAAGCCACATGAAGGGTTTTCATCCTTTAATGAGGCCTCACAAGAGGGTTTTCGTCCTCAAGTGGATGACCAAGGAGCAACTAGCTCTCTTTGCCGGGATATAATAAAATGCGCCAAGACTCGCCTCCAAATGGTGCCTCTAATTCCCTTTTATATCCTCCTTTTGGCGCCAATGCTCAATTAGAAAGGCCAACCTCTTAATGAACCATTATAATCTTTCATTAAGCCTTATTAAAGGCATTAAACCCAGCCGACCTCATTAAGAGGGGAAAACTCTAAAAGAAATTATAAAATATTAGAAGAATAATGCAAATAGAAGCTCAAGATTCTCCTCCGTCTTCTTCACTTCCTTGCCATGGAGAAGGAATGGCAAGAAGACCAATTAGTAGCTCTCAAATGGGAAAAAGGGACATTACGGAAGAGCCAACCAGCACCATTTGGTAAAGGATGGTAAGAGCTACATCATTTCAACCTTTGCAGGAGACTCAAAGATCTCTCTAGTAAGTGCCACTAAAGCTCGAAACTAATTAATGCTAGTGGGAGATTTTCTTTACTTATTCTAAGGGATAGACAAGTTGAGGAAGTTATTTCTGAGACCACTTATAACATGGTTACTAATGAAGAGCAGAAGTAGATGGAAGAGTTTGTTCAGCAGTTCAAGGAAGAGCCTATGGGGCTGCCCTTGGATAGGCCAATTGAGCATGTGATACAGTTGTTACCCGATGGTCCGCTTCCAGACTCGGGATTCCACAGGCAGTCCATGCAAGATGCCTACGAAAAGAAACAATTGCAGTCTTTGTTTGAGCAAAAACACACTTCAGAGGTGGTTGGTCACTCTGGTGTGACAGACTGTTGAGCACTTACACAGGTATGATTTTTGGCCAAACATGTAGATAGAAGTTGTTAACTTTGTCAAGAGTTTTGTTTCATGTAGTGAAGGAGAGTTGGGGTTATGTATGCCATTATCAGTTTCTTCCCGGCCATGGGTAAGTTTCTCCATGGATTTTATGGACAGTTTGCCTACTTCCAAAAATGGTATGATTACATCTTTGTGGTAGTGGACTGATTTAGTAAAATGTGTATTCTCATTCCTTATAAGAAGACCATCAAAGCCAGCAATGCAGCTGAGTTATTTTTGCTAATGTGTGGGTTCATTTTGGTTTGCCTAATTCTATTGTATCAGATAGGGACTCACGGTTCATAGGGAAGTTTTGGTCTACTTTGTGGGAGAAGATGGATACTAAGCTGAAAAGGTCTACCGCTTTTCACCCGCAGTTGATGGGCAAATAGAAGTGGTAAACCGTACCTTGGTCCAGCTCTTGAGAGGGTACAATAGGAAACATCCTAGGACTTGAGATGAGAATTTGGTGTATATCCAACATTCTTATAACAGGGAAGTTCATGCTTCTACTAGTAAGACTCCTTTTGAGACATATTTTGGTTATTTGCCTAAAAGGGCATTTGATGTTTGTTTTAAAATTATCATGCATAAACAATGGAAAAGTGGATCTGGAGACCCACAAAGCTAAAAAGTTCATTGAGAAAATTTAGCAGATACACCTCCAAGTATAGGAGAGGTTGAAAGAGTCACAGGCCAAGTACAAAGCACGACATGATCAACATAGAACTAAGCATTCTTTCCTTGTTGGTGACAAGGTATGGTTGTACTTGAGTAGAGAAAGGCTACAGGGAAAAGCTAAGAAACTCAAACCTCTTCGTTATGGCCCATTTGAAATTCTGGAACAAGTGGGTAAGAATGCATTTCGCTTAGATTTGCCTCCTTATATGAGAATCTATCAATTGTGAATCTCCATCTCTTTGAGCCCTCCATGTTGGATCAAGAAGAACAGGGTTTGTTGCTACCATCTATTAAGGATCTTGCTCCAAACCATGGTCGGAAAACTCAAAGAAGTACTCGCGAAGTTGGCGAGTACTCAAATCAAAATTTTGAGAAAATGAATACTGCATGAGGAAAACTCGCCAAGTATCGGCAAATATTTGCCAATACTTGGCGAGTCCGAGCCTTAAACTCGTCTAACGCAGAATAAGTCTCTCAAATATTCGAAAGAAAAATACGTTTTGGGTTTTCTATATTAATTTCAGTTTTCAACATTGTTATATGGTTCATGTGGTAAATTTGCTGTCAAATTCAACAGTATAAAGAAAATTGAGACTTGAAACAGACCTCATCAACACATATTCGTGCAGTTTCCTTTGCTAGCTCCCAAACTCCCTTTATAAGGGTCCTTAAACTGTTTTTTTGGGAGATATAAGTTATGGCTGGTAACCACGTTCTTTTAAAACAATATAATACAAATAGGTGGACTAAAGGTCAATTTCTTTTTAGATTTTCTTGTAAACTTATGTCCAAAATTATATATATAACAAAAAAGATGTAGAAAGCAACCCAAAAATAATATATTACCTTTTTCTTGTTCATGATATCAAATTGTCTATCTAAATTTTCCATCTAAAGGTTAGTTGTTTGATACTGTTTGCAAAATTTCCCTGAAAGCATGCTACCACTTTATGTAGCTATATTTTGCATAAAATTTATGTTTTAAAGAAATTTGTCTATTTTTTAAGTTATCGATTATTCCCAAATATTCGCCGAGTCTTGCCGAGTTTTTGCCAAGTCAATTTTTTTGGTTTGCCGAATATTTGTTGAATACGAGTACGTGAACTATGCTCCAAACAGCTAGTTGGAAATGGAGGAAGACCGGTATTGTAGCGAGAAAGAGTGGACAACGCAACGAGTGTAAGACAGGTGGTTGATTGGTTTGAAAGGACAATTACTTGCCAAAGCTAATCGGTATTCCGGAGAAGATGCGGGGAAGAAATTTCCTCACCTCATCAGTCCTTGAAGCTTTTAGGGACTTAAAATCCTTAAATTGGGGAGGTATGATCCAAAAATGGATCTGAAAAAAACCAATTCTATGTATTCTCCTTATTGATACTTATAGTGCATATTCTTGGCATGTTCTTAATATGGGGAAATGGTCAAGTTAGGTTGTTGGCGGTCCAGACACCTTCGAATGACCTAAGAAGACCATTGTTGTTTTGCAGACGCCCAAATGTTGGTCTCATCCTCCATACGCCCAAAAGCCTCGTCCAGATGCCTCGTCCAAACGCCCGAATGGGAATACGAAAAGTTGCAAATGCTTGGACTTCACATGTCGGTTCGTTTCAGCTTCCCAAATCGGTTCGCTTCTTCCCCTCCATCCGTGGGTAGAGAAACTATAAATAACAAGTTCAATTCTTCATTCTAGCAAGTGATTTTGAGTGAATTCAAGTGTGAGAAAAAAGGAGAAGTTGGAGTTCTTCCTTGTTTTGTTCATTTAGAGTTGAGTTCTTCATTGTTGAGGATTGTAAGCAAGCAAATACAATTAGAAGGAGATTGAATCCTTCTTGAAGACCAATTTTTGGCAGTAACTTTGTATTTTGGAGAATTACATAGTGAAAGGGAAGCAATTTGCTTACCCAAATGGATTTTTCCCACATTGGGTTTCTCCAAGATAAATCTTGTGTCTCCTTTGCCTTCTACCTCTCAATTTGCAGTATTTTCTGAATGTTTAGTGCACATTATAGTGGTGAAAAGGAACTTAGTCAATTGTTCACTCTTTGTCACTAGAACAGGATTTGTTTATTGTCCAAAAGAGGCAGTTTACGGATCACATAAGAAGAAGCCAATAGTGAGTGTGCTTCAAATCATCACACACTTGTTATGCTTGATCATCCAACCACCCATATGAGATCTTAGTGGGTGATACATCTCTAAACCTAGTTCCATAATCCGTTGCTCTACTCTAATTCCATCCATGTCCATATTTGTTCCTCCTCGGCATCCATGCATAGCCATAGTAATTATTCCTATGATTCCATGTCATATAATTACTACTCCATTGATTCCATGTATAGCCATAGTGATTGTTCCTCCAATTCCATGTATATCCATATAGGTTGTTGCCCTCATGTGCCCTAACATGCCTCCATGATTGTTGCCTCTCATGATGATGTGGGTGTCTATATGCTACAACCTTAGTATCCTCAACCTTATCAACCTTTTCCTCAACTTTCTTTTCCTCTTCCACATTGTTGTTTGCTATTTCTTTTTCTCTTGAGTAGATGAATAATTATTTTCTTCTTTTTCATCATGTTCTTCATGTTCTCCTTTTGAATCATCCTTATTCCCTTCTTCACCATCTTCAAAGTCATCCTCATGCTCCATCTTGACATTTCTTTGTTCCTTGTTAAGTGTGATATCCTACAAGGTAACCTTCTTTCTCTTGTACCATATTTTCATGAATTTCTTTTACACATTAATATTAATTGTTCCCAAGGTCTCTAACCAAGGATATCCAAGAACAATATCCATACCATCCATATCTAAAGCATAAAAATTTGAAAGAAAAATATATTTATCCATACAAAGCTTTAAATCTTTAAAAATTTAAATCTTCTTACCATTTACTTGAGCTTCCTTGATTTTCTTTGCATGAATATGTAGATGTTGACCTACATCGATATTGATGAAGTTATATTTGTTCTTAGGGGTTACGGAAACAATTACCGTTTTTCTTTGAATGCACCCTTCCATTGAAATATTGAAGATTCCTTTGTTGGAGATGCATTATCTAAACTCTTATCTTGATCTATTGTCTCTCCTTTTAAATCATGCGTAGCATCTTCATCATCAACATTGTCTCCTTCTTCTTCTTCTTCATCTTCTTTTTCATCCTTATCTGAAACACCCTCATTACTAACATCCTCTTCTTCTTCATATTTTTTGTCCCATTGATTTAAGAAAACCATGTTCCATTTCCTCCCAAGACCAATCTAGCCTCTCTTGTCTTACTTGATAGCACCAAGTTTGTACTAGACCACCAAGCCAAATTTGAAAAGAAATCCATGGCCATTTATCTAAAAATGTTTTTCTTTAAATTGGATCCACCATTCTCTAAAGAACTCACCATCTCCACGAAAGTTTTCATCCCCACGATCGATAAAAATTAGGGTTTCAAGAATAGACCCTTTTGATCAATATTTGTCCTACCCATTTTGGCCAAATGTCGGCCTCAAATCAAAAACTATAGAACACAATCCCTAATTATATTTTCGAGAGATTTCTGAAAATGTAAAAAAATCAGAAAAATTCCAAATATTTAAGCTGTGGATCAAATTTGTGAAACTCCCTAAAATTGCAATAACTCTCACAAAAAAGATCTAAAATTTCTGAAAATTTGAGGGTATTTCCTGGAATAATTCAACCCCACTACATAAAACTTCACTCAAAAATTAGCCACAATGCGGAAGATATCAATGAAGCATTAAAATTAGGGTTTCAACAATAAAACTGCAATA
The DNA here is from genome assembly GCA_018340775.1 of Taxus wallichiana var. yunnanensis. Taxonomy (NCBI): domain Eukaryota; kingdom Viridiplantae; phylum Streptophyta; class Pinopsida; order Cupressales; family Taxaceae; genus Taxus; species Taxus wallichiana. The sequence continues at coordinate 372,268,793 of CM031238.1, read as the reverse complement.
TCTTTCTCAAAACAGCTCCAAAAAATTCCAAAAAAAAATAGGGTAGATTCCTTGAAAGATTTCTCCAAGTCACACAAAAATCTTTTAAAAATTCAAAGTAAATCTCAAGATTTATGCAAACCACCGAAATTAGGTTTTCATCCCGCAAATTGCCTAGATCAATGTTTTGATACCACTTAATAAGATCCTTGCATATAATAAATGAATAATTCAAACAATATGCAAAAGCTAACACAACACAAGAGATATTGGTGGGCCAAGATGCCCAAAATATCCAATATATGCAGAAATATAAGAATACCCTTAAAATAGGGCAACACCATATAATGCTCCTTAGGAAGGAGTAACTCTACAATCTCTCATATGAGAACTCCACTTGAGGGCACACCTCCAATACTCCTACCAAATAGAAGACTCAACACATACATGACATGGCATATCTCATAATGATACTCATCTCCTTTATATAGGCATACATTACTCTTAATGGATGGGTAACACCTAATCCCAATGTAGGCCAACTCATTACCCAATATAACTAATTCCTATGTGACCCCATATATTATAAACATATAACTAACTAAGGGGGATGTGTGCCACATGTCGGCATCTCCATCAACCCATATACATTATAATATCATATCCCAAGGTACATAGCAATCAAGATCCTTGGCGATGCCAGGCACAACAACACGATCGTCACAATGCCATACACAAGACTAACAACCATTTTAACATATTTAAAGATCTCTTGCCTAGTCATTCTAAGGCTAAAGAAGCTCCACGACCTAACAATGAGAAGCAAACATCCATCTCTTCTACTAATACCATTGAAACCACCTATAATCCCAATCTAAAACCCGTAGAAAATGTGGTTAGCATGCAAGGCACGAAACGCAGTGATTGCCACCATCAATGCCACATACCCCTAATATCATCCTCGGACCTAAAATACTATACGAGGCCTACCCTACAGGTCAAACTTTCCTTGAACAATCTTCGAAACATCAAAATCTAAAAACCCTATTCATATCAACGCCATCGACCATCTTGAACCTACATGGCCAATGCCATTTATTTCATAACCTATCATCCCCAACAACATCGGCCATTGTGTTCTGCAGGGCCAATACTGATTGTTTGGGATGCATTAACCTTTCTGCATGGCCATTGTCGTCAATCAAAAAGCAAAAAAATAAAAACTCAAATCAAACTAAGCTCTCAACCTCTTCCCACCAAATTTTGATTGAGAATTCCCAAGTTCAAACCAATATTTCACAATCCATCTTGGAGGAACAGGATCCAATCACAAAACTTTCCAACCACCCAAGAAAAAATCCCTTCTTCCAACCTATTTGAACCTCTCCAAAACATTGTAATCGTCTTATGTCAACCCTCTTTGACATGAATATCTCCTCATCCCGAGCTTTGGGGTAATACTCCTTGCATGGTTAAGATGAAAGTATACTTCAACAATGCGAAGAGCTTTACGGCAAATTGATCTAACCATAGATCAATCATTATCTATTCTCTTTCCCATCAATTTTATGATCCTGGATGAACTTCTCTTTCAAGCAAATGATCCTTTTTTGTACCTTTGTCAAGATCGGCAACACACAAATGAAGCAAGCTCTCATAGGCGAGGGTTCCGGCACGTGTTGCTTCCTTGAAATTCATCAAATCCTTGGGGTATTCTACAAATAACCTAAAATCATCCCATAGCATGTGTCAAGTGTACGACCAAAGACTAATTCCCCCATGGGGTCCATTTAGCTACCTTTCACCATGTCTCCTCGTATCGTTAAAGTGAAAGTTATGATCTTCAAATTTCCTCTTTCTTGTAACATCCTTCTCGGCTAACCATGGATACATCGATGCACACCATTGCCTCATCTGCATGTCAGTACGTCAAATTCCCTTACTTGGGCCCTGTGTACAAGATTCAAGGTGACACCAACCCATAGAAATTTGAGCACTTTGCACAACGCAATGCCTTGAAGATCCTGCTCTCAAAGAACTACATTGTGTCCCCTCTTTTGAGAGTATCAACACTTCAACTATCTTGTCTAGTCCCTTCAAGGATATCGTGATCATTGCAAGCTTGTAAGGAATATCCCACCTAACCTCCTCGATTTGGATGATGACAAGCCCAATGAAATCAACCTCAAGATCAAAACTTCCAATCTTCCCGATTCTATCATTACTCAATCGCTTCTTCTTTGCACCCTATTCTCGCATGAAGACAACAAATGCAATCCCCAACACCATCTCTTTTACCACACCTCCTACAACGCTTCCTCTTTTACCACCTAGCAAAACCACCATTGAAGCACTTAACATCGATATTACTACACCCCAAGAGAACAATGAAGGATGTTCGGTTGACAACCCCTTCTTGTTTGGTTACGTCCAAGATAAGAACACGAGAGGTCCTACGATACCAATATTCGCTTACACTCTCCCATAGACTCTAGCGATTTTGCTTAGTAGAGAACCTCCATTAGTGCATCTTCCCCAAAATCCCTACAATCTTTTTTCAACTATAGCATCAATGTTGTCCATCTCGCCTTTCCTTGATTCTAAGGATCAAGACTTTGAAACTAAACAATATGACTTGATGGATGACAAGGAACTAGTCGTCACTCCTTTTGGAGATAAGTATGAGCCTAATCTCACCATGGATCCTCCAATTGAGTCTCCCATTCCATGACCTCTAAGCGACTTAGAGCCTAAACCACCATCTCCATTGGTTCCTTTAATCAACTCGCCTATTATTGATCTTCCTTGCTACCTTGTGCTTAAGCCACAATCAACATTGGCTCCTTCGGTTAGCTCTTCTATAACAGACATTCCTTCCCTTCCCCTACCCCCTATCACATTGACTACAGACTCTCCAGATGAGTATGTACCAATTTGCAAATGGCATGAGGCCCATGAGCATGATGTTAAGGATTATCGAGCTTCTATGCAACACATGAAGAAAATTGAAGCCGAAGTTCGTGAGGAACGGATTCTTTTAAGGATTTTGTCGAGTGGCCTCCATCAGCGAGTCTTCCCAAAATCCCTACAATCTTCTTTAACCCATAGCATCAATGTTGTCCATCTCGCCTTTCCTTGATTAAAGAATCGTGACTTTGAAACCAAACAAGATGACTTGATGGATGACAAGGAACTAGTTGTCACTCCTTTCGGTGATAAGCACGAGCCTAATCTCACCATGGATCCTAAGTCTCTTATTCAACGACCTCCAGTGACTTAGAGCACGAGCCATCTTCTCTATCGGTTCCTTTCATTAGCTCACCTATTATCAATCTTCCCCTGTGACCCGTGCATGAGCGCAATCATAGTTGGCTCCTCCAGTTAGCTCTCCTATCACAAACATTCCATTTCCTTCCCCCACATCTTCACCCTACCTCATGTCATATCGACTACATACTCTTTAACCAAGTCTATACCATTTTGTAAATGGCATGAGGCACGAGGGGCATGATGATGGATTATCGAGGTTATATGCAACACATGAAGAAACTTGAAGCCAAAGTTCGTGAGGAATAGAGTCGATAACCATCTCGTCCTCCTTCCTTTCCTTAGCATTTTTGTTCCCATCATGAAATTTTCTCTCATTCATCAGTTGATTGTCAAAATACTTGGCAAGCAAACAACATCAACAACAATTACCTTCTCCACCCCAAATGAAGGATTTGGTTTCCCCTTTACTATCTACGTTGGTCCTCCATCCCGTGAACCACCCACCTCTACACACACCCTTTCGACCGGATGAGGTACCACTTCCTTACTTTTATCCTTCTCAAGTGGAGATCCCTCCTTTTATCCCTTCCTCCCTTCCTCTATGATGGACATGCGCCAGGAGATCCTATCCTAGATTTCGATGAGGATGGAGGAATCCATAGTTCTTCGCGTATCATGAGATCCAATAGAAATTCTTGAAGGTCTTTAAAGAAATTTAGGACACCATGATCCGCACACAATACAATATCTAGCAACAAGTTCACAAGGTTATACAAGACACTTGCAACTTCATTACATGACCTCCATGACAACCTTTACTGTCCTCATACTACCTTTACCTTCCCACATTTACTACCTACACATCTTGTTACATCCTTAGGCCGCTTAGTACAATTTTTTTCCTGCTACCCTTTACATCCTATACTATATTTTTAAGATTCTTCGGCCATTTAGTCCAAATTTTTCGGCTACCTCTTTACATCTTATATTACCTTATTTATATAGGTCGGTTTATACGAATTTTTGACCATAGTATTTCCCCAAGGCTTACACCATCGCCCATGGGTGATGGCATCGATGATGGTGTCAATTTTCGCTTTTCCATAGCCCGTATGTATACTACATCTTCTTTTTGTTAAACCACCACCAAACACTTACTTTTACCATACATGAAGGAACTTCTAGCTCACATATTTTCACACACTATTTCGCACTTATTTGTTGACTTGAGTCTTGGAGCTTACCTTTGTGCATTTTGGGTCACCATAGTGAGTTAGGACTAGAGATCTTCTTGTTGAGCTTTCCCCTTCTCCACCCATAGCGATTCTCTCTCGGTGTTGTTGTCTCTAGGGAGGATTATGCATCAACGGTCACACACATGTTACAGGTAAGTATTTCTAACCCTCTTTAGTTTTTTATCTTGCATATGTATGTTGTATGTTGGTCATTCATTGCTATAGACTAGAGTAGATGTATGTTTGCTTTGATCTATTGCATTGTCTTATTATATTACACCCCTTGGCTTTATCCACCCCTTGGTTACTCTTATTCTGAATCCTAGTAGGATACCTATCTTTATCTTAGTTGTAGGCCTTGAAACCTATAGCTATCCTAGGGTTAGGGTCACTATCCTCTAGAATTACGACACTAGCGCTCCTTAAGCACCTTTGTATCTACATCATGTGTCCGGACTTAGATTGGATCCCTACATTTGAGAACCCAGCTGGGAACCTATCTTTTTCCCATCATACAGGTTCTACTTCCATAATGATTTTTAAAGCCTTTGTGGCTTTAAAGTCTACGCATACATATATTTAGCATTAGATAACAATCAGATAGTAGAAGATAAGCAACAATACATCTCCCTTGAGAGCATGCCACGTAAAAATTTCACAAATTTACAATAGTTTATGTTCCGGTTCTATTATTTTCTCTATTCTAAATCTTGTTCATATTGCTTTCGCATATGCATATAACACATCTAAATCCTCATTTAGAGGGTTGTCCCCTTGACCTCCTGAAATCCACGTCAGTCCAAGACCTTAACACAATGGAGGCCATTTCTTCTCAAGGAGGGGCGAGTGATCTAGGTAGCAATTTAGGACAATTTTTTGAGAAAATACAGAAAAACTAGTTTGCAATGACTAGCTGGTAATGGTAGTTTGCAACAACTAATGAATTTTCAATCTAATCAATTCACCCTAATGATGGGTCAAGTGATGCAACCCAAAACATCAATTTCAAAAGTCGACTACAGTGGTTTCTTTCAAAAGCTATTCCATAACAACATTATGGAATGTGAAGGTTTAAAACCTTAAATTGCTGTATCATACTGTCTCACAGTATTGAAAGAGTGTCAAGCCCTCAAGTCTCCATAGTCTAGGCTCTAGGACATTTGGGCTCTAAACTGACAATTTGAACATCTTCAAAAACAAAAACTCGTTACACAATCTAGTTCATGACCATTAATACAAGTAGTGCAACATTTTGATCAAATGCATATACATTGCTACTGCGATGATTTAAATTTTGATCTGTGTTCATCATAATTTTCAACAATGTGGGCTGGAAAACAGAGTTTGAACAACAAAAAGAGGGCTGACATCGCATTCAAGGTGCTGACCGGGCATCTGCAGATTCGGTCCAATAAATTTAGCCCTCCAAAAACATTTAACGTTTGAAAAAAAAAAACCCTTGAGGTTCAACCGAACCTTGTAAATATGGAACTAATCTGAGTGTCTATAAGAGCAATCGTATCCTTTCCACATCTTTGTCAACAAAACAACTCGATGCCTTGTACATTCAACATTCTTAAGTGTTCTAAAGCCTTGGTAGCTAACTATATTGAAGTTAAGTCTCATCCACTTCCGATAATATAGCTTTGACTTCTAAGTAAATCATACAACTAGTGTTATTTGGTGGAGGGATGGAGTCATGAGAAACTGTGTTATGGGTGGAAGGGTAGGTCAGGTGAGTCACTTAGGCTTTGAAATCCTATGAAGCAGAGTATGCAATATTACATTACAATGAACACCTAGATTTCCACCTGCTAAGGTTTCTTCTTCTCCATAATAAACCAGAAGATACAGAAAAAGACTGTTTCCTATCATTGGATATAATCGCCTAGCATTTATTTGTTACTTTCCATCCTTTGAATCATAAAGATTTTATATGCAAATAACTATACTTCAAATTATCTGTCGCATTCAAATTTCACATTTAGCAATGTTGTTTTCTTAAATAAGAGCTGATACCATTTCTGCAGTGATGTAATATGCTCCAAAACAGGTGAACAAACCACATCTCGCGCTTGAATTTTCAAAAGAAACAAAACAAAGAGTACTGTTCTGTTAAAGAATATAGACATACTTGCAGCGTTGCCTGTAGTGGATGAAATGTGACCAACAGGGAACCTTTCTACGAACTTGCCATTCATTATCCCACACAGTTTTAGTGTAGAGAGATGAATTAAGAGATGTAAGAGCCCATAAATTGTCAAAATAAATCCCCACCTTCTCTGCAATGGTGGAACAATTGACAATATAGATTCCCAGCTCCTTTACCTGGAAAAGTGTCTCGTTAAAGTTCTTATCCTTGATATGCAGTTATATTGCAGGCTATATCAATGACCTTACTCATCATGAAGCAACTATAAATGTAGAGAATCATTACCTCAGTCTTAAAATCCATCCATTTGGGGAAAAAGCATAAAAGGAAGGAAACTATCCCACCGAATCACATATATGGTCATAAATTCAAAGAAGCTCAACAATATACACCTGCACAAACTTACTAGGGTAAAGATTATTTTAATTGAGTACAGATATGCTTAGTGTGATAGGTGTAAGTGTAACCTTATATGTTCAAATGTCACAATCAGCCCATCAGTCAAACCAAGCTGATTTTTGGAAGTTAATTCATTCGCTAGGAGAAAATATGATGCGCAGCCATAATGGCTGACTTTATGCACTTTTTAGAAGTATAAATGGTTGCCTTCACATGTATATTAAACACGTTATTATAGATAGTTTTGATGCCTTATTGAGACTAATTGAGAGGTATATCCGAGCAAATATAGGTCCTAGTCAGTTAAAGTCCTCAGTATTTTTACTAGTCTTTTTTCTATTTGTGTTGCCCAATTATGCGTCTTATTCTCATGGCCTAAATACAAAACTCTTTAGCTATCAGAGCTATAGGATGCACATCCTAGAAGCAGGATGTTGTTTAAGTTATTTATTCATCAATAAAATTGGTCAGAATATAGTAAATCAAAACTAAAAAAACTAAAATGTAGTCCTCAGGATTTGGTGTAATGACAAAAGAGGTACACTAATATGCAGAAGATCCCAAAGTCAAATCCCTGCACTATGTTAAGCCGGCCTACACCCCGGAGGACACCCAATATAACTTATAAGTTAATGTCAGCTGTGTTAATGCAGCCTCCTCGGGGATTAGGGCCCCTTTTGTGTCCCCAAAACCGGTCTTCACCCCATTATGTCCCAGTTACCCTTAGCAAAAAAAACTAAAAAGTATATATAGTTTTGTGAATCAACAACCCTAAACTTTTATCTTTTCCTCATTTTGGGAGCATTAACAAAATTAATTCATAAAGCTTTGTCACACCCACTTTCAAGTAACCTACAAGTTGCATGTTACATACTTCTACTAGCATAAAATGAATAGTGAATTTCTATTGCATGGTGCATGTACTTGGTTGCATAATTCCACTAAAATGAGCAAAGCATACAAGAAAAGCTGACAACAGAAAATGAAAAGCCAGAATGATTAACATCTAACTGATTAGCAGATATGAACAAGCACATCATTGGTACCTGTGTGAGGGATTTCCAATCATTATTGGCTGAACCAATATAGATGTCCTTTTCATCAGAGATCCATACTTTGGCATGGACAATGCCAGATCCCCACCATTCACTCAAAAGTAAAGTTGTGTTTTTCACATTATGCCTTCCAGCAGCAAGCCTTGCAGACTCCTCATCATAATCTGGAGAGACTCCTGAATGCTGAACTATCCTGTCCAAAAAAAACCAAGAAAATATGAGAACAGACGTGGATCGTGACCTATTTAAGGTTTTTGAATATTAATGGTCGAATTTTGATGGCAGTATGACATGCATATCTTTTACATATTTTGACTTCTACCTCTTATCAAGACAATATAAGAGAATCCAAAGTTTCAATAATAAGCTAAAGCTTTAGAAAAGTATGAACATTTATGTCAGAATCATATCTTACCAAGTCACCAAGAATAAACATTTTTATCTGTGTAACCTACACATTTGCAATCTGTAGACAATGTCAGTAATGATTATGCTAAGAAACTAGCTGTAAGTGTGGAAATTTATGAGGAATTGTATTTTATTGAAACCCTACAATTATTTTTGTGAAGACATTACAGTGGAATTATGTAATGTCCCCAATTCCGAGCAGATGGCCTAGGAGGCTTTTCATCCGTCTTAGCCTTGGTCATGCCCAAGGGGCTAGTGACGTTGATGGTTATTGGGTATGGTTTGCACCTTCATTTCACTTATAGGTTATGTTTCGACGTTGGACACGTACTTTGAGGTGACTTAAGTGAAATAAGGTTGTGTGATGCTCCCCTATGGTACTTTATTATTCTATTTCTTCGTTGGGGGTAACTTAAGTGTACTTTTGGGCATAGTGGTGATAAAGTAACTTAAGTTATTTTATTATTATTCTAATTTTGCGTTGGGATAACTTAAGTGTACTTTTGGGCATAGTGGTGATAAAGTAACTTATGTTATTATTATGTGGATTTTTCCCGAGGACGATTAGGATTCTTTTGGGCCCTTTGTTGCAATGAAAAGTTATAAAAGGAAGCGCTTGGGGGAAAGGGGTATTCATTCATACACTCACTCTTTTATGATATTGAAGCCATTGTTGGTTGCATACTTTTTGCTTGTGGAGTAAGATCCCACAAGAACCCTAGCTTCGATGGTGAGAGACCGTAATAACCCTTTTTGAGGGTTTATATGAATCTTAGAAAATTTGTAGCAGCAGACTGTAATTTAATTACAGCAGTTTAACTTCTCTGAGATAAGAGCCAAAAATTCACTGATAACATCCACGAACCTTTATCAATTATTAATTAATGATTTTGCAATTTATTGAGGTCAAGTTGAATTGATATATATAGATATATACTGCTGGAAATTAGTATTAATGCCCAGAAATCGCAGCAGCATAGAAGAGTTCGATTTCACATTAAATATTGCTTTAAAATTTACCAACTTTGAGATTAGGATAAAGTCGAATAACTTGATATAAATCTGAAATGCACAATATAAATCAGATTTACAGAGATAATTTATATATATATATTCAAGGAAGTTCAATTGTTTTAAGTCACAAGCAAGAGGTTTTCGTCCCTTGCAAGAGACCTCTAAAGGGGTTTTCGTCCCAATAGGTTGGCTGTGAGAGTACTCTCTCAAAATTCAAATGATTACAATTCAAGTCCATGCCCAAATGAGTGCCCCACACCCTTATTTATTCTTCCCAAGGGTGGCGTCTCTTCCCAAACATGATCGCCCCTTTTAGAGCTTGTTTTATTTATGCTTGGCCGACCCATGTGTTATTATTTATCTTTTACTTTAGTCGCCCCTTTATTATTTAATAATTATTTAATTAAAATATTACACTAGTTCGTTGCCTTCTTCTTTTATTAATTTCTTCTTCTAGGCCATGAAGAAGGAATGGCCGAGAATCCTCTTTTGAGTTATCACGTGGGAAAAAGGGACATTACAAAGATCCTCTCCTAGCTAGCAGAGCACTCTTCAGTGGTGAAAGATCCTCCCAAATTTGCTAATTTGGAATTTCATTCAAATCAAATTTTCATATCGAGTTTTCAAAAATTTCAAGGCTTTGCTCAATGCCGGAGAAAGATTATTTGGCCCATACTTCAACCATCTACAAATCAGATTATTTCCAGCGTTTAAGGCAAGCTTGGCGAATTCCCAGGAGCAGTTTTATTTAGTTTGGGCTTTATTTATTTTCGATCTACTTGCTTAGGGTTTCACGGCGATCTTTTTGGGATTTACGGTGGGAGTTTTCACTTTTCTAGGTTGGATCTGATTCGTTATAATTTAAATATATTGTTGTCCGAATTTTAGAATTTATAAAGATCATTTCAGCTCCTTGTGAATTTTTGGAATTTTTAGGCAGTTTTAGCAAGTAAAAATAAATAAATAAAATCAGTTATGAGAGATAAAAATATTTCTCTCTTGTTTATTGTTCTACATATTTTTCTAAGTTGTTTGAAGCTTCTGGGTAGTGTTAGAAATTATTATTCTAGAAAATACAATTTTTTTGTTTTTTGCATATTGTTGTCCTAACAATCGAATTTCAGTTTGTTGTTATTTTTGTGAATTTCAAGTGATATCCAACAAGGGATATTTCAAATTAATAAGGTAAATATACTTTAATTGATGATTTGGTCTTCTCATTATTTCAATCTTGCTCTTTTTCACTTCTCACTAATGTTCAAGACTCAAAAAGTTTCTTAAGTTCCTCGATAACGTCCAAATACCCGAACTTGTTTGTCCAAACTAAGGGCAATGTTTCATTTTGAAGAATACTTTCTTGAACCATAGTACCATATATTGTAGAGATATTTTGTCATCATTGTACATAGCCATGAACAATGCATATTTTGTCATCATTATAGATAGTCGTGAATAAATGAAGTGTTTTAAGTAAGGAAATTATGTATCCATCTGATGTCCATATTCCCTTGAATTATTTTTGTTAATTATGATTCGTAACATTAAGCGTGATTTGGTTGTTGTAGTCAACCATCACACCTACCGTTACCATTTCGATATGTATTACTTAAACAGTGTCCTATTCAAAGCTCTCCATCTACGATTCCATTGAGTATAAAATATGAGTTAGGCTTGAGCTTACTTGGAGATCAGGTGCTTTATGAAAGATAATAATAAGGATATAACTACATTTTTCATATTATATTGTGTTTGTATATGTATGAGGGTTTTACCATTTTACGTACATTCTCATAGATAGTTTTCATGTTCACAAGTTGTGAATATTTTATTATAAGATTGATAGTACATCTCTGTCATCGGTTGTAATGACCCTTTCAAGGGTTTTAACCACACACACAAAATGCAAATCTGATTTTTAAATTGCAGCAAACTGTAAATGCAAAATCAGCGACTATATCTACCATGAAATATGCCAAAAAACACCATGAAACACCTTGAATCCACTTGCCACAATTTTATATGTATTTTATGGAATAACAAGAGCCAAAATCACAAAGAAATACTGAAGAACTCACTGTTGGAAATTAATTATGAACTGATTATTGCAGCCACAAGAAAATTATAGATCTAGGGCATAAAAACCCCCAAAAATCACCAAACTTCAGATTCCGGCCTTAGAAAATATTACAAATCAGATTATCAATCCAAATTACTCAAATAGTTCACCAAATGTTCAAAACCCTACCCAAGGTAGGTCGCTCCACCCTTAATAAATCAATAACAAGCTGGAAATGAAAAGTCTCTCTCTAAATCAGCCTCAAACATCGATCCCAAGCCAAGGAGAAGGGTTTCCGTCCTTCCCTTAACCTCTAGAAGGGTTTTCGTCCTTCTAGGCAAGTCGCATAAGGAGGTTTTCGTCCCCAAATGCAAGAACAAACAGCTCTAAGCTCACTTTGCTCCAATAAGATAAATTGTGCCAAGTCTAGATAGCAAATGATGCATTAGATCTCCTTTTATATCCTTCAATTGGCACCAAAGTACAAAAAGAAAGGCCAACCTGTATAAGAAAGGAAAACACTAAAGAAAAATATAAAATATTAGTAAAAAACATATCATATAAAGGGCTTGCTCAATGTTCTTCTCCTTCATCTTTGCTTCTTTGCCACAAAGAAGGAATGGCAAGAAGACCAAATATCAGCTTCTAAGTGGGAAAAAGGACATTACAGTCCTCCCTCCCCAAAATTGTTTGTCCCCAAGCAATTGCAATTGTGGATGCTCTAAGATCGCTGCACTCTCCCATGTAGCATCTTCAAGGGGAAGATCCTTCCAACGAACCAAATATTCTTTGATACTTCTATTCCTCAATTTCCTTTCACGAACTTCAAGGATTTCTTCCGAATTAGGATCAATTTACCTTCTTCATCCAATGGGGGCAGCTCATGTGAAGGAGTAAGATGCTGCCCAAGTGCCTTCTTAAGGCATGAGACATGAAAAACATTATGTATTTTGCTATTTTCCGAAGCTCTAGCTCATATGCAACCTTACCCACCTTGTTTATTACCTTGTATGGGCCATAAAAACGTGGCTTCAATTTTTCCACACCTTTTTGCTTGATGGAAGATTGCCTATAGGGCTGCAATCTCAAGAACACCATGTCTCCCACTTCGAATGTCCTTTCCTTTCTATGTTGATCCGCATATAATTTCTGTTGATTTTGTGCACGAAGAAGGTTCTCCTTAAGCTCCTTAAGAATATCTTGGCTACGCTGAATTAAATCTTGAGCTTTTGGCACTCTACTATCAGTCATAACCAAATCAACAAAGGAAGAAGCATCATACCCATACAAAGCCTTGAATGGAGACATACCAATGGACATTTGGAAGGTAGTATTGTAACAAAACTCAGCCATGTACAACCACTTTATCCACGTTGATTGTTGCCCATCAATGTAGTTCCGTAGGTACCCTTCCACCCATTTATTCACTATTTCAGTTTGCCCATCCGTTTGGGGATGGTAACTAGTGCTATGAGCAAGTTGTGTACCCACCAAATGAAACAACTCCTTCCAAAACATGCTCAAGAACCGGCTGTCCCTATCACTTATTATTTCCTTGGGCAGCCCATGAAGTCTAAATATTTCTTTGAAAAACACATCAGCCACTATAGGAGCATTGTACTTAGCCGGAAGAGGACAAAAATGAGCATATTTAGTGAGTCTATCAACTACAACATACAAGCAATTCTTACCTTGGACCATGGGCAGCCCCGTAATGAAATCCATAGAGACACTTTCCCATTTTTGAGTGGGAATGGGAAGTGGTTGAAGAAGACCAGCTGGAAATGAGTGCTCCGCCTTGTTTTGTTGACATGTAAGGCACTCCCGGATGTATTGGAGCACTTCCCCTTTAAGACCCTTCCAATAGAACCTTTCTCTTATGTACTTGTAGGTCTTAAAATAACCCGGATGACCAGCTGAAGGGTCATCATGAGCAGCCCTCAAAATCTTGCTTTTAACTTTAGATTCCGACACCAAATAAACTCGGTTTTTGTAGAGAATCAGCCCATCTACCACCTTATACCTCCCATCACTTATTACTCCTTCAAAGACATCACTAGCAAACTTATTCTTTGCATACTCAGCTGAAATCAATGCTTTCCAATCCGCTGTAATTTTTGATAAGGAACAAAATATGATTCACATGAAATGGCCTCTTCTACTAAATAATTAATTTGGGGTGTGCTAGGAAGTATACCTTGCAAGGAGACTCTTTTCCCTTGGTCCATGAAGCTCATCTCCATGTTTTGATAGTTGAGAGTGAGCTCTCCCAACAAGCACAACCATTGGACTCCAAGTATGATGTCAAACTCAGCCATGTTAATCACAAAAAAATCAGCACATACCTCATATAACCCCATGGTAATGTGGAGTTGAGAACACCTTTTTGTACATTGCATAGAGTAACCATCCGCTATCCTAACAATGAAGCCTTTGAAGTCCTCAACCTTCAATTTCAGATTTGAAACCAAACATGCATTTATGAAATTATGAGTAGCTCCTCCATCAATCAAAATTGTGACCTTGTGCCCTTGTAGATCACCCTCAATATGAAAAGAGTTGTAACTTGGTGCTCCCAATAAGGTAGCAAGAGTGCTAGTTACCTCTTCCGGATCTTTTTCCAATATACCATCATGCCTAGTCTCATCCTCATTGCTATCATCATCATCACAATCTGAAATTACTTCAATATAATGAACCTTACCTTTTCCCAAGCAACGATGTCCCGAGTCCATGGTTCCTTGCATAAAAACACAAATTCTTCCTTCGTAATTCATTCTTTGCCTCCTTATCATGGCTGGTTTTTGCAGATCCGTGTGGGCATTAGGCACTTTTTGAAGAGGTCTCTTTGGCTGGTCCAAAGGGATGCTTTTAGGCTGCTTGGGGGCTTGTTCCCCTCTCCAATTGGCCTTAGGAACACTGCTGATTGCTGCTGATTTTGTGGCAGCACCTTCAAGATCAAGAGCCTTCTTTATTGCCTCTTGTAGAGACAAAGGATCAAATGCACGAACTAACCCCTTTAGGGGCTCAATCAAACCCTCTACAAAAAGCACAATGAGTCTTCTTTTGGACACATCCGTAATCATGACGGAAAGCCTCTGAAAATCAGCCACATACTCCTCCACGGTACCTTGTTGTTTCAATTGTGCAAGCTCCGAAAATGTACCTCCGGATCCACTCTATCAAATCGATCAATGAGCCTTTGACAAAACTCATCATAGGCATGTATCTCACTATGCCCTTGCGTCACAAGTCCATGAAACCACCACTCATGGGCAATGCCCTCAAGATGTAAAGTGGCAAATTTAATTGCATCTTCTTCCACCATAGGCTTCAAAGACAAATAGGTATTCAATTTTTGAATCCAAGCCCTAGCGGTACCTTTTGTAGATCCATCAAATGTAGAAAAAGATAACTTACCCAAAGCATTTTGTACCTCTCTTTGTGGCATGGCATGCCTAGGCTCGGGCCTAGATCTTCCTCTATCCAACCCCATGAACTCGGCAAGAGAAATGGCATCACGGATCTCTCTAGACAAGGCCATATATTCCTCATAACTCGCTGCAATATTTCTTCTTCCCATCAGTCTTGCCTCTTCTTCCGAATGGCCTCCTCTCTAGGAAGGAAAGTGGGCCTCCAACTCGATCCTCGGGCTGATTCATTAGGTCGCTTGGCATTATGGGCTCCACTCGAACTCCCTTCACCATTTTGAACCCTTGGTTCAATGATTCTTTGGAGGGAAAGAGCTAGGAAGTCCATGGTATTAAGCGCTCTCTTGGCCGGCAATTAGCTTGTCACCTTAGCTTCCTGAGAATCATGATCAGCCATATGTCCCTCTTCTCTTGGCTGGTCCTCTTTGTCTGCCTTCTTCCTCCTTTGATAGTAGATGTACCCCTTGTTGCCTTCTTCCATAAACCCTAGGCCCTTTGAAGATCTAAGCTCTGATACCACTGTAATGACCCTTTCAAGGGTTTTAACCACACACAAAAATGCAGATCTGATTTTTAAATTGCAACAGACTGTAAATACAAAATCAGTGACTATATCTACCATGAAATATGCCAAAAACACCATGAAACACCTTGAATCCACTTGCCACAATTTTATATATATTTTATGGAATAACAAGAGCCAAAATCACAAAGAAATACTGAAGAACTCACTGCTGGAAATTAATTATGAACTGATTATTGCAGCCACAAGAAAATTATAGATCTAGGGCATAGAAACCCCCAAAAATCACCAAACTTCAGATTCCGGCCTTAGAAAATATTACAAATCAGATTATCAATCCAAATTACTCAAATAGTTCACCAATTTTCAAAACCCTACCCAAGGTAGGTCATTCCACTCCTAATAAATCAATAACAAGCTGGAAATGACAAGTCTCTCTCCAAATCAGCCTCAAACATCGATCCCAAGCCAAGGAGAAGGGTTTTCGTCCTTCCCTTAACCTCTAGAAGGGTTTTCGTCCTTCTAGGCAAGTCGCATAAGGAGGTTTTCGTCCCCAAATGCAAGAACAAGCAGCTCTAAGCTCACTTTGCTCCAATAAGATAAATTGCGCCAAGTCTAGATAGCAAATGGTGCATTAGATCCCTTTTATATCCTTCAATTGGCGCCAAAGTACAAAAAGAAAGGCCGACTTAGTATAAGAAAGGAAAACACTAAAGAAAAATATAAAATATTAGTAAAAAACATATCATATCACTACTCAATGTTCTTCTCCTTCGTCTTTGCTTCTTTGCCACGGAGAAGGAATGACAAGAAGACCAAATATTATGTTCGTATATGTATGATGGTTTTATCGTTTACGTATATTCTCATAAATATTTTTCATCTTCACAAGTGGTGAATATTTTATTATAAGATTGATAGTACATCTCTCTCATCGTCATCTTTATTCACTTTCCACCTATGTGAAGCTTGTATTGTGCTACCATCACCAATCACAACCATCAATACCTCAAAGTCCCAATTAGTCCCAAAAATTTAAATTTTTAAAAAATGAAATAAAAGAAAAATTATTTATGAAAAACAAGTCAATCAGCAAGAAAAAAGGGGACAAAGTAATAGAGGACTTCAACGACTTTGCCCTACAAGAATCCAAAAGATATCTAGGTTATTGTATAGGAAATTGAATTGCAACCTTGTGTGGAATGAATTCATAATACTGATTGATGATGCTTCTACAAAGATTTCTTGCACGCTAATTTATTGATTTCCAAGATCTTCGTGAGCGACATGAGAAAGGAGCCAAACATCAGCCTGTAAGGCAGCAATATAAAGATTGGTTGCAAAGAGGAAAGAGTATCATAGTAGAAGGCATTAATGAGTTTTGACTTCAAGGCTCACAAAAGCATATTGATTTTATTTGTTGATAAAAACAAAAATCCAATTGATGATACATATCCACATGGGCTAGTATATTTTATTAAATATAGTCACATGGGCTTATTGTATATTTTTACGTGTTGCATATCTCTATGTACATCTCCTTGCTCTAGAAGCTCCCTTGTACAATTTTGTAATCTATACATACATAACACAAATGAGTGTACAACATGTAAAGTTCCAACTTCTTAATAACCTAGTCTCCTTGAGAGTTCCAACTTCTTAATAACCACTAGATCCAATCTCTCCAACAACCTTCAGATTTGGGAGGTAACTTCAACGTTGATGCTCTTCATCTGACTTAAACTACAACCACTTACCAAGAAGTAGCTTCTCAAATCTGTGTGGGTGTTCACGTCATTTTGTTGAGTTTTTTCCAGAAAAATCTGACATCTTGTTGTTCATGTTTTTAATGCACAATAGTCCAATCAAAATAATCTTACACAATTGGAAAGTACTCTTCAAGAGATTTCCACAAGAGGTCACATTAAAAATTCCAAGCAGTATTGAAGGATCTATTACCTTGTGAAGATGGTCAAAAATCAGGAGCTGCTGCACCATTTTTTTTGTCAACCATTACTCAAACAAACAAAAAGACAAAAAATTTACATCTTGTAATCTGGATAAGAAAATGAAACATGATTTTTTCAGGACCTTTTTATATCTACTTTCATAGAGTTTTTTTGTGGAAGATCATTGGCTGCAAAACCTTGCTGGATCCTCTTTCTTTATCCCAGACTTGACCCATAATGGCTCCAAAATCTACAAAGCAATCCTCAAAAGAACCTTCCCAAGAATCGGCAAGTTTCAGGCCTCTTCCAATCAAGGACTAGATCTAGTCTCCTTGAGGGTTCCAACCTCATATTCTTCATTACATCTACTCTATTCGACAGCCTTCAGATTTGGAGAGTTACTTCAACATTGGCGTTCTTCATCAGATGAAAACTACCACTTACCAAGCAGTATTGCAGAGTTTGTTTTCCAAAAATTGCATCATCGTAGGACAAAATTTTAGCAGAATCATCCAACCAAAACAATATGAAAAGTACTCTTTGAGAGCTTTCCAGCAAGTGGTCGCATTAAAAAAGCAGGGCATTATTGAAGGATCTAAGAGCTTGCGAAGATGACCTTCCGGGACAGTTGTACTATCTTTTTCCCAATCATGACTCAAACAAAAGAAAACATAAATTTTTAATCTTCCAATCTAGATAGCAAAATGAACTGTGGTTTGTTTAGGACATTTTCAATTCTAATTTCCTATAGTTTTTTCAAAAGATCATTGGCAGCAAAACCTGTAATGTCCCCTTTTCGAAATTAATTCAAGAAAAGACCCTTAACCTAATTCTCTATTTCCATAATGGGGTGGGGAAAAGGAAATAAATTAATAATTTAAGTGCAAAAAAATAATTTATTTTATAAGCACGTATGTTTTAATTATTAATTTAAAAGTGACTTTTGAAAAAAAAAAGCAAAAATAAATAATAAAGTCATGTAATGTCCCCATTTTTGAAGACCCTTAGCCTATCTTTCCCCGTGGGCTTTGGGATGTTGCAAGGGAAAAATTATATTAAATAATTAAATATTATTGCCTGGAGAGTGATTTTTATCATTTGACATTATAAAGCAATAATTATTTAATTATGTAATTTATTTAATTTAATTCTCACAATGCAAAATTAAAAGGGAATTAATTAAATAACTTTTGGGTGGCTTTTAATATTAAAATCACCCTTAGAAAGGGGACACCACACCTAGGGAGGATAAACTATTTTTATTTAATGATTTCCCTCTCCTAGGGATTTCGAATTTTGTGCCTCCTTGTTTATAAAAGGAGAGCTTGGGATCATTGTGAGACTTATGTTGGATTGATCATTTGATTTCACTCCATGCTTGGAGTATTGGGATGTATGCCCTAGCTCTCTCTCTTTCATTGTAAGCTTCATTTGGAAGCCATTATTGAAGATATTGAAGACTCTCTTGTTCTATTCATTGAGTTCTCTAGTGTTGATGTGTGTTTTGTGCATTATTTCTCCATTAGAAGATTGACGCATTTATTTAGAGTGAAATATGCATGTTGTTGATGAATGTTGAAGAGTTTTAGAGTGTTCTATGATCTGATTTTTAATGCTGCAATTAATTCCAGTTATGGCGACTTGTGTTGGGTCATGTTTTGGCATGTTTTGAGGGTGAACAAGTTAAAATATAATCTGATCTATGTTGGCATAATTTTCCAAGTGTAGGACTGTTATTTGGAGGGTTTTTGAAGCATAGAAAGAGCTGAAAATAATTTATGCCATTCCCTCTAACCCTAGCGACTGGTTTGGGAATTTTGGGGTTGTTTTGGAGGGTTTTTGGTGGTCTAAAAATTCATATTTTTATCTCTTTGGAAAGCTCTTGAATTATAGATTAGTCTGCACTTTATTTCACGGCAAAACACTGAGTATTGGATGAGTTATGAATTTTTGAATATTTCAGCTGTCTGCAAGCTATCTGGACATTATTAATTAATATTTATTTCAGATCTGCAATTTTGGGGTCAATTTAATATTGGATTTGGTTGTAGAAATTAGGAGGAATAAGGAGGAAGTGATTTCATAATTTTTGGAGTGAATTTGATGCCCTAAATGTGTTGGGCGACCTAATTTTAGGGAAAAATTAGGGTTTTATGTTGGCTGTGCAAAAACTGATTTTGGGACATTGTTCTTCATATTTTTGTGGCCCAAAATCCAAAGTTTGAGAATTTTTGCTTGGATGGTTAAGCGGGAAATAATTTTGGAAGATTGCAGCAGTTTGGGTATTTATTTAATTAATTAACTGCTGTTAAAAATCAAATCGGGTGATATTAGCATTCTAATTAGTTTTCCCATCTAACCCACCACTTTGGCATACTCCAACCCCATTTTGGGTTGTATTATTGCCGACATTGGGTTATTTGAGGTCAAACTAAGAAGATCTAATCTTCCTAGGGTGATCCAGATAAATAATTTTTGCAAATTTGTATAATATCCCAAAAGGGGATATTACCAATCACCACTTTATTTATTTATTTATTATTGGCAAATAGTTTTGAAGGGACTATACCCTATTACATAGAGGCTCAAAAGCCAAATAATCAAGTGGAAGCTTCAAAAACATATCAATATCCAGATAGTACAATATAGCCCAGTTGTAGTAAAAAAGAAACTACACAAAGGAGACAAGACAGGGACAAAACTACAAAAAGCAGCGAGTAAACAACAAAAAAATAGCAACAAGACAGTTCCACAGAGAATTACTTCTTAGATGCTCTGTCAATTCTAGACTTCACAATCTGCAATGAAGTAAAGAGAGCCAAGGCAGTATGAGAAGGATCATTGGCATCCAACTGAGAAAGAACACGGTCCCTTTCAGCATCTTTGCCCCAAATAGCATCAGAAATATCACTAAGCATGCAGATACTTTTAACATGTTGTTCCAAGAAGTCATAAATAGCCTTGAAAGCAGAGATGTTGTAATCGTGCCTATCCTTTGAATTCCCCAATCTGTTATCAAGAGAATTCAGCTTCTTATAGATTTCATTGACTTGACCTTCACCAAGTTTAGCATCTTCATCCAATTTCCTTTTACCCTTTTGCTTTGTTAATTGATGCATGTCCCTTTTTAAAATTTCCAACTCCTTTTCCATGTTGTCAATTCTTTGTTGAAGATCCTCCTTTTTCTCCTAAGCAGATCCGTTGGGCCCTGTGGTGTTAATGTGCAGAAGATTTTGTGCAGTTTCCATGTCCTTACTATTGCGAAGGACTCTGCTGGAGGGAAAAGGATGGGTACCAGGGAAAGAGGGGTTCTTGGTCCTGGATTTTTCTCTGTCCAATATGAATTGTGGTGGGATTGATGGCAGGGTCGGGATTGAGGGAGTCAGGGGTGGGTGGAATGACGGGGGTTGAAGGGATGGCAGGGTGATGGGTGAGACAATGTCGGTGGAGGAGGAAAATGATGCCTTGGTGGAGAGGAATGGCATGGGCATGATTTTGAAATCTAAGATGGAGCATTCCATAGAATTGAGAATGTAGTGAGGAAAACAAACAAGCAGGTTCCTACAGAAATGATTCAAAAAAACCAAATGCTTAATGGGAACCGTAATATACCTTCCTTCTAGAGTGATAAACCAGGACCATCATCTTGGAAGCTCATCAAAGGGTGTTGGAATGGAGTTTACCTTAATACCCGCAATGACAAACTGAGCTCTTCACCTGCTTCAAGAAATTTCTTGACCTCCGTGTTCTTGTCGATTCTTTTGTTGAAGAATCTGCTACCTTCCAAACTAAGACCGATTACTTCTGCAACCAATTCCTCTATGATCTGAATGGCATGTCCACCATACTTCACCGTTCTGTTTCCATTCGGTGGCAAATTGTAGGAGATATTCTGATCATATCCTTGAATCTTCTCAATGAGGTTAGAAACCCCTCCTAACTGTAAAAATTCCATAAAACATATTCTCTTTCAAGCGGGGTCGCAATTGGGTTCTATTTGACAAGGAGCTCCACCCATTATATCTTTGTTGCGTTTAAACTGCTTGCATCGATTGAAAATGGTGATCCTTTCTTCCCCAAACCGCTTCTTAACCATCCTTCTACAGACCCAAAAAGTGTGTGGAAGTATATGGCAATAGATGATTGTACTATTCCTGCATGGGAGAGCTATCATTCCCAATAAAGCGGAGAAGATCTCATTAAGGATTTTGAGTAGCAAGTGAACTTTCACACTTGTCATTAATGATGGAATTTTGTACTTCGATAGGGATATTATCATCATGAAACCAAGTGGTAAAATTGTTGTTAACCCCATGATTGGCTAATGTGTCCACCACTCTATTACCTTCTCTATAGGTGTGAACAATTTTGCAATTATTG
This sequence comes from Taxus wallichiana var. yunnanensis, assembly GCA_018340775.1. Classification (NCBI taxonomy): domain Eukaryota; kingdom Viridiplantae; phylum Streptophyta; class Pinopsida; order Cupressales; family Taxaceae; genus Taxus; species Taxus wallichiana. The sequence goes on along the minus strand of CM031238.1, from coordinate 372,246,942 downwards.
AAGGATTGACAAATACTTATAGATTCATGAATAAAATCTTGTATTGTCCAGCTAGGGGGGTAAGTTTGATTTAAATGATTGATGACATTCATTGAATCCCCTTCAATAATAATGTTCAAAATATTGCATTCCTTAGCAATTCTTAAACCCCAAAGAGCTGATAAAGCTTCGGCATAATGATTTGTTTGATGACCCATTCTTCTTGCAAAAAAGCAGCAATTAAACAACCTTTATGATCCCTTATTATTCCACCTCCAACAGTTGCACTTGGGTTGCCCTTGGAGGCTCCATCAAAGTTAAGCTTGTACCAAGAATTGGGAGGAGGGATCCAATGAATTAATGACCTATCAATGCTTGGCTTTCCTTGTCTCTAAAGGCTTCCAATATCAATTTTCCAAGCTGAAAGAATAACTTCTTCATTTTTAGGATATTGTTTGTTTTTAGGTTTGAATCTCTCAATATTATCTTTGACAACAGTGACAATATTTTGGAAGATCTTTTTACAAACTTGTCTATTGTCCCTGAATATGATCCCATTCTGGTTTTCCAAAGTCTCCAAATGGCATGAGGCAAGATCAACTTCCATAGTCTTCAAACAATGCAATGTTTATAGGGGGATCCCATTGTTCCCAAGTCTTGTAGGAGCTCATTTGGCAGGGTCCAGCATATATTAAAGCTTGAGAAGATGAGACTCCAAAGCTTCGAAGCAAAATCACAATGTAACAACAAGTGTTTAATATCCTCAGCCTCCTTTTTACACATGCAACACATATTTGGCATGATAAACCCCTTTTTTATTAAATTATCATTAGTAAGAATATTTCCTTTTAGAGAAAGCCAAAAAAAAGTTAACTTTAGGAGTTAGCTCAGGCATCCAAATTTTACTCCACTTGAAGTCACATTGAACATTTTCAAAAAAGGAGTTATAACCAGATTTAATAGTATACTCACCATCAAAAGAGTTACTCCAAACAAGTTCATCTTTTGCATCAGTTTGATTTAGGGGTATAATATCTAGCTGCTCTTGAAGAGAGGAGACAACATGATTCAGATTTAGCACATCCACACTGAGTTGTTTCCATTTTCTTCTATTCCCCTCTATGTCAATATAATCTTTGACTTTAGTACCATACTTTTCAGTTAAGATGTCCTTAATGGAGTCAAATCTGTCCTTCAAACTGAAATTAGTCCAACTGTCCCTCCAAAACTGAATTTCACTGCCATTGCCCACTTTCCATCTACATCCTTGCATGATAAATTTCCTCATTTGGATCAAGTTGTTCCAAAAATAGAACCATTGGGAAGTTGGTCTTCATAGAGAAATGAATTCACATTGTTTTGAGCTAGATATTTAGCTCTGATTAGCTCAATCCAAGGTTGTTCCTCCTTTAACATTCTCCATCCCATTTTAGCAATTAAAGCAATATTCATTTTTTTAATGTCCTTGATACCAAGCCCCCAACTTTCTTAGGTGTACAAACTTGATCCCATGCCACCAAATGGTATCTGAATCTTTCTTCAGTCCCCTGCCAAAGAAAGTGTTTTTGGATCTTTTCAATTCTTGTCACAATAATTGTTGTAGGAATGTTGAACATAGACATTATATATATGGGTAAGTTCTGCAGTGTGCTTTTGATAAGCAGACATTTTCTAGCACTAGAAAGAACAACCCTTTCCATCCTACTAATTTCCTCTGAAATATGTCTAGTAACGCATTCCACACTGATTGAAGCAACTTTATTGGTCCCAAGAGGCAACCCCAGGTAGGTAGTAGGCAAGGAGCTGATTTTGCAGCCCAAAATAAGAGCAATTCTTTTTGTCTTTCCAAAGGAGTATTAAAGAAATAAATGGAGCTCTTATCAAAATTAACTTGTTGCCTGATGCAGCCTCATAAAATTTGAGAATAGTCTTGATAGCTTTAGCTTCAAGGATGGATGCCATTAGCAATAAAATTGTGTCATCAACAAATTGCTTGATGTGAGGTTGTTTGATTTGTAGAAGTGGGTCTAACTCCTTGTAAAAGGCCTACATTAATAGCTTTAGTAATAGATCTGCTAAGACTATCAGCCATGAGTATGAAGAGAAGAGGGGATATTGGATCTCCCTGTCTTATGCCCCTACTGTTGGTGAAGAAGCCCACCAGAGTACCATTGACAACAACTGAAAATCTAGTCATAGAAATGCATGCCTGAATGATCTTCCTGAATTTATTCTAAAACCCAAATTTAGCTAGGACCTTATCAAGGAAATGCCAAGAAACTCTATCAAAGCCTTATTCATGTCCACTTGATTACCATACCTACTTTTTTTCTTTTATCCATGGAATGTATAGTTTCATGAACCATGATCACCCCATCTTGTATTATTCTCCCTTTGATGAAGCCACTTTGTTGTTTTGATATTAAATCAGAGAGAATAGGTTGGATTCTAGTAGCAATAATCTTAGTGAAGATTCTGTAGACCACATTTACCAGACTAATAGGCCAGAAGTCCTTAAAATCTTTGGCATCCATCTTTTTGGGAGCAAGCACAATATGAGTGTTATTCAGTTCTTTAAGAAGGTCACCCATTCTGTAGAATTCATTAACTACCTTGAGTAAGTCTTCCAAACAAATATCCCAAAAATTTTGAAAAAAATTTGCAGAAAATCCTCTCGAGCTCTAGTGCCTTGTCACCTTCAAGAGCAAACACAACTTTTTGGAGCTCCTCTATTGTCACTAATTTGGTAAGACTCTTAAATCTCTCTTCAACAATAATGTCCCCAAGAATGGCGTCTAAAAGGAAAGAGGTTGCCTCTTCATTGCAAGCATTATTTTCTCATTAGCATATTTTCATAAAATCTAAGAGCTTCAACTTTGATGTCATTCTGATCCTTGGTAACAATGTCATTTCCTTTTGAGACTTTTGTAATCCTATTGCAGGCCCTGTGTTTAAGAGTGGTCATATGGAAAAATTTTGTATTTCTATCTCCCTCTTTCAACCAAATCGCCCTAGATTTAAGTCTCCAATAGGTTTCCTCCCTACTACAAATAGTATGCAATTCAAAAAGAAGTTTCTTTTCTAAAAGTTGATCAACAGAGTCCATACCTTTAGTGGAAATTTTCAGTTCAAGATCCTGAATTTGTTGTTTTAACTCCTTTTCAAAAATATTACCGAAAACCTCTTTATTCCAAGTTTTCACTTGCTTTTTAACATTTTTAATTTTCTGAACCAATCTGAATTGAGCGGTTCCTTCTCCATCCCATTTCCACCACTCTTTAATCCTATCTGAAATGTCTTCATGATCCAACCACATATTTTCAAATTTAAAAGAGCTATGTGAAGGCTTGGACCAGTTGAAAAGATTTAGCACAATAGGATTATGGTCGAGATCCAATTCTAGGTAATGAAGAAAGATGAAAATCCTGTTTTAAAATCCAGTTAGCAGATATAAGGGCTCTATCTAATCTAACCTGGATCATGTCATTTCCAACTCTTCTATTTGACCAGGTGAATTGATTTCCATGGAGTTCAACATCCATAAGATTTAAAGAAGAAACAAAATCAGCAAAGTCATCCATGCCAAGAGAAAATCGAGTTACCCCTTGTTTTCACCAGGGTTGAGTGGGGAGTTGAAATCTCCCATAACCAACCAATTATCATTCTCATATCTGCTCCTAAAAAATTTTAAATCCTCCCAAAGTCTCCTTCTTCCAAAGCAACAAAGTTGGGCACATATATATTTGAGAGGATCCAAGTTAAATCATTATCCAGAGCATGAAATTTAACAGCTAAATGATTATTAGAAGCAGAGATCACCTTACCAGTAAGAAGGTTCTTGTCCCAAAAAATAGCCACTCCTCCTGACACTCCTTGAGAGTCAAAAGCAACAAATTCAAACTATCCCAAAAATCCTTTTACAAACCTCAAGAACATTTGTTTTCATTTTAGTTTCTTGCAAAATCAAAATACCAAGTCTACTAGACTTTCTTAATTCTTTGAGCATCCTTTGCTTAGGACCTCCATTCAGCCCTCTAATATTCCAGAAATTATCTTCATCTATAAAAAATGGGGGAAGCATTTTCCGAGATGGTTCAATTGACTTTGAGTCCCATCTGCAATATCTTTCTCAGTTTCTTTCTTTTTTAACTTTTTTGAGGGCCTACCTTTTTTGTTTGCTACCACCAATATCTGCTACCCTTCTAGCAGATGATTTGGTTATCCTGGAAGTGGAAGCCTCCCAGTTTCCAATTTTCTTCTTTTTATCATTATACAGGGTATCAGGAATCCCCTCAAATCCTTTCATTCTTCTCTTCTTTGACTTAACTTCAATAAAACCACTGTTCAGTTCATTATCACAGTCAGAGAGTGCCTTTGGTGAGAACGGGATTAGTTCCCTCTCCTTTTCACTTAGTTCATGCTCATCATTCGGCCTTTTCACTTAGTTCATGTTCATCATTCGGCTGTGAAACTGTTGTCATGTCGTTGAAGAGAAGTTGTTCACTTACAGGAAAGATAGGTATGTCAATACCCAAAGGGGTGTTGTTCTCCTCTATGCAATTGTCCAGTGCCTTATTCTCTTTGTTATCAGACATATCTTCCATTATGGGATCTAGAAATTCATCCTGGATATTGACCTCCGATGATATCTCTTGCATCTCAGTTTCCATTAGATTGTTGTTTTGTGGTTGTTCAACAATCTTTGAGGCTTCCTGAGTAGAAAAGCCTATCTAATCTGCGTTCAGATTTTCCATGTGTAAGATCTTTGGATATGAGATTAATGATAACCTTAGAACTTTTCTCATCCACTTCCATAATTAATTTCACTGGTTTTTCCAACTCCCTTCCTTGATCTTTTGAAACCTCTCCACCTGTTTTAAAGCAAGAGTCTTGGGACGCCATAGTTTTCTACATACCAATGGTCGCCTTATAGGGGTTTTGAAACCCTTTTTGTTCTTATATTTTAGATCTAGCGGATTTGGAATAATTTTTTATGTTTCCTTAGCCGGATCAGGATTGACTTCTGGAATCTCTAACCTCATTCTCTTGACCACGAGAAGCTCTTTTTAATGGTTCTATGAATCCATCAGATTCTTTCTGATTTTTTCCAAGCATCCTACCTTGAGATAGTCCTTCCTTATGTTGGTTTTTAGATCCTTTTAGAGTAGGACATTTTCTGGTGAAATGTCCTAACTTTTGGCATTTTTGCATCTCAAATGAAAAGTTTCATATTCAATCCTCTATTGCCATGGGCCAAACTTGGACTGAAGAATAACATGCTTTGGAAGTTCCTACTCCATTTCCAATGAGATACAAAATCTAGCAAAAGCAAGCCTAGATCTGTTTCTTGTAGGCCCATCTAATCCAATTGGAGAACCAATAGATTTAGCAATATTCAGCAGGATCTCATCCTCCCAATACTAAAGAGGAATTCCAGGCGGTCTACACCAAATGGGTATGGTGTGAATATTTTTAGTATTTGGATCGAAACCTGGGTACCATCTTTTTAAAAAGAGCCCCATATTACTCATGCACCAAGGTCCACCAAAAAGAGTCGATTCTAGAACTGACTGCTGATTAAATTTGGCAAGGAAGAAACCGCGAGGCATGTGTAGTATCCCACTTCTAGGATTTTTGAGAAAACTTGGAAACTCTAGATAAACCCCACTGTTGTTTACTCAACAGGACAGCACTATACTTCAAATAATGGATCCCAATCAAAGAGTATAATGGATTTAACCCTTAAACTGGTTAGGGCACAGTTGAAACTAATTAAACTCAGCTGATTAGAAAGGCAATGATCTATATCCCATACAAGCAAAACATGCCTCTTATGCTATGAAGTAAATGGTGCAACTAATATTGAATGATGGTAATTAGACTCAGGCTTACCCTTCACATGTATACTCAGCACTGATCGCTGCAACTGGGCATTATCAAGTTCTTCCAACCACACGAACCCACTCCAAATAAGGTCCTCAAACAAGTCGCCAAAATCAGAATGAATAGATCGCTGCCAGAATACCAGAGAATCATATACAAAGCCAAATCGTTCCACTCCAACAATGCTTAAGGTGATTCGCTGTACATTTAAATATATCTTTTTGGCACCCAAACAGTCAAACAATGAAGTCAGATTCTGAGCTTGCAAAATACTTATCAGTTGGGCTTGTATCAAGTCGCTGTAATTAATAAATGATCAACTCACAGTTCGCTGGCCCTATATGGTTTAGACATACACATGCAAGTGCCTAATAAACTCCAAAGGAAGTTGCTGAGTTAAGGAGAGCAGCAGTAGCATAAAGTCAACTCCAATCAACCAATATATATATTAAAGTTTAGCGCCAGACTTGTCTTACAAGGGATCACTCTAGCAAGGGCACCAAATGTGCATAAAAACACTCAAATAACTGTCAAAAGGAGTCGCTGAAACTTGGAGACAATAACATACAGTCAGCCAAGTGATTCATACAAAGAATTGCCTTTAAATCATCCCATAAACATCATAAAAGAGGTCGCTGCCATACAGGATATGAAAACACAGGCTAAATCTGATCGCTCTTTACCCAAAAGATGTATGCAAACAGACCGTAAACACCATTAAAGAGATCCGCCAAAACCAATAGAGATCACACCACTATATCGATTTGCAAAGCACATGAAAATACTTCATTGAATTATCAAACATCCAGCTGCTACAGTGACGCTACAGTGACGTCGCTACAGTAAAAGGGCAGATTTCAATAGTAAACTTCATCTAAATATTTGCTAAAGCCAAAGACATGGATCTCACAAATAAATACTTCAAATAAATCTCAAAACCAGCTTGATCCAATCTCCCACGCAAGAGAGAGAGAACATCAAAGGGCATGCATCCCAACTCCAAGCATGGAGTATCAAAATAAGTTCATCATAGCATAATCATAATAATGGTCCTAGCACTCCTTTTATAAGTAAGGAGGCACAAAATTCGAAAACCCTAGGAGAAGGAAAATATTAAATAAAAGCAGTTTGTCTTCCCTAGGTGTGGCGTCCCCTTTGCAAAGGGTGATTTTATAAATTAAAAGCCACCTAAATATTTATTTAATTAATTCCCCATTTAATTTTTATATTTTGGGAATTAAATTAAATAATCTTCATAATTAAATAATTATTGCTCCAGGCAATAATATTTAATTATTTATTAAAAATGTTCCCCTTGCACATCCCGAAGCCCACGAGGATGCATAGGCTAAGGGTCTTCAAAAATGGGGGACATTACGAAAGCATGGTTGTAATAACCAAATCACCCTTAGGTTGCCACCTTCTCAAAGCCCATTTCCTGATAACATCAATATTGGGTCTAGATCCTAAACTTACCAATGAGTGCAAGATTCACTTTGCCCATTGCTCGATACAAACAACCGTCTAGCACATGGATGTGGGTCACCCCCTCTTTGTCCTTAGCGCTTTTGAATAAAGAATGAGTTTGCACAAAAAGAGGGTGATTGAGGACCCACATGCTTGTCAAGTGGTACTTTGAAAATATCCGCCCAAGCGCCAGATTTAGGAGATCCCTTACTGGTTTGAGGCTGGGTGGTTGGCATTTCAAGAGCCGCTTTCACGTCGGACAACGAGACATTCTGCCAATACCTCGAAACATCACTCACAAAACCCTCATGCTCCATGTTGAAAGTTATCACTGTTTCAAAACTTGTTTCTCAAGTACAAATTACTTTATTTTTTAAGCAAGTAAATTGCCAAAGGGATGGTCATCTCATTTGGGACTTTAGTTTGAGTGTTGTGTCATGCCAAAGTATAAAAAGGGGTCGCTAGGAGTGAAGAGGGGTATGATAGAATGGTCTACGGAAGTTTTGGGCTGCTGCTCCAGAATTTGACATTAGAGGATGGAAACCTATTGTGGTTCATCAATTTCTGCATTAGACAACAAAAACCCTCCATTACACAAGATTAGAGGACAAAAACCCTCCATCCCCTAGAGGTAACTCAATCGAGAGTTGCATGTGGGCTTCAAGCAAGGATTTCCAATTTAGATCTGTATTCCAGCTAGGGCATCATCAAATTTGCATATTTCCATCTAGGGCATCATCTGAATTGTAGATTTTCAGCTAGGGCATCATCAGAAATTTAAATCTCATCTTTCGGGCTCAAGAGGAATTCCAGTGAGTTTGATTCCAAGGCTGAATTGTACACACCTAGGACTGACATCATCATTTCGAGCCTCCTTAAGGGCTGACGTTATCTTTTTGGGGTTTGGCTCATCTTTTTGGTGGTTAGTTCAATCTTGGACACTTCATAAAAATTATGAATATTGTCATGTTTTTCCATTTCATCAAATAAAATTGGTCATTTGCGATTGTTCACCCTATATTTCATAATTTCATAATTTATTGTTTTAAGGGTTTCAATAAATTCCAGAATTCTGCATTGTTTTTATTTGATAATAATTTCCAGAATTTTTGTATTTTTCCTTAAAGGGTTTCAAATAAAAATCAGATTCCAGATTATTCATTGAGGGTTTGATTGAAAGTTCTGCATATTTCAGTTGCATGTTAGTATATAGGATTTAGTTTCAACTTATCATTCAGGAAATTGCAAATAAAATAATATTTCAGCCTTGGCGCAAAAAAAGGGTTTCTAGGAAATCCAAAGTGCCCTTATTTTGGCCCTAAAGGGACATTACAGGTGGTATCGAGCAATGATTTTCCCACTGTGAATCATGAGGACGACAACTAATCGGCCAATGTTTTTTCAAGCAAAGTTCTTAAAAAGGAAGAAAAGATAGATCCCATTCAAACAATTGTGATACGATTAGAAAAGTTAAAAAGAAAGTTGGAGGAAGAAGAAGAACAATCAAAGCTATAAGAAGGTGAGGAGGAGCAACCCATAGAGGAATCCACCATGCAAGTTGAAGAGGACGAGTCCTCCACGAGAAAAGGTATGGAATCGAATAAACAAAATATTGGTGTTAAAGAGAAAACGGAATTCAGATTTTCGAGTGTGGTGGATGTAATGAAGACCCAACAAAGGTGTAATGAATGGCTAAGAAGAGCCGGGAAGCTAAGTTGATAATTCGCTCAAGCAAAACAACACCTACAGGAAATGAGGTAAAAGAATTCTTCCTTGATAATGAGGGAAGAGGGAGAAATCAGCATGAGCCAAAAAAGAAGGAAAGTCAGATTTGCAAGATTGTGGAGAGAATTTTGTGGTTAAAGCCCAATGACAGGATGATAATGTTGATGTTCAGCTTGCTGAAATTTTCAGAACAACAATCAATAAGAAGCAAGTTGATAGTAATCGTGACTTTGGCAAGAACCATGAAGATGCCCCATCCATGCGTCAACAAAAGATGGATGGAAGTCAAGGCGGAAAGGGCTTCACTTGTTGAGTGTGAAGAGTCTAAGAGGAAGGAGAATGTTGATCCTAACTCAAAAATTTTAAGTCACAAGGATGGAGGTGTTGAAGATATCTCAATCATTCTTCATCCAGCAAAGAGGTGAACAACTTGTGGACAGCAAAGGTATGGAAGTGTTGTGGATTTGTTGCTTCCTACTATGTCATTTTAAATGTGTTGTCATCATGAGCAACATGTTGAAAAGAATGATCTTATGTCAAGTTTGATGCTTCATGGTATATCACGGAAAATTTGTGGTCATCATGGACAGCATAGTGAAAATGGTGATAGAGTGAAGAACCCTTTGAGGGGCAAAGGGCACATAGATACTTTCATACAAGTTCCAAATTGCGTGTACATGAAAGTTTGGGATCTGGGTGATCTTTGGAGATACAAGAAGGGCAAGGCTATGAGGATAGTCACCATTGTTGGGGCAGCAAGATGCTTGATAGGGAAAGTGGGTAAGCCATATGATCTTTATGTACTTGTTGCCATGCAAGTAGTTTCAGTCATTGAAGTGAGTAATTTTCAATTTGAGGCTATTTTTGAGGAAATTTCAGTCGCATGGTGTGAAGGGAACTCAAGGAGGATATGTTTCTTCAAAAAAGGCTTCACTATTCCAGGTTGGAGAGCTGTTATCATCCTCATTTCCAGCCAGCTCAACAGTTTGTATGCAGCCATACAAGTAATTTCAGTCATACACTTGAGTAATTTTCAGTTTGCTGCTATTGTTGATGAATTTTCAGTCACTATATGGTTGATTCCAACCCCTATATCACTGTCATTTCTGAATTTTGTGAATAATCTAAAGTATGACAATTGTTGTCCTATTCTTTTTGTTGTTGTTTGCAACAGAACCAGCCCCTTAACACTTTTTATGACAGTCACTACAAAGTGGAAGGATTTTCTGCCTACCATCAATGAGGGATTGTTTGCCGCTGTTATAAAAGAGTTTCCAGCCACTACAATGTTGTTTGTGAGCGAGAAAATGCAATGCTACAGCTACAGCCATGTGTGGGACAGCAAGAATGGACCGTTGGAAGTCCATCACATGAAAGGAAATTATGAAGAAGATGCAAGCATTGGAAGAGAGTTGAATGACATGTCTATGAGGCATGATGGAGCGGTTGTCGGGATGTTGGTGGAAGCTCTTGATTTCATTAATATGTTTGTTCTATGTGTAGGTCCAAAAATGGAGATGATAGAAAAGAAGAGACATAAGTGTGGTTCAGTCCAGCATGCTCATATGTATGAGAAGCAAAGGGAAGAAGTGAGCCTAATGATTGGCATGCATATGAGGAGAACAAGGGATGATGATATCCTCCAACCCAAAAGTGGAAGGAACACAATTGGGACAGCCATGCATCAAATTCCCAATTTCAATGTTGTTGTCATAAGCATTATCAGCTCCTACAGTACTTCTATCTCATTGATGCACTTACTCCCAATAGCATTTTCAGCTCCTACATGGTTCACACCCTTGATTGGGGCAAAAGGAGGTCAATTTTGTTGTTGTGATGACATTTTCAAAGTGCTAGAACCACTGTTATCAGTCATGTACAGTTGTAAGTTGGCACACTTTAGGGGAGCATTTCGGATGGAAGAAGTTGGGGAAAGGGTGCAACTGAAACAAATCATCATGGCAGCCACTTTGGAATCATGGCAGCCTTTGGCCTTATGGGAATTGCAAATTTCCAAAGATGAATTGGGATCCAAGTATTACAGATATGATCAGTTTGGGGGAGTCAAGGCAGTTGAGTTTGCCATTGCTTGAGGGCAAGCAATTTCGGGAAGGGCGGACTGTAATGTCCCCTTTTCAAAATTAATTCAGGAAAAGACCCTTAGCCTAATTCTCTATTTCCCGTGGGCTAATGGGGTGGAAAAAGGAAATAAATTAATAATTTAACTTAAGTGCAAAAAAATAATTTATTTTATAAGCACTTATGTTTTAATTATTAATTTAAAAGTGACTTTTGAAGAAAAAAACAAAAATAAATAATAAAGTCACCACTTTATTAAAATAAAGTACAAATTACTTTATTTTTAAAGAAAGTAAATTGCCAAAGGGAAGGTCGTCCCATTTGGGACTTTATTTTGAGTGTTGTGCCATGCCAAAGTATAAAAAGGGGTCGCTTAGAAGTGAAGAGGGGTATGATAGAATGGTCTATGGAAGTTTTGGCTCTGCTCCAGAATTTGACATTAGAGGACAGAAACCCTCTTGTGTTTCATCAATTTCTGCATTAGAGGACGAAAAATCCTCCATTGCGAAAGGTTAGAGGACGAAAACCCTCCAACCCTCTTGAGGTAACTCCATCCGAGAGTTGCATGTGGGCTTCAATCAAGGATTTCCAATTCAGATCTACATTCCAGCTAGGGCATCATCAGATTTGCAAATTTCCAGCTAGGGCATCATCAGAAATTCAGATCTCATCATCTTCCGAGGCTGAAGAGGAATTCCAGCGAGTTCCAAGGCTGAATTGTACATACCTAGGGCTGACATCATCATTTGGAGCCTCCTTGAGGGTTGACGTCACCTTTTTGGGGGTTTGGCTCAGCTTTTTGGTGGTCAGTTGAATGCTGGACACTTCAATAAAAATTCTGAATATTGTCATGTTGTTTTTCCATTTCATCAAATAAAATTGGTCATTTGCAGTTGTTCACCCTAAATTTCAGAATTTCATAATTTATTGTTTCAAGGGTTGCAATAAATTCCAGAATTCTGCATTGCTGTCATTTGATAATAATTTCTAGAAATTCTGTATTTTTCCTTCAAGGGTTTCAAATAAAAATCAGATTTCAGATTATTCATTGAGGGTTTGATTGAAAGTTCCGCATATTTCAGTTGCATGTTCGTATCTTGCAAATAAAATCAGATTTCAGCCTTGGTGCCAAATAAGGGTTTCCGAGGAAATCCAAAATGCCCGTATTTTGGCCCTAAAGGGACATTACAAAACCTTGGTGGATTCTCTTTCTTTATCCCAAATTTGATCCAAAATGGCTCCAAAAGCTACCAGGCAATCCTGAAAAGAACCGTCACAGGAATCAGCAAGTATTAGGCCTCTCCCAATCAAGCCTCTAGGTCTAGTCTGCTTGAGGGTTCCACCCTCTTACTCTCCATTAGATCTACTCTTTTCAACAAACTTTAGATTTGGGGAGTTACTGCAATGTTGGTGTTCTTCATCAGAGCAGAACTACAAGCACTTAACAAGCAATAGCTTCTCAACTCTGAATTGGTGTTCTAGTTATTTTTCTGAGATTTTCCAGAAAAATTCATCATCTTGTAGTGTGGATATGTACTGCATAATCATCTGATCAAACAATTCTTGCATCATCATACTTTGAGAGCTTTCCAGCAAGTAATTGCATTGAATATTCTGAGCATTATTAAAGGATCAATGACCTTGCAAATATAGCTTGCAGGAACTGCTGTACAATCTCTTTTTCCAATCGTGACTCGAACAAAAGAAGAAGAAAAGATTTATATCTTGCAATCTGGGTGAGAAAATGAAGCATGGGTTTTACAGAAATTTTCATATCTACTTTCCTATAGGTATTTTTAAAGATCATTGGCTTCAAAACCTTGGTGGATCCTCTTCCCTTTTCCCAGACTTGATCCAGAATGGCTCCAAAAGCAACAAGGGAATCTCAAAAGAATCGTCTTATGAACCAGAAAGTATTAGCACTCTTAAGGAGATACTTGTCAGTCAAATCAGTGCTCTTGAACAAATTCTGGCTAGGGAGATTGAGAATTAGACCAAGAAAATGCAAGAAATGATGATTGTTCCAGATTATGCTTTTGCAACATCAATTGCTTGCACGCCCATACAACATCTCCGCAATGGTTCCACCTAGCAAATTGGCTCTGCCTACACAACCTAGTTTGACATCTTCCTTTCGACAATTGTCAACAAAATTAACAATTCTCCTTTGCTACCATATTTACAAGATCCTCACCATCATAGCCACAATGCAACATGCATTCCTTAGATGGTTAGCCACACGACCATGGTGAAGATATTATTTTGGAAATTACGACTGTCATACAGCAGATTCCACTTGTAAGCAGTTCTATCTCTAACTACAATCCACTCTCCTTTCTTGGTTCAATTAACAATCTATCAACCCGATGGACTTCATATTGTTCCTTCCCATCCTCAGAGGACAGTGGGTCTTGATCCTAAGCAGCTCTGCCTCACAACTCCAAGGTGGACTTTCACATCTTCAGTATTGGCATCTTCTCAAGCATGAAGGAAACCATACACCTTCTCATTCAATGACTTCTATGATTGAGTTCTATGATATGTATTCTATATCGTCACACAACTATGGCACTATATTCACAGTATCAGGATCTTCTATAGAGATTAGCAATTTCTAGAGCTAGAATCTTCACATGCAGATCCTTTTGGCATCATAAAAATATTTTATTCTCCTGGATATTTTATTCCCAAATGTTCTAACTCATCTCATTCAACATTTAGATTCTATCCATCTAGGGACTTCATCATCATTGTTAATGGTATGCATGCACTCCATATTCTGCGATATTTCGCTTTCTCTCTGCTCATCTTGGAAGCTACGAGGTGGTTCTAAATCTTGCGTCGAAATTGGAGACAATTTCCTCCAAGTCAGGAGGAAACAATGAGACGTGACTACATGGGCTAGTGTATTTTATTAAATATAGTAGCATGGACTAGTGTACTTCACTAAGTGTTTTACATAGTCACATGGGCTTATTATATATTCTTACATATCTTTATGTACATCTCTATTCCTTCCTTTAGAAGCTCCCTTCCTCTAGATGCTTCCTTGTACACTTTTTCTAATCTATATATACATAATACAAATGAGTGTGCAGCATGTACATTTGGGGAAATCTCATGTTCTCTTTTATTGATTCAATTGTGCCCAGATCATCATTGGTTGCAGAGGAACGTCAAGCAATCAAAAGGTCAAAATGAAAGAAATTATATTTATGTCTCTGAAGGACCAATGTAGGTCAATGTGTCTTGAAGTACAACCAATTATAATAGCGAGGACTCAAAAATGAACTCCAACATATAAAAGAAACTAGAGCGTACAAGTGAAACCCAAGTGACTTGATGATATTATCAATACAAGTTCCCCCAAACTACTTTATTAATCACCCTCTTTGTAGGAAAGAGACTAGACATCCCTTTAAAGAGCATTTGAAGGGAGGGAGTTGACCTATGGAAATATCAACAAAACTAAGAAGCAAACTACTTTCTAAGTGCCAACATCTTATTGTCTAGGGGTCTCAAGGAAGCAACCCATTATGAAGAAAAATTTGATCATTACGGGTGCTTCCCAAGACCTAAAGCTAGATTGCCCATGAATTTGACCTTATAGAGACAAAAATGATTTTGAATACACTCTCAAGCTGAAGAGGTTGAGCTACAAACTCAACTTAAACAGCGGAGTAAGGGACTATTTGTTTATAAAGGCTCATATGTTGGAGTATAGTTTGAACTCTCTCAATATGCTCCCAATCAATAGACCCCAAATCTTGGACCCATATACAACAGTGAGTTCATTATTGTGTTGAACATATTCATAGACATATCTTGGAAAAGCATCTGAAGACACTAGCACTCAAAAAAAAAAGAGGCGTGTCCCTCACAAATTTGTGACTAAGTAGGATTAAGATTAAGACATGGATATAAACTGCACCAGTTGTGATTTGTACATGCTTTCTTTTGTAGGAAAACTTGAATTTGGACAGAGCACCATTGGAGGCGTTGAAGTTCATAACTTCATACCCTTAGTTTAGCTAAAGTTAACCACTCGCTGGTGAAGCTCAAATACTGAGCAAGAGCTTCCAGTTGTCTATACAAATCCTTGCGATAATGAACAAGGAGCACCACATCATCAGCAAAATATAGTATAGCAATCAAGACATCATGTAAGATACAACCATCCTCCACATGAGAGTGCTACCAAATAAACTCGTCTATGTAGATTGGAACGGTACCTTCATAGAGATTGGCTGAGAAGAAAAGAAGAAGCAAAGGTTGTCAAAGATTTCAAACGTTTAGCAAATGAAAGCGCTTCAGAAGCATGTCCAGGAAAGTGTGCTAAGCGAGGAAGGGTGGGTAATTGAAGATGGGGAGGAAGATCAAAAAGAGACACGTATGTTGTGGACACAAGAATCATGGTATGAATCTCACCAAAGGGGATGATGACAACAAAGAATCAAGTGCTAATCCAAAAGCTAACAAAAGTTCAGGACCAAGGGGAAACATGGAAGAGAAGGTTGCAACTTTCATCTTTCCAAGCCTACGAGATGGAGTGAACAAGAATGGAATTGATGGTGCTTAAAAAAATTCCAACAAGGTTACAATCTAGCTTATCCTACTAAAGTAGGAGAATATTGCAAGTTGACCGATGAAGCTAAGCCGAACCTAGAAGTGAAACAGTTAATGTCATGGAACATTTGACACCACTTAAATATTGACAAAAGTTTCCAGAGTTCACAAGGATGACAACCAAGATACAGTCCATCATTGTAACACATGTGAAACAATATGGACTGCCACTTGTCAAATAGATGAAGCATACTAGATGAAGGCCCTTATGGCTTTGAGTGCTATTGTCATCGACTAGTACATGGAATTCAAAAGGTTGTTTTAAGAGTTAAAAACTGTTACATATGGCATTCAAAAAAACCTCAAATTATCATAGGATGATAACAAAATAATGGCCAAAATTTAAAATACAAAGCAAGAAAAAAATCTGATTCGGTCATGGCATATAACAGACATCTAATGAAATGAAACAGTTTTATTTATGTCCATAAAGACCTAACAGTCTATGGGGCCACAATTTGTTACAATTGTCTCAACCACCTGAAGATGCAGAAATTAAGGAAACAAGTTGTTTCTTTAAGAAGCTTGTTCTTTCTCCTACTTAGTTGGATTAGCAGCTCCCCATATGCTTTCATCCTCATCTTCTCAATGAGCTCCAACATGAAGTCTACTCTCAATATTTCAATGTATCTAACTCAAATGTCCTTGTAGGTTGGAAATCCTAGGATGAAATGCTTCTTTGCTTCAATTGTTCCTATGGTGCAGAAAACACGTACCCTCTCCTCTTATTCTTCCTAAAAGGTCACTCATCTACTGTCTCACATATGAACTTATGGGAGTTGGTCCTTATCTGAACTATGAGTATTTTCTCCCTCCACTTTAATTCACCCCTATGTGTTCCTTATCGTGATGTTCATAGGTCAGGTTGAATTATGTAAAATAGTGTTGTAGTTTCTGCCTAATTTCATTTCACACAGTTTTTATTTCTTTGTTAAGGTTTGTGTAACATCCCCATTTTAAAACACCAGAACAAGGGAAATATTTTTTTATAAATATAACGTTCTCTGTTATGAATTATAAAATTCAAACACACGTTCAAGATTTAATAATTGTTCTCTGCCCAAACAACACAGTTTGGATCATACAATTTCTTTTTAAAACGAATGTTCCCTGTTCACATATTTACAATATGGAACACACATTCAATGCCATTCAATCTTATAACAGATTCTATATGCTGCTGTAAATGACTCGATGAACTGCCGATCTTCCATTTTCATGGCTCGGAGTTTCAACGATCCTTCATTTCATGACTCGGCAACAACCGATCCTTCATGTACATGACTCGGCAACAACCGATCCTTCATGTTTGTTTATGCATAGTATATTTTATATACTTGTTCTCATAACCTTCCCCGGTTATCGAAGTGATCCATTTAAGAAGCCTATCTGAATATCTGTTACTGATATTCATCTGACATCCTGCATCTTAAATTAAGTGATAAGGACAACGCAACCAGCAATTGCGATACTTTGGCCAAAGATTTTCACATGCTTTGCATGATCATATTCCTGAATGTGATACACATCTACGGAATACGTCCTTCACTTCACTTCACCTGTTATCTAGAATGGTCTTTCCTGGTTCCTACCAGTCCTCATCGTTTAAGTTCCGTTTTAAACTTTCGATTCCAGCTAGTAATATGAACGGGTATAGGAAGGCACTCCTGGTAACTAAAGATACGCAGACATACGGTGTCGTTACCCCACGACTCCGTGTGTCTGATTATCTTTAGTATTCCGGAGTCACTCCGTATACCAGATCATACCCTATCTCCACCCCAGCTAAGATCTACACTTTCAGCCTATGTATTCTCAATGTTTTAATTCGGGAGGGCATTGCTATATGTCAGCTGCAACATTGTGTCGTCATGAAGACCCCGTCTTCATGAAGACACCTTGCTGTAGCTGGCGTATGCCAACGTCCTGCAGAACTCCTCCCATCGAGAATACACATCCTGCCCAAGTGACTTAGCCACGAGTTAATAGTTAAAGCAATTTTCAGCATCCACGCTGATCCCTTGATCCTCGTTTCCGTTGCAGTTGTATATAACTAAGAGGGACTAAACTGTCCATTAGTTTGCCAAGTATCATCTCCTTCGTATCGAAGGGCTACATTTCCTTACTTGGTTTATTTCTTAATCATTGGATTAAGCAGTCCGTACCGACGGACATAATAAGTTTAACCTATTAAACTTAGCCAAGATGTTTCCAACTGCAACTAATTTCAGAATATTAACTTATTAGACGTCATTCAAACGAGGTCTAAACTTCGAGAAATGTATTCATTATTCTCCTTAACGTTATATAGTTAAGGTCCATTGGTTATGGATATATGTATCCTATAGCCTTTATTCTGAATTTTATCAAACGGAATCATTAATGAGGTTCGAAAACGAAGTTCGAATACTCCCAATTTAAATTGATATTCCTTAGCTCCTAAGCTAATCCTGAATACCCTCTGATTATAAAATCATATTCTTCTTAATCCTTTTTAATGTCAATTCAAAATTCATCTTTACCCAAGTATGAATTAATTGCATTGTTCAACTTAAAAGTTGTATTTAAGTAAGAATAGATATCAGTTTCAATTCAGCATCCATCCAAGGACTATGAAACAATTCCAAATCAAGAATTAACATCTTATTCCCAATTTATATAACAATATCAAACTGATATAATTATTGAAAATATCACACTTGTAACTGTATTCAATATTTCAAGTCATAATTTGTACATTTGCCAATCCAGCTGATTGGGTATAGTTTATACAAAGCATCCATACAACTCATGGACAGAAGAATGTACTTTCTTCGTTCACAATTCCTCAAAGAGGAATAAAAGCAACAGTTACAATTTAATTTACATCTAATCAAGAGGCATCAGAAGACAGCCAAGTCTTCATTCTAATCAAATTCCATCTGCAAAATGAATTGCACGGATCAGTTCAATGAACTGAGCACATTAAGCACTTATCCTTAAAATAAGATGCTTGACTAAGCTGTTTGATAAAAGAACCCTGCTTTTATGAAACGACAGCAAAACATCAATCTCAAAATAGGCACAAAGGAGAGATCAGCATAACAACTGAACTATCAGAAAAATATCATCACAATCAGCCAAGGGACTGCTGTCCCGTTTCCACATAATCATTGCAAGTATCAATTTACAATATTTGTAAAGTTAGGAATACAAGTAGCTTGCTGCCTATATAGCATACAGTTATCCTTTCCACGCCTTTCATTAATAACAAATGCAAAGGATGAAACTAACTGAATATAAATCCATTACTTTCCTTTCCGTTCATGAAGCATGTTAAATTTAAAGCATTCAAGTACAAACAAGAAAGCGAACAGCAATGCATATAGTAGCTCCCATCTAAGCACTATAAAATTCATCATTCACGAATTCCAGATTTCCAACTAAATGAAAGAGAAAGATCATTTTTCTAAAACATTCGTTCATATCTCTATTTCCTTCCACATGACTGTCCTAACAGTGGAATCCAAACGAAATTCAATTTAAGATAACAGTTCAGAGTGAAACTTACAAAATCCACTCGTAATTCACTTTCTGGCAGTGAGAATAGTTTCATCTATAAACAGCTTTAAAATGAAATCAAGAAGAATTCATCATCCATATCCATATTTCTTTTGATTCAGACTCATATAAAGATCCGAAACAGATTAGTACAACATTCGGTACATCCGAGATCAACAATATAAGGTTACATACCATATATTTGCCATAATAAAGAAAATCGTATTTCTTTCGCTGCATACTAAACAGAAACAGTATTTCAATCATGCAATCACTTAATCACATAATGATCTAATTCTTAGTAACGTACCCCGTTCAGAATAATATTTATTCATTACTGTTACCTACAGCAATCCATTATTCACATGACGATGAATTTCATCAGGTTAGAACAGCAGGCAGAAAACAAAGAATTCATTCTCTTTTAATTTCACTATGAAACATCATTTGTTCAAAACGAAATCGAACACCTAATCCGTGTTCATCTCAAACAAGACAGCTTATTATAAGGATAACAGAACAGCCGTTCTTATCAAAACAAACTCTCAAGCCTGTACCGCTCAATCCAATACAACAACTACTCGTATTCAACTGTTCATACTTCTATAAGAACAAACCCGAACCAGATGTTAATTGCATAAGCTCAGTACAGCTAGAGCAAACTAAAAAAACAAATTAGATCCCAATTTTTTTATTTCCACAAAAATCAAATCAAGTTAGCACTCTTCCAGATAGTTCAACCAGAATAACAAACCTCAACCATAAAACACAATGAAATCCATTTTTCCATTATAGTAAATAGAAATATATATTCATTCTTTGCATAGAATTCAATCAAGTGGAAACTGTGTCAGCAGTTCATATAAGAAGACCAAACAGCATTATATAACACAGTGAAATCACCTTATTCTTTCAACAAGGAGAACGAAATCCCGAGATAACTTTAAGAAGGAAAAACAGTTGTCTTTTTCCTTATTCCACGAATACCCAATACGTATTCGCTTAGTTTCTACTCAAGAAGAGGTACAGCAATGATATTATTGCTTAAACTTCCTATGGTTCGAGTTCAATTACTCACAGTAAACTCGAATGCCACTTCCATCCAAAACCCAAACAGTACAAGAAGAAGGGTCTACTTTCTCAAAAGAAAATTCTATAAGAACTACTTCATCAATCATTATTCTCTTCCTTTCCGTTTGTTAATAATACACGGTTGTTCAGAAGTGGAAACAACTCATAAAAAGAAAGTGTACATCCACAATATATATATATATATATATATATACCTATATATAATCAATAAATTTTCCATTACTGTCAAACGTCCAGCACACGGGAAGATACATCATTCAAGAATTACAAGACAACAAAACTCAGCGGTCAAGACAATATTTCCCTATTGTTTCCAAAATGACAATGCAAGATTGATGAAACCCATTTCATAGAAATATATACGGCTGTATCTCCACTTGTCTCTTTTTGTTTACATGCACGGACAGTTCCTCATATAACAGCAAGAAAAGATTGTATTTAAAGAACAATTTCACCATAAGGCGATTGCACAGTCTATTCCATTTTCGAACAACACGAACAGTGAAAGGAATATCCACATTTCAACCATTTATACAATCTTCATTCAATACTAAAAATCATTTCCAACACGATTCGAGCAAGAACAAATCAAGGCAGAGCAACCAGAATCAAATCTCCTTTTCATTTTCCCAACGAAAAGAAGCAAGAACCAACAAAATCCATTTCCAACTCAACTCAACAACAATCATGCAATCCCAACCCAAGAGCAGGGTTGTTTTAATGAAACATTTAATCAAAGCAAAGATTTTTAAAGAGAAGGGCTTAACATGCCTGTATTCTCTCTTCCAGAACTCGAAGAAAACGTTGCTTGCCGCGTTTTTCTTCCACAATCGGCAACACAGTATTCCCAGCACTCCCTTCCTTCTTCAGGCTTATCAACAGCCTCAAATCTTCCAGGAAAATGTCAAATGCAAGAGCTGGTTCGACTGAACCAGACCAAAGAAACCAAATGCAGAGCAACTTTTCAAAAGGCTCGAACCAACAAAAATGAAAACCAATTTTTTCCTCATGCTGTTTCCAAGGCGAGCTGGTCGCGAGGACCAAAAACAATTAATGCATTAAAGGCTTTGCCTTTCTCCTTACTTTCCACGCCACCGCCACTTGGGTTGGCAAGCCTCCAAATTTCAAATTTTCCATGCAAATGAATTTAGCCATAACTTCCAAATGGATACCTCTATTTCCTTGCTGTCCCGCCAAAACTGGCGCCGTCCACGAAGGGACAGTTCATTTAATACCAATGAATGCCTCTTTCCCATCCTTATCCCTTTCCTCCCAAGGGTCTACGTACCCCTTAGTTTAGGATTAGTTTAGGTTACATAATTCATTCGACCTAGGTCTTAGTTAAACCTTAGGTTTTAGAATTTAGATTTATTTTCCTTTCCTTTTTTTTTTTGTAATTTAAAAATCCACTTAGGATAGTAGTGTAGGATGTATGTTAGGCCTTAGGGTTAGTTTAGGTTTAATTCACACTAACCACTAACACTAACAACTTCCTTCCAGCCCCTTACTAACATCCACGTTAACGCAGAGCAGGACGTTCCGTCCTTCAGATTACATGCCAAGGCCACCCGTGTCCAGGCGTTTCTCGCCCCACGAGGTCCCGAATTGACGGTCTGATGCGGGTTCAAGAATCGAACCCCTATCGTTGGCATTTTCGTGCTAGCTATTCACACCTGTAATCAGGCGCTGCACGCTCATAATAATCCTAGTCCAATTCGAGTGTGAATTAACATAGAAACACAAGAGGACCTCAGCATACTTGAATCAATGGAATTGATTCAGGGTATGCTGTCAATCAGCACAAGAGCAAGCAATTATACGACAATCTGTCGTCACATCAGCAAACACACAAGTACAATATTTGCTGTCCCATGCAATAAATCACAGTATGCAAGAATCCAAATTAGCAACACATTCTCTTAAGATCAAAACATATCTTAACATGTTTGCTTTCATTCCAAGAGCTATAACAGTATGTAAAACATTCACCAAGTTAACATACAAAATCAGAGTGTTACAGTTTGAGCATTCATTTAGGCCAATATTCCATCAACTCATCCATTTGTGGTTTTAATTCATCCAGTCCTCTTTCTCCCGGGTAACTCTTCTTCCCTTACGGCTGAGGCCGCTTTATCGATCTCAGTGCTTTTTTTTCAAATAGCATAGTAACCTAATCATAGCGAGACGCCTTTAATGGGAGAGTGCTTGTTTTTGCAAGGAGCATTTTGTAGGAAGTGAAACCTTGATTTTGAAGTTGTTTGTACCTAAGCGCTTCCAAATCCCTTCTATTTGCCTCCATTTCAAACCCAAAGTGCCATTGACCCCTGACTCACCCATATAGCACTTGTGAGAAGTAACCCAAATAAGACCGAGGTGGTATACTAATCCCATAGCTCTGCATTCTTGCATTTGTTTTGGAGTGCATAAAGTGTCACCGGCCTGACTCACCCATATAACAACGTAAGAAGTAACCCAAATAAGAACCGGGTGGTCTTCCATCCCATAGCTTTGCATTCCTACATTTGTTTTGTAGTGCGTATATAGCTTTCCCATCCTCCTTGTATTTTTTTCATTCTACATGAATCCTAGACCAAGATACTTATATTTCTATACCACTTGAGAATGTCCCCTTCAAACTAGAAGTTGAAATGTTTCTTTTTTCTTTTTAGGAGAAGACCAATTGCATTATTTTTCACAATGTTAACTCATCCCTACCTCTTTACAAAAGTGTTATGGAACACATGTAAGTGGTCTCACAAGCCTTGGATTAAATTTGCAAATATAATTAGACCATCAGCATCTAAGAGGAATTTCACCACATTTTTGGCCAGGTGAACCCCTCCACTCCCATATTTATCTATCCATTTTTTTAGATTGTCAATTTATAACCCAAACAAATTGGGAGACAAAGGGAGCCTTGTTTGACGACTATGTCACTCATGAAAGCACTCGAGACAACCCTACTTGTGTTTTAATTTGGCCTTGACTTGCTCATAAAGTTTTTAAATTGCTGCCCTATAGTGAACTAAGACCCTTAGTTCCTC
Organism: Taxus wallichiana var. yunnanensis; assembly: GCA_018340775.1. Taxonomy (NCBI): domain Eukaryota; kingdom Viridiplantae; phylum Streptophyta; class Pinopsida; order Cupressales; family Taxaceae; genus Taxus; species Taxus wallichiana. The sequence continues at coordinate 372,223,507 of CM031238.1, read as the reverse complement.
CATTTTGCTCCATAATTTTCTCCTCGCTATTGTATCAAATGTTTCCTTGAATTCTACGAAATAATAGACTTCACCTTTTTATCCCAAACCTTATTTGACTAAGTGTTTGAGTGTGACACAATTATCTAATGTTGAATGTTTTGGCCTAATATTTGCTTGCCTCTTTGCTCTGTTTTCTTTTTCCTCAGCCCAACTACTAATCCTACATTCTAGCATGCTCCCAAAAATATTTTGAATGAGGGGATTGATCATGATGTTTTGTTAGTTTGATGGACTATTGACATTCCCACTCTTAAGCAAAGGTAAGGTTAGCCTAGTTGTCCATTGTTGCTCATTTTGAATGACCCTGTTAAATGTTTATCTGATGTGTGGAGATATGATCTTTGCTCCCCATTTTAGATATTCCACTTGCAAACCATCTATGCCCGAAGCCTTACCCGTTTGCTAGCTTCTTAATACCTTGCTTGATGTCTCTAGTTGTGAAAAGTTCTTCTCTAACATTGGTTATAGGGGGTGTATGTGTCTTTTTCCTTTTCAAATTCATACAATTATTTTGAATACTCCAACCATTGACTTGATATCATGTTATTTTATGTTTGTGTTTTTTTCCATATGTAGCTCCCTCCAAAATCTTTTTGGGTCATGTTTCCCTAAGTATATCAGCTCTTTCCATATTTCTCTCATATTTTCTTCCTTTTTGTCCTCGCCATTTGTTCAAATTAGAATATAAGGCTTTACTTAATTAGTTATCAGTTACACTTTAATTGATAGACGGTTGTAACTATGTCAACTGCATTGTAACTATCTTTTGCATAATAAAATGACGGACACACAATCTCCAAAGTGTGCAATCTGCCTTCTCTTTATTTCTTCCTTGTGCATGTCTTCCAACATTGGTATCAGAGCGAGACAAGCGAGGAAAGAGAGAAGGGAAGAAGATCAGTCCCATTAGGGCACGAAGTCTGAATCGAAGGAAGTTTGAATCAAAGAAAATCAAAAGATTTTCGAGGGCATTTTCTAACTACGAAGGGTACAAAGGTCAAAAACGAGGGCAAAGTCACGTTTTTCAACTCGAGGACATCATTATACAGATTATACAGTTGCATTTTTCAACATTCGTGAATATACAATAGCAAAATACCAGTCAAAAAATAGTCGTGAATTTTAGAAAAAAAAACAGAGTTTACAATCATGCAAAGTTTATAGTCATGAATTCTACAGTCATGACTTTTGGATTCCGAAGGGCACAAAAATCTTGTCTTCTAGTGCCAAACTAGGGCACGTTTTCAGTTTGGACAATTGTATTCTTCCAATATCTAGGGCACGGAACAGTGCACATCACAGTTGCAGCAAAGGGCACACTTGGAAACTGGTATTTTATTCTTTGTTTACTCATTTCAGTATTTCGGTAAATACGCAATCGTATTTATTTTATTTTATTAAATGGAAATTCCCGTAGAAAAATATTCTAGTCTAAATTTTCATACATGGAAAGTGAAAATACAAATGCAACTTATGAATAAAAATTTGTGGGGCATAGTAAACGGGAAAGAGAAAGCACCCACCGATGCATCTAAATTGTTAGATTGGCAAAGCAAAGATGATAGAGCGAAAGCTATTATTGGCCTTGCTCTCTCCGACTTTGAACTTCATCATGTAGACCTAGACAAATCATCCAAGGAAATTTGGGATGCTCTAAATAAATTATTTGGAGCGAAAGCAATTAATGCCAAATTTTCCCTAAAACTTCAGTTATATAGGTTCAAAATGGATGGAGTCTCTATGTTGAGCCACATCAATAATTTGAGGTCCTTGATCAGACAACTAGCAGAAGTCAAAGTTGTGATAAAGGATGAGTAATTTGAGGTCCGTGATCGATAACTAGCGAAAGTCAAAGTTGCGATAGAGGATGAGGATGTCGTATCCTATTAAACAGTTTGTCTTCAAAATACAACAATTTAGTTTTTACCCTCAATCAAATTCAATCTCGATCTCTAGATGATATGATTGTAGCTCTTCTAGCTGAAGAAAAGCGGACAACTGCAGAAGATGTAGAAGGTAATTCTCGACAAGAAAATGCATTTTATTCCAAAACCAAAAACTTTCGTAGAAGGTCACATAAAGATAACCGGGAGATTGAATGTCATTATTGTAAGAAAAGAGGTCACACAACATGGGATTGTCGTGTTCGACCCAATAATGTGCTCAAGGGTAAAGGCATATCAACAACACCAATATAGCCATGGTTAAAGACCCACCGGATGTAGAAGGAAGTGAGGACAAGTGATGAATATAGTAGTATAAAAATGCTCTAAACTTTTAAGGCGGGGAAGGGATACAAGGCTAGATGAAGCTCGGTATGGATGGTTGCTCAAATACTTCGGAGACTATGAATCTTGGGAATTATACCCTCACGTGGGTTGTGAGACAACTTGATGAAGCTTGTGGATGGCTCAATATGAATGGTTATCCAATAATTCGGAGATCTACGATTTGGGAGTTCGGGAGGTGGAATCCGGGAACTCGGGAATTCAACTCGAGAGCTACACCTTTACGAAGGTCACGAAGCAACTTGATGGAGCCCTACCTAGTCAAAGCACTTGCTTTCAAAGTGAAAGCCTCTGAAGATTACGTAGTTACTGTTTGGTTCTAGTTTTGTTAGAATGTTCATTTTTGTTTTATGTAGGGTAAGCCTTAAGAGGGGGTATTAGAATATAAGGCTTTACTTAATTAGTTATCAGTTACACTTTAACTGATAGACAGTTGTAACTATGTCAACCGCATTGTAACTATCTTTTGCATAATAAATTGACGGACACGAACTCCAAAGTGTGCAATCTGCCTTCTCTTTATTTCTTCCTTGTGCACGTCTTCCAACAGTTCATATATCTCTCTTTTTATCTGTCTTACTGTTGGCTCCTTTAGTACCCTTTTTCTGCCTTACATTCTTCATCGTACCAAGAATTTGTCGAAAAGTTGTTTTTCCTTCTTAGGTTTAGATGTTTTGCATGTGCTTAGTACTTCTTGAATTATTTGCATTAGCCTCTCACTTTTATAAGGATATGAACATAAGATGGATGTTGTCTTATATTTTCCTTCCTAAAATTTGGTTCTCAATGCAACCTTGAAGGCGTGTCAATTTTCCTTTGTCGAGAGGATGTTCCCTTTATTTGGTAGTTTATCTTGAGCGACCCAAACATGCTCATCTTGCTGGTTACTTCCTTGCATTTGAAACATTATATGGATTAGTTTGTGATCTTCTCTAAGCCCCATGAGAAAATCCTCTACTTATATCTCTACTATTCTAGATTTACATTTTTGGGGACCACATATAAAATAATCAAATACATTTTTTTCTTATTATGGGTTTTGCGCGCGTAATTCCCTTATTCATGCCATTTTCTCATAACATTGCTTGAAACAATATATGTTAGACAAGCTTAGTAACTCTTCCCCAAAATGTGTGATGGTCCCTCATTCATCTTCTAAAAGCATAGTCCATTGCTATTTTTCCTCTTCTTCTTCTCGCCACAAAGGATCGGTGTCTAGGCCATCATTGTTTCTTAAAAAGTTGGCAAAGTTGGAGAAGGCCTTGATTGGTGGACAGAAAAATAAATAGATTATTGAAGGCATATTGCCCAAGAAAAGTCTAAATATAAGGCCATCCCAGCACATTGTATGAAGAATCCGATCACAAGGATATTAGAAACGGAAGACAAGATAAATACAAGGACAAAGGCTACTTTTAGTGACTCCAATGCAAAGAAAATTCAAAGAACCTTCTTCTTCAGCTACGTCCCTACAAGAAGTTAATGAGAATGTTTAGAAGGTGTCAAGAAGATACAAAGTGAGAAAAGAAGAGTGCATGAACAAACAATTGCACATAGGATCACACCTTTTAATGCCCAAATGCACATCCAGGCAGTGTGTACATGCTGAAAATTGCATTAAAACAGCAGTCGTCGACTTTCATTGGCCATCCATGACTCAGATAATTTTAGTGGTCCTTACACAAGAAGAAGGGGTACTTGTTTGAAGAGGAAACCATCTTGAAGTTCAAAGGGTCGTGATCGTGTTCCAAATGCACCCTCTTTGTTATCAGATCATCATGAAGGAGGAAGCCATGGAGATAACCCACATTTAAGCAAAAGAAGCTATTTGAAGATGTTTAAACTTTATATATTCAAGCTTGTTGGTTAAAGATTGAAGAACAAGAATAAAAAGGCTAGACCGCATGCTTAGTATTCTTTTAGACAAGTAAACTATTGGTTTAGTTAAAGCTTATTAGGGTAGTCAAGGCAGAGTAAAGATTCAAAGGAAGCATTCCTAGTATGAAAATCGATGACCAAGTCCCAAGTTGAACAAACGCATGAAAATTGATTGTCAATCATAACCACTACTCGGGGTTGAAAGTGATGATAATGATATGGAATGCCCCCAACATCCAAATGCTAATAAGAGCTGAATATCAGCAAAGTTCAATTCAGTACTTAGAATTCAAATGCTTGTTGTGCATGATGGATCTAAAATCGGTACTTAGGATTCATTATAAGTAGAGAAGCAAAACCAAACTATAGGAGTTTGGAAATTGACTCAACAAAGATACCAGAGTAAATCTAGATCATCCATGTGGAGCAATATATGAAAAAACAATCAGCATAGTGGAGCCCTCACGACTTAGTGACCTAGCCCGAATGAGGTGAAAGAAGAGGACAAGGACCAAATCGGTAAACATCAATCGAGATGAAGAAAATTGGAAAAAGAGAGATATCCACAAAGCGAGACCTAATTTAAGGAAATAATTGGACACGGGATAACATGTTGCATGAGCCAAGCAAGAAATTTGTAAACATCATTAATGTTGGCCATTGGTGTGAATTAAATGAAATATCATTGCAAGAAGCTAATGCATCCACAAAAACTCAAGTCCCAAGGAAGAGATAAACGTGTTTAGACCATTTCTACGAGTTGAACAAAAATTCAAATTAATTCTTCCCCTTACCTCCATCAAGATATTCCTTTCCGGGTAGGTCAAGAAAAATATGCAAAAAAAAGGCAAGCATGAGAACATTTTTATTTAATGGATGGACATCGTGGTGAATATTGCATTTGATTGAGTTTCGTACTTAACATTTCATAGAGCTAAGTACAAGTCAAGTATGAAGGATGTAATAACCCTTTTGAGGGTTTTAATCAAATATTCTAATTACAGACAGAGACTAAAGAATAAAATCAACGACTTGTACTTGCACCAAAAAATGTCAAAATCACCATAAAACACCACCAATCAATTCACCACTATTTTATATATTTTTTATGGAATTTTAGAAGCCAAAATATCAAAGAAATGCTTTGAAGAATACACTGTTGGAAATTAAATATGAACTGAAATTGCAGCCACAAGATAAATATGAAATATGGGTCTAGAAACCCTCTAAATTCATATAACTTCAGATTCCAACCTTTAAAAATATTACAAATCAGATTGTGAAACCAGATTTGTCAAATTCTTCACCAATGTCTCCAAACCCTACCCTAGGTAGGTCGCTCCACCCTAAATAATTCAAATATCAGCTGGAAATTACAAATAGATCTTCAAATCAGCTCCTCTTCAAGACTCAACAATGATGAAGGGTTTTCGTCCTTCACCTAAGCCACATGAAGGGTTTTCATCCTTCAATGAGACCTCACAAGAGGGTTTTCGTCCTCAAGTGGATGAACAAGGAGAAACTAGCTCTCTATGCCCAAGTAGAATAAAATGCGCCAAGACTCCCTCCAAATGATGCCTCTAAACTCTTTTTATATCTTCCTTTTTGGTGCCAAAGCTTAATTAGAAAAGGCTGACTTGTATAATGCAAGAAAACACTAAAGAAATATAATAATATTAGATAAAATATATTATAAAGATGCTCGAGGGTCTTCTCCTTCATTTATGCTCCTTTGCCATGGAGAAGGAATGGCAAGAAGACCAAATTGCAGCTCTTAAGTGGGAAAAGGGGACATTACAGTCCTCCCTCCCCAAAATTGTTTGTCCCCAAGCAATTGCAAACTCATTACATTCGCTGCCCCAACTTCTTCTTCTTCTTTTCTTTGAGGGTCTTCACCCCCAATGGTGAAGGTGGCATCCTAGACAAAGCATCCACAACCACATTTTGTTCCCCTTTCACATACTCAATATCAAAATCAGATGCTTGAAGTCTACTCATTCCATCCCCTATACCTACATGTTCTCCCTCAATGGAGCCTTTTATCCGGATCATGAGAACATCATTCAACATAGCTTGCATGTAGGCTGAAAATAAATCATAACAGCAGTAAGTCACCTGGGATTCCATCCAATTTAGCACTAGGGTGGCTTGGGGAAGTGTCTTCACTAGTGGAGCTTCACCACTATCCTTGTCATGCAAGGAAACCTTCTTAAATTGCACATGGACACCGTTGTTCGTGACTGAAATTATTGTGATCAACAGCATAAAAATGATGCAAATATGACAAACCCATGTGAGCTTTAGTAATATGATGGATGTAGAAGTATTAGGTACCCAAACAAGTACCACAAACTCACCATCTTCAGCTGAAACCCCATACAAACTTAGCTGCTCCAAATCCTTGACTTCTTCTTGTGAAGACCCTTCTTGATTCCCATGAAGAGCTGGTTTCCAAGATAAGGCATCCGCTGCTACAATGTTTTTCTTCTTGACATATCTGATGTCAAAACCCAAAAGCTTGTATATTGCTGACCCATCAACAAGATATGGCCTAAATTTGACCAAGACATGCATAATGGCCATCATCTTCTCATCATAGTTGTGAAGATTCAGCTCATGTTTCTTGAGTTCTTTGTTTTCCAATGCAACAAGATGCTGATTTTGCATTAGAACAGCCCCTATTCCTTCATTGTATGCATCGAATTCCACCATAAATGTAAAAGAAGAATCAGATACAATATTATTATTCAATTTACATTGTGTTCGATCCAATTGAATTATTTACTATTAAATATTTTGGTCAATATGGAAAGTTTGATTCGATTGAACTATCGACTTATAATAATAGTAATTTTGATTGGTATCAAACTACGAAAAAACTTTTTGGTATAATCTTGGACGAACTCGCACCGAGGGATATCGAATCAAAATCAATCCCTTCAAAAAAATCGGAATCCTTGATCGATGAAGAAACAATAGCTTCATTAGGTTTTAATGATAAACCGATGAATGAGTCAATTATTGATTTATTCGATAATGAAAAAAATTACATGGAATTCTTTGATAACACTGGTATTTCGAGAATATTCAATAATCGAGACAATTGGTTAAATCCTTTAAAACTATCTAATAAAAATTCATTGAGAACTTCTTTTTTAAAAGCAAATACGTTTGAATTTTTAGATTATTTACATCATCCTTATGTATATTATACAGAAAGATTAGCTTCTTACATAGAAAGAGAAAGAATTCATATAAAAAATAAGAATATTACATATGGAAAATTATTAAATTTTGTTCCCACTCATAACAATCTCTCTTCTTTTTCTATTTATGAAATAGGACCTGTTTTATCAGAGAAAGATACTATTTCACTCATCAAGTCACACGTAAATATATTATTGGCTAAATATTTACGTGACCAAGCATTAATACATGACTTGTACAAATCGTTTAATTTACTTACTCAATTAAATTCATTTATTCATCATAAAATCCATATTGGCTCGATTCAAGATATATATAGAATTCCTTTAATAAGCAAACAAATTGTCAATTTAGACAAAAGTTATTGCTATCCTTTTGCAAAAAGTTCAGATTCAGAAGAAAACAACCCTTTTTTTAAGTCGCTTTTTGACCCGGTTTTTAATTCGAGCATTAAATCTTATAAAGATGATTTACTATCGGAAATCTCTTTCCGAATGAAGAAGCTTGCAGAAAAAGAAAAATATAGTTCAGCAGAAAGTTCAAAAAACATAATTGAAGACAAAGTCATAGGTGATAAAGACGCCTTTTTGGATCTTTTCAATAAAGAAATACTAAAAATTAAAAATATATTATTTTATTTTTATAAGATCCCTCAAATACAAATAGATATTTTTGAGAAATGGGATTTGTTTCAACCATATACATCATGGTTTTTTACTTCCACAGGGTGGAAATATATGAAGAAGTCATTTTTGGCTACTTTTCCAGAAAGGTTGGAAACTAGCAATTATCAATTAATATCTTTTTTGGACGATATTAGGAAGGATTGTAATCATAATTTGAATATTATGTGGACACTCTATCATCAATTTTGGACACTTATAAAGTGGCAATTTAGATTTAAATTTCTCCCGAAATGGAATTTATTCCTATCCTTTTGGAATCTTTTGGATTGGAAGGAACCAATTAATCAAACAGTATTAAGGGGAAAGGATACGTCAGTATCATTTGATACATGGAAATATATACTAAATGTTCGGGAGTATGATAAACCTCTTTATATTTTCCTTGGGTTTTTCTTTTTTGTTTCCTTCACAATTTTTTCATGGCTTAAGTTGGTTATAAACGTTTATATATTCAATGATTTTCAAACGAATATGCGCCGACATTACTATTTGGGTCTAAAAGAAAAGATGAAATCTTTTAAAAAGCTCAGAATTTATTATAATTTAAATTGGTATGGTTTTTGGTTGACATTCGTCGATTTTGTCGATCAGGTGTCGGATCCTGATGATGTAGGATTACTTCCAATATTGGAAATTTTGCATGTCAAAAGTAATTTGAAATGGCTTTTGCGAAAATCTAATAAATGGCACTCACTCCTAAAGATGTGGTTGTACGAATACGACGGAACGGAGGAGTTCCTTAGTAGAGAGAAGGTATTGTTTTCAGTACAAGAACGAATCTCTAAATTTGAGTCAAAGTTGACTCCCCCTAATGGTTTCTTTTCTAAATATTTCGAAAAAGGGAGACACCCGGGACTTCGTTACCTTAGATATTTAGCTGAAATTATTCAACTAGGTCTAATGAATAAAATAGGCCTAAGGAATTGCGAGCTTGATTCCTTATTTTTAGCAGAAAAGCGGGTCTTCGATGTTTTTCAGCATCAGATTAACTCTATGCCAACTAAGAGATCTCTATCTGACGAAGTTAGATTTTTCCCATTCTACCCGGCACTGTCCCTTTCGAATCGGATTTTATTGATAGGGCCTAAGGACACTGGACGATCGTATTTAGCTAAAAGTCTAGCAGCAGATTCTTATCTACCTTTAATAAAAATATCTCCTAAAAGCTTTTTGGATCAAGAGAAACTTCTGATCACCAATGTAGCTGAGTATACATCTGCAGCTAGTAAATCATACCTTGAGCATGAAGATATCTTTTTAGATATGGGCTGGTCAAGGCCGGACGACGTATATGATAAACTGTATTATCAACAAAAACCGAAAAACTGGTATTATCAACGAGATGAGAATGATGTATCTCCGGAGTTTTTTGGGAGAAGATACGCGCAATTTGTGCTTGCAATCCAATTGGCAAAATTAATGTCTCCTTGTGTCATATGGATTCCAGACATTCATGAAATGGATGATTTCGTTTACCATACTACAGTATTGGGTGAACTCCTTGGAGATCCGCCGCTGGTGGATGAAGATGAGGAAGAATCCATACAACAAAATATTGTTGTTATTGCTTCGACTCATATTCCTAAAAAATTGGATCCATTTCTAATATCTCCTCCTTATCGTAAACGACGATTCGATACATTTATCAACACTAAAATGTGCCCTGCCTCGCACCGAGAAAAGGAATTTACTTTGCTTTTACGTGACAAAGGACTCTATTTGAAAAAAGAATGGAACTCTGATCATTTTTTTGGATTAATGACCAGCGGTTTTAATACACGAGATATGGCAAAACTTGCCAATTATGTCTGGCGGCTCGGTATGATACTAAATACATCAGTTATAGACGATGATATAACTGGATACGCTTTATATAGATCAAGGTGGGCTTGTTCCAATTATTACTTTTACAGTGGGACACTTCCCTATAAGATAGGAAAAGCTATTATACAAAATAAACTTACGTATCCTAAGCATTTTTTAGAGCTCAAAAGGGAATTTTTGAGTGCAAGGCCGTACTTTTTGTCTGAATGGTATTTAGAACCTTCAATTGCTGGAACAGCTGTGAAAGAATTAACCATATTCTATCACATAGTGGGTTGCTTGGCCGGATCAGTAGCTCAAGATTGTTGGTTTACATCGGAATCAAATAGAGAGAATTGGACTCCTCTTAGTGATATAATTGCGAATGATTTCACTCTAGCTTCCAATCTTTTACAGAGTCTTCTGGAAGAGTTTCCAGGGGGGGAAATATTTCGGGGAAATTATGATAAAAATAAGATCACAGTCGCTCCTTATTTCAAAAGAGATATGATGCAAAAAGGATTATCTGCTCAATTAGATGAACTCGTTTTATTTAAAGAATTGAAGTACTTCTACAGAGGAGAATTAGGTAGTAGGCTAGTTTGTTCTCCTAGGACTTGGCGTTTTACTTTTCTTCGCAGTAATCGATTCGACCATAAAAAAGATATAACATTAGAGAACCATTTTTTGGATTATCTTCGTCTGTTCGGAGAGTTTCAAAAAGGCCAACCCATCTTGCCAAAAAAATTTGGGTGAAATTCCTAGAGTCTCGACCCCTTGATATTTATCATGATACTACCAATGTTCCACAAAGAAAGCTAGTTGCTTTCTGGGGAAGCAAGATCATTATACAATAAGTTTAAAAGACTGGGAATATATAAATTTGATACAGAAGAGGATGTAGCGGAATATAAACCTTTGTAATGTCCCCATTTTCAAATAAAAATTAAAATAAGAGAAAATCGATTTGCACATATGAATTTAAAAATCAAAATATATTTTTGTGCAAATCAAAAATAAGAGAGAAAATCGATTTCCTTGGGATGATAATTATTTGTTTTTGGAAGTAAATAAAGTAACCAAGCAAGTCGCATTTTCTTGGGATTATTTAATAATTAATATTTGAATAAATTGATTTATTCTAAGCATGGGTCGATTCATATGGGCATCATTTAATTTAATTTCTCCATGCATTTAATATTTGTTTTGAGTGTGATTTCCAGGCACTTTTTAAAATAAGATTCTCTCCTAGATTTTGGCGTCAAAAATGGAGAAGGAACTTTGGAGAGTGAAAAAGGAAAAGATATAAAAGAAGATATGGGGCACTCATTTTCGCATGTTCACAGTTATTATAACTAATCTTCATGCTTGAAGAGGTATGTATGCCCACTTGTGATCAAAAAATAAAAGGTCTCCATCAACACCACCCATTGTGAAATGTGTGCCTTTGAAAACTTGAATTAATAAATTATTTACATTTTTATTCAATATATGTGAAGTCGCCATTATTGAGGGAGTGTGAGAGCTTATTTGGAGAGTTTTGGGCCATCATTTGATCAATAAATTCTGGAAATTATTGTTGGGTTTAACATGATACAAATTGACTTGTGGAGAGAGATTTATGGTGTTTTTGAATGGTATTTTTGCAAGAATAAAATCTGAATTGTTCTTGCTCATTATTCTATTGCAAATACACTTGTTTTCATGATATTTGGAGCTGCTAACCTTGCTGGAATTTATGCTAATTAAATCGACTGGTTTAGGTGAATTTCGACATATTTTGGAAGGGTTTGAAGGGCTTTTTGATCTGCTATTATAAATTAATTAATGCAGATCTGAAAGTGATGATTTTGAGTGTGGGGAAGTGAATATTAAAGCTGGAATTAATTTTATGATTTTCCCTTAACCCTAGCGACTTGATCTACAAATTCGGGGCTGATTTGAGTGGGTTACAGATTGATTAAAAATTTTGATTGTGGGTTCATTTGAAATATTATAATTTTATCTTCCAACTGCAATTTATTTCAAACAAAAAAGTTAAATTTGTGGGAGATTAATTTTTTAAGTTTGCAGTCATTTTCAGCATTTTTAATTTATTTTACTACTGTTGCAAGTTATTTGGTTAAAGAAGTGTTAATTCCGACTAGTAAGCCCATCTAAACCCTTACCTTGGCTCACTCCAACCCCATTTGGGTTGTATTGAAGCCGACACTGGGTTAGTTGAGGTGAACCTAGAAGGGTTTCTCTTCTAAGTTTACTTCATTTGCAAGTAGTTTAATAAAATCTAATTAATATCCCACAAGGGAATATTACAACCTTTAGATACACCTATAATCTATTTCGGTCGCCGATTTCTTTGGGATCCCGTTAGTATTCGATTTCAAAATAGGAGCGTTGCGTTTTTACGAGCAGAACTTTTTGTTCCTCGCGAACTCGTGAAAAGGATTTATATTACTTACGCTTTAGAAAGAAGAGAAGTATTAAGGGATGTTACAATAATAACGATAAAGTCTATATCAAGAAGAAAAAAGATTAGGAACATAGCCCTAGGACTAAAATATCAAATTGTGGAGGATGACGATGACGATAATAGTGATTTGCCTCCTACCATGAAGAAGAAAAAGGTACAGAATTTTGAGACTTTTAAACGTTTTCAAGAAGTTGGTGTCCGATTGAGGCGTGTGCTTCCATATCCTACAAAGATACTAGATGACGCTATTTTTCGTGAAAAGACACGGGATGATAAATTCAGAGTATTTTTGGTTGAGAACGAAAGGGAAAATAGAGAATTATTATATAATGAATGTTTTATTCATAATACTCTATTCGAAATTTATGAATATTTAGCAAATATGTTCATATCTAACACAATGTTATTGAAACAAATAGAGAATGAACTGTTTAAACAAGAATGGCTTTCTCCGGATTATATTAATTCTTTAGTAACGAAAGGATTGAAAAAAAAGATCTAAAAAGGACTAAATATTTTAAAACTTATTACTATTTCGACCAGTAAGCATAGTACCAAATATGAACCAAGTCAGTTATCTTTAACTTGATAAGTTAATTATCAACTTATGCTTACTCAATATTGACTGACTTATATTCTTATATTGAGGTTATTGTATACCTCAATATTGTAACGCCCATTGACTAATTCAATGGGCGTTACAATATTATCATTATGCCTTGAAGAGGATTCGAACCTCCACGCTGTTTAGCACGAGATTTTGAGTCTCGCGTGTCTACCATTTCACCATCAAGGCATCCAATTTTTTTCATGAATATTAATATATATAGCGTGTAATTAATACATAGCTATATGTGGAATATAAAATGGCTAACAAGGATAGAGTATTGGAGTATTTATATAGATCCGTGATATAGGTCTGGTGATATCATCAATTCTTTTTCTTATCGGAGGATTCTTTTTTTCCTATCAATAGATGTACGATTGAACATTTTTCGATTCAATAGAGAGTATAACTTTCTATGTTACCCAAATAACATTATGTTTAATCCTAAATAGCCAGAACGTAGTGACGTATAATTTAATTATACACGTTTGAATTCCATTTTACTCATATATAATAGAAATATTTCTAATATGGTATAGAATGAACTTCTAATTTGACGATCAAGTTTTGTAATTAGAAGTTCATTCTATAATTATTTATTCTATAATTATAAGTTCATTCTATAATTATATTTGCGATTTTAAGTATATTAGTAAAAGTATATGAGTTCTTTTAGTTAGTAATAAAAAGATTTAATTACTAAAAATTAAATCTAAAATAATGTATCCTGAGCAATTATAATAATTGGATTTATTACTATTCCTAGTAATGTAGATGCTATTACACATACAATCATACTCAATTCGATATAGTTCTTCGATATTGAAAAAGATAATTTGTAATTTTGCACGTGGGGAGTTATTTCTTTGTTTCGTTCAGTCATTAATAATTTAATTATTTTGAGATAATAATATATGGAAATAACACTCATAAAGAGTCCTATCGAAACTAATAAATAGGAACCTGCCTGCCATCCACACCAGAATAGATAAAGTTTTCCAAAAAAGCCTGCTAATGGAGGAATACCTGCTAGAGATAGCAGACATAAAGTTAATGAGAAAGCCGAAAAAGGGTCTTTCATATATAATCCTGCATAATCTCGAATGTTATCTGTTCCTGTACGTAGACTAAATAATACAATACAAGAAAAAGTTCCTATATTCATGAAGATATAGAATAGCATGTAAGTGATCATGCTTGCATATCCATTATTTGAGTCTCTATCAATGATCCCGATAAGGATATATCCAATTTGACCTATGCTTGAATATGCAAGCATACGTTTTATGCTTGTTTGAGTAATAGCAATTAAATTTCCTAGTATCATGCTAATAATAGCTAATATTTCCAAAATAATATGCCATTCGTTCAATGAAAAATAGAAAACAATATCGAAAATTCTAGTAGCTAAAGCTGAAGCAGCTACTTTTGAAGTAACAGAAAGAAAAGCAACGACTGGGGTGGGAGAGTTAGAGTCGAAAAGAGGATTCTTCCCTCCTTTCTCTCATTCAGAACCGTGCATGAGACTTTCTTCTCGCACGGCTCCTAAGTGATAAAAAAGAAGAACCTAATCGTTTTATTATTATTTTTTTTTTTTTTTATTACCTTCCTCGTGTAGGTATAAGACTGAATCTATTCAATCAATAGAAAGAATAACTAATCCTTAACTTTTCGAAGAATCCTTACTCAGCGGTTCCTATGGTAAATAAAAATTACTTATTTTTTGACTTCGGTTCTGGTCAAAAAGAATCTAAATAGAACCATCTGATTTAATTCGTTCTGAATAGCCATGAGATGTTCATCTTAGGGTAATCTTTTTGTCGACGGATGCCTTTTTTCTTACACTCGTAGTCTTTGAAGGATGAAAACTGAATATGGAGCATCTACGTTTAGAATAAAAGTATTGATATAGTTAAATAATCATGATCTTTTGATAATAACTACCTGTAATGACTAACTTGCAAAATTCATTTTATTTTTTTATTCAAATAATTTAGTTGTTTCTGACCTTGCTTTACCTTAATTAAACGATTAAAATTTTTGGTAAAAGTGATATCTTAGTCCGAGTGGGGATAACAGTCTTTTCCTACACATGTCCATAGAGTTTGAGTTTTTATAGATACTAAACATATCTAAATCTAAAAAAATTAATTTAATTAATTTATTCTAGAGTTAATAAATTGAAAACGAATCGCACTCCTTCATATACATCGGGGGTCCATTGATGAAAAGGAACTAGAGAAAGCTTGAATCCAATTCCTACAGTTATAGATATAAGTGCGATCCAAATTCCTGGAGAGTTATACATTTGTGTATTTATAAGACCATTGGTTATTTCTTGAAGCTGAATTTCTCCCCCGGATAGACCATATAGCCAAGAAAGACCATAAACAAGAATAGAAGAACTTGTCCCACCCATAAGTAAATATTTCATAATAGCTTCATTAGACCGTACATCTCTTTTGGTATATCCCGATAATAGATAAGAACATAAGCTTAAACATTCTAAAGCTACGAAGATAGTTGCTAAATCATTAGCACCAGATAAAAACATTCCTCCTAGAGTAGCCGTTAAAATGAATAACAAAAATTCTGTTACAGCCATTTTTGTGCATTTAATATATTCCACAGATAGAGGAATACATAAAGTTGAACATAGTAAAATGAGAAATCGAAATATTTTGTTGAAATTATTCGTTTGGAAATTACCAAAAAAACTGATTATAGGTTCTTCTCTCCATTGAAATAATAAGACTGCTATGCTTATCATTAAACTTGTTAAAGAGATTAAATATAACCAAGCTGTATCTTTCTGATCAGCAATTAAATCAATCACTATAAGAAGAAATAGGGCTAAAATCAAGATACATTCTGGAAAAATGGAACTTCCATGGAATAGAAGCAAATTAAACTCTTTCATATTAAAATGATCTAAAGGTATAATTTAAAATGAAATTTTCAGTTTGTAGATGCCAGATCGTGATTTAGTAATTTCAGTCAATCCCCGATCAATAATTTTTTTTTCATCTAATTAACATCCAAATTATTTACGTTTATATTGTTTATATTATATTTATTAAATATTATTCTTATTCCTTTTGCTTTCATTCCAGTTCCAATAAACATCTGTATAAATTTTGATAAAGTTGGCTTTATTTTATTGAGGGTAGATCGATGGATCTTTCTATATAGTGAATTAACGATTGTAATGTGCAAAAGCTTTATTGGATTCTGCCATTTTATGAGTCTCTTCCTTCTTGCGTATAGCATTGCCTTTCTCTCTGGCAGCATCCATTAATTCGTAACTCAATTTTAAATGCATATTTCTACCAGAACGTTTTCGAGATGACCCTAATAACCAACGAATAGCAATTACTTTTCCTTTTTTAGATCTTATTTCCATGGGAACTGGAAAAGTTGATCCACTTACACGTTTTGATTTTACTATCAATTTGGGAGTTACTTTTTGTATTGCTTGCCGTAGAATAATTAGTGGATTTTTATCTGTTTTTTGTCTTATTTTTTTTAGAGATTGATAAAGTATTCGATAAGCCAATGCTTTTTTTCCATGTTTAAGAATACGGTTAACGACCATGTTAACTAATCGATTATGAAAAATGGGATCAAATTTCACCATTTTTTTTTCTGCAGTACTTTGCCGTGACATGAGCGCTAAAAAGGTTTACAAAATTTTTTTCATAAAGGTTAATAATAAGTTATTTTGGCTTTTTAACTCCATATTGTAGGGTGGATCTCTAGAGGTCTGAAAGATCTCCCTCCAAACCGTACATACGACTTTCGTCGAATACGGCTTTCCACATTTTTTTATTTGCATAGATAAATATGAAATCTATTTCTTTTGCATAGAATTATGTTTACTCATTCTCAATTGAGTATCCGTTTCCTTTCTTTTGTCATTGATTAGAAATCTTGTATTTTCTATATCTATACGATTAAGTCCTTAGGTTAAAAATAAAATATCGTATTTAAAAGAAAAGGTGTTTCAAATCATTGCTATTTGACTCGAACCTGTTCTGAAAAGGTCAAGACATTTTTAATTTTTTGTTGACACACGCAACGTAAGGAAAAACTAAAAACTTATTAAATGAATTCAATATTGAACCTTAGACATATTTATGTAATAGTTCGAAATTTACTTAAAAAAAAGTAATAAATTTCGTTTGTTTTAGCCTGCTCTAGTCCCCTTACAAAACGTTCGTTATTAGGTTAGCTATATACTTTACATGTTTTTAGCAATTGACATGATATCATCATAAAATGATGCAAATATTAGATAAGAATATACAACGCACTAGAACGCCCTTGTTTACGATTTTTTACTGGAACAGTATCTAAGATTCCTCGAATTATGTGATATTTCACGCCGGGTAAATCTTTAACTCTTCCGCCTCTTACTAATACTACAGAATGTTCTTGTAAATTATGGTCAATACCAGGTATATAAGCAGTGATTTCATATTTAGAGGTTAATCGTACTCTAGCAACTTTACGTAAAGCGAGATGGAAACTACCAAGCTGGAGTGCGGTAGGGGCAGAGGGAATTTCCGGTGGAGCGGTGAAATGCGCTGAGATCGGGAAGAACACCAACAAGCGAAAGCACTCTGCTGGGCCGTAACTGACACTTAGAGACTAAAGCTAGGGGAGCAAATGGGATTAGAGACCCCAGTAGTCCTAGCCGTAAACGATGGATACTAAGTGCTATACGTATCGACCCGTATGGTGCTGCAGCTAACGCGCTAAGTATCCCGCCTGGGAAGTACGTTCGCAAGAATGAAACTCAAAGGAATTGACGGGGGCCCGCACAAGCGGTGGAGCATG
This sequence comes from Taxus wallichiana var. yunnanensis, assembly GCA_018340775.1. NCBI lineage: Eukaryota > Viridiplantae > Streptophyta > Pinopsida > Cupressales > Taxaceae > Taxus > Taxus wallichiana. The sequence goes on along the minus strand of CM031238.1, from coordinate 372,205,687 downwards.
TGGTTTAATTCGATGCAAAGCGAAGAACCTTACCAGGGATTGACATTTCGCGAATCCTTTTGAAAGAAAGGAGTGCCTTCGGGAACGCGGACACAGGTGGTGCATGGCTGTCGTCAGTTCGTGCCGCAAGGTGTTGGGTTAAGTCCCACAACGAGCGCAACCCTCGTGTTTAGTTGCCATAGTATGTTTGGCACTCTGAACAGACTATCGGTGTTAAGCCGGAGGAAGGTGAGGATGATGTCAAGTCATCATGCCCCTTACGCCCTGGGCGACACACGTGCTACAATGGTCGGGACAAAGGGTCGCGCTCCCGCGAGGGCAAGCTAACCTCAAATTAATGACCTTTAGATACTTTAAAAAATATAAGTCCTCGGTCAATCGAATTAATTCGAAATTGGGTTGCATCATACATACATAACATGATACAATATTACTCGGGTCAATCGAAATAAGAAATTGGGTTGCATCATACATACATAACATGATACAATACTATTTGAAAAGAATAAAGGATAAAAAGTTTTTGTATCTTTTTGAAGAAGGTTCTACATTACTAACCCGTTTCACTTCTATTGAGGTAATGTCTTTGGATTCAAAGCCCTACGAGCTCTACGTCTGGAAGATCTACAAATTCCTCCCGCTTTTATTCAAAAACATTCCAAGGCCCACTACATGTTATCCAAGTGGCAAGAGATAAATTAAACAAATATGGTCGTCCTTTCTTTGGGATGTACTATCAAACCAAAATTGGGCCTATCTCGCCAAAAATTATGGTAAAGAGGTTTACGAATGTCTCCGTGGTGGACTTGATTTTACCAAGGATGATGAAAACGTGAATTCCCAACAATTCATGCGCTAAAGAGATCGTTTCTGCTTTTGTGCAGAAGCAATTTATAAAGCTCGGGCTGAGACGGGTGAGATTAAGGGACATTACTTGAATGCTACTGCAGGTACATGTGAAGAAATGATAAAAAGAGCAATATTCGCCAGAGAATTGGGAGTTCCTATCATCATGCGTGACTATTTTACTTTGGAGGTTTCACGGAAAATACTTCGTTGGCTCATTATTGCCAAGACAACGGCCTACTTCTTCACATTCACCACGCAATGCATGCAGGTATTCACAAACAAAGAAATCATGGTATACATTTACATGTACTAGCTAAAGCACCGCATATGTCCGGTGGAGACCATATTCACTCTGTACTGTAGTAGGTAAACTTGAAGGAGAAGCGAGAAGTAACATTGGGTTTTGTTGATTTATTGCGTGATGATTTTATTGAAAAGACCGAAGTCGTGGTATTTATTTCACTCAAGATTGGGTCACTTTGTGTCGAGTGTCTTGCCTATAGCTTCAAGAGGTATTCACGTTTGGCATATGCCTGCTCTAACCGAGATCTTTGGGGATGATTACGTATTACATTTGGTGGAGGCACTTGGGGACATCCTTGGGGAAATGCACACAGTGCAAAAGTAGCTAATCAGTCGCATTAGAAGCTTGTGTACAAGCTTGTAATGAAGGATGTGATCTCGCTCGTGAAGGTAATGAAGTGATCCGCGAAGCTACTAAATAGAGTCTTGAATTAGCTGCCGCTTGTGAAGTATGGAAAGAGATCAAATTTGAATTTGATACAATTGATACTTTGTAATCAAGTAAGTAATCAACGGACTTTCATCTATTTGGTCCCTTAATCAACCAAACTCGCCCAAACTTTTAAGATTGGCCCGAATACTTTGAATGGATGGGAATAGATACCTAGGTAGAAATATTTACCTCTATCTAGAAATAACCTCTAGATATAAATCATCAATCATTCGATGGGGGTTGGCTCGGAAGGGATACAATTTCTTCTAGTCCACAACCGTGGTGGGGAAATGTTGTCTTGGAAAAATAAATTATATCTTCATGATTGAACAAATTTATCTAATTTCTTCCGATCTATCTAGATGATAGCTAATTCATAAATCAGCTTTGTCCACGAAGAAGGTAAATGAGATAATACAAGTAGAATGGACTTCCAATCCAACAATTCAAAGTATCTATTTCAATATTTTATTATGCTATTGTGAAAAGTTGTACATTAACGATGAAATAAAGGAGACTAGTAAAATGTGTGAAGAAAACAAGGATCGTGATTATATTGAAGAAAAAGTCAAAAAGACAAATTCGATCAAAAATAATATAAGCATTTGTGGGTTTTATGCGAAAATCGTGAGAACGTTACATATACTAAATCGTTAGTAGAAGAATTCAAAGGCGTTTGTTCAAAATGTGGAGAAACTTTGCTAATGACTAGTTCAGATCGAATTGATTCTAGTACTTGGTGCCCCATGGATGCAGATTTCTCTTCTCTAGATCTTCTAGATAAAAAAGATAAGATGCATTTTTTTAACATTGTAACGGTTTGAGAGATTTCAAATTATTTTACGAAGTAATTTCTCATGAATATTATAATAAGTCTGATAAGACGTTTAAAACGTTAGTAGGATTCAACAATACTATTGTTAATATCCTTAGGGTTGTGATAGATAAGAATAAAAGAGAATATTTGACACGTTATTTTTATGTTGATTCTCAATTACCTCTTGAGATGCTGCAAGACATTATTTGTACAAGTTTGGAAATAGTTAAACTATTAATGGTTGAAATAGGTATAAAAATAAAAGATGAAATCTCTAGGTGGAACGAACTATATCAAAAAGTATATAGATATTTTCTAGACTATTATATATATATATATTTTGTAGATTTTATTGATTTTTTTAGAGATAAAGAAAGTTTGCTTTATTTTAATTTTAATGGATATAAAGAGAATTTGCTTGATAAAGATAGTTTACTTTCTTTTAAAGGTTTGAAAAAATTTAATTCTATTCGATCTTCCTCTATAAAAGAACAAGCAAAAACTATACATATACTTTACGAATTACGTCAAAAATTAGCTGACGTAGGGGATGAATTACAGGTAATGGTGATAAATTTATTGAAAATAGAACAAGACTATGTTGAGAACTATAGCACATTTATTGATGACCCCTCTAAGTTATCTAAGAACACAGGCACATTTAGAACGCTTCATGAGGATGTATTTCACGAAATAGAGGAATGTTATCTCCATAATAATTTGGATTTTGAAATCGAAAAATTTCTTGCCCTTTTTGAAGAAGGGCTCTTCGGAGTAGTCAAATTAGACGAAACAATTGGGTCTAATAATTCAAAGGTGATAGAGTCGGAAGCCGAGAACCATAGTATACTTTCTAAGAAGGAAGACCCTTTTATATTCAATGTAGAAGAAGAAATGTGTAATATAGGAAAAGTTTTTGTAATAAAGAAGAAGAATTTTGTAATATAGAAGAAAAATATTGCATGAGATTATAGCCATTTATATCTACAAGAAAATGATCAAAATATATCAAAATGTATATACTAATCAAACTCTTAAATAAAGATAATATAGAAGATATATCTTACGAAGATTATGTTTCTTTAGAGTTTGATTAGAACCAAAATATAATTAGAAAAGATACTTATATAGAAGATATATCTTACGAAGATTATAACGATTCCTATCAAAAAGAAACAGTTCACCCGATGCTATTCAAACAGGGCATAGGTCGAGTAAATGGTATTATTGTCGCACTAGGAGTTATGGATTTCAAGTTCATAGGAGGCAGTATGGGCTCGATAGTAGGTGAAAAAATAGCCCGTTCAATCCAGCATTATCCTATGTGCTTCCGGCGGTGGAGTGCGTATGCAAGAAGGAAGTTTCATTTAATGCAAATGAGTAAAATAGCTACTTGCCTTGCATACACATCAAAAGGAAAAAAATTGCTATATATTTCGATTCTTACATCTCCCACAACCGGTGGAGTGATTGCTAGTTTTGGTATGTTGGCTAACGTCACGATTGTCGAACTTAATGCATACATTGCATTTGCGGGTAGAAGAGTAATTGAGCAGACATTAAATCGAGATAGTAGAGGAAGAATCTCAAACATTTGATTCTTTATTTGATTTTGGAATGTTTGATGCCATGGTTCCACGAGCTATTTTTAAAAAGGTTTTGAGTGAGATGATTAAAATAATAACTTTTGGAATTTAAAAGTCTGAATAATTAAGTAGATCCCAAAAACAAGTCAAAAATTTTTGGCTTGATCAAAATAAAAATTGATCAAGTTTTTAAGTATGTACAAGTGTTATTATAGGTGCACAACTAATATCGACTCTCGTTGTTAAAGAGTACATTGATAATATATCATTATATATAAATAGGAGGAGCAGTCTATTATGGCTACAGCAGAACCAAGTATTCCAAAAGTACCATTTCAATTACCCAAGCCCAAGGAAAAGAAGAAAGTAATCATTGATGAAAAAAGAATAAAGTAATCATTGATGAAAAGAAGAAGAAAGTAATCGTTGATGAAAAAGAATTCTTTGAAGAAGAAGAAGAAGAAGAAGAAGAATTCTTTCAAGAAAAAGAAGAAAAAATGGAGGAGAAAAAGAAAATGAAAATGAAAAAGAAAAAGGAGAAAAAGAAGAAGAAGAAGAAGAAGAACCAACTTGGGTCGAAGTATTTTATCACTATTTCGCGAGAGAGTGCTTTTTTAGGTAAGCCACTCGATGAAGAGAGTGCGGGTCTAATAAAGAAAAATATGGTCTATTTAAATCAAGAGAATCCGAAAGAAAATATAATGTTTTTTCTTCACTATCGGGGTGGAGCAATGGCATCGGGAGTCGCTCTTTTTATGATCTTATGCAATACGTAACAGACAACAAATAACTACAATAGGCATCGGTTTAAATGCTTCGATGGAAGCTTTTGTCCTACATAGGGGCTCGTGGTAAACGGGCAATAAACGAAAATGGTAGAATTATCATTCACCAACCTTTTATGTCTCCTTATAATAGTGATAATGATAAGGATAATGAGGAGGAACCCCACAAATTCAAGTTTGAAGATCCTAGCTTCGAGTCATTTTATCTCTATATTTGTGGCGTATATTACAAGTATATATGTAGAAACATCAAAAACGGATTAGTTTACGATCCATAAGCTAATGGAAAGAGATCATTATTTATAATGTCCCCTTTTTCGGACATTATTAATATTTATTTTTATTTGCATTGTAACCCCTTGGCATGCCTAGCACTACAAGTGGGAGTCTCTTTAGTTAGTTTAATGTGCACATAGGTTAGTTACTTTTATTTATTTAATTAAAAAATAAATAAAGTGCACATAGTCTTAGTATTAAATATTTTAATGAGAGTTTATATTTTCCCTCCAAAAGGGAAAGGTCGGTCTTTATTGGATATTGCACCCCTTAGTTCTATAAAAGGGAGGTCGCATTTCCTTAGAGGGTTATGTTGGATTGATCATTTGATTTCACTCCATGCTTGGAGTATTGGGATGTATGCCCTAGTTCTTGCATTGTGCTCTCTCTCATTTGGATCCATTATTGAAGAATATTGAAGACTCATTGTTCTCTCCATTGTGCTCTCTTGTGTTGAATGAATTTATGCATTGTCTCTCCATTCTAAGCATTGGCGACTTGTCTAGAGTATTGGCGCATTTTATTGAGAGTAAAATCTGCATGTTATTGAATATTGTGAAGGGTTTTATGGTGCTTTATGATCTGCTGGTTATTATTGCATTAATTAGAGCCATAACGACTTGCATAAGTGGTTGTTTGGGCATGTTTGGGTGTCTTTGAGGTAGATCTTCAATCTGATCTGAATTGGCATAGTTTTCTAAGTGTGGAACAACTATTTTGGGTGTGTTGAAAGGTTAGAAAGTGCTGCAAATAATTTATGCAATTTATTCTAACCCTAGCGACTTGCATTCAGATTTTGGGGGCTATTTTGAAGGGGTTTCAATGATCTAAAAATTCAGATCTAAGGTGCAGTGGAAAGCCCTAGATTTCTAGTTCATTTTGCATCTTGTTTCATGCAAAAACTCCAAGTATTGAGTAAGATATTAATTTTTGAAGTTTCAATTGTTTTGGGTGCATTTTAATTGATTAACTGCTGTTATAAAAATCAGATCTGCAGTTTGGGGTCAATTTAATATTGAATGTGGTTGTAAAAATTAGGAGAAATAAGGAGAAGGTGATTTCATAATTTTTGGAGTGGATTTGATGCCCTAAATGTGTTGGGCGACCTACTTTTTAGGGAAAAATTAGGGTTTTGTGTTTGTTATGCGAAATCTGGTTTTAGAATATTATTCTTCATATTTTTGTGGCCCAAAATCCGAAGTTTGAGAATTTTTGCTTGGATGGTTAAGCGGGAAATAATTTTGGAAGATTGCAGCAGTTGGGGTTTGAATATTAATTATTTTTCAGCTGTTAAAAATCTGATTTGAATGTGTTTAAATTCTGATTGTTTTCTTCCAATTTATCCCACCACCTTGGCTAGTTCCAACCCCATTTGGGTTCGAAATAGCTGACATTGGGATATTTTAGGTTGAAGCAAAAGGGTTTTCCCATTCTTTGCTTAATCTTGATAAGTATTTCTCCATTTTCCAAATTGTCCTAGAAGGGGACATTACATTATTTGGATCCATATATAGCGGTAGATTTGGGCCTTATCAACCGAGTTGGCGTAGTCGACCGAGTTGGCGTAGTTGGCCTTTGGCCTCCACCTAAAGAGGAATCGGATGATAAAAGTAAACTTTCTTTATCTCTAGATGATGAAGATGATGAAGATTATGAATATTATGAATATTATAATTGTGGTAAATATTATAAAGATGGTGAAGATGGTGAAGATAGTAAAGATGGTGAAGATGATGAAGATGATGAATTGTTTGAAGATAATTCGTAATTAAAACGGTTCATATAGAAATATAAATTAGTGAACTATAATTATATGAGTAACTTTAACACTGATATTAAAGTTAATTAATATAATGATATATATAATTAATAATAACTTTAATATCAGTGTTATTACCCCTTAGAAATTCATATAATTTCTAAGAGGGTTTCTTACATAAATTTTATTTTTTTAATAATTTATAATACTTAGCTATTAATCAATTTCTAAATTTAATAGCTTAAACTTTATGAATAATGATTGTTCTTTATAAATAGAATTTGCATTCTAGTAATAAAAAAAAATATAAATATACAATTTATATTACTCCTTATTAAAATATAAGTAATATAAATATTACACATCAAAAATCAAAAAATAATCTTTGTATTCTTATTCTTAAAAATAAATTATAAATTCAATGATGCAGATATTAGTTTAACATATCAACATAGAATTTGAGCCTATCAACATAGAATAAAGAATAATAACACACATCGTACATTGCATAAGGAGTACCACTATGGTAAATACAAACTATATTACGAGAGGAAGGTGTCGTTACTAAAGCATTGGGTAACAATATGTTTATGGTCCATTTGGATAGTGATCGTGACATTTTGGCGTACGTTTAGGAAAGATTCGATATAGGCATATCCGAATCGATGTAGGGGATAGAGTCAAGGTCGAATACTCTCCTTACGATAAGAATAGAGGGCGTATCATTTATAGATATCGATAAATGATGTTACTTATTGATTGAACGAATATTAGATTAGGCTTAGATAAAAGAAAACTCTATTTTTCTCAAAAAAATTGAATATGATCCTAGCCATTACAACTTGAAAGACCACAAATATTAAAATCCGTGCTTCATTCATAAATTTTGTGATAAGTGTCACCTAATTCGTAGGGGGAAACGCCTTCGGTCATTTGTTACAATCCGAGACATAAACAAAGATAGGGATAATACTTTTTTATATCTAAGAAATCCATGTATATTTATTATATTAAAATAGTGGAAATATATATATATATATATATATATATATATATATATTTCCACTATTTTAATATAATAAATATGCCAAAAACGACAAGAAGATTTGTGTCACGTAGAACTACAAGAGTTCCACGTAGAACTATACATAGAATAATTAAAGGAATTATTTACGTTCGAGCAAGTTTTGAAATACCATTATTACTGTTACAAATACACAAGGACAAGCGGTTTCTTGGTCTTCTGTTGGTGCTTGTGGATTCAAAGGCACAAAAAGACGTTCACCATTTGCTGCTCAAACAGCAGCAGAAAAATGTTCTTTTTACATTAACGGATCAAGGTCTTCTAAAACAGCAAAAGTTTTGATAAGTGGCCTGGTCCGAGGAGAGATACTGACATTACGAGCCATTGCTCAAGTGGTGTTCTACTAAGTTATGTACATGACATGACTCTTATGCCACATAATGGATGTAGACCTCCCAAAAAGAGACGTGTGTAAGAATTGAATTAATTTAAAGAGAAAGAAATGATGAAATTATCTATTCAATATAATAATTATGATTCAAGATGAAATATTAGTCTCTATTAAGACACCACAATTGAAGTGCGTCGAATCCAAATAGCAGAGTGGCGCGTCTCCATTATGGCCGTTTCACTCTATCTCCGCTTCGCAAAGATCAAGCTAATACAATAGGTAGTGCAATAAGAAGAGTTTTACTTGGAGAGTTGGAAGGAACGTGCATCACACGTGCCAAATTTGAAAACATAACACATGAATATTCTCAGATGATAGGTATCGAAGAATCGATACATGAAATTTTGATGAATCTGAAATAAATTGTACTTAGAAATGATGCCCACGAAATTCGGGAAGGGTCTATCCATATCGTTGGACCAAAAAAAGTAACAGCTCAAGATACCATATTACCACCTTTTGTCAAAGTAGTTAATACTACACAACATATAGCTAGTCTAAACAAATCTATTACCTTAGATGTATTATTAAAAATTGAAAAAGGCAGCTGGTATATTATCCAAAATCCAAAGAATTATAATTCTCAAGATGGAATATTTCCTATAGATGCTAGATATAGAAGTATACTTCTATGTATATATTTTTATTATTTCTTATACATGGATTTGTTAGATATAAAAAGTATTATCATTGTCTTTGTTTATGTCTCGAATTGAAACAAATGACCAAAAGGTGTTTCCCCCTACAAATTAGGCAGCACTTATCACAAAATTTACGAATGTAAGCATGAATTTTCATATTTGTGGTCTTTCAAGTTGTAATGGCTAGGATCATATTCAATTTTTTTGAGAAAAACAGAGTTTTCTTTTTTATCTAAGCCGAATCTAATATTCGTTCAATCAATAAGTAACATCATTCATCGATATCTATTCCTATCCTGCGATATCTATAAATGATACGCCCTCTATTCTTATCGTAAGGAGAGTATTCGACCTTGACTCTATCCCCTACATCGATTCGGATACGCCTATATCGAATCTTTCCCTAAACATACGCCAAAATGTCACGATCACTATCCAAATGGACCATAAACATACCGTTACCCAATGCTTCAATAACGACACCTTCCTCTCGTAATAGAGTTTGTATTTACCATAATGATACTCCTTATGCAATGTACAATGTGTGTTATTATTCTTTATTCTATGTTGATAGGATCAAATTCTATGTTGATATGTTAAACTAATATCTGCATCATTGAATTTATAATTTATTTTTAAGAATAAGAATACAAAGATTATTTTTTGATTTTTGATGTGTAATATTTATATTTACATTACTTATATTTTAATAAGGAGTAATATAAATTGTATATTTATATTTTTTTTTATTACTAGAATGCAAATTCTATTTATAAAGAACAATTATTATTCATAAAGTTTAAGCTATTAAATTTAGAAATTGATTAATAGCTAAGTATTATAAATTATTAAAAAATAAAATTTATGTAAGAAACCCTCTTAGAAATTATATGAATTTCTAAGGGGTAATAACACTGATATTAAAGTTATTATTAATTATATATATCATTATATTAATTAACTTTAATATCAGTGTTAAAGTTACTAATATAACTTTAATTAACTAATTAATATTTCTAGATAAACCGTTTGAATTACGAATTATCATCAAATGATTCATCATCTTCACCATCTTCAACATCTTAACCATCTTCACCATCTTTACCATCTTCACCATTTTTACCATATTCACCATCTTTACCATCTTTATAATATTTACCATCTTTACCACATTTATAATATTCATAATCTCCATCATCTTCATCATCTTCATCATCTAGAGATAAAGAAAGTTTGCTTTTATCATTTGATTCCTCTTTTTATCATCTGATTCCTCTTTAGGTGGAGGCCAAAGGCCAACTATGCCAACTTGGTCGGTAAGGCCCAAATCTACCGCTGTATATGGATCCAGATAATGATCTCTTTTCATTAGCTTATGGATCGTAAAATAATCCATTTTTCATGTTTCTACATATATACTTGTAATATACTTGCAAAAATAAGCGCAGATAAAATGACTCGGCCGTGGATCTTCAAACTTGAAATCGTGGGGGTCCTCATTATCCTTATCATTATCACTATCATAAGGAGACATATAAGGTTGGTGAATCATAATTCTACCATTTTCGCTTATTGCTCGTTTACCACGAGTCCCCTCGTGTAGGACAAAAGCTTCCATCGAAGCATTTAAACCGATGCCTATTGTAGTTATTTATCTTGTTAAGTATTGCATAAGATCATAAAGAGCGACTCCCGATGCCATTTCTCCACCCCGACAAGTGAAGAAAAAAATTATATTTTCTCTCTAATTCTCTTGATTTAAATAGACCATACTTTTCATTATTAGACCCACACTCTCTTCATCGAGTGGCTTACCTAAAAAAAGCACTCTCTCGCGAAATAGCTGATAGAATACTTCGACCCACGTTGGTTCTTCTTCTTCTTCTTCTTCTTTTTCACCTTTTTCTTTTTCTTTTTCTCCTCCTTTTTCTCCTTCTCCTTTTTCTTCTTCATCTTCTTCAAAGAATTCTTCTTCTTCTTCAAAGAATTCTTTTTCATCAATGATTACTTTATTCTTTTTTCATCAATGATTACTTTCTTCTTTTCCTTGGGCTTGGGTAATTGAAATGGTACTTTTTGAATACTTGGTTCTGATGTAGCCATAATAGATCATTCCTCCTATTTATATATAATGATATATTATCAATGTAATAGTCATTAGTCACTCTTTAACAACGAGAGTCCTGATATTAGTTGTGCACCTATAATAATACTTATACATACTTAAAAACTTGATCAAATTTTTATTTTGATCAAGCCAAAAAAGTTCGACTTGTTTTTGGGATATACTTAATTATTCGAGACTTTTCAATTCCAAAAGTTATTATTTTAATTATCTCACTCAAAAACTTTTTAAAATAGCTCGTAGAACCATGACATCAAACATTCCAAAATCAAATAAAGAATCGACGTTTGGGATTCTTCCTCTACTATCTCATTTAATGTCTGCTCAATTACTCCTCTACCTACGAATGCAATGTATGCATTAGGTTCGACAATCATGACGTTAGCCAACATACCAAAACTAGCAGTCACTCCACCAGTTATGGGAGATGTAAGAATCGAAATATATAGCAATTTTTTTCCTTTTGATGTGTATGCAAGGCAGCAGCTATTTTACTCATTTGCATTAAACTGAAACTTCCTCTTGCATACGCGCTTCGCGAAGCACATACGATAATTATTGGAAGATAATTCTTAGTAGCATGCTGGATTAAATGGGTTATTTTTTCACCTACTATCGAGCCCATGCTGCCTCCCATTAACTTGAAATCCATAACTCCCAAAGGTGCGACAAGAATACCATTTACTCGACCTATGCCTATTTGAATAGCGTCGGGTAAACTTGTTTCTTTTTTATAGGAATCATTGTAATCTTCGTAAGATATGTCTTCTCTATAAGATATATCTTCTATATAAGTATCTTTTCTAATTATATTTTGATTCTGATCAAACTCTAAAGAAACATAATCTTCGTAAGATATATCTTCTACATTATCTTTATTTAGAGTTTGATCAGTATATACATTTTGATATATATTTTGATCATTTTCTTGTTGATATAAATGGCTATATCTCCGCAATATATTTCTTCTATATTACAAAATTCTTCTTCTCAGTATTACAAAAATATTTTCCTATATTACACAATTCTTCTTCTACATTATATATAGAAGGCTCTTCCTTCTTAGAAAGTATACTATGGTTCTCAGCTTCCGACTCTATCACCTCTGAATTATTAGACCGAATTGTTTCGTCTAATTTGACTACTCGAAGAGCCCTTCTTCAAAAGGGCAAAAAAATTCGATTTCAAAATCCAAATTATTATGGAGATAGCATTCCTCTATTTCGTGAAATACATCCTCACGAAGTCCTATTGTGAGATGTATGGACTATTCAGCTTGCTACTAAACATCCTCCAGCAGTCTTCAAAAAGATAATTGCAAGAAAAGGAAAGCAAATGGTTCAGATGAAAATGATGATGATGATAAAAACCTCTATTATGATGACGTTGATAATTGTGCATTCACTGGAACACAGATTGGTTTAGTTGGTGAGACTCAATTGCCATAATCAAGAGAGGAACATACACAAACAGATGTAGGAGAGGTGCAAGGGCCAACACCGTGACTTGAGACCCAAGATATTTCAGGTGTACTTTTCCTTGTTGGCACTTCCCCTAGTTCTTTGATTGTGCGAGCAAAAACAGTTTCCTTTGCCACCCACATCTACTGACCATGGCTGTAGTTCACCTAGTTTGCTACAATCACAAATCAACTTTCCCCGGGTATCAAAGCCTCTTCAAAAGAACAGAGATTTATTGCAAACTTTCTTATTACTCCACATGCTACTTTCTTTATGCCCACGATGATAGATCACACAAAATGGTGAAGGATCTATTCCACGAGTCATGCCAGCATCAAGTTCTGTTTTGAGGAAAAGAAGCACCTTTAATACTGGATGACCAGGATAATACACAAGGAAACTGTTCCTCATCTAAGCCTCCAACTCAGACAGGGGATTCACAGAGAAATCCTGCCTCTATTAGTGATAAACTATCAAACACTTTTGACAGTTGGCAATCCATGATCATCAGCTAGTGGTGGACACGGGACCTTAATGGATATAGCAATAAGACAAAGAAGAGAGAAGCAGAGGAAGAGGCAGCCAAAGTTTCTGAGAAAGGGAAGGGATTGGAGGAAAAGATTTCACAAACTAATAGCATAGTACAGTTACAAGCCCTTACAACAACTAGGTCACAGTCTGGACATTTGAATGACCCTCTTCTGCCTACAGATCACTTTTAGGCCATTTTTGTCAAGATGAAGAGAGACGAGACTAGAATTAATGATTCTATTGCTTATCATGTGGTGCCTACATATGATGTAAGCAAATAATTTTTCCCACCAAAGTCTGAATTTATTTTATTTATTTTTGCAACTGGAAATACAACAGTAAAACAGCTGACCATATATTGCTAGAACTGAAGGAAGAAGGGCTGAAGAAGCTGTCCTAGGACAGATTAAGACCTTAGGCAAGCCCTATCACCAAACGCTTGGCCCAAAACACCTGCAACAGTCCCCACAAGGGGTCGCCACACTCCTCTAGGGGGTCGCTCAGCCCAAAAGAGGCTCCAAGAGACTGCTGTGGCACTTCCCACCACTGCTCCCACTGATAGATGGATGCCCTAGCTGGAATAGGACTGAAAATCTGTTCATTGGAGTATGCCCCAGCTGTCCACCACTGAAAACAGCCCTGAAACTATGCCCTAACTCTGTATGACTGATTTTAAGCTCAAGTATGACCTCTGGATGAGATCACCAATGAGAAAATGAGGGTTTTCGTCCTCACTAGCTGCAATGTTGAAGCACAAGCTTAACACTCAAAAATCTGAAATGATATGATCAAAAGGTGCCCACAATGACCCCCATTGACCCCCTTTTATGCATTTGCAAGGCACGAATCTCAAGAAAGAACTCCCAAAGGGGTCGACCCATGTCTAATTGGCTGTTATCTTTCACTTTATGGCTAATCATGTCTATTTTGATGTTGACTTTGGTCTTTTAAAAGTCACTTTCTATTTTAATGATATAATCATAAGTTGCTTTTATAAAAATAATATAAAGTCGCTTTGGCAACTTAAGTCATACCACTAAATTACTCCCCTTGCAACACCCCTTAAGCCCGCGGAAGTCAAACTTGGGCTAAGGGTCTTCTAACGACCTAGCTTTGAGAAGGGGGCATTACATATTTATGTTGCGCTATATGATACACTCTTGACACTTGCTATAACATAATATTTGCTAGCTAATGTGGATTTACATACCGATCATCATAAGAAAAATTCCCTTTCACATTGAGTGATCATGCTTATTTTGGGCAAAGCCCTAGATGGTAATGAAAGTGTTACTTTGGACAGTTTAGATACCTTACCTAGTGCACCCTATTGTGGATGATAGATCAACCTTAATGAATAAAGATACAATTGATATAAGTATTGGCACTAATGATACAACCAAGATGTTGAAGTTAGGTGCCTCATTGACTTCTTGAGAGCAAAAATTTTATATTGAGTTGTTAATATAATATAAAAATGTTTTTCCTGGTCTTAAACTGATTTGTATTGTGTATCTACATCTATTGCAATGCATAATCTTGTTGTAAAGCAAAAATTAGAAAGATACATCTTAAAGTAGTTTTATTGCTTAAAAAGGAAATCTCAAAATTGCTTGCCGCTGGTTTTATCAAACCTATTGATTATTCTAATTGGGATTCCAACATTGTCCCAATTGGTAAGCCGAATGGGACATTAGGATATGTACAGACTTTCAAGATATAAACAGAGCATGCCCCAAAGATGAATTCCCATTGCCAATATTGATATGATTGGTGATTCTTCCGCAAGGCATAAGATGCTTTCTTTCATGGATGATTTTTCTAATTACAATTAAATAAAGATCAATCCTAGTGACCAACATAAAACCCCCATCACAATTCCTTGGGAACATTTTGTCATGTGCCCATGCCTTTCGAACTTAAAAACACGGAAGCAACTTATTGAAGGGGTGGCACATATTTTCTATGATTATCTCGCACAATATTTTAGATGACTACATAGATGCCATCCTAGGAGAAATTAAGGAAAGAGGGAACCGTGTGCACAATTTGAGAAAAAAATTGAAACATTGAGGTGGTATCTAGTAAGATTAAAACCTAAGAAATGTGTCTTTGGTGTCACTTCAAGTAAGTTTTGGGTGTCATTATTTCTAGGCAAGGTATAGAAGTGGATTCAAAGAGAGTACAAGCAATTGTCGAAATGCCGCCTTCTAAGAGTCTTAAGCAACTAAGGAGTTTACAAGGAAAACTCCAAGCCATAAGAAGGTTTTTGCTCAACTAGAGGATAGAGCCCAACCATTTTCAACATTATTAAGGAAGGATACCATTTGAACGGGATGACAATTGCAAAGAGCTTTCGATGTAATCAAATAGTATATAGCCAACTTTCCAATTATGATGCTACTTATCCCAAATAGATTGTTACTATACATTCCTGCTACAAAACGTGCTTTGGGAAGTTTGTTATCACAACATGATGATGACAATAAAGAAAATCAATTTATGATATTAGTAGAACTTTGGTGGATTATGAGAAAAATTACAACTCCATGGAAAATTTATGCTTTGTTGTCGTATTTGCAATGCAAAAACTTATACATTATATGCTTAATAACAAAACACGTGGGGACGGATTTGTCGTCTTTGCTCCCTCCAAGAGGTGGAGACTGAGGAGAATTTCATTTTCAAATCCCCTATTTATTATTAGATCCAAGGAAGGGTACCACTTTCTTTACAACGGCTCGAGCAACTCTCTATCCATTTTCATTTGGTAACCGAATCAATGATGCCTACCCTTTTTTCTTCTGCAGATTGTCACCCTTCAATGCATGTCCCTGTAAGGAGCCCCTAGAGCCCCGAGTTGATCACCTCTTTCTTTCAGTCCATCACGAAGGTTGTCAGCATTAAGCACCCTTTGATATTGTTTCTTCATATAATTGGAGGTGGGGGATCAAAAGGGGGTCGGTGAGGCAGCCCTCATCTTTGAACAACAATACGAATAAGGCGCCCCAACACACTAGCAATCTAGTAAGACTAGGCAATGTATTTTGATAGTTCCAAATATGCTCCAGTCATGGATGGCAGGATCGTATTGTTTACCCCAGGGGAGACTATTCCATTAGCCTACAGATTGAGCATTTCATGTACTATGAGGCACTGATTCAAGGACTCCGTGTGGCTCGAGTTTTACAAGTTAAATCTATTACATTGTATGGTGATTCTCAACTCATGGTTAACGAAGTAGCTGGCACTTGTCAAACCAAAGAAGATAAATTTACCCCATATAGAGATTTGGTTCATAGTTTGATGGCCCAATTTGATGAGTTTGAGATTAATAATAAATTGAAAAATAACTAACATGCGGATGTTGTGGCTAGTGTGGCTTCTTTAGTGTCCATTCATATTACAGAGGATCATGTTATAGTAACTATCAAGAGATTGGCACAACCTACCACTGAGATGGAAAATTTGGACTCTTAGAGGTATTGACGTTAGAAAGAGGTACAAAGAATTCATACTGGTATGTAGATGGATTTATGTACCTATCCCATATTTTTCCAGAAATGATAGAAGGAAATTATGCAAAGATGCCTTAGATATGTAATAGTTAGAATTGCAGACTAAAAGAAGCCAAAATTACATTACTAGAGATTCATGACAATGAGTGTGTTGAACATTTTAGTGGAAAAGTCATGTCATATAGATTGTTTACAATGGGTTATTATTGGAACACAATGGAACATGATTCTCATAAATATGCCTAAGGTATACTAACTTAGTCATGCTCTCCCTCAAGAGTTGCATCACCATGCCCATTTTCCATATGGGGATTTGACTTAGTTGGCAAGATTAACCCTCCACTCTCAAAAGGTTACAATTTTGTTACTACACCAACTAAATATTTCAAGAAGTGAGTTGAAGTTGCACCCTTAGAAACCACCACAAATGAGGATATTTGCAGATTTCTCATGAGACATTATTTCCAAATTTTGACTGCAGTCTTCAATTATTACTGATAATAGTTCATCTTTTAAGAATAAGACAATCAAGAATTTTTATGACGAATATCAGATCAAACATACATTAGCAATGCCTTATTATCCACGAGGAACAGCAAAGCCAAAGCATTCAATAAAAATAATGTTAACATTTTATTCATAATAGTGACCAAGCATGGCAACAGTTGGCATAATAAGATACATTACGCCTTAAGGGCATACAGAACAAGAGTCATATCATCAATAGCAGCAACCCCCTATTCATTGGTTTATGGTGCTAAAGAAGTATCACCCTTAGAGGTTGAGATTCCTTCATTGAGAGTGTCACTTGAAGGAATTAGAGAACATATATTACATAAATTAGAAATATTGAATTCAACATGCGCTCACGCCATTGAGCATCTCAGAGTTTATCAAAATCGCCTTAGGAAGGCTTTTAACGAGAAGATTAGATCAAGAGAATTTTATGTGGAAGATACAATATTGAAAGAAATTGGGCTAATACCAATGCAGATAAGGAGCAAAAAGGCAAGTTTAAACTTAATTTATTTGGCCCCTTTGTTGTAACCAAAAAAATGGAATGAGGATATATCATCTTGCTAAATTAGAAGTTAGGCCTTTCAAAAACCGCAATAATATTATGCACTTGCAACAATCCCGTGCTTGAGCTTTTATTCCTAATTATTTGTTGGCTAAATGTTTTTGCTTTTTCTATGATCGACCTATGCTTGAGCTTTAATTCCTAATTATTTGTTGGCTAAATGATTTTTGCTTTTTCTATGATCGACCTATGCTTGAGCTTTAATTCCAAATTATTTGTTGGCTAAATGATTATTCCTTTTTCTTTGCTTAACCTGTCTTTTGTTGATTGTGCAATTGTATTTGTCCATTTGGCCTTCGAGTTATTGCTTTCTGGATTTAGTTATTTATCACTATTTCTTTCCTTTGTATTTCCGAGACTTCATTATTTTATATATATCAGCTCTCTTCTTGTTGATCTTCTCTTTGTGCCCTAGCGCTTGGATTCCATAGCTTAATTTAATTTTACCTTTTCTTGTGTTGACATGTGTCTCAAAGTGTGGTACTCACCATGATTCATATCATGCGGATGTTTTCGTGTTCTTTCCCACATTACCATAATCCACATCATGCATCTATTGGGGAAGGGACCCTTACTTATGTCTTACATTGATATATCTTTCGAAGATTGATGCCACATTGCTCATATCTTGCCCAAGTATAGGAGCATATCATTCTCTATATTATATCACTTACATACCACCCACAAGGCGGCATATCTTATTCCTATGATTACAATCGTTATAATTTGCCCACGAGGGGCATGACACTCTCACATTTACATTGATGATACCTTGCCCATATGGGGTATTCTATGTGCTAATATTGCTAATATGTTTCCCTTACACAACATATTACACTTGCACTTATATAGATTACATCACAAGCCCGTGTGAAGCAAATGGCTTATTAAATAAATGCTTTCACAATGATATCTTGTTATGGTAGACATTGAAAGATTTATGACAAATTCCAAATGCAGATCTGAAAAATGCGACTAGGGTTTAGGAGAGATCTTAATGCAAATGGCACCCGAAAATAGAGTTTCTGATTTCAAATGATTAACCAAATATTTATAGACTGAATCATGCAAAAATTGGAATTTATTGCAGCCAATACAGCCCAGAAAATCAGATCTGAAGTCTGCTAATAATCTGCCTGAAAACCCTCTAAAAATACTTCAGAATATGATGCAAATACAGCGATTTGTTTTACAACATTACAGAGAATATTTGTCAAATATTTTTGTGGAAAAATACCTCTGGAATCGCTGTCAAACTGTCCACAATGGATCGACCCAGCTGCTGATCAAAAACACTGAAAAATACCTTCAAACCACTTCACAAACACTGCTGAAATGAACCTGGAAATCTGATGAATAACGCTGGAAATTTCTGAGTGAAATCCCCTCTCAATCCCTTGGGGTTTTTGTCCGCAAGAGATAAAATCCACAAGGGTTTTCGTCCTTGGAATTTCTGATAAAAGCTAGAGCTCTTAACAATGCAAAAGATGATAATAAAAATCTGGATACCTCCATACAAGTCGACTTGTCTATATAAAGGGAAATCAGCCCAACAACCACCTCCAACCCAGCCAATCAAATTATTTCTTTCCCCTATGCTGGTCGCATTTTTCTCCTTTGGGCTTAGTGGCACGATTTCCCATTTATGACTCCCAAAGCAAGTCGCACTTTTCCCTTTCTAATACAATTACTTTTAATTGTATTTTGATGTTGACATTTTAATTTTATTAATAAACTTTATTATTTATTATATGTGCTTTTCATAATATTTTTTTTTTTAAAACAATAGCACAATATAATAAAATAATAAAGCTTAGTCACCCTAGAAACCCCCTTGGCCGTCGGGTAGACAAAAAGGGCCAAAGGTCTTCGTCCAAGCTTATTCGAAAAGAGGGGACATTACAGGACATCAATGATTCTTTTGTCTATCTTACATGTGATGTGTGCAATTTGTTTCTTTCAAATATGTGCTTCACAAGGTCGTCCTACGCCTCTGCAGGGGGCGGGGATTAGGACATTTCCTAACCCTATTCTATTTATGTTACAACAAATTTATTCAACTTTGATTTTTGTCGCTATAGAGTGTACTCATAAATGTGTGTAGGATTCAAAAAGTTACAAGACTTGAACTTCTATAGGGCATTCTCAAAGTTGTCGACAAAACCAAGTGCATCATTTCCAATTTGTTTTTCTAGATTTCAACAGATTATTGTTGTGAGCATTTATCTCGCATATATGTGTGCTTGCAGACTTCACATGGACATACACACAAATCCAAAGATATTGGGGATTCACGCAGGGGTTGCCACCAAACTACCAACAAAAGGTATATTCCTTCCAATTTCTACTTTCTAGATTTCAATAGATTATTGATTGATGGGGCATTTACCCACGTGCACATGTTCTTTGCAGGTGTTGTGGGTACATTGGAGTTGTTTTAGGAGCACATGATTTTGTATCCTCGTGTTTGTTTTAATTTGATGTGTATGCACACACACATCAAAGAGGGGCATATGTATACACGTAATTTTGTTACAAGGGTATCCATGAATTGTAAAAATGCATTCATTATTCTAGGGTACTTGTGTGTTTGTCTATTATTGGTCCAAAGAAGGCTCTTACTTGTGGTGTTTCCCTATTTTGTACTTGTTCCCAATCGTGATCCCCAAGTTTTTCTCTCTCCTCTCCTCTTTCTCTCGCTGCCCCTATGTTTCCCTGTGTTTTGGTTGATCCGTAAGGATTGGGAAGACAGTCATCTTCATCAGCCAAAAACAAGAGAAAAAGGTGTCAAGGTCAACAGAGCTCCGAAGCGAGGAAAATCTAGGTTGGTTGTGAAATATCCACAAAGCAGCGGTTGTGTAATTGTCAATGTTTGTTGGCAGCAATTGTGTAACTATTTGTCTGTAAATATAGTGTTTTTAACTGTTTTAAAGAAACAAGCTAGTTGTGACCAAAAACAATGTCTATTTCAATTCAACCAATGTTTGGGATTTTTAGTGCACAAGAGAGCGCCCCAAACATATTAAATAGGAGGTTAGACTACGGAGGAAGCATCGATGATAACATGAACAATCACAAAGGGTAATTGGTCATGCGGAAGGAAAGATTACAATTGAAGAGCAAAGAGCAAAAGCTTAGGAGCGGGATACCTGACACTATACTTGTTCTAGTTCTCTTTGTAACTTCATCTTCGGCCATAAGGAAAATAGGAAGCTGGGCAATCACCATTCCCAACTAATTTTCCCCACACTGGGATTTTCCGAGATAAAAATCTTCTCTCTTTGTTATTTCCTTGCTATGTTTGATGTGTATTCTGCATTTACATTAATATTTCCACGTTGTATGATTCTAGCAGCTAAAATACTCTAGTCTAAGTTCACTAAGTCTATATTTTGTCATTCTAAGCAAAGAATTGTAGAGCAAGAATCTTATGAATCTGCAGATTCATTACGTATGCAATCTTAGTAAGTTTACAGATCACTGGTGTTCCCTCCATAACCATAAAATTACAACTCTAGGTCCTCCATAACTGTATTGTATAGCCTTGGGGGCCAAAACCATATTTGTACAATTTTGGGGCATTTATCGTGTGGGCCCTTTTGACCTTTGGGTCCCCTAGTTTTTGGCATTCTTTGTCAGTTTTCCAGCCCGTCGTGTGTCGGATTACACACCAATAGGGTCCTAATTTGAATTCAATAAGGCTATAAATACATAGGTGCATTTGTGCATTTAGGGCAGGACATGAAATCGAGACATAAAGAAATACAAGCAATTCAAGAGTGCCTAATTCAAGAGTACAATTTTGGGGCATTTATCGTGTGGGCCCTTCTAACCCTTTGGGTCCCCTAGGTTTGTGCCTTTGTGGGCATTCTTTGTCAGTTTTCCAGCCTGTTGTGTGTTGGCTTATGCACCAATAGAGTCCTAATTTGAATTCAATAAGGCTATTAATACATAGGTGCATTAGTGCATTCAAGACATGACATGAAATCAAGACAAAGAAATACAAGCAATTCAAGAGTGTCCTTGCTGAATTAAAAGCACTTAGAGAAAGAACAAATCTGCAGTGTTACACTGGGATGCGTCCCCTAGATTTTGGTGACATCCTGGACATTTCGGGACTTGGGGACTTAGAAGGGACGTCCCCTATTTTTTTAAATCTTTTAAAAAATTCAGATGTTTTTACTTTTAAAATGTTGTTATTTTTACCAAGAACATTAAATTATGATCTTGAAAGTACCTAAAATACATTAAACACAGTTTAAATCCCTAAATTTCATTGAATACAATTAAAATATTCAAATATTAATTTTTGTATATTATTTTGATAGCCATCCCCTAAATTCGGGAAAAATTGTCGCCCAAGAAACCCCGTCCCCCCCCCCCCACCCCTAAGACTTAGGTAACTATGCAAATCTAAAGCGTTTCTTTTATCAAGCATTCATTCTAGAGAAAAGTTATTTAAGGTAGACATTACATCACACCGGGACTATGTGGCTCAATTGCACTATATATGGTGTTATTTTTGATATTGTGCCTCGTAGCTTTATGAACGGAGTCATCAAATCAGATTTCACATGTGCCACATTTACTAAAACTGTACACTTTCGGTCCCAAAAGAGTACAATTACGGTCCTAAATGAGTATATGTGCATTTCTAGTGATGTTCTCCATTCAAAGCAAGATTTTTGGTTCCTCTATCTGGCCACAAAAACCCTAATTATGTTTGTTGCTGATGATTCTTTCCATATTTGTCAACTATTACAGTAATTAGACTTTATTTTTATAAACTATTTCTTGTCAACTATTACACTAGAAATAGTTTATAAAATAAAGTCTGATTTTACTATTTTAGGTCTGATTAGATATAAGTGCAATGTTTCTACGTAGATGTATTGCATTTGTGATGTAAAACCACATTCCCAAAAACAATATCAACATAGTTCCTTTTATTTTGTTATTTCATTTAATGAGTTACAAAGCCTATATTTGTTATTGTGGATAATATTAGGTAATCAATTCAAATCAGCTATTAGCAGTTTGTTAGGTATTTGAACGTTGGCCTAATCTTCGAGTAGGTCAAAACCAAGAGGATTCCATAATCCTCTCAACTGTCCTCATCAACACCCCTAACTTACTCATTGCTTACCTCAATCAAGCTAAGGTAGTGTACCCTCAACCCAGCTTTATCCATTTAGGCCTAAACATACATGTTGGGGAAATAACAATAAATTGGAAGTTATGAGCGTGTAGAAACACACTCTCTAATTGTTTAATTACTCGTAAAATGATCCGTGTCGGGTCCTCTTCCACAATAGCTTGTTTGCCTCCATTAGGGAATCATTCTTGTCCTGCAAATCACATGCAATATTTTTCTCTAGAAATTGTTGGCATTCCAAGAAGTTGATGCAATTTAGGAAGTAATAGATCGAGAAGAAAGGCGTGGTAAAGAACTAGAAAGGAAAAGGAGGGTCATTGTCCAAGAAACATTGCGATCTAAGCCTAGCGGGTTTCATTTGGCGGCTGCATTCAAGAGGAACAATCCATCAAGGTTTGGATGTCGCAAAGGTTCACCTACAACACCAAAGGAAAAGGAGTGGTTTCTTAATTAGTTCAAATAAAAAGACAATCCAAAGAAGAAATTTTTGCAAGCCAAGAAAAAAAAGCTTCAAAGATAGCTTCATACCTACATCCAACAATTCTAACAACTTTTGGTCCTATGGGTCATTTTTCACCTAAGATCCACACAATGGTGATCTGGTTTACTCTTGTTGTTGCTTCAATGAATGTTCAATCTACCCCAATGCAAGTCACTCCATATGGTGTAGCCATGGCGACAAATATTTAACAACAAAAAAATAGTATGCGAGTGCATCAAGCCATCAATCCTCCTCCCAACCACTCGATCCCTAATAAGATACGTATGCATCTTCCTAAAATTCAGGAATGTTAGCCTCAACTTTTTTTCTTGGCAAAACACGTGTCTACCACCATTTTGTGCTCCTTAGCACAAATGGGTCCCTTAAATATATACAGAGCCATTTGAATCAAGTAACATCCACCAAGCACATGTTCCAAAGCCACAAAACTTACAAAAAAATCACCAAAGCCCTATGTGCAACCATAGTAAATAACTAACTCGTAGGGCAAGTTAGTGTGATAGTTTACCATTTCAAAGGTGTGTAAATGGATCCCTTAAATATATACAAAGGAGCCATTTTAATCAACTTCCACCAAGCACGTGTTCCAAGGCCACAAAAACTTCCGAAAAAATCACCAAAGGCCTATGTACCATAATTCAAATACTTGCACTCAACAATTAGTCGAAGCCCAAAATTTTGACTCATACTTGGTGGCCCAAATCTTTAACTTGTAATTGGGACTAGAGAGTTTCTCTGCATCTACTCGGCATTACTCAACAACTTTATCATTCTTGAAAAAACATATAAATTCATAAAATAAACTTAAATAAAATGTAAAACATTGTTAAATGACATGAGAAATGAATGTAGAGAATGCACAAGTATATTTTCTATTAATTTTCGACCAAAAAAGAGTAGAAAGTACAAAGTTACAAACTACAATGCTCATACAATCATATGAAATCTCAAATATACATATCACATTTCATCTCTAGCACCTAGTCCTACAATAAGTTTGTTGTGGTTGTCTCATGGAAGTGGAAGCTAAAGATTCCTCCTCTTCAACAACATTATCCGCCAAGATATCATTTAGATCTTCAACAAGCCCTCCCGCTTATTGTTGCCTCTCCTCCCTCTCCAACTCTACGATCTCCTCCCGGTAAAATGGGCTCCATATCATCAATAATTTAGTCAACATAGGGATCGATCTCATCCAAGTCAATTGCATCATAACTCTCTACCCCCTCCACTTATCTCACACAAACATGAAGACTATATTGTACAAAAACAACATCATTAAGGCATTGTGTTGTCAACTCGTTGTCCTTTGTGTGCATAGATTCAAACATGCTCCAATTACATTCACACTCAAAAATGCTACATGACTAGCACAAAACGTGAATAGCTAGCCTTTGAAAATTTGGTGTTTTCGCAACATAATCTTCCTACCACACATCTGCAAATTAGACATTTATAATTTTGTAAGTCAACTAGGCTTGAATAAATGAAAGAAGACTAGTTAATACCGTCTACGTGTAATGAGACTAAAAAGTAAAAATAGACAACTCAATTTGTTTTTACCTCGACTAAGAGGTGATTATTCTTCTTTTAAAGTGTAGAGTCGAACATGCTCCAATTACATTCACACTCAAAAGCGCTACATGACTAACACAAAACGCGAATAGCTTTGGTGTTTTCGCAACATAATCTTCCCACCACACATCTACAAATTAGACATTTATAATTTTGTAAGTCAACTAGGCTTGAATAAATGAAAGAAGACTAGCCGATACCGTCTACATGTAATGAGACTAAAAAGTAAAAATAAATAACTCAATTTGTTTTTACCTGGCTAAGAGGTGTTTCTTCTTTTAAAGCATAGAGCCAAAGAAAAGAGTTTCCGTTGCATTCTTGTAAATTTGTGGCTCCTCAATAATTGCATCTCTAGTGTCATCATCAAGGATCATCCTCTCTATGCATGTATTGAGGCCATCCATAACCTTCTCATTGGCCTTAAATAAATCGGAATAGAAAAACTTAGGGTTCGAGTAGTAGGTTGTTGCATGAACATGTCGACGGAGCATCTTGTTCCATCTTCAATCAATTATGTGCCAATGGGTTCATATTTTCTTTGATTTTGCCCATAATATTTGGCTAGGCCTCCTTGGCCACATCCATGACCTCACACAAATAACCCATTGGGTTTCTCTCCCCATCCACCAACCGTAGAACTCGAACCAAAGGCTCGACATGTAAAACAAAATACACAAATTTAAAATCAAAAATTAAGAAAAAAATTATAACAAATACGTAATAAATAAAAAATAGTTAAGTTTAAGGTTACCTTAATGATTTTCTCGACACACTTCGCAAACACATCATCAAAAACGGTCTTTACGACCCTTTTCCCTTCGGGCTTCCTAGCATAGGAAGACTCCAACCACTGTGTGCTCACAAACAATTGCTTAAGAGATGCTAGTAAGATTGCAACACTCTACAATGTGATGAAGTTTGTGGCAAATCGTGAGACTCCCAATCACAAAAGCTCCTTTCCATTGGTGTACTCTCTCATCAAGTTTAGCACCCAAGTGTGATTGTTGATTAACTTAGTAATATTTCTTGCCTTTCAACCACATTTGTCACCCATGAGATATTTTGTATGTCCTCGACTACGAGATCAATGCCATGGGCTACACAAGGGGTCCAAAAAGTGTAGGTGGCTCCCAAGAAGAAAACTCCATGTTGCTACATTTGTTGCCACGTTGTTTGTCAACATTCTACACGCCCACTTCCATCAATACCTCATTCAAAGATGCAACATTAAGTGAGCGAGAAATCAATTAACTTTAAGAAGAGCATCTACCAACTTGATCCCACTAGAAAGTTAAGTAATGTGTGGTTTTTCCCATCCATCCACCCATCAACAAAAAATGTTGCAACCCTTTTTTCCATAACTTTTTTCTCTTCTACAATAGCTGGTGTAATTTGATGGAGTCCTCCAACAACGGACCACTCAAGTCATGAGGAGTAAGAGTCTTGAACCCCTTCTCGACAACAAAGAAAGCAATGACCATATTCTCCCAATATGGGCTTTTCGTCACATTGAAAGGAATGTTGTAGTACCAAAAGTTTGTCGCAACTATCTTTGTTTCATTGTGCACTTCCTGTTCCAAATGATACCTTCAGTGAAGGTTATGACCCGTAACTACTTTAAGGAACAACAAAGTAGCCAAACTATCTTCGGTGGATGAGCATCGTCCACGTCCATATCCTCAACCCTCGAGCCGAGGCAATAGAAAAGGCCTCAATGTCATAATCATTCCTCACTGCCCTCCTATTCATTAGGGTTGCAGTCGTATTAGCTTTCCTCATTTTCTCCTATTTTTCCCCACATAAGCTGCGCAAAAAAAAAAAAAACCATCTCTCTTTGAGCCTCAAGTAGTGCTTGTGTGCACACTATCACATCATTCCCTAGTAGTTGTGTGATGTGGTATTTAAGGTGATAGACACCTCCACTCATCTTCATTCCATAATAACTGCATATAACACAATTTCCCTCTACACCCGATTCACAATGATTCCATGAAGGGTCATTGAACATAGGCTTAGGACATGCACAACCGGATGTCGATGCCATTTTTAAACAATCTTAAACCCAATAAAACAAAAACACAGTTTTAGAATTTAACCAGAATCGTTAATTAAAGGAAGAAGTAGATTGGTTTATAATTTCATTGACATACCACATACAAGAAAGATAATGAAAAATATAACAAATACATGTAGGCTGTCACCTCTAGGCTGTGTAACTATATTTTAACTTTTCCTTGAGGCTTGAAAACAGAGTATGTACTAAACACCGGTAGGAATCAGTATATATTCCTTGAGGCGGCCTTGAAGTGACAATGAAAACTAGAGGAAGAGTGACATTGCAAATGCCAAACTCAAAGAAAGGAATCCAAGTCTTTGTCCTCACTCCTCACTACTCATAGCTCAATTATTAAATTTGGTCTATTGTTTTAAACTTGTATGCAAACTAGATTCAAAATCACAAAACCCTAAGCGTGCATTGTATTCATGAATGGCAAGGAAAAACACAAAGAAAATAAGCATAAAACGTTTTTTCAATATGGGCTTTTGTTCTGAAAAGGGCGAGTCACAAAGAGAAAATCGCGAATTTTACCAAGTAATGACAGATATTACTAGGCAAAAATTGCTGATTAATCTGCCGAAATCATATTGGGACCTTTGGCCCAGCTTGCTTGTTTAACCTTCAACTCACAATTCCTCGGGAGTATTGGCAATTTTATGATCTATGCTATGTACAGCCATAGTAAATAATAAACTCCTAGGCAACTTAGTGTGATAGTTTAACTTTATCATTTCAAAGGTGTGTGTTAGGACCTAAACAAGCATTAAGCACAATGCTCCCTAAATTTTTTATTTTTATGTATCACTAAGTAAAGTGGGCAAATAGGATGAATGTAGACTATGTCGTCATAATTTGTAAAGGAAGTAGAAATATTTAATTATTAAGTCATGTCCCCTGTGCAAGATGCACATGCATGTTCATCGACAACTAATTATCCTACAAGGATGCAAATGCTAAGTGAGGTGCAAATCATCATTTCAATTTTTGGAAAGTCATAGATTCCCAAAGGACAAGATTAGATGTAACCTAATGGGGCAAGGGTTGTGTTGTTAGGAAAGAAAGATAAGTTAAAAGTGGTAGTTAAAGAGTTACTTTGTGTACTAGTTACCAAATCCAAAGAGGATCTACACAAAATTCGGCCAAATCCAGATTTTTCATCCAGCACGAGATAAATTTGGTCCAATAAATTTGGTCCAAGTCAGCCCAAATTTAGATTAAAAATTAAAAAAAAAAAGTAGTCGCTTTTTGGTAAAAAGTCACCCAACAACCTTATATATTAAATAATATCACATTACATTACATTATTACACTTTTTCATTGTATTTATCAATTTTGCATATTTATAAAATTAAACTCATATATATACTTCGACCGGTTTTTCCCGGACTTTTGCAGGAAATCCGGATTTTCAGAATTTTTGGCCCTCCTGAACGGATCCGGATTTCTAGACTTGGTAACTATGGTTTTTGGTAGTTATAACTACCACTGGATCCGGATTTCTAGACTTGGTAACTATGGTTTTTGGTAGTTATAACTACCACTGAATTAGATACCTTATATGGAACAAATGGAAAATAATGAAGAGGAGTTCTTCTATCTCCCGGTTTTGGGGCCTACAAACTTTGCGTTGTTCTTTTCCATTTTTGCAAGTTCTTGATTTCGCAAATGGATATAGAGTTGCAGTAGCATGTGATGCTTTCTTGATATTTAATTCATTCAATGGAAATGGGTGTACCCATTGTTGGCAAAGACAATAACTTTCATGACAAATCTGGTTTATTTCATTTCTATTAAATTCAGTAGACCTGTTTGGTAGAAATAAATTAATTATTTTCATGGGATCAACATTAGGTTGAACAGAAATTTTGAACATCTATTAAACTTGTGTCAAGAGGGTTTGACCATGCATTGCGAGTCATGGGTGTATAATTTGTGTTGGTTAAAGAAATGTGAGTCTTCAAAAATATGGATATTCATTTGTATCTGCCATACAATCACCATTCGTACATATCCCGCTACATCAATTTTCCAAGAAGACAGCATCTTTGTTTTTCATAGTTTTCTTGATTTTCTGAGCAATTCTGGGGCATACTATTATGCCTCTAGGTCACCTTTTTATTCAAGCCTTGTCCATTTTTCAGTTTCTCCTTTTCAGACAAATAGGAGCAAAAACCAAAAAAAAACTCCTTCATAAGAGGGTGTTGCCCTCTAAATTGCAGAAGGAAACCATCAAATCCAGTTTCCCACTTGTTAGGCCAGCTTTTGACCACATTCCATTGGGCTAGTCTACCTTCTGCAGGTCTGTTCCATTTCGCCATCCAGCTACAGCGAGAAGTCCCAGATCCAGTTATTTCTGGAATAGAGTAGATACGGTTTCCTAACTTTAGCATAGACAAATATGGTCAAACTAGGTTGGGTTTCTCAGTAATATCTTTTAGCGATTTTATACAGTTGCTAGAATATTTAAAGATTCAAAGAGAAATCGCTTCATATTGTGAAGACAGATTTATTATTTAATTATACTACATGAATTATTATTTGAAGAATTTATATCTATCATTTGACCTACAATTGGTTTGGCTAATTGTTAGATTCGACCCCACTTTTCATAGAGATTCGCTAACTATGCCTCTATGAAAGTTCTTTCCACTTTGCTTAAAAAAGTTAAATAACTAGTTTTGCCACTCTCCTTAACGGTTCATATACATACATGCATATTCTCCTTTTCTTCTACCATGTTCTAATTCCTACTGCAACAATTGGATAAGTTCTGAATGTTGAAGGCACTGGGCCAAAGTGTGTCAACATATTTCGTTTTATTTTTGTTATTGCATTTGATGACCTGCAAAGTCCTATATGTTATATCCGACATTGAAGTCAAATCTAATATCAATAGATAACTAGGTATATGCGCCTCAAGAAGCAGGAGGATTCCATAATCCTCTTGAATTCCTCATTTACACCCTTAACTTACTTAAAAGTCGCTTATCTCATTCAATCTAAGGAATTTCCACTCAACCAACCTTATCGATCTCAACCTAAGGGCGGGGTGTTGGTGAAATAACAACACCAACAAGATGTTTTGAGAGATTGGTGAGTTGGCTGGTCATGCGGTGAAGGATTTCATCTTCAACTTTAGGAATACAAAGGATAAATGTATAGGGTTGGTCCAAGTGGCTGATTCAAAGAGAGCTGCCATGGTGTAGCACAATATGTGTTTCAGGTTTCAGCCGCCGACCCATGAATCCCATCCCCTGCCACAAAAAATAGAGAAGAGAGCTGATGAGGGGAATCAACTATATAGGCTCTCAGGTGCTAGAGTAGACTACATTTTGGATAAGTGGTTCTATGTATACAACTCTATGGAGAGGAAGAGTGTTTTGAGCATTGTCATCGCATAACTGTGACCAACGAAGGGACTCGTGACATCTTCCCTAGAAGAAATAGATTCAATTTCATGCAACTTGATACGCTGCTATTTATGGTGTATGTTGCTTTCACTTTGTGAAGTGAAGAAGAAAATTCACATCCAAGTCATGACTAATTCAGACTGGTATCATTCACATTAAAAACAAGCTAACAACACTGAGCCTCTGTTTTCATTGCTCGGTGCAGTAAGTATTGAAGAAACCAATCTATTTTTTTAACCGTTCATTCGAATCATTGTTTTAATGGGAATAGATCTCGTAATGAAACTAGTTGGTCATAAAACTTTAAAACCGGTCATGTTGCGAATTTTGGAATTAAGACTCCCAATATTTGCGATTTCAAATGAAAATAAAAAGGGGCCTCCCTGACCTTGTGGATACATTCCTATCGGCTGCATTGTTGAGGGATTTGAAGAGTGCATTGCCAAGGGGTGCACCGAATCTTTCCAAGTCAGGTGCAGAGTAGCCATAGTCCCCAGATTTGGGGTTGTGAGGCTGGGCCAGTAGCTCCCAGTACTGTGCTATTATATCCAGTTTGGTGCTGCTGTTGCCAGCAATCCATCGCAGCACATCACCTGCGCCATTGACCAATCCAAGTCATAATTGTAGAATTGAGCAGGGTTATTAGATTTCTACAGTCCTAGTCCTACCTGAAGATAAGACTCCAGGTACCCTGTGAAGGTGTGGCATATCTGTGGGAATGGACTGAACAAGCCATGACCTGCAGCTCCTCTCATTCTCATTCTCATCCGCAAATGCCAATTGCAGTGTCACCAGCAACACCACCACACACACGTACTTCATTCTATTTTTGTATGCATTTGAGAAAGAGGGGAAAGGAATTCACTTTAAGGAGCCTGGAGGATTTGTTGCTTTCGTGACCTCAATATTCAATTATGCCCGCTCTGTATTGATTTTAGGTCACATTTGTCTTATAATAATTACTAATTAACTAGCAATAATAGGTGATGGAAAAACTGAATGGGATCTTTTCAAGGATTCATATTGGAAGGAGAGAAACATTGGGAGAGGAAGAGGGGTGAAGATGAAGGGGTTAGAGGGTGGAGAAGTGCAAAGCGTGAGAAAATAGAAAGTGGAAACAATGTGAAACTCAAACATCGAACAACATGACGACGTATATGGAAATCCTTTAAATGAGACCAGGGGTGTTGTTCAAGACATATAGATATATATGTGAATGTAAGGAGTGGTAGAAAAATATTGCCGAAATGATAATGTGTTTGTAGTTTTTTGCCATAGCATTTAGAGACATGAAGATGTGGAGTGTAAGTAGCATCTAGAGGTGGCGATGTCATGTGAAGTTCTCCCATCGCGATTATGATCCGCCTTTTCCCAATCACAGGTTGTAATCCTTAACTGGTCAATCTTTTCGTACATGGCCACATAACAGCTTTTAAATGAGCTCGTTTATATGAGACTTCTATTACAAATCAAAGAATTGAAGGTGATGTTGTGCTCGCATGTTCATTTCCATCTAGTCGGCATAGTATGCAGAGGCAATGTCGTGGATATGGTCGTGGGCGTGACCGAGTGGACATGAACGGCCCAAATTTATTTCAGGACATTTAATTAACTCTTTTGTATTGTTTGATCGTTTCAATTAAAATGTGTGCTTGTTCGATCATTTCTTTTAGTTTTTTTAATTTCTTGAAGGATAGTGAGTAGGATTTGGCATAATTGCATTTGAACAACTAAAATAAATAGAAAAAATAAGTCATTTCAATAAACGTCAAGGCGAAAGTGCTCGATATTACAACCCAAAGGAGGCGATCGGGGTTAAACACAAAGGATTTGTTTTGTTACCATTATTTTTATGTGTAAATCAAAGACCCATTCAAAGGAAAGGGCATGGTTTACACTGAATGGTTCATTTGAATGATCAAGATTGACACAAATCTTTGTCTCCGAATGCATGTAAACTATTTACAAAAGGGAAAAACTTTGACAACAAACAAAGAGACAGTGGTTATGAGCCACACTTACATGGCAACAACCAACAAGGGGCACAACATAAACAACTGAATCAGTTGGATGTGGGTCTTTCTGAAGCTTATTTACCAAGCTTCATGTCCTATTTGTTGAAAAAATTGTGTTCATTGATTTCATTTTCTCATTATTATTTGCAACGATGGTGTGTCCAACGGTATATGGAAATAACATATGACTAACAATGGGAGTTTATTGGCATCATAATGCGGATATGGAATGATTACTTTATTTCTCACAAATCGTCAACGAAACTCACAGTGGTAAGGTACATTCAACAGCTGACAAAGAAGAATGTGTAATACATCTTCCACAATAGAACTTTAATAATACAATTAAGAATAAATAATTTTCATCCTACAACAAACAAGTTCCCTCTTTTTGGTGCATGCAGGTCCTCATAATGGTGAAGGAGTGGGGCATGGGATATTCTTGCAAAAATGTCCCCTTTATTAAGGAAGGAAGATGATGCATTAACAATGATATTGTCATTTCCTAGCTTTAAGGTGGCAATGTAATGTCTATCAACAAAGGCTGCTTATGCGGACATTAAAAGTCCAGGGTGCGAACATTAGAGACAATTACAAACAAGAACCCATCATTTCCTATTGTACAAACCAATAGTACTCCATTCTTGATGGTCACAAAGGATCCCAGAGAGATACTTTTGTGAAAAATACGGAACTAAGTCAAGCAAAAAGACAGACAAAACATCTTCTTCGACACTAATGACCAACACATCCGAACAAACGATGTCCTTTTCATAACTAATATCATACATGGAAATTTGCCCTACAGGGGTCACACCCTAGTGGATACAAAGAATCTCATGCCCTCCATGTAGTTTCTTGCTTCAGTGGATGTTATATGGCTTCCATGCCCATAAAAGTCCCTCCCTAGGGTTGTAATTCTTAATGGGGTCGATCTTTTCATACGTGGCCACATAACATTTTTTAAAAGAGATCGTTTATATGAAATTTGTATTACAAATCTAAGAATTGAAGGTGGTGCCGTGCTCGCATGTTCATTTCCATCCGGTTGACACGGTCTGCAAAGGCAATGTCGTGGATATGGCTATGGACGTGATCGGATGGACGCGAATGACCCAGATTTATTTCAAGGCCTTCAATTAACTCTTTTCTATTATTTTATCGTTTTGGTAAAAATTTATGCTTGTCCGATCATTTCTATTAGATTTTTTTATTTCTTGAAGGATAGTGAGCGGGATTGGCATAATTGCAGTTAAACAACAAAAAGAAATAGAAAAATTTAGTCATTGCAATAAACACCAAGGTGAAAGTGCTCTGATATTACAAGCCAGAGGAGGTGACCGGGGGTTAAACACAAAGGATTTGTTTCGTTATCATTATTATTATGTGTAAATTAGTAGCTCATTCGAAGGAAAGGGCATGGTTTACAACTGGAATGGTTCATTTGGATGATGAAGATTGACACAAATATTCATCTCCAAATGCATGTAAACTATTTACAAAAGGAAAAAAACAATATGCTTTGACAACAAACAAAGAGACAATGGTTATGAGCCAATCTTACATGGCAACAACCAACAAGGGGCACAAAAAACTACCAAATACTGCAAGAGCAAAAAGGAGAACAACCTTTTGGGACTTGTGAAATTCAAAAAACTTAGAAATAAAATCGTTCTAATGGTGAAATATAGTATCATTTTTTAAATAAAACTTAGAAATAAAATCGCTCTAATGTTGAAATATAGTATTATTTTTTAAACAAGGTTATAAAGTGACCAAAGTGAGAGACTCTGACAAAGGCTTTGATGCCCAAAATCTTTACCGTAATAAACCTAAACCTGTTACAATTAAAAATTGAAATAAATTGGCAAGAATGGGTAGGGGAGAGACACCAATAGTTGAGCGGGGTCTAATTGTGGATATAGTGTCTTGAATACAAAACACCCAATAGTTGTCATAAAGGTACCTGGTGATTAGTCATTTTTGACATGACAACATTCAATCATATCATGACATGTAAGATTTGCCTTTTTGAAAATTTAAATGTTCAACCATTTTCACCCATGATCAAATATGGGTCCCAATCAAAATGTAGTGTAACTAAAATTTACAATTTTAAATAAATTCAAAATATATTTTTCCCTCCAATTCAACATTCAAAAAAATATGTACTTTAAAAAAATCTTAAACTACATGCTAGTGAAAAAATCAGGTTCCCACATTTTATAGAATTTATTTTGTGGGCCCCCTAACATAGGGTGCACCACTATTGGTGTCTCTCCCCTATAATGTCCGTCTTTTTTGTTTTTTTGAATTTACATCCTAAATATGGATTCTCTAAGAGTATTTGTTGTCTATTTGAAAGTAGGACTTTCATTGCGTGCAAACAATAAGGTCTTTATCAAGCCACGTGAAGCGGTGCTTCAAAGCACACTCAATCATTAAAAGTGTCAAAACCATTTTCATGCCACCCTCGTGGACACGAAATCCCTCATTTTAACCGAACATTTATACATCCAAGAGACCAATCAACGCCTGCAATAAGATTGGAATTTTCTGGTTATAAAACTTAAGCTTAGATTAGCAGCTAAATTTAGAATAACAACCCTTTTATCAACAGATATTTTCCAACATACATCAAGCAAAATTTTGAGCGAAACTTCCTTTATCCTTTCGGGAGAATTTTGGGTTCGGAAAGATTGTTGAAGGTGTGCATTTCCTATAAACATGTATATTGAATGACATTATTGCTCGCAACAAAATCATACCCTCTATTGTTTAGTAAACCAAGTGATTTCAACATCTTTATACACTTTTTTCACTGTAAAGTAGCATTAACTTTAACAAAATTTGACTAAGCATTAATTTCAAACACGGTTTGACACAGAAATGTTTTGATCATATACCTGATGCGGATATTTTCGTAAATGAACCATTCTCCGCCCAGTATGCATACTGAAAGAAAAATACATCCTCTTCACACACAGACCTGGCATAATTTCATTGTTTCAAGCTTAGTGTCGTCAAAAAGAAAGCTTATTCGAAATTTGTTTTTAAGACGCAAGAACCCTGCAAAGACCAAAGAATAATGTAGTCGCTCAGATAACTTTCCTTCACCTAAATAAATCGCTTGGAAACTCAAACTTTCCAGCTCCACAGAAAATGAAAGGCCAGTAAAGTCCTGAGTTTTTCAAATACCGGAGAAGGCAAAGCGAATCATCATTTCCAATATCAACAAAGAGAAAGCAGAACTGCCTCAAAATAAACAAATAAAATACAAAAGCTAAAATCTGTGAAAGCTGAATGCAAATCACATTAACTGAAGTCACCAAAATTGTATACCGTCTAAAGCGGCATTTGACAACCTAAACCCTAAACCCTAAACAATCTTCCTAAATCGGCATTTGACCCATCGCCTACATGTAGTGCAACAATCTCCACGGTAACCTTCTGGTCAATTCGATTCCCCGGGCCCTCAAAATTTTGAAGTCTTTACGGTGTCTCGACGTGTCGGTGAATGCACTGACCGGGAGCATTCCGGATTCGATCGAGGAGCTGTCGATCATGTCCATGAACGCCAACAGGCTCACCGACAACATACCCCCGTCTATAGGCAAGTTGTCATCTCAGGAAAACCAACTCAGCGGCACCCTCCCGTCTTCCTTCGGCAATTTGATCAATGTGCAGCGGGTTTCCATCGCCGGAAACAAAATCTCACGTCCCATTCCGGCCTCGACTACAAAACTTTATTTGAATGACAAGCAGCTATCCGACTCCATTCCCAAGTCGGTGGGAAAGCTTATTTCTCTTTACCTGTCTCACAAATAGCTTTCCAGAGGTTGGCAGGCTGCAGGAAATGTTGCGTGTTCGAGAGCTTGGCGGTAGATGTTGAGTGCAAGTTCAAATAGTCTGCAACCTTCTTATATGAAAGTAAAATGTAAAATTACAGACTACAAAAACTAAAAAATCCTTAGGTGGACGGTGCAGATAAGTTTAATCAAGTTCATTGCACGAATTAAATCCTTGTCCATTGATTTTACTGTCTGTGTTAGAAACTAGAGGCCTCATCCCACTTAGAAATGCCTTCAGTGTAATAAATGTAGACTAACTTAATTACATTTAAAATTATTTTTGTGAATGGCCTACATACATTACTTTTACAAGTCTATTGGATTGGCCCTACATAGAATTCCGTATAACAAATAAGTGTGTTTGGGTAGGCCAATATGGATCCCTATCACCCATTTTTAAGCACTTTTAAGGTATTAATTCTACTTGTTAACTATAAGTGATGAGCGGATACAAAGAGGTTAGAGGTGAGATCTACTCCCATTGTTAGTAGTAGTTTTTATAATAATTGATGCACTTGTTACTTGTCTTAAGGTTACTTACCATTACACATAAGATTTAACATTCACAAACATATGATATAGTAGCCACTTAAACAAACTTAATTATAAGGGAAGCTTCATACTTAAGTAGGTTTCAATACTAATAGTCCGAGAGTGGGTGATGTTTAAAGGCCCCACGAAAAAAATATTATAGGATTAAATTTATTAAACTTTCTTTTCAAGTGTATCTAGTTGAGAGGAATGACATACCCTTGTATATAAATTCTCAAATAAAAGTTTAAAACACAAAAATGTTCCTTAAAAACATAAATAATATAAATGCCCTTTCAAAATCAAAAAGATTTAAAGTAGAGGAGAGGGGCTTCCTATATTTTCTTAGTGGGTGTTGAGAAAATGTAGGAGCATTTTCCAATTTAATGGTCCCTCGAATATGTAAATTTGTTGTATTGAGATATTTAAGATGAGGAACTATAAAAATCACATGTAAACAAGTGGTCCAAATTTTTATCAAATTTTAAAATCTCAAAAGAAAATATTACTCATGGTGCCATGTGGACAATAAGTCCTTGAGTTGGTGGGGAAACTCCCCCATTCAAAGTTGCTAAAAATTGCCACCTAAAAATATGGATCTCCTCTTTTAAAGGGAAGATTCATTTTATCCGAGTAATTGTATTATTTCAACTTCATGGGACCAATCTATGAGAAAAATAGAATCACAAGCCCCCTCCATGATATTACGGGGTGAGTGTTTGTTGTTGCTCTGTAGCAGTATACACCAAACACCATAGACCTTATGCAACAAACATGGATAGAAAAGAGTATTTGACCTATCATAATATGAACGTGATCAATAGGGATCCTAAGACACTAGAAGAAAGAAAAATGAAGAAAATGAAGAGAAAACCAAAAGGTAGAAAGTGGTTGCAAAATTGTCACCCCTCTTGCCAGGAGGCAATTTACAAGTCATCGCGGTGATTGTGCATGTCACTCCAGCAAATGCACAACCACACCGGTAGTTCTCGCCATGGGGTAGGTAGAGCATCCAAGACGCTAAGGAAAACCATGTTTCTTCCTTGCGCTACCTTTTTGGATCCTTTTATGTATGGGAGGACATTATAAGTGGGAAGGAAGAGCTAGAAACGTCATCAATGAGAAGGAAATATGGTTGTGTATTTATTTGTAGAAGCAAAGTGTTTAGCAAAACAATTACAAGGAGTATTAGGAGTTGAACAACATTTGTGTACTTTATTCGATCTTCATTGTTATTGTATTTTCATTTTTTGCTAATAAGAATATGGAGAGAAAGAGTAGTTTCCCTTCCCTATTGGTTTTTCCCTCACCTTAAGGGTTTTCCAAGAAGCATATCTCATGTCATAGTCTCGAATATTGATCATGTTGTTGTGTGCATTTAATTTAGTCCATAAATATTGTTTAACAAGTACTTTAAGCACTAGGAATCTCATTCACTACGAGCAATTAACTGTCATTTCAAACATTATTAAAGTAGGATAGTAGAGTTTACATATCATTTTGGTATCAAAGTTGATTATATATCCTTGGGGAGTGTGGGAATCGTTCTTAATTTGTTTGCATGACGTGACAAGGTCACAAGGCAGAGACTTACTACCTTGTGATCTAAAGATAGCTACAAGAGAGTGGAATTAAAGAACAAGAGAGATGGAAAGAGAAGGAGAAGGAGAATTGACCCATAAAGTTTCAGTTTTAGAGACCATTATGGAATGAATGTTGAGGCATCAAAAATAGATCTCATACTAGCAAAATCCTTTAACTAATAGGCAAGAAGCCATGGATGAAGTGGTTCGAGCTTTATGAAAGAAGCTTCACATGGGAAGAAGAGAGATACATGATGAAGAATTCATGGAAGAGCATGAGGAAGAAGAGCAACAACCTCCAAAAAACAAAGGCAAGAATAAGGTAACATATGAACATGCTCCTTTCAAAGTTGAAACTAAGGTTGAGATTAAGAACTTTGAGGGACAAGTAGATGCATAATTACTAGATAAATGGTTGAAGCAAATGGAGGTTTATTTTAGTGTGCATAATGTCATGGATGCACAAAGGATCGTTATTGCATGTCTCGAGACAGATGATCATATTCTTGTTTGGTGGGAAACCTACCTAACCACTTGTGAAGGGAAGAAGAGGTTTTTGTGAATAGTTAGGATGGATTTAAAGAATTTCTATGAGCTAACTCTTTTATTATTGGACGTAAAAATTGATCAAAGAATTAAACAGTAGTATTTTAGGCAATCAAGTGGTCAAAGTGTGTAGGATTATACTACATATTCCGTAAAGCAAGCCATGTTGTTAAAAATACATTCTCACCATGTACTTAGGGGGGCTGCATACTCATCTAAGGAAGAGGGTCATCTCCAAAAAGCTTAAAAACCTCAATGAAGCTTGAATGCAAGTGTATTATGTAGAATAAGAAACAAGGAGATGGAGATTCAAATCCCAAACACTCAAAACCACCATTTCCCAAGAAAGAGCAAAGCAAACATAAAAAGAAGGATAAGTGGAAGAGTAAGAAGATTGCTACCACTTTAAACACTTTTAAGGATCCCAAACATTTTTGTAAACGTTATGATATCGGTGAACATATTGATGTTAAATGGTGGAAATTACATCTAGAATTGTACCCAGAGAATTATTCTAAGGACTCTAAGAAGTCCAAGGTAGCTTTGAAGATCAAGTTTGAGGTTTAAATAGAGGACAATTTTGATATAGATGAGAGGTTGGGATGCATGGCCACCAATATGTACAATCGGGAATAAGAAGAAGAGATAATTAAGTTATTTCAAATCAAGATTCAAGTCAATAAAACTAAGATAGATGCATTAGTTAATCCTAGTTCTCAATCCAATTTGATTTCGATGTGATTGTTAGAAATCTTAATCTTTAGACTTATGAGCATCCACACCCCTATCCCTTGGGATGGGTGGAAAAGGGTGTAGAATTTAGGTTACTAGAATATGTGAATTCAAGTTTGGAATTAATTATCAATTTATTAATGTAGTAAAAATTGATTTGATTCCACTTAATGCATTTGATGTGGTTTTCATAAGTCCTTACTTGTATGTCAGGGATGCCATAGTGCACCCTTAATCGTAGGTCATATATTAGGACATGTATAACTTACATGTGGCTAACATAATATCTTAACACATCATATCACATTTATTTATTTATTCATGTGTTTAATAGGTTAGTCTAGGTGGATTACATAACATAAGTAGGTTATATATAGGAGGTAGTAACTAGTAGTTGATCATCATATTGAGCATTTGAGTCTTATTGTAAGGTGTAGAGGTTTCCTTCCGGAAGTGGCTAAGTAATTTATACTTATATATTTTGGTCTTATTTTTCTATTTTGGTGAAATTTGGTGTTATATTGTTGTTATTATTATGATCTATTTAAGTAATTTACTTACAAGTGGTATCACAACTTTAATTTAGGCCAAAATTAGGTCAAAACACCTTACTTTTAGGATCCATACTTATCTCACAAACCGTTATGAAATTCTCTCAGTACCATTTTTTAATGAAGTTGAGAAATCAACCAATTAAGCTTCTCTCCAAACTTCAAGACTTTAAGATATGTTCCATAAAATATTTCCATTTAAGGGCTTTCCATAAAATTGCTTCATAGGCTACAATTTTAAAAAAAAACTAATTTTTTTACATTTTCGAAAAGCTTGCAAAAAATAAGCAAGGACTTGTTCTTTGTGTTTCTCTTTATTTGGTTGAAATCCATAAGAAATCCCAAATGTTAAATTCCTACCGTAATCCGTCAAGTAACCTAAGACCCAAACCCTAGATTGTGACACAGAGATCAACTAAAGCCCAAGGGAAGGGGAAATTAACTCTAGGGGTGAATCCAAATAAGGAAGATATGGATTTTGAGTCTTCAACTTCTGTCATATCGAGGTAATCACCCAACTCTAGGAGAAGGTAAAAACCATGGTGTTAAAAGATGAACTTTCTAATGTGAATATGGAGTTTGACAATAGCTTGCACTCACCGAAGATTGAAATAGAGGAATTTGACTCAACAAAGGAGTTTATGTCCATTAGCTCATTCATGAATTCCCTTTTGAGTTACATAAGATCCTTAAGCAAAGGTGCACTCAATTTCAAATCAGGCCACCAATGGTGGATCCTATACAAAACTTGATGGATCTTTTATCCATTCCAATCCGAGATGCACCACTTTTGGAGAACATGTTTCTAAAAATTGAAATGCCTAAGTTTTATGGGAAGGATCTAGTCATTGGGGTTAACCAATGGATATTTTTTGGGTGTGCATCAAATTCCAAGTGGACAAAAGGTGGTAATGGTATCCATGTCCCTAGAACTAACACAATTCATCTAATGTATATGGATGTGTAAGTGGAATAAAAATAAGGGTCTTCCTATTGCTCGGTTAATGTTCACTGCCGAACTCCATATGCACTAAATTACTAATGTTATAGAGAACTATCTTAACCAAATAGAAAAGCTATGATAGATAGGGACAATTAATTATTTATTCAATAATTCCAAAACTTATCCTTATGCATGGAGGGAAAGGGTCATCTAAATGATATATTCTTAGTTGGTCTCAAGGATATCATCCAACTTGATGTTTTTCTATTTAATTTAGGTTCTATATTAGAGTCCATGGTAGTTTCTCATCGGGAGGAGGAAAAGGATATGATCAAATTGTGGGATTTCACCACTAACAAATAGAGTATTGTTACAACACAATCATTCCCTTGCCCTACCATATTAACTCTTCACCAAATCGAAGAGAAATGATAAAAATATTTATGTTTTAATTATGATAGCAAATATATCAAAGGACATAGATGTGTTGAAAATTTGTTTTGCATTGATGTCATTAATGATGAATTTAAAATGAATAAAAGAAGTAGATTTTATGGATTAACTAGGGTTTGCAGATTCCCAATCGATTATTTGTTGCAATGAAATGTCGGCTTGTTGTCTCTCCATAAAACCTTGAGGTAAGGGGGTCTTCTAAAATAAAATAAGGTAATATAATTTATTGACTCAAGGAGCACAAATAATTTTATCAATAAGGGTAAGTGCAACAAGTTGGGGGACAATTAAGTGGACATCAAATCCTAAATTTTACATCAAAAACAACAAAACATCAAATTTAGTCTTCCACGAACTTGAACCATGCTAAAAAGTCAAAAATATGTCATAAAAATGGTACCATCGCGTAGGGAGATTGTTAGCTTTGTAGAAATATTTATTTTAAAGTGAATAGAATAGGATAAATATCATTTTATAATTTTTTACTAATAGTAGGTCTTTAAGACACTTTTTCCCGTGAATGTTTATGTCTACGTTTAAGACTACAAATTTTGTTTCACTTGTCAGAATGTGATAAAACTTATACCATCCCAACCGTGGTGAAATTATATACATGTTCAAAAAAATTATTTGATTTCAATATTTTTTGATGAAGTTATGGTGGGCAAACGGAAAGTGCTATGTTTTCTTTATGTTTTTAGACCACTTTCACGGAAAAAATCATAAAAAATAAAATATTGCTAAAAAAATACAAAATAAAATCTATCCCAAGATAGATAGCGACATCTAACTTCTCACCAAAGGAAAAATATATTAATTTTTTGTCATCCAAATCGCAGGCAAATGGACTGCAATCTTATAAGCGTTTTTTTAAAAATACCAAGTCATTGAATTTTGAGTGTTTAATATAGCTAAACTTGTCCATTTTTTAAAAAAATTAGTAGTTTAGAAACTAGATTCTGGATGCTACGATTCATATTGATATAAGTTTTTCTAATTTTTAGTGTATGCATTGCTAATAATCCCTACAAGTTGATATTATGTTGTTATTTGCAATATGATGTCCACTTATGACCCCTTTTGTCCCCCCAACTTGCTGCACTTACCCTAAGGAGTTAGCAATACATCTAAACTATTTTATTTACCCAAATCCATAATTTCAGGTCATGACTGTAGATGGTGGCATGATCAATTATTCAAGGAAAATACATAATGTCAACATTTCAAGCCACCTCTTAGGCTCGTCATCAGGAAATGAACGGTGCCAAGCCTAAAAAGTGCCTTGAAACATTGACACAAAAATGAACTAGATTCCAATAGCTTTCACTATGAATTCTTAGTCGATAATAGATTCCACAAAGATCAAACTTGAAATGTGAGACTAAAAACTAGATTCATGTATGCTTATTATTCCCGTGGATGGAGTAGATATTGTTTTGGGTGTCTAATGGCTCCCTAACTTGAGTGTGATTGAAATGAACTTCCTTGAATTATCCATGTGTCTGTGTTTAAAAGGCACGATGTTTGAGTTGAAAGAGTTATGCATAACACCGAAAAATGGGTTGCACATGGTGTAAACCATGGTGCATAGAGAAAACAACATGCAACACACAACAAACAATAATACATGTGTATAAAAGTAAGAACAACAATGTAAAAATTCCAGTCATGACATAAACTAGGGTAGTAATAACATAGAAAAATCAAAGTAAAATCAATCATGTCATAAACTAGAGTAGTAATAATCATATAAAGAGATAAATCAATGTAGAGACAAGTAAGAAATACTATAGAAACATAGTCACATGGAGTCATAAACACACAAACATGGGACACTAACAATGTCATGAGACAAACACAATAGAAGGTATTGTGTGCCACATATAGAGAAACAAGTGCATACCAAGAAAGGCATAGAGCCACGATATGGGACACCCATTATGTCACAAGACAATCAAGGCATGCAAGTTGTATAGAGTAAGAAATCAAAGAAAGGAAATATTCAACCATAGGAAAGGAGTCAAATAACATAAAAATCGCAACCAAGGAAACAATTTGTATAAGAAAGTAGTGTCAATAATGAATCAAGCAAGTATAGAAAACAATTATGGTAGAAACAAATATAGAAGAAAAGGTTAGCAAGACTGTATAAAACACATGTATTAGTCTTGTGATCTCAAAGATAACATTAAATCTATGTATATAATCAAGCATGATGAGGAAATGTAAATTTACTATCTTGAAAGAAAAACACTTATGTAGTGTAGGAGATACCCACAAATAGTAGTGTTAATGGGAAGGAACCAAGCCAACATCTATCATCATGTGTCAACTGTGTGTGTCCTACATCACACTCAATATACCTCATGAATGCATGTGTGTAAATACTATATAGAAAATATATGTTATCTAGAAAACTAATGTGATAATATCATGTTTAAAATAACAAGCTAGCCAATCAAACCATAAAAATGTCTTGATTTTGTATTTTTACAAATATGTGAATGTTTTTTTATTATGTGATTATTTAAGTGTTTTTGAAAATATATATTTATAGGAAATGGGGTAGCACAAGAGATACCCAATAAGATCCTCATAAATAAGTACATCACACTAAGAGGGTGAAGGAGATGTAGGCCCCATAAGCATCATAAGAGACAAAGGATGCTTATGTATAATCTGTGTAGAAGCCATGACATGCATCAGACAAAGATTTAGGGTGGGAAGACCCAAGGGGGTTAGGTAATAAGTTAATGAAACACATATTATAGTTAAATAAACAATAAATGTGTATATGATAGTGAAGGTGTACGAAAAATATTAGTGTAAATATTGGCTAGAGTAGCCAACAAGAGTTGAAGTATTGCGATGGTAAAGATAAGTTAAACAATACAACTAGAAGTAATGTGTAGAAGACATAAGGTTATGAAGGCCATGGGA
This sequence comes from Taxus wallichiana var. yunnanensis, assembly GCA_018340775.1. NCBI lineage: Eukaryota > Viridiplantae > Streptophyta > Pinopsida > Cupressales > Taxaceae > Taxus > Taxus wallichiana. The sequence goes on along the minus strand of CM031238.1, from coordinate 372,161,202 downwards.
ATTGATAAAAATAATGGGAGGAGTCACGATACTGAGATAATTGATAGAAACTGGAATAAATTTCCATTGTAACAAAAATGTGGCATTACTTATCACTCATGATATGTGGTACAAGAGCTATCAATGTAGTATCGGTTTCCATTGAGGGTAAAGATGGGGCCATGGTGTGTATAGACATGTTATAATGCCTATGGGGATATATATATATATATATATATATATATATGAACAAAGGATCGAATAGTGAGTAAATAGTCAATTAAAATAACAAGATGGTGAACATGTATGATAAAAGATTGAGAAAAATTCAAGTAGAGAATGATCCTCGAGAAGTAGCATACAAAGTAGTAGAATGTGTAAGATACATTGACCTTCTAGGTATAACATCTAAACAATAATACTAAGTATAGGAGCTAGAAAAGATTAACCCACTAAACTTAACTAGTGAACTAGAAGAGCTAAGGGCATATGAACTTGGAAGAAGTGACCCACTAGAATATGCTTGTGAACCACAAACTTTATCCATAGCTACATGAGGGATAAGAGCAAAGACTTTAGTAGATTGAAAATGCCATAGAGGTAGAGGTTGTATAAATGAGATGCTCGTGATAGTAACCACTCATTGGTTATGAATAAACTTGACACATTGATGAAAAACAGAGGGAAAATTACAAAATAACATAGTCAAGGGTAGCCTAGACACATGTCACATGAAGTAATATAAGTGGAAACCAAAAATAGAGCAACGATAGTAGCAGTCCAATTGTGAGAGGGAGAACAATGTACCCCAAGTTCATGTCATCATCAAAAGTTAGTTGTTTTTAATATATTTAAGAAAATGAAAAATCCTAAGAGTGCATACTTTGTGTAATGTGTCTCTTTAATCACAACCACTATGAATAGGTTGTTGGTTGAATCTAAAGTAATAATCAAATAGGAAGTGAAATAACATCTACTAGTTTATTATAAGAAGGTGGGGAGGCACCATATGATAATTACGAGACCCAACTAAAGAGTATTTAATAATGTTACAATTAAGCAATGGTTCATGGGACACAACATCATTATTAGTAGGGTGAGATGTTTTTATAGGTATTATCCATTTAATGGTGCTAGCCTTGATTATATCTTGTATAACATGACACAACTTAAAAAAATAATTTATAGTATGGCCAAGGTATCAATGATAGTCACAATGGGCATTAACATCAAAATTATGACCATGAGGCATGTGTGTATCACTCCCAAGTGGTGAAGGTAGGGATACAAGGTTGTAGTCAAGTAATTGTCTAAGAACTATTTGTGGTGCATAAGGAAAACACGTGAATTACCGCTAAGAAGGTTGTAATGTTTTTTTGTGGGTTATGATATAATTATGACAAGAGAGATAGCACAAGAATCCATAGATATACCTTTTTAATTTTAAAAGTCTAGCATGTGAAGAATGAACAAGGGAGTGAAAAAAATTGTGCGATAGATTTTGATTGATGTGAATCACTATACATATAGATAGGAGGCGTAGAGTGGCATGCTCATAAGAGTGAGAGACCTTAGGGCCAATGTAAATAGAATCAGAAAATGGTTCCCCATCCTCGCATGAAGGAGACCTATGGACATGGTTAAAGGGATAATAACTTCTACTAGAGAAAGGATGAAACCCTTTAGATTGAGATGGAGATTACCATAATGATAATGATCCATGATGTTTTGAATCGAACACACCCTAACTGTTCTTACCTCTCTTGTGCCTCGGTCTCCATTTTTATTTTTAGGCACTCAAATCTTTCTAAAAATGGCACCATTGGATAGAGCTCTCTCTCAGCTTTCCAGAAAGGTAAAGTTTTCCTCCTAACTCCTCATATTTTTCAAGTTATGGCTCGGCGGAGTTTTTGTGGAAATTTTCCCTTAGGAGGCCCGTGCCAATAGGAAGCCACCACATGGCACCTGGAGTGGCGGAGCGTGGGGAAAATTTGAAAAAAATTCCAAAGACCAAATGGGTAAAAATTCAAACTTTTGCCGCCGATCCGATTTTGGCCTGTTTTTGCCCTAAATTTTCAAATCGCCATATCTTTCGATCCAGAGCTCGGATTTTCACGTTCTTTATATCAATGGAAAGATGGTGAAATTATCTACATGATTCTAGGGTCAATTTTGCATTTTGGTTGAGTTTGGAGAGAGAAAATCAAGAAACACCTCTGGCACGTGGTAATGGCCAGAAATGACGTTTCAACAACCAGTTTTAATGCAAAATGGGTCGCATTCTTCTTCAGCATGGCCAAAAATGTCAGGGCATGGGTCTGTAAGGATGCCCATGCTGTTTTAATGCATCTTCATTCAATGGGGAATGGCTTCCACATTTTTACATGTTTTCTCTCTCCTGGGCTCGACCCATGCATTGTAAAAGCCAGATTTGGCTCATTTTTGAGGTTGAACATTTTTTTGGATATGACTTCTTCTTTCACCTTGACAAGTGATTTTTGCAAGTATCGAGACCTTCTTCATGATTGTAACAGGTTTCTACCTCTTTGATGTTGCAAATGCAAGGATTTTGTGATGAAAAATGACAGTGCTGAACTACTGTGATCAATTTTCGAGTCCTTTGTTTGTATTGTCTTGCTTCATTTCAGGACCTCTAATTGCATCTTATCGGCTTTGTGTATGATGTTTCATGTTGCATTTTATGAAATTGTGTCAATTTTCATGAACAAGAAGTGTTCACCACTCCTTTGGTGTATCACCTATTAGTTTAGTTTCAATTTTTGCACTTTCTATCTCTGTCTCCTTGGAATTTAGAGTAGGATTAGGATTCAAACCTCTGCAATTGTGCAAATAACAGATCTGATCAGAGGAGTTTGAGGAACCAGCCTCTAATCTGGAGATTCCTCTCTCATTTTACAAGTCCCACACTTGGAGAGAGGTTTTAATGTTGTGCAATCACCTGCTTGGATGCACAAACATCAACTTAGAAACCTGATTTGCATCCAGGGGTGCTGCTGATTTGCAACAACAGTTTTGGCATGCCCGGTGGGACCTTAGAGGTCTCATTTTCATTGCAGACAAAGTTGATGTGCATCTGCTGCAATTTTCTTGCTTAAAAGAGCTATAAATTGCACATCTGGCGACTCGAGGGAAGAATCAGGCTGGTTTTTGGCGGTGCGGAGACAAAAAAACTCATGAGAAGAATCAACACAAGGTCAAGAGCTGGAGAGGAAGAGGTGTTGTTTGAATATCTGCAGTTATCTCCAAGAATAAGGCAAAGTGGGAGGAGAATCCAAAGGTCTCCATCTCCACCAAACAGAACTCTCTCAACTCCTCCACACAGTAGGCCTTTCATTCGATCAACAAGGGTTAAGACCAATTAGAATGGCACAAAACAACCCCTATGTCAATTTCATTGGCAGCCCACTTGCTCTCAATGCACAAAATCCAATCCCGATTGCGGCATTGAAGAACATTCCATACTTCACTGGAGAAAATCGGACCTCACACGGTGATCATGTTAAGGATATTGCTAACATTTGTGCGATCCATGAGATCAATGAGATGCGAAGTTCTTTGTCAAACTGTTGGCATCTTCATTGAAAGGAAAGCTTTGCATGGTTCGAGTCTTGCCTCGGGTTCTATTCAAAATTGGAATCAGCTATGTATAGCCCTCCATGAGCGGTTTGGGGAAAAGGAGACAACTTGTCCCTTTTGGAGCAGGTGACAACTATCAAAAAGAGCTCCCAATGAGCGGTGGTGATTTTAATTTCAGATTTCAAAGGACTTGGGAGAGAATTCCGGTGGCGATCGGGCCAACAATGAAAGGTGCTTTTCTTTACTATCTCAAAGCTCTAAATTCTGATATTTCTATGTTGATTCAGTCCATGGGAGGCATAACTATCCCTATGGCTTATAGCATTGCCATTAGGGCTGAAAATTGTTTGATCCAAGCTGGAAAACTAGCCCCTAGACCTCCCATGCCATTGTTTCCAAGTTTAGAGAGCCCAAACACTAATCAAGCACCTAATTTGGCTCCTTCTCCCACTCCTAGAAATCAAAGTTCAAATGAAGCTTCTACTTCATCTCCAAGTGCCCCAAATGAGCTTCAAGAAGTCATGAAGCAATTGCAAAATTTAGGTAATGAGCTGGTTACTCTCAAGAGGCAACAAGCCCAAAGTTTTAGACCTTCCTTCCAGCCTCAAGCTCAGCCTAACAGGCAGCCATATCAACCTCATAGACCACCCAATCCAGCTGCAAATCTAAATCAAGCAAGGCCTCCTGCCAACAGACCATTTCAGCCCTATAATCCAAATGCTATATCTACCTCTAAGGCATTGGTGCCAACACAAAACAACGTTGCTCAGGAGTATGATTGGTGTTTTCCATGCAATGAACCTCACAACCAATCTATGTGCTTCAACGGTGCCTTGAATCAAGCATTAATGGTGACAACTACTGGTGTGGAGGGTGAGGGCGAGTCGAGAAACAACCAACAACAAGAAACATTCGCAGCAATCAATCAGCTCCAAATGACACCACACTTGTGAACTGGCAGGCAGAGGATTTTTGTGGCATAAATCAAATAGTCTCTCAAGGTGTTGCAGCCAACACAAGGTCAAAAAGAAGGAATTTGGGTGAAGAACAACCATTAGCTCCAACCAATCCACAACCTTTTATGGCTCCACAAATGGTTGGCAAACAAAATCCAGTTGTAAATGCACAAGGGCAGCCAAGAACAGCTCCTAGACCAACTCAAATACCAGTTGTTGCTGCCCACATGCAAGGGATGAATATGCAAACCAAGGGACAGCAAAGAGATCCTTCATCACCATTTAGTATCATTGATCAGATGAAGAAGACAAATGTAAATATATCAATGTGGGAATCCCTATCTATCCCAGGCCAGAGAGATTTGCTACAAGCTGCCATGAAGGGTGCCACTTGAATCAGCAAGTCCAAATGCAAGAGAAGGTGCTCACAAATGCTACCCAGCCTGAAGGGAATCATGGAGGACAGCAAGGTAAAATGTTGAAGCCCCCTCCTTTTTATGTCTCATTAATCATTGGAAACCAATTGGTGCACAATTGCATGATTGATTCCGGGGCAAGTAGCTCAGTGATGCCCAAGCAAATAGCTGATCAACTAGGACTTCAATATGAAACCATATCCAAAGGGGTAGTGCAGTTGGATGGGACAGCAGTAACAATAGTTGGGGTGATTAGAAACTTGAGTCTTACCTTGCATGCATGTCCAAATGTTGTTGTTTTACAAGATGTATCAGTTATAGACCTTCCACCACTCTTTGCCCTATGTTTGTCAAGAGATTTCATAGCCAAGATTGGAGGATATTTGTCTGCTGATTGGTCACACATCTTGTTCAGAATGAGGTATGGAACCAAAGCTACAATCAGGTCTGAACCTATTGCAAACTTCCACATTGAGCCCTACACTCCAAGTCAGATCAATGCCAACTGTTCGGCATTTGATCAAGAAGATCACCCAAGCGATGAAGGCGACACCAGGTTGGAAGCATCCGGATCTAACTCTTGATGAATGGGCAAACAAGGTGCATGCTTTTGATCCTTATCAAGAAGTAGAAGAATCTGAGCTAGGGGTCTATTGCATACATCAAGAAGATCAGCCCATTCCTAGCATCACCAAGCCAAACCACAAGGATGACAATGAGGTATGGCAGCTGTTTTTTGATGGATCAAGGAGTAGACAAGGTGCGGGAGGTGGAGCTATGCTTATTTCACCTCGAGGAGTAAAGTACTATTCAGCTTTTAGATTTCAGTTTGCATGCTCCAATAACAACTGCTGAATATGAAGCCTTGGTGCGAGGATGCATTGGGCAATAAAGAGAGGAATAAAGAACTTGCAAGTCTTTGGTGACGGTGAATTGATTGTAAACCAAGTTAAGGGGCAGCATCTTGTCAAGAATAATCTGCTCAAGTGCTACAAGAACAGGGTGTGGGACCTCATTGAAGATTTTGAGGGCTTTAGCATAAAATCCATTCCTAGAAAAGAAAACCAAGCTGCTGACAGGCTTGCAGCAGTTGGGGCAGCCTTTGATATTGTGGAAAGCATTCAAAAGGACAAGGTACAGCCAAACATCCATGTGATTGTGAGGCCTTCAGTGCCGGATAACAATGTAAGTTGGCAAGTGTTTGAGAATGACCAGCAAATCATCCATTTCTTACAAGAAGAAGCTGAGTTCTCAGCTAAAAATCAGGAAAAATTGGAACAACAGTATGGTGACCAAGTGGTACAGCTGAGAACTAACAAGCTGCCCAAGGGACTTATCACTTTGGAGTCCATTTTCAATCCCAATGATCAGTTTAGGAAAGAAAAAAACATTCGGGTCAAGAGAGAAGATTCAGTATCCATCTTGGTGGAAGAGAACAAACCATTGCAAATTGGAAAGATGACAACTGAACAAGAAAGGTATGAGTTCATACAGCTGTGTCAAGAGTTCCCTGATGTGTTTGCTTGGAGCTACGAAGATTTGAAAGGTTTCAATCCCAAGTTAGCTCAGCACACCATTGAGTTGGATCCAAATACTAAGCCCATCAGGAAAAACAAAGGCCAGTCAATCCACACATGGAACCTCTCATGAGGAAGGAATTGAACAAGTTGATTGAGTCAAGAATCATATTCCCAATCAAGCATTCTAGTTGGGTTGCCAACTTAGTTCCAGTCAGAAAGAAGAGTGGAGAGATCAGATTGTGCGTTGATTTCAGAGATTTGAATAGAGCATCTCTCAAGGACCATTACCCACTTCCTTCTATGGAGCAGATTTTACAAGTTGTTGCTGGCTCCGAAAGGTTTTCATTGCTTGATGGCTACTCAGGGTACAATCAGATTATGGTGAAGGAAGAAGATCGGTTCAAGACAGACCTTCACAACCAAATGGGAACTTATGCATACGGGAAAATGCCATTTGGGCTGTCAACCATTTGGAGCTACCTTCGAAAGAGCAATGGACATGGCGTTGAAAGGTTTGATTAACAACATGGTGCTGATATATCTTGATGATATCACTATTTTTTTCAAAGAATGCAGGCGAGACCACCTCTCTCATTTGAGACAAGTCTTCCCGAAAGGTGCGGGAGATTTGGAGTGTCTTTGAATCCTAAGAAGTGTATCTTCCTAGCACATGAAGGAAAGCTCCTTGGCCATATTGTCTCCAAAGAAGGATTAGCAATTGATCCAGAGAGAGTTGAAGCCATAAGAGCACTACCATTGCCAAGCCACAAGAAGGCACTTCAGAGTTTCTTGGGGAGAATAAATTTTGTTCGGAGGTTTGTCCCAGATTTTGCAGCCCTTGTCAAACCTATCACCAAGATGTTGAAGAAAAGCATGGCTTTCAAATGGACAGCAGAAGGCAAGGAGAGTTTTGAAGCAATCAAAGAAGCCATCTCTCAAGCACCAACTCTCATCAACCGGACTTCTCCAAGGATTTCATCCTCTATGCATTTGGGGGTAATGATACCATTTCTGCCATTTTGGTACAACAGAACAAGGACAATGATGAGCAGCCAATTGCTTTCTTCAGCCAAAGCCTAGATGACTATGAGGTGAGATATTCTTTTATTGAGAAGCATGTACTTGCGATGTCGAAGCTTGAAGAAATTCAAGCATCTAGTCTCAAACAACAAGGTTCAGTTGTTGGTCTCTCATGCGGGAGTAAAGGACTTCCTCCTCAACAAGGATTTGAATGAGAAAAGGGCAGGTTGGATCACTCGTGTCATGGAGTATGACATTGAGATCAAGGTCACCAAGCTGGTAAGAGGAAAAGGATTGTGTGAGCAGCTGATTCTGGGCAAGCAAAAAGGAGTATGCAATAAAGAAGAGGTTGTTTTGACAGTTCAAGACAGCCATGTGCAAGGTAGCACTCAAGAAGAGGATAATGTTGTCCCCACTCCTTGCTGGACCCAAGGTATAATGCACTTCCTAAGCACAGGCCTATGCCCTCCAGAGATGAACAAAACCCAAAGAAGACACTTGATTGCGAGGTTGTCCCATATGCCATAGTAGACGGTGTTTTGTTCAAGAAAGATGTGAATGGAGTCTTCTTTGAGATGCATTAGCACAAATCAGATTCATAGGGTGTTGGAAGAGTTCCATGGTGGACCAGGTGGTGGTCATTTTGCACCAAGTGACAGACTCTAAAAATCATGAAGGCTGGTTATTATTGGCCCAAGATTTTCGAGTGATTGCTTTGCGTGGATCAAAGGTGCAAAATTGTGCATTCTTCACGAGTAAAGAGAGGCTTGCTGCCCTTCCATTGCATCAATTTCAGTTGACCAGCCATTCATGCAATGGGGTTTGGACTTCATTGGAGTCATTAATCCCAATTCAAGCCAAGGGCATAAGTGGATTTTGATGACCCACAGACTACTTCACCAAGTGGTGAAGCGGTAGCACTCGAGGAAGCAAATGAGTCTAGCATCTTAGACTTACATGAGGGGATAGTAACCAGATTTGGCATACTGCTGATAATCTCGAGATAATGCATTAGCATTCATTGGATCAAGGTGAGTAGTGGGCTGTCAAGAAGGGATCTACCTAAGTACTTCATCAAACTACTACCCTCGGGGTAATGGCCGAGTGAATCTACAAACAAGAACTTGTTGAGGATCATTAGGAGGACTCTTGATGAGAATCGAGGTCTTGGCATACCAAACTGAAATCAGCCTTATGGGCTGATAGGATAACTCCCAAGAGATCCACGGGTAACTCTCCATTCGAGGCTTGTTTATGGAAGAGAGGCAATCTTGCCCATGTCACTTGAGTTGCCAACATTGGAACTCATGAAGCGATTAGAGTTCTTTAGAGTTTGGGCCCATGGAGGTGAGATATGCGAGTTGATGGAGCTCGAGAGATCGGAGATCGGGCATCCCAAGCAATGGAGAAGGATCAAGCTTTGATCAAAAGACCTTTGATAGGAAGGCCAAGAGTAGATCTTTCCAAGTTGGAGATCTAGTGTTAAAATGGGATGCGAGATAGAGAAAGCCGGGAAGGCATTCAAAATTTGATGCCATTTGGAGTGGCCCATACATGGTCACAAAGTGTAAGGACAACAATGCCTTCCATTGTCTTCATTGGATGGCGAAGAACTACAGATTCAGATCAATGGAATCTATCTAAAGCATTGCTACTAAAGGGAAATTCTCCACCTTGTAAATATTAGCTTAGGTTTTCATTCCTCCAAGTGCTTGTGCACATTGTTTTGTTGTAGGTTGTTTTGCTTTCCCTAAGTGCTTTGGCACAGGCTTGCTTGTCCCTGGAGATGTTTTGCAGTCCTTGCTTCCATCAGGTGATATTCCATCTTCCTCCTTGCAACATTCTAAGTCAGTTGGGGTTCGAACAGAAAATTTTATGACTCCATGCCCAATGGGCTGCTTCAAGAAACTGGTATCTTCATCTAGCAAGCAAGATGACCCCTCTGAGTCACCAAAATTGTTATCCAAAATGTGCCCCTGCTCATTTTGTGGCTAACTCCTTGTGTTCTTACCTCTCTTGTGCCTCAGTCTCCATTTTTTATTTTTAGGCACTCAAATCTTTCTAAAAATGGCACCATTGGATAGAGCTCTCTCTCAGCTTTCCAGAAAGGTAAAGTTTTCCTCCTAACTCCTCATATTTTTCAAGTTATGGCTCGGCGGAGTTTTTGTGGGAAATTTTCCCTTAGGAGGCCCATGGCCAATAGGAAGCCACCACATGGCACCTAGAGTGGCGGAGCGTGGGAAAATTTGAAAAAAATTTTCCAAAGACCAAATGGGTAAAAATTCAAACTTTTGCCCGCCGATCCGATTTTGGCCTGTTTTTGCCCTAAATTTTCAAATCGCCATATCTTTCGATCCAGAGCTCGGATTTTCACGTTCTTTATATCAATGGAAAGATGGTGAAATTATCTACATGATTCTGGGGTCAATTTTGCATTTTGGTTGAGTTTGGAGAGATAAAATCAAGAAACACCTCTGGCACGTGGTAATGGCCAGAAATGACGTTTCAACAACCAATTTTAATGCAAAATGGGTCGCATTCTTCTTCAGCATGGCCAAAAATGTCAGGGCATGGAGTGCATGTAAGGATGCCCATGCTATTTTAATGCATCTTCATTCAATGGGAATGGCTTCCACATTTTTACATGTTTTCTCTCTCCTGGGCTCGACCCATGCATTGTAAAAGCCAGATTTGGCTCATTTTTTGAGGTTGAACATTTTTTTGGATAGCAAGCTTCTTCTTTCACCTTCAACAAGTGATTTTTGCAAGTATCAGACCTTCTTCATGATTGTAACAGGTTTCTACCTCTTTGATGTTGCAAATGCAAGGATTTTGTGATGAAAAATGACAGTGCAGACTCTGTGATCAATTTTCAGTCCTTTGTTTGTATTGTCTTGCTTCATTTTAGACCTCTAATTGCATCTTATCAGCCTGTGTATGATGTTTCATGTTGCATTTTATGAAATTGTGTCAATTTTCATGAACAAGAAGTGTTCACCACTCCTTTGGTGTATCACCTATTAGTTTTTTTGCAGTTTCAATTTTTGCACTTTATCTCTGTCTCCTTGGAATTTAGAGTAGGATTAGGATTGAACCTCTGATTTGTATCCTGCTGTATTGTGCAAATAACATAGATCTTATGATCGGAGGAGTTTGAGGAACCTTATGACCTCTAATCTTTGGAAGGAGATTCCTCTCTCATTTACCGTATGAAGTCGACAACCGGGTTCCACATCTTGACCAAACTGTACAATCATAGATATGAGAGATGTGAAGTAAAATATAAAGTTGTAGAATAATTCTCATAGTTTACAAATTTAATTATAAATAATATTTCCTAAATTGATGACAAAACAAAGTGTAAATATGAGCAAGTCATGAAATAGCTAGAGAGATATATTGATTGGATTTTGAATGTGAACATTTGTCTTATCAAGGGAGCATAACCAAATTTGGCATTTAGAACTATAACTCAAATGTAAATAATCCTTGCAAGTTTGTAAAATTAAACTTATGCATAGTAAATTAAAATAGATGTAAAACATGGAAGGAATACACCAATTATTTTTCTAGAAGGAGGAGTTCCCATTCTTGTTGTGATTTGGAGACTTGACGTTGTTGTTGAGCTATTAAAGGATTGAGGGTGATCAATCCCCAATGATGAAAAAGGAAAAACTAGAATATGAGATGGAGTTGAGCACACACGACCCAACATTGAAGAGGAGAGGTATGAAAATACCCTATTAAGATGGAAGAGTAGTGTATCATAATATTAGTAACCACGATATCTTCCACATAAATATGAAAGAGGAAAGGAAAGACAATATGTATGAAAAACTTAGTCACTTTGATACCTTCCAACCTTTGATAGAACACCCTATTGTAGGTTGATTCATGCCTAATTTAACTAATTAACCACAAGATCAAAGCAAATGCATGTTCCATGCCCCGTTATGTTGTGTATAAATAATTATGATAGTGAAAATGTTGAGTAATGCAAAGGAGAAAAAGGCATATGCCCCTAAACCCTACATTTATCACTATGTATGATTTTTGCAATCAAGAAGGAATGAAGTACTCATGTCCCTTGCATAATGCTATGAAATATGAAATTTGTATATGAATTTATCTTACAAAGTTTGTAACCATTGATTTTTTTGATAAATTTCCTCCGGTGAGGAATATCCAATAGAGGTCTAAATCATAGTATGGTCTTGACCTAAAGCATACATTTCGAACCATTGTTAGTTTTGCCACTTTTCTATACTCATAACTTTTTCGACGATTTGTTCCCTATAAAACATATGTTTATATCTTGTAAACTATTTTCATCATCTATAGATGCAAAATATATCTGTTGAATTACCCTCTTTTGAGGCAAGTGTGATAAAAAAATTTGAGCACACGACTTAGAATAAAATATTTGTACCCATGTTGGATAATTTCGATAATCTATAGTGGATCACACGAAAGGCTATAATGATGGCCATCATTGGGGTCCTATTCTTGACAAGGGGTTATGTATGAAAGATACCATGTCACACAAAAATAACATGCAACACATAACACAAAGGAGTATTATTATTAATGATGTCTTAGAGAGTAAAACAAACATAGACACAAAGTTATGATCAATCAAGCTAACATGAGCAAGAGTATGTAGAATATTCACATCAAGGCATATAGATGTAAACATAGAACACCCATGATGTCACAAGACAAACATAGTGAAGGCACGCATGTTGCATGTAAAGAAGGAAGTACACACAAAAAAGAGATATATGGAACTATGAACATGGGACACCCATAGTGTTGCAAGAAAATCAAGGCACTCAAGCTACATATAATGAGAAAAAGTGTACATGTAAGTAATAAAACAACCTAACAATCAAGTATAGTAAACATTAGTGAAATGAAACATAGAACAAGATAAAGTAGTGTTGAACAAGACACACATGTTAGTCTCATTGGTTTAAAAGATAACATATACATAATATAAGTAACCGAGCATAATGAGGAAGTGGAAAATAATTCTAAGCAAACAAAATCACTTGTATAGTGTATGATATGCCCCCAAATGATTAACATCACTAGGAAGGGACCATGTCGACACCTATCATCATTTATCAATTTGTGTATGTATTGCATCAAGCTCAACATACCTTTTGATGCATGTGTGTAAAAAGTATATAGAAAATTATGTTATCTATTAAATTAATATAACAAACAACATATGTAAAGTAAATAACTAGCCAATCAAGTAATAAATAACTTCGATTTTATTTTATTTTGTAAATATTCAATTGTTGTTATATAATATGAATATTTGAATGTTTTCCTATTTCTAAATTTAACTATGTCTAAGGTGGGTGGGATTGGTTTCCCCAAAGATATAGACACCATAAATACAAAAATTATAGGTGTAACAATAATAGGTGAGGCACTAGTGAAAGGTGAGGTTACAACATCAAAAGTATTAGTAGAAATATCATTAGTATCACCTTCACCAAAGTATGTGAGAGCATGTATAGTGTGAGGAAATCTATTCTTAATAAATAAGGAAGGAGATCCTCATATTCCCCATGCATTAGAGAAGGGATTCAATACTAGCGAATATCGTAGGTAATTATTGATAGATTGGCGTGAATAAGAGTAATGATGTGTCATAATGGATAAACTTTAAATAAAGGATGCCTAGTTACTTTAGACTCTAAAGATGCACTCTTGTTAATTATTAGTAGTATAATATATTTATTACTTGTTAGAAAATTTGGAGTAGTAATTGGTTGCATGTAGGTTTTATCACTTTGTGTAGCCCAGGCTTAGTAGATAGGAATTGAGAAACCCATAATGATTATGAGAAATAATATCTTCCTAGGTAATTCTTATTTTGGTACTTTCTTGTTGAGAAACCATTTTTCAAAAATAGTGTCATGTGTGTTCTACATGAGGACCTCTTTTCCTTTCTTAGTAGCCTCTATGATGAGATATCATTATGTATCCTTGAATTTAGAATCATAAAATTGATATGTTCTAATGCCCTTGGAGATAATACCATGATGATGATCATCGATGAGATTGAAATCTAACATGTGTAAATGATCATCGACATATCAAATTTCTCATCATCATTGTCATAATAATAGATATCAAATTTATATCATTATTCAAAATTGAATAGTAATGATAAATCAATATTATAAAATTTTAAGCGATGGAGCGGGAGAGCAGGGAGCTGAACAAAAGGGGTTTTTCAAAACCTAATGGGTAGAAAAATTTATAGGACATAGGTGATTTAATGAAATCTTAAATTTTTACCAAAGGACTTGAGATCAAATGAATATAATAGTAATAAGCAAGATCTATCATGTAAGAAACAAACAAGTGTGTACAATAGGGAAATAAGAGTGACTTAGCTTGTATCAACATATATGAACTAATTATGGGTTGGGAAATAGGCTAAGAAGGTTGGATCTAAATTGTGTATTATCTATTTAGGAAACTAGGATCCGAACCTCTTTAGACAGAACCGTTCAAATGAGGACAAGACCACTCGGGAATTAATGTCATAATTGGGTGCTCGTGTCCTAAGCAACAACTCTACTTTTAATCTTTCTATGGTCTGATCTCATCTCTTTCCTTTTGCTCTTTATCACATCCACTTCATCATAGGGTTTTACTATCGTACCTCAACCTATAAAACAAACCCTAGTTACCTACACAATGCTCAAGGAAACATTAGATGGAATAAATAATGCATATGTTTGAGTGAGTGTGTGTGTGTGTGTGATTGAATTGTATCTATTGAAGCTAGGTTTCCCTTGTGTTAGTCGCACCAAGATAGTGGGATACAAATAATTTTCCCCTAAGATGAATGTGTGAGATGGAATTCAAAAATAACCCCTCCTATGTAGTGAATAATGTAGCCCAAATGCAATCCTTGAATGTTGTTCTTTTCCCAAGTAGTAGATAGTAAGTATTAGCCCCAAATTGTCTAGCCCCTATTAATGATGAGTAATTCATGTATATATATGATTCCATTATTTGAATTTTTCATTAACAACCAAAAAGGCTGACCCAAAGTGAGAAAAGAGACTTTAGAAAAGATGACAAATGATGTGTCATTTCAAACTTGAGAAAAGGTGGGAAAAAGGACAAGAGCACCCAAAGGGGACAGAGCACTGGGCGCTCCCCCGTCCTTAATGGATAATTTACTGTCTGAGATGCTCAACGGATATAATGGAAAATACAGATCTAGGTCATATGTTATCCAATGTCTAAAATTAAAGTGACCATTTGAGAAAAGAAAATGTCAAGAGTATCAAAAGGGATAAAGCAATGTAAAAGTAAAACAAGTGTTATTAATTCATAGTTTTCTTGCTTAGGAATCATGCATATAATTACATAATTAGAGGCATGATGTAAATAGAAAGTGTGTGACTTCATGAATATATTTCCCCCACTTTATGTTGGTGAATGAATATTTGGTACAATAAAGTGAATAAGAGGAGCATAACTTATGGAGAGTTAAAAGGAGTTGCAATTAATTGATAACATGTCGACTAATGATTATACTTGATATTGTGCCAAATGGAGAAAGTAGAATGTGTATCATGAAATCTAGAGGAGTACATAGATCATAGGGGTGAGCTTATGTGCATAGTAGAGATGATGTTTGTGCTTGTTTCTTGGATATTTCCTTTTCGGTGTGTCTTGTGCTTGAGATTTTTTTGTTCCATTTATGTGTTTCTTTTAAATCGAGTAAGGTCGGACCTCTAAAATAATATAAGTGCGATTAATGCTCATGATAAATTAGTAAATGTGAAAATATTAACGTTAATTAAAAAACAAGTGAATAAAAGATAGAGTACACCGTGTGTCGTGGGAGAAGAGATAGAATTGTTCATGTATGTTTTTACCTCGAGATATGGTTGGAAAAATGTTGAGGATTTAGGCGTCTTGTTGGGGTTCGCAATATTAAGCGGGAAACCATTTTTATTAAAACTTAACAAAGACTAAAAGTCCCGGCTTATAACTTGTGATTAATACATAATATGGTGGATCCCCTCACGACCAAAGATAAGGTGACTAATAATTCAAATTTGAATTATAAGAGCGTGCATATACAATGGGCCACCCGCCTTGTATAAAATAAGGCGATCTCATTTGAGATTGGTTACGAAGGATAAAAATGATGTGAACTATATGTTAGAAAAATTAGAAAACATGATGTGAGTTATATGTGAGCTAATACTCTATACACGAGAAAATGTTAGTGACAAATAGTAATTCCTTGTTAAGGTGTTATTATAATGGATCTGCAAGAAATAGTAGGAGTGATGGGTGAAATTCAATTCTCAATAAAGATAAGTGATAATTTCAGTGGTATTTTACAAAACTGTTTTCCCACTTAAATTTTGTGTTATGTGTTATTTACTTTCACTTTTTGTATCATACAATCTATAGTTTAATTCATTCTAATTTGTTGTACAATCATAAACTATAATCCTTGGAAAATTTATGGTGGATATCTAATCTGTGTTTATTATTTATCCCCACTTTATTAACATGGTATCGAGCAAGATGTTTGTGGTTGTGTAGGATAAATTTGTTTTGCAGGTGAAGATTCACTCGAAGATCGATCACCTTGAAAAAATTCAAGACCTAGGAAACCTTAAGTAGTGTTGCATTCGGACTTTTCCCCCAACTCTACAAGTGCAAAATTCCAATCCCCTGCAAAACAAGTTAAATTTGGAAGTTTTACATGCTTTGAATAGTTGAGGAATATAAAAATCATGTTAATGTTTTGTTCTTATCTTATGAAGCCTTCTTAGTGATTAGAATTGTGTTTTTTGGTCATCCATAACTTTTCTCTGTTTTTTCAGCCTTGCGTGACTTTCTACCTTTTACACATGATTTTTCTATGCTCTGTGACATTCTACCTTGTTGTGTGATGTTTTTGTGTGTTGTGCGGACTTCTCTTTGTTTCACGATTTTTTGAAAAAATCCTTTGTTCCATGGAATTTCTTTGTTTCATGGACCTTTCTTTGTTTCATGGAATTTTCTTTATTTCGTGGCTTTTACCTTAAATTTATGTGGAACACTAAAAGTTTAAAAACCCACGGAACTCTATTTCTTTGTTCTGTGGCTTCTAAACTTGGAATTTTTTATACCTTCTTTGTTTTTGCCCCGCGGCTCCTGCAACATATTCTTTCTGTTTTTGTGGCCTCCTTCTTGATTCTCATACTTGGTTTGAGATTTTTATTTAGTTCAAGTGATTCCCTTTATTTCATTTCCATGAAGTTTGTTTTCTTCACTCTATGCATCTCTACAACTCTGTTAAAATCCACACAATAATTTCTCTAATTTTGCTAAGATTTTTTAAGTATGGCTAGTTCATCTAACTTCTCTATGGATAAATATCAATTTTTAAATGGTACTAATTATAACATTTTGAGAGTTAGGTTAAAAGCCATCTTTATGGAAAGAAAGCTATGTGATTTAGTTAGTGGTGTTGAAAAATGACCCACTGGGAGACAAGCTAACCCTAAAAGCTTGAGTTCCTTCTCCTAAAAATCCTAAGAGGCCATGTCAATCCTATTGCAAAGCATTAAAGATGAATTCTTGTTACATATAGGACATATGGAGTTTTCATGGATGATTGCAAGAATCAATTGGTACCTTTTAAGATAATTAAGCTAATCATGGAATTGTTTACAACTCCAATGAAAGGAGATGAAAATATAGTTAATTACTTAGCTAAGATTAAAAATATTAAGGCACAATTAGATGGTTATAACTATGAATTATTTCAAGATAAGTTGTATTTTATTATTCATATTAACATACATGAAAATTTTAGAAATTACATTTCTATTTTGAATTCTAAGTATCAAAATGAATCTAATTTGCTTGATTTGGATACTCTATCATCTCTCCTAATTCAGGAAGAAAGAGTAATGGATAATTTTGATTCAAAAGAGAATGTATCTTAAGAACTTTTATCTCAAAATGAAAAACTTGCTAAAAATTAGAATAACAATAATGCTTTAAAAAAATTTAAAATTCAAACTTAAAAAATAATCCTAATAATAATTTTAAGGTTAAGTTTGATGACACTTGTTCTAAGTGTAGTAAATTTGGTCATGAAACAACCCACTATTATTATAATATAGATAAGTTTAATAACAATGGTAAAGGTAAGAACTTTAACAATAAAAAGAAGAATACAAATCGAATAATGCTAAAACCAAACTAACAATATTGAGCAAATTATTTCTCTTTATACTTCTCTCTCAACCTCTAATGACAATGAATGGATCCCAAATATTGGTGCATCTAGGCATATGAAATTTATTCATGAAATTCTTTTATATGTCATGAAATGCAATGAAAACATATATCTCGATGATAATTTTTTCATTAAGTCTGAAAGTTGTGGAAATGTTAAGTTAGAAAATGGAATTATTAGAAATGTTTTATTTTTCCTAACTTAAAGAGAAACCTTTTATCATGTTCATAATTAACTAGAGAAAATTGTAAAGCTATGTTATTGAAAGTTAAATGGTATGTGAAGAATGAGCTTGGTAAAGTTATTGTTGTTGGTTTTCAGAAAAATGGTTTGTACATCTTTGATGAATTTGTTGTTGAAACTTGTTTTTATTCTTCTTCTTGTAACGATGTTTAATTGTGGCATGAAAGGCTTATGTGAACTTTAAGAGTTTGTATGAATTTCATGTATTAACTTAACCTTGTGATAGGTCTTCCTAAGATGAAATTTGACCATGGATCTTGTGAAAGTTACTTGTGTGGTAAGCAACATGTTGAACCATTTCAAAAACATCATGAGTCTAATTCCTCTAATTTTCTTGAGTTAATCCATAGTGATGTAAGAGGTCCTTTGGAAGTTCCCTCTCTTTGTGGAGCCTTGTATGCTATTAGTTTCATTGATGAATTTTTAGAATGACTTGGTCATATTATATTAAGAAAAATTTTGATGTTCTATCTAAGTTTCAAGAGTTTAAAGCCCTAGTTGAGAACATGGATAATCTAAAAATTAAAAGAATAAAAATTGATAATGGAGGTGATTATGCGAATAAGAAGTTATATGAGTTTTATGTTTCTTATGAAATAACAAACAACTCTATATTCCCCACAACAAAATGACATAGCTGAAAGGAAGAATAAAAGAATAATAAAAATGGCTAGGATCATGATTCATGCTTCTAAAATGCCTAAGTTTTTATGAGTTGAAGCCATGAACATTTTTGTCCATATTCTAAATAGGGTTCCTACTAAATCCTTGCATCAAAATACACCTCATGAAGTATGGACCAAAAAAACCTGAATATTTTCAATTTTAAGATATTTGGTAGTCTTGCTTCCCTTCTCATTCTTAAATTAAAAGGACAAAAACTTGATCCTACCTCCTACTCTTGCATCTTTGTTGGGTATGGTGGTCACACAAAAGGATTAAGGGTATATGATCCACTCAAACATGAGATCATAGAAAATAGGAATACTAATGTCTTGGAAACAATTTTGTGATCCTACATCTCTTCCCTCCACTATTTCTCATGAATTGGTAATCCTCTTCTCTTAGATCAATATGGAAATAGATTTTCATTAGGATGAACATCCTTCTTTAGATATGATGGATGTGGATATTGAGGGGGATTCATCACAATTTGTGTCTTAGTCTATAATTCCTAAATGGGCTCAAAATTTGGTTTCTAATTCTCAACCTAATAATTTGAGAAAGATGACCCACAATCAACATTTTTATCATGCATTGTCAACTTTGTATAAGGTTGAACCTCAATATTTTGAAGAATCCAATCTAGATAAAATGTGGATTTAAGCTATGGAAGCTAAATACAATTCTCTAATCAAGAATAAAACTTGGAACTAGTCCCTCTTCCTCCTAAAAGAAACATTGTAGGATCTAGATGGTTGTATAAAATTAAGTACAACTCTATTGGAAAGATTGACAAGTTTAATGAAATATTAGTATCTAGATGGTTTACCCAAAAACTGGTTTAGATTATGTTGAAACCTTTGCTCCAATTTCCAAAATGAGCATTGTAAGAATTCTCCTTGCCTTAGCTACTCAACATGGATGAAAGATTCACCAAATGGATGTTAAAAATGCCTTCTTAAATGGTGACTTGAAAGAAGAAATCTACATGCATCAACCTAAAGGGTTTGAAGAACTTGGTAAGGAATTATATGTTTGTAAGCTTAAAAAATCTTTGTATGGTCTTAAACAAGCTCTTAGAGCTTGGTATGCTAAGATAAATAGCTTCTTTCAAGATCTTGGTTTCAAAAATTATTTTGTTGATAATGATTTATTTGTAAAATATGAAAACAATCATGTTATCATTATTGTCTTATATGTTGATGATCTTTTGATTACTAGTAGTGATAATAATCTAATTCTTAAAATCAAAGAGAAATTAAGACAACATTTTGAAATGATTGATTTAGGATTGTTAAATCATTTTTTGGGCATGGTTATTTGTCAAAATCATAAATCTATTGTTACATCTCAAGCACAATATGATTTTAATATTCTTAAAATGATTTAACATGATTGATTGTAAACATGTTATCATTCCTATGAAGTTGGTGTTAAATTAGATCCAAAACTTGCATGTGATAAATTTAATCCTACTTTATATAGACAACTTGTTAGTAGTTTGATTTATTTAACTATCACTAGGCCTGATATATCTTATGCAGTTGGAATTATTTCTAGATTCATGTAGGATCCTTATGAGGACCATTGGAAAATGGAAAAAAAGGATTTTAAGGTATATCAAAGGTACAATCAATTATGGTTTGTATTATTCTTCTAGTAATGATGCAAATTTATTTGGTTATTGTGATTCTAACCATGTTGGTGATATTGTGGATAGAAAATATACTTTTGGATATGTTTTCAAGTTGGGTGTAGGTGTAATCACTTGGAGTAGCAAGAAGCAACCAACAATATCTATCTCTTCTACTGAAGCATAGTATATAAGTGCAATAAAAGCAACAAAGGATTCCATGTGGCTGAAAAGACTATTAGATGAACTTCATATGGGCATCAAAAGAAGTAATCTTATTCTATGTGACAACCAAAGTTGCATTGCTCTTGCAAACAATCTAGTTCAACATCAAAGAACAAAGCATATTGAAATACATATGCACTTTATTCGGGAAAAATTTCTAAATGGTGACATTGATCTCAAGTTTTGTTCTATTGAAGATTAAGTAGTAGATATTTTTACAAAGCCATTGGGTGATATAAAGTTACTGTAAATGTTGTGCCACATTAGACCTTTTAGAATCTAGCCCAAATTATCATATGGATGAATTTGATCTCCACCTCCGAATAAAATGAACATATGGTGTTTCAGAATTTGACTCAAATGATCATGTGGATGGCGTTAATATTCACCTCTAAATCATATGAGTGTATGGCATTTCAAAGTTTCCCTTGAGGGGGAATGAACATGTTGATGCCACCTCTTATCGACCTGATTGTGCTTGATGTAAACTCCCTATACTATTTCCATTGTGTTTGAGTAAACAATCACGTCATGTGAGTTTACTTGTAATACCCAATAAAGCATTATATATGAGAGATTCTTGTTTTATAAAATACTCCATAATATTATGTAATACTTCATACTTTATCACTTTATCTTGAGAATTTTTTTGTTCATGTGTATCCGTATGCAAAGTTTTTTTCTTTCAAAACCCATGCAGAACACTATGCAATATAATGTGGCTTTTCCAAAATCCATGAAGCACTACAAATTTGTACCAAAACATGTTTTTTTAAAACCCACGTGACATTAAAAGCTCTATGTTGTGGCTTTTTCAAAATTTGTGAAAAACTAAACCTTGTACCAAATATTTTCCAAAATATGTGAAACAATAAAGCTTTGTACCGCAACATGTTTTTTCATAACTTGAAGACTAAAGCAGTGTATTGCGGATTTTGTAAAATTTGCATATTAAAGTGCTTTGTTTACATGCTAGCCTAAATCACTTTGATGATTTATGGATTGTAATTCCTTTTGTATAAAAAGGTGACTTGACATGTGTTTTTGGGAACAATTTTGATGTGTCATGCTAGCCTAAATCACTTTGATGGTTTATGGATTCAATTCCTTTTGTATAAAAAGGTGACTTGACATATTTTTTTATGTGTTTTCATGCTAGCCTAAATCTTCATTTGATGATTTATGGATTATAAGTCATTTTGTATAAAAAGGTGATTTTTCATGTTTCCTACTTAATATTAAGGGGGAGTTTTGGGGTTTATAATATTAAGTGGGAAATCATTTTTATTAAAACCCACCAAAGACTAAAATTCATGGCTTATAACTTATGTTTAAAACATAATATGGTGGATCCCCATGCCGACCAATGTAAGGCAAATGATAATTCAAATTTGAATTATAAGAGTGTCCCATGCAACGGGCCACCCACCTTTTATAAAACAAGGTGATCTCATTTGAGATTGGTTATAGAGGATAAAACATAAAACATATGTGAGTTGTATGTGAGTAAAATCATAAAACATGATGTGAGTTATATGCGAGCTAGTACTCTGTACATGAGCAAATGTTAGTGACAATTTGTAATTCCTTATTAAGGTGTAACTATAGTGGATCTACCAAAATAATAGGATTTTGGGTGAAATTAAATTCTCAATAAAGATAAGTGATATTTTTAGTGGGTTTTTTATCGAAAGGTTTTCCCACTTAAATCTTGTGTTATGTTGTATTTAATTTCATTGTTTATCATGCAATATATAGTTTAAATTATTCTAATTTGTTGTATGTAGTCATAAACTACAATCCTTGGAGAATTTATGGTGGATATATAACTTGTGTTTATTATTTATCCCCACTTTCCTAACATGTCCTTGTCACCAAACTAAGGATTTAAGTGTCCTGTCTCTAAAATGAGGATTTAGGCATCATGTCGCCAAACTGAGGATTTAAGTGTCATGTCACCAAACTGAGGATTTAGGCATCTTATCACCAAGGGAAGACTATGGGTAGAGATATATGATTCTATCTCTAACCGTTAATCCTTTCCCATGGATAAGTGCCACTACAGATGGTCACAAACCCAATAGAAACTAGTCACGAATGATCTCGAGACAATAAAGTAATTAGTTCCCTTCCCCAAAGTATGTAGCTTCCCACTAATTTTTATTCATGTTGTTCTTGATAGTAACCTTAATTGAGTATTTTTGCTATATTTTGAAGAAACATGTTACTAGAAACTTATTTTTTTTAGATATTTAAATGCTTTTGACTGAGCTTAGAACCGGGGGTTGACAAGACCTCACCCTTTACAAAAGATGTAGACGTTGAAGAACCATAGACATTATTGACCCAAGAACTAGTGAAACTCTTGCAATGAAGGATGATACACCCCACCCAAATATCTTCCCGAACAGAAACACCACCACAGAGGCCACCATGCCACTCACACATTACCACCCGCAATGGGATCGTGCATTAGGGGAAAAGGAAGCATATTGAATCCAACAAGCTACTAAAAGGCCAAACTGATGAAAGAAGGCTCCTCCAAACCAAACGAAATCAACACACAATCCTAACACAACTAAACAAATCTGGGCCAACACCCCGACACCAACAAACCGTAACTCCGTGTGCAAGCCCAACACAACCAGGGGAAAACCCTAACCACACTAAGCCAATATGCCATAAATCCACTCCATCAACACCGAGCAACCCGAAACCACATATAGCCCCTCACCATAGTAAAAATCCACTTTGACGATAAAAGGGAGGCCAAAACACGTAAAAACTAGAAAACCACAAAAACAAAACAGACAAACCCGTAAACTCCAATCGTTGGCAAAGATCGATTCAAGCTTAAAGGGGAGCCTAAAAATAGTAAACACTTTCTAATGCGGTGCTTTGGAAACTGGCATTGTCGAGCCTTAAATAAAAAGAAGAATTCAAACACATCAAACCCCATATTGGGACAAGAAGCCAGAACTCATCCGCATCCCAACACCCCTTGAGTCTCCAACCCTGCCAAGAAAAATAACAAGAAACAAAAGACGAAATGAATGGAAAAAACAACCCCTAAAACATCCTCTCCGTCTTCTCGTAAAATACCCCCATCTAATAACGAGTCGCTATACAAAACGCGACCAGGAAGCTCGAAGGGCCACCCATGAGCAATGGGATAGAAGAAAGATCCAATGGGGGATCAAGAACTTTAAGCTTCTCCGTCATTGCCACCCTAGGATCCCCCACGCTAGGAAGATCCCCAAAAATCTACACAACCTCTTTAAGCAAAGGCTTCACAATTGACACAACCTAAGATTGATGGAAACAAGAATAAAACTTGATGAACGTAGTCTCTAATTCCTCCACTTTGAATTTTTTTATCAAAATAGGGTTGGGTTCCCTCTTGAAAGCCAAGTGGCCTTCACATCCTTTCTAAGGATGTACTTAACAAACCGATGAGATTCCTCAAAAAACCCTTTTTGAAGTTGTCCTCAAGTGATCTAGATTGAAGCAACAACCCTCCATACACCGTGACCGTAGGTAATGACCGAGAAATGCTAGCTAGACCACCTCATTATACTCCTTCACTAGCTCTCACCACACTTTGCTCCATTGACGCCGCTTGCTCTCACCTTATGCTCAATCTAAAACCCTAGTTTATTACATCTAATTACCCCTCACGAGAAACCTATTGATCCCGCATTGTACCTATTTTTACCTAGGACAAGAACAATTAGGTAGGACACTAGTGCCCACCGCTCCTATCTGTGTTGGGTTATTTTGTCCCTACATTGATTTTGGCCCAATTCTAATTCTGAATCTATTTCTTATCTCCTGTGTATCCTAATTTTACTATGTACCAATATGTATATGATCTCCGAATTGCTTGAGAGGGAAAAATAGTCACCCGATGATTGCCCCCATTTTGGGGTGTGCGATATGAACTAAGGTGAGTGTGGCCCAAACAAGGAAAGCTGAAACTAATGTGTGCATTTGAAATAGAACTCCTACAGGGGAATAGGGAATGTGCATGGTTAAAACCATGATACATGTAAAATACTTTGTAAAGGATAGCCAAAAATGTTAGTCATAAAAATCAAGGATGATGCAATAAAAACTAGTCAAACACACGGTAACATGAAAAAAATACAAGTAGTTGGTTGAATACATGGGACACCACTTAGGATGTTGTAAGATACTTGAAGCCATCAAGGCTATAAAATAAAACACATAATCAAGCATAGGGAATAGTTTGCAAACAATGATAATCAAGATATAAACATAGACACGATACAAGAAAAATAGATAACAATGGTTGGAAGTAGACTTATAATGTAAATAATACACATGAAGCACCTATTAGCATGTTAGAAAAACTTGTAGTATGCCATAATGTATACAACTATAAATAGGAATGAAATTAATAGGTATTGCCATGATAGAACCTGAATATAGAGAAATAGTAAAGGTAGATGCCCCCAGGAGCCGTAATAGGACCGGTAAGGAACAATGCCAATAATCATACATCATGTAGAAAATTATAAGTGATCCGTATTCACCAAAAAGTAAAATGTGAATGTGCATGTGTGTATGGAAAAAAATGATATAACATGATAAGAAATGTGCAACATAGAATAATATGAGCAAGCAAAGATACATCCAATCAAGATCTAGGCTAATATTTTTGAATTTTTGCAAATATGTGAACATGAAATAAAACAACTATGAGAGGGGAGCAAGGTTTCCCCTAGTGTATGTGTGTAAGGTGAGGTCCATGTAGGTAATTTTACCCTCAATAGTTGTGTATGAACCTAGAACAAGAGTGTGTCATCAAGTAGCGAAGGGGAGTAATATGCCCCCAAGTGTGAGTGCCACGGTGATCTATCTAATGTGGATAGGAGCAAGTGACCAATACCTGCTAGTGTGAAGGAGGTATGCATGTGATCATGATCAAAGACTCTATGGCCACAGGGGAATACATGTGGAGAAAGAGATTGTGAAGTGGGCCTATATGTGTCATGGGTAGTGTGTGTCCTAGGTGGAGACCTATGCCTATGAGGTGGACTATGAGATTGATGTATCCATCGTGAGAAAGAAGTATAAGCCACATGTGGAGGAGATCTAGGTGTATGTGTAAAAGTAGCACTAGGAATGGTAAAAGCTCTAGATTCTAGATAAGTATGTGCTAAAGTCATGGGGCCATCATGAGAATATGTAGGAGTAGGTGCACTAGTGATAGAAGTAACTAAAGGTGTAGCAATAATAGGAGCCAATGATAAAGGAGTCCTTGCAGAATGCCACGAATAGTGATAATGTGATGCCCATGTATAAATTTAAGGCATAAATGGACTATTAATAGTATGGATTTGAGAGCCTTAAGCTAAGGGATTCCTAAGACCATGTCACAATACACAGCTATAGATCCAACAATGAATGACATAGAGATAGTGAGGGGCCCAAAAATGATAGGAAGAGTGACATGCACATGAGAAGTAAGAGACCTACGTGTCATATGAGATAATGGAAAACTGATAGCTTGCAAGAAAGCTATCAAACATACATTGTGCTTGTAAGTAGGGTACACCATAAAATTTTTAATAACATGATTGCTAATAGAAGCATCAATGTGTAATTGACGTGATGAAAAAGAGGCATGAAAATCAGCATCAATGAAAGAAATGATAGGTGAAGGAAAATTAATAGTACCAACCAAAAATCCAAGAGAATGATCGAAAGATGAAGGAGGAAAATCATGATAAACATGATTAGAAGAGGATTCAAGAGCTGATTTTTCATGCCTAGGTAGTGGATGATCAAATATTTTAAGTTTTTTTGTCATTAATAGATTTAGGAATATAAATAGTAGATTCAAGAAACCTTATGTCATGATTATCAATCGATATTGAATGAGATGTCTAAACTTGAAACACTTATCAATATAAAGACCATTATATCTATGATAATCACAATGTGTATATTCATTGAATCTTTTTCCATGAGGCCTATTAGGATCTTGCTCAAGAGAATATGAAAGAGAAGTCATATTGCTTTCTAGGAGTTGAGGTAAAAACATATTTGGTGGATATGACAATTTAGTAAAAATGTGGCATGTATGTTGTAATTGGAGATTCATAGGTTGAGATATAGCATTCGCAGATGGCTTAGGTTCACCAAGATTTCCCTTAAAGTAAAATTTTTGGGAACTTGTTAGTAGATGAATAAAAAATAATAACCTTGTTTTAAAGTTTGCCCAAAGAAAGTAACTTGATTTCATGACTTTTCAAAGTATGACATAGATGATCAAAAGAGTGAAAAGAGTCAAAGAGTACACATTCTTGTAAAGGAGGTAATAGGATTTGGATGAAAATATCTTGTAATTTAGATTCATCCAAGGCAATGTTTCATTTTATAAATATTAGTCTTATAACGTAACACATAGTCACTAAGATGCTAATTAGAACCTTGCTTTGCATTTTGGCCATTTAAGCATATGATATCTTCATTCCAATATTCATATAAAAGTGAGCCAAAAATGGGTTTGATAAAGGAGTAAAAGATCTAACAAAGTATAAAATAAAATCATAAAACCATCGTAAGGCATAATCCTCTAAGCTCCTAGGGAACAACTTAGTCAATAGGGTGTCATCAAAAGCATAATCCAAGCATGCAACATGAAATGATCAAAGGTGCTCTTGGGGATCTCCATGGCCATCAAAGAGAGGAAACTTAGGTGAGGTAAAATTAGAGGAAGTGGATAACAAGAAACCTCGGTACAAGAGGGCTATGAATAAGAATCAAAGAATCAAGAGATGGAGAGGAAGATGACGAGGCCTATTGCAAATTGATGAATTTGAGCTTGCAAATCATGATATAAAGACTCTAAGGCATGGGTTCTGAAGAAGTGTTAGGTTGGATATGAGAAATTATAGGGGAAGAAAAGTGAGTAGTGGGTGTGGAAATAGGCATATGAATGGTGGATATCCCCACAATGGTGGGGAAATAAGAAAGTGGAATAGAAGAGGTGGTGGCAACATAGAGCTATAAGGTACAAACCATACTAACATGAGAAACATTTTCACGGGCACATTGAGCTGCTAATAAAGCATCAAGGACATGTGGTACATGAGTAGGATTATCACATAATGTAGAACAGAAAGTGGTGAGAGCATTGAGTTGTGTTTGATCCACATTAGTGTCTTCATCATAAGACTATTCACTATCAAAATTTTCTATGTCATGAAGAGGGATCTGATGGGAATTGAATAGAGGGTTATCATGTGTGGTTTCAACCATATTATTGGAATTACTACGAGTATGTGGAAGGATCCTAGTATGTTTTGGATACCAAAGCAACCACTATGGGTAATGGGTATGAAATATAGATCCGATAATGGTCATGTATGGGTTGGGTTCACCAAATGATTTAATGAAATCTTAAATCTTTATTAGAGGATTGAGATCAAATGAATATAACAATAATAAAAAAGATCTATCATGCAAGAAACAAACAAGTGTGTACAATAGGATAATAAGAGTGACTTAACATGCATTGGCAGATCTAAATTGATCTTGGGATGGGAAACATGACGAGAAAAGATATGAATTGTGTATGCTTTTATGGGAAATTGGGATCTAGAACCTCTTTGGAAAGGACCTCCTAGATGAGGACAGGACCTCCTAGATGAGGACAGACCACCTAGGTGCTAGTGTCTCGAACTAGTTGATAGTTCCCTGAAGCAAATCTACTTCGATCTTTTTGGGGTATGATCTTGTCTCTATTTTTTTCACTCTTTTTCGCATCCACTTCACTTTGTAGGGTTTTATCTGCACACATAGACATGCAAAACAAACCCTAACTACTAGTATAAATCTCAAACAAACATTAGATGTAACAAATTATGTATATGATTGAGTTAGACAAGCCTCGGTGGTCACCCTAATGTTATCACTTACGAGTGTTGCACTACACTTCCGACTCTATGTGGCTCTAGTGTTAGTGTGTGTGTGTGTGTGTGTGTGTGCACATGTGATTGAATTGTTTCCTTTGAATCTAGGTTTCCCTTGTGTTAGTCGGACCAATATAATGAGCTACTGTTGGGTATTGTGTTTATGATTGTCATTGATGTCAAGTGGCACATTGATCTCAAAGGGTGTCATGGTCGTTTAAGGTGTCTCGATGAGGTTTCATTCATGTTTGAGCTCGAAGGATGATTGGATGTTTCATTCAATCTTGTAGTCTTGTCATGGTGTCTTAGTGCATGGTTAAGCAAGCTAGGTGTTGTAGGTGTGCTCCAAAGTTGTTCAAAGGATGGTATGAGGTAAAACATGGTTAGAGTGATGTGTAAGAGGTGTTAATGAGTCTGTAAGAGGTCATCATGGTTAGTTCATGTGAAGTATGTGATGATGTAGGCCATTCGGGCATAGTTCTAAACCTAGTCCAAGCAGTATGAGTGAGTGGCATGAGATATGGAGTAGTGAAGTCTTATCTAAGCATGGTAGGTGTGTTATGACACTACATATGAAGTGTGGAAAGCATCTCAGTCAATATTCAAAGTTTTGATGTTGTTTCAAGGTCCATTGAAGCAAGTTTCTTGAGAACAAGACATGTTTGCATAGGTAATTATCAATGTTTGGAGAGATTGAGAAGTGTGCATGTAAAAATGGAAATTTAGATAGTTGGAGGAGGTTGTTATGGTGCTCACGGGTTAAATTTTAGGTCAAAGAATTGAATACAAAGAAAGAAAATGAGTTTTGGAAAAATTGAGCTCTTGAGAAGGAAAAACCAACTTGATAGGTGAAGTTAATTTACTCACCCACACGTGTGGGTTCTTCATGGGAGCCTGAGACTTTGGGGGTATGTTTTTACATTAATCTAAGAGTGTTTTGAAAAAATAATGAGTTGATTTGATCATCCCATATTTATGAACAATAATTAAGAAGCTAAGTTGGTTTTAAACCCTAGTTAAACCCTCATAACAGAGTGATATGAAAGAAATGATTGGTATGGGAACCAAATAGATTAGGAAAGAAAATGTGATGCATTAAGGTTGTAGAGGATTATTTAGGGCTCATTTTGGTGGTGATTTCATGTTCCAATTATTTCAGGAAGTAGGAGAAAAACCCTTGTTTTGTGGATATTTGTAGTTTCGACTGAGATGGAAGCTTCATGAAAATAAAATAAATGTTCCAAAAATATTGGGAGGTGTAATAGGCTTCCATGGAAATTTTTAGGTAGGTACAGTGAGGAAATTTTGAGTTACAAGTCCTCCAAGTCACCCTACCTCTTTTGGACTAGAAGGGATAAAACCTAGTCTTGTGGCTTGAGATAAGTTTGGTTGAAATGCTTATTAGAGCTGTTGTTTTTGGTCATGGAGAGTTGGTTAACACTTTACATGATGTTTTAGATCCTTTTTCTTGATCAAATGAGGTGTTTTCGTGTTAAAACCCCAATGGCCTATCCAACCTTATTAGGTATCTCAAGAAGCCTTATGGTTCATTTGTGTAAAGGTAATTTTTTCCATGTGACATATGCATGTGATGGATTGAATAGGTATTTCAGATATTCCTTGAATTTTTCTAAGTGGTTTTAGTTATTAGAAGTTGCATTTGAGGTGTTTGTGTATCTTGAGCTCAAGACCGGTTTTTGAGTCCTATTGCGCTTTGACTGTTTCAAGATTGAAGTGGTTGAGTACCTTAAGCCTTGTTTTGGAGGTTTAAGTGAGTTATTTCACAAAGAAATACATAGATACCTTTCCAATGGTAGGATTATTGATCCTTGATGACGATTTTGCTATGATAACTCATTCAACTTTACGAACTAATTTCTCGGTACTTGAAGACCTTGTTTGAGTGGCTTGCTTCTTGGTGTGTTTCATGGTGGATGTAGTTGATGCGAGCCTATTGTGTTATTGATGATGTTTAGAGTGTGTTATTGACTTGTGTGAATCTTATGGAGTCTTTTCAAAGCTAGAGTGTGCCTGTGTAAGGTCATGATGCATTCGTTAGTGAAGAAGACCTTATTTTGAGCCTAGAAGAGATGTGTGTGCTAGTCCTTATGGTGTGACCCTTACCAACCTACTTAGGTCTCTTGGAGTGATTTATATAAGGATTTAGTTGTAGTATCTTATTTGTATGACTGAACTTAATGGTCACTGCTGACCTAAAGGTGTTTAGGAGTTGAGTCATGTATATAAGAGTGTTATATTTTCTCATTGTGACTAGTTGAGGAGTGGAGGATGTGAGCGAGTTAGAGAAGAAAGAATAAGAGTATAGAGGGATCAAGGTAAGACATGAGAAGAGGTATGAAGGGATGAGTAAGATATAAGAGTAGGTGTACAAATTCATAAGACCTAATCAGCAAAAAGAAGGACCAAATTTGAGCGAGTAAGAGAGTGATTAACTAAAATTAAACTAAACTAAGGAAAGTATAATAATAGTTAATCTAATATAGGAGGACTAATAAAATATGCTAAAATAGTATGGAATGACCTTAAATAATTATGCTAAATGAAATAAAACCCTAAGTATGCAAATATGTAAAAGAAAAGGACTTAGCTAATTGCAAAGAGCTGCTGCAGTAAGGTGTCGCAGTCCGACTGTGGATTCTAGAAGCAGGAATGATTGTACAGAGGTCCCGTAAAGGCCAGATCTGGAGGATGTGAATGGATAGGAGCACCCAAGAAGGTACCCGTGTGTGCCCTGGTTTGTGGAATAGGAACCTTAGTCTCTGTAAAAGCTCAGAATCTGGTTCTTTCAATGTCATGCAAGATACTCTGAAATATTCCCTGTTTATCGCACTAGATCTACTTGAGTTGTGCCAAATGTATCAAATAATGTAGGATGAAGGAATGACCTGAAAAAGACAAATAAGTATCAAAACCCTAAAATAAAAGATGCAAAATGAATGGGTTGATCGACCTCGATGCCACAACAATGGACTTACTAAACGAGCATGCACTACATTTTAGACCCAAATGTAGTTCTGGTGTGTGTGTGCATGTCATGCCCATTGTTCTCTTGTGTTAGTCGCTTTGTGAAGTAGCAATTAATAACTAAATGTAGAAAATGTAATAGTATGTGTGCATGGAATAGAATAGAATCCATCCCCCTATGTTGTGTGTGTTGATGTAGATCTCCTAGCCTTGATGCATGGAACTATGTGGATGCAAGTGATGCAATGGATGTAACTCTAGATGGAGTGATAGTAGTAAGTGACACTAGGACCCTCATTATGGTCTCATAACTTTATATTTATAGGGTTCTCTTGCTCTAATTTCGTAATTAACCCCGACATGGCCAACTAGGAAAAAGATAAGGATGAAAAATGGCTAGAAGAGGCCCAAAAAGAAGTGGGAAAGTAAAAAAGGATTAGGGCACCCCAAGTGGGACCAGGGGCACTGATGTGCCCCAAGATAGCCTGGGCCCCAATTTAGGCTAAAATGATGGGACAATGATGAAATAGTTGGGCATGTATATGAAAATATGCGGGAATGACGAAATAAAAAGGTAAAATAAGATGGCCAAAAGGTGGGATTAATTAGTACTTTCTTCACTTAAGAACCTTCTAAATAGTAGTATGAGACCGGGATAAATAATGCCTAAAGTGCATGATTTTGTGACTACATTTTTCCCCACTTTATGTTGGTGAGCGAAACACTCGGTAACATAAAGTAGATAGAGATGCATACTTGATATCCATGTAGAGTGTAGTAGAGACGTGTCGATGGACTAGACTCAAGCGTGGAATGACAAAATAAAAAGTGGAGGAGCGTGGATTCTAAAGATGAAAAATGTGCATAAAAAGTGATGAGAGTGAACCTAGGGTGGAACATGTGTGTAAGTATTGCAGTGTGTAATGTACCTACATGATTAGTAAAGGAAAATGTTTTCGTGGTGTGTTAGCCTTACGCCGTCATCATCATTTATTGTCATCGTTGTTGCCCCCAATTTGATTTTTTTTCATATATGACTAGACATGCAAGGAGAAAATGATCAAGTAGTCAAATATATATGTATGTAAAAACAAAATGTATGTGTAAAAATACAAAATGTAAATGTAAAAATAAAAGGAAAGTGTAAATGGAACATGTGCACTTGATCCATGTCGAGAGAAAGGGTTATAATGATATCCTATACTCTTGTGAGTTTTTAGGCGATCTAATGCCACCACTGGCTGAAGAAATGTAGGGAGGAAATGCTCTATGTCCTCCAACCTTTGATCGCTCTCTTTAAAATTTGTGTGAAGAGATCGTTGTATCTTGTCTTGGTTGTTTGGGCGATCTGATGCCAATTGGCTGAAGTAGTGTAGAGAGGCATACCACCGTAACCCCAAGCCTATAACTACTTCCCAAAATGCTAAGGACACGATGTCTTGTAAAATCTATTGTGTATGGAGTTTGTAGACTATTCTGAACTCACTCATTGTATGTAAACCCATAATGCCAAGGGTAGAAAGTGCACTATAGTGAACCCATATAAGTATGTTGTGTTAGTATGTAAAAACCTCAATGATTCCCCCTCTTTGGGGGCACATGTGACGTTCTTTGAAAGAGAATGTGGCCCCAAAGAGGACCTATCACACTCGACCTATGAACTCTTCCCTACATGGGGAAAGGGAAAGTGTTGGTAGAAAACAAGGCATACACAAAAGGGGATGACTAGCCAAAACAAGTGTTAGTATGAAAACACATGCATGCAATAAGACAAGTGTAAAATACACAAAAATGTAGTAACTACCAAACAAAGTAGTGTAAACACGTAAGAAAAAAGTAGACCACACAAAAAGTGGGTTACAAACATGGGACATCACTCATGATGTCACAAGACTTGTAAGGCCGTCATGGCCGTAAACAACAAAACAAGTGTGCACACAAACATAGGGCAAAGCCGCATATAATGGCAAACAATGGAAGAAAAGTATAGAAAAACAAACAAGTAGTCATGGAAACATGTAATCCTGTAAAACAAGTGTTGCACATGGAACACCCATTAGCATGTTAGAGTAATAACCAATATGTCAAAGCGTGTATGATCAAGTAAATGTAAGATGCTAAGTACAAAATGAAACAATAACACCTGGATAAGATGAATGTGGATGCCCCTAGCGACCAATATAGGAAGGGTAGAAGGCGAGCATCCATGCCGCGTGTAAAAGTCTTGTATCTGCGATCACACTAAACAAAGCGTGAATGAATGTGCATGTGTGTGTATGATATAGATAATGACATATAAGAAATCAATCTAACATGTGTAGTAAAGTAATCATGCAAAACACTAGCAAGAAAAATTAAATGCCCCCAAGACAATGCAGTATGCTATGGATGGATGGAATGGAATGCAAGATGGAATGGTAGGAGCAACATGCCCCCAAGTGTATGGAAGTGTATGCAATGAGGTTTATTTTGTTTTCCCCCTCAACAATCAAGAATGAACCATAAATGAGATTACATCATCAGGAAATGGTCAAGTAGTGTTTGGTGTGTCTAGCATTTGCATGAGTGTGTATGTGAGTGATGTGAGATGTATGTGGAGATGTGTGGACCCTATAACCGAAGCGTATATCACAACTTGTTGAATGGGTTAGTGATGATTTATCCCTAAGCGTATATCACTATGTGATGAAAGGATGAGTGATGATTTATCCCTAAGCGTATATCACTATAAGATGAAATAATGGAGGGTGGTGATTTAGCCTAAAGCGTATACCACTATATGATGATAGAAAGATGTGACAATTTATCCTAAAGCATATGTCACTATGAGATGGAAGTTAGGGAGTGGTGATGTAACCTAAGGTGTATACCACTACAATATGATCGAATAGGTGATGATTTAGCCTAAAGTGTATGTCACTAGTCTAGGATTGTCACATGATGAAATGTCGCATGGTGAGTGTAAGGTCCATTTGATTGGTAAACCCTCGGCAGTCAAGTATGGACCGAGGAACTAAAGTGTGTCATAGGGTAATGAGTGCAGCACGTAGAACAATGTAGTGTATGTAGTAATGATAAAATGACTATAGGATAAGTAGAATGTATAAATGCATGGTGTAATGTAGGATGTGTAGGGTGTATAGAATATGTAATATGTAAGATGCGATGATAGGTGTAGATAGAAATAGAATATGTAGTGATAAAATGTAAAGCTAGACCCATATATAATGTAACCTAGTGTAGTATGTAGAATGTATGTGGAAATGCATAGTATGACTATGTATAGGTTATGTGTGGATAGCCTAATAATGTATGTGGTGTGTAGGGTAAGGACTAGTATAATGTAGAATGTAGGGATGAAATGTAAAACTAGACTCATAAGTAATGACGACTAGTATAGTATATATAAAATGTATGATATGAAAATGCACAGTGTATAATGTGACTAAGTGCATAGATATCGTAATGAATGTAATGCGTAGATGAGGACTAGTATAATGTAGAATAAGCGTAGAATGAATGGTGTATGATGCAAAATGTATGATGGAATGTAATGTATAATGCCTAAGGTGTAGTGTGTGGGGTTCAATGTAATGGTAATCCCTCAATAGTCAAGTGTGAACCAAAGCACAAGAGTGCGTCATCGGGTAATGATGGTGCCATAATGCGGGATGAGAATGCCTAGGAAAGAAGAGTGATGGATGATGATGTGTAGATGTTAGAATGGGGGTGAGATGTTATGCCCCCAAGTGTGTATGAAAGAGAAATTAACCAATGAGGGTGAAGGATGAGGGTCCCTCAACTGGTGCCTAGGATAGTGTAAGTGGAGGGCCACAATCTAATAGTGGTAATATAGTAGAATAAATCTATATGTGCATGAAGGAATGAATGAATAAGAAGGATGAATGAATGAGGAAGATTAGGATGTAGGAACACTTAAGATAAGGTTTTGGGGAGACAAACTAATTGTGAAAGTTTGTAGCTAAGAAGGTACTTGAGTAGCACTAGCTTGACACTTATGTGATGAATGAGCCCGATGAGCTAGATGGTTAGTAGGAGATAGTTGTACAACAAAGGAGAGGAGGCCTAGTTGTTTGAGATATTTAATTATACATGACAAAGTGTGGCAAACATTGGTATGATGTCTATGAATTTGATGATAGTGGAAATATGGACGATCATGGTATTGTACTAGTCGAGAAGGAGGATAGTGATGAGTAGGTGGTAGAGTAATCATCTGATGATTAAGAAGTTGAATGAAAATGTCCTATGTGTTGTAATATTAGAGTGAAAGATGAGAGGTAGAGGCAACATGGTATATGTGGAGGTTCAGCTAGAGGGCATGCAGTGGATGTAGATGGCATATGAGGTGGAGCATGAGTACCAACATGTGATCGAGAAGCAACCTTAAGTTGTTTGACTTCAGCAATGAGAGATGCAATCATGGATTCCATGGACTGACACTAATTTTGCAACGTGTGTATGGAATCCAATAGGTGTGTATTAGATGGATGACTGTGAAAGTGAAGTCATCAACTAAATGGGTGGATATAGGACATATTTGAGGTGGTGATAGATTGTTGTTAATGCAAGGAGGTAGGGAGAAGTAAGATCTTCTAAAAGGTCATCAACATTATTGTCAAAATCATATTGAATGGTGTGGGAAACTTGATAAGCAATGGTATGTGGTTGGTCATCCAAATAACCATGAGTGCGTAAGATATACATGACCATGGCGTATTGTTCATCCGTAAAGGGAGGTAAAGGACATCCCTGAGCATACCAAATAGTGAAGTTGGGTGAATAACAAAGAAAGAGCTACTAAAAATGCGCACACAAAGTGCTCCAAATGGCATGGGAAATGCTATATCAATGTGATTAGGATCAAGTGTGCCTCCGATATAATCTAACCAAGACTAGCCAAGAGTAAGAAAAGAAGTAGTATGATAACACACAAGATGAATGATAAGATGGAAAACACATATGCCATATGCATAAGTGAGAATAATGGAGCCATGATAAAAATGTGGATCGCATAAAGGAGAATGGAGGTCTGCAAATTCAAAACCAAGCCAAGAGAGACCATCATGTGAACATACGGTGGTTATGCATGAAGTATCAAGTGGTATGTGCTCCCAATAAGAATTATTCATGAAGAGAGTGTAGGTGAATGGTGGGCACACTAAAGAGGATGATGTTGGCGTGTATGATGGAATGACATCCATGGACTGTAAAGGTCCTTGATATGAATAATAGTAGTAGTTTTGGTAGGTGGAGAGAGGGAACCACGCATTGACCATGTGAATAACACCCTCAAGTGGTAGCTTGTATATAAGGGTAGGTGGTGGAAGGAGAGGTTAAATCAAGAGAGTAGTGTGGAGTAGGTTCTGTATATAGTACCATAACATGAGTATCATCAGGAGTAAGTGGTGAATCGAAAGGACCATATCAATCATACAAATAGTAAGAACTAAGTCATGTGGAGCTTTGAGAGATTGAGATTCAGCCGTAGAAGATGGAGAAGTAGGGACAACTATTGTATTAGTAGAATCATCTACACATAATACAAAAGAATTAACAAGTGAATGGGAATGATCATGTGGTTCACTAATGGTAGCAGGTGTGGCTATGGGATTAGGGGGAAGAGCTTGTACCTCACTATGAGTTGTGCTAAAATAGTAGGATCGATAGTGCATAGATAAGTGAAAACAACAACATCGATAGCTCTAGGATCCATGTCAGAAGATGGAAGTTGAATGAACAAAGGGCAAGGTCTATAGCTAGAAGGATCAATAGGAGTGTCAAAAAAATGTGACCATGGCTATCAAATTTTAGAGTAATTAGAGACTTAGAAGGAGTACATTTCCTATTACGCTTACCCATGATGAGACGTCGGGTTCACCAAAATGATTAACTAAAATTAAACTAAAATAAGGAAAGTATAATAATAGTTAATCTAATATAGGAGGACTAAAAACTATAAAATATGCTAAAACAATATGGAATAACCTTAAATAATTATGCTAGATGAAATAAAACCCTAAGTATGCAAAGATGTAAAAGAAAAGGACTTAGCTGATTGTCAAAGACTGTCACAAGGTGTCACAGTCTGACTATGGATTCTAGAAGCAGGAATGACTATACAAAGGTCTGTAAAGGCTAAATATGGAGGATCTGAATGGACTGGAGCACCCAAGAAGGTACTAGGGTTCCTGGGGTGCCGTGGTCTACGAAATAGGCACATTGGTCTATGTAAAAGATCAGAATATGGTTCTTTCAATGTCACAAGATACTCTAAATATTCCTTATTTGCCACACTTTGATCTTTTGAGATGCATCGAATGTATCAAATAATGTAGGATGAAGGAATGACCTGCAAAAAGATAAATAAGTATCAAAAACCTAAAATAAAATATGCAAAATGAATGGGTCAGACTGACCTCATCTACCACAACAATGGGCTTACTAAACTGAGTGTTGCACTACATTTCGGACCCAAATGTAGTTTTGGTGTGTGTGTGCATATCGTGCCCTAGGTGCTCTTGTGCAGTTGCACTTTGTGAAGTAGTGAGTAATAAATAAATGTAGAAAATGTAATATTATGTGTGCATGGAATATAATAGAATCCCTCCCCCTATGTTGTGTGTTGATGCAGATATCTTATCCTTAATGCATGGAACTATGTGGATGCAAGTGATGCAATGATGCAACTCTAGATGGAGTGATAGTAGTAAGTGACATTAGGACCCTCATTATGGTCTCATAACTTTATATTTATAGGGTTATCTTGCTCTAATTTCATAATTAACCCTGACATGGCCGAATAGGAAAAAGATAAGGATGAAAAATAGCTAGAAGAGGCCCAAAAAGAAGTGAGAAAGTAAAACAAGGATCGGGGTGCCCCAGGTGGGACCAAGGCACCTCGGGCCACCCCAATATAGACACAGGCATCCCGATATAGGATAAAATGGTAGGAAAGTGATAAAATAGATGGTTATGTATATGAAAATATGCGGGAATGATGAAATAAAAAGATAAAATAAGATGGCCAAAAGGTGGGATTAATTAGTACTTTCTTCACTTAAGAACCTTCTAAATAGTAGTATGAGACTGAGCTAAATAATGCCTAAAGTGCATGATTTTGTGACTATAGAGAGAGCTTGTTTTGAGAGGGTTTAAGGAGTATGGAGCTAAGTGATCACAATCAGTTATGGGATAAACATATCTTTAGTGATCATCCATTTCAGGTGGCTAGGTGGGTGCTTATTCATCTTAGGGGGTAGTAAAATTCTTGTAGGATTGGTGTCCTATTACAGTAGGGGTTGGTGCTCCTTGTGGGGTTGGTGCCTCAAAAAAAAATCTTATGCGATGTGTAATATTCATGCAAATCCTTTGTTATGAGTAATATTAGTAGAGATTTTAGTGATTTTTCTTCCCCTTAAGGGTTTCCCACTTCATATATGGTGTTATTGTGTTCTCTCTTGCACTTGTGGATGGTTGTAACACACTTAATAAGCTCACATTTGATTATGTATGATAAATGATTGATTTGAATGATAAATGTATGAAATGGTAAATGAAGTTAAAGTTTTTGTATGACTGATTCACTCCCCTTCCCACTTAGTCATTGTGCTTCTAACAATTGGTATCGAGCTAGGTCTTTGTGAAGCAAGTTTAACAACTTGGAGGAGATCCTAGAAGCACAATGGGAAAATCATCTAGAGTTGAGACTTCATTGGTGACCTTGAGGAATAAGTATGAAATATTAGAGTCCTTAATCCATGGATTGTAAGAGAAGATCAGTTGCATGGAGGTTGAGCATGGTCAAGAAATCAAAGAGTTAGAATCTCAAGTTAAGAGTGTGACAAAAGCCCTAAAGGTCAAAGAAGAAGCTTTCCTCAGGTATGAAGATAAGTTGAGATCCTTGAAAACAGAGTTAGAAGAAGCATCCAACAGGTTAAATATGTATGGAAGATTGGAGAAGAGCTTTGAGGCTCTAGATGGGATCTTGGATAGTTAGATAACAACTAGTGATAAGACATGTTTAGGTTTCAAAGGAGATCTAACATATATGAAAAGGCTGGACCAAGTACTCAAGATGACATGAAGGAGACCAAGAAGACTGATTCAAATATTTCTAACCCTATTAGACAACACAATGCAATGAGGTATGATTTTTCTTTCAATGGTTATTGTTATGATTGTCATGAATTTGGTCATAGAGCTAGATATTACAAGAAGAGATCCTCAAGGAATGAGTACTCATGGAATTATGAAGGTTCTTTCAAATGTTAGTGCTACTCATGTTTTTAAATTGGTCATAAGGATTTGGATTTTTGGTTAGAACCTAAGTGCATATCAATCTAGAGATAGAAATGGTGTTGTGTGCTACAATTGTCATAAACAGGGTCATATTGCTATATTTTTCTATCAAAGTGAATATCCAAGGTACAACAACATGTTTCAAGCTCCCAAAAGGCAAGAAAAGAAGGTGTTCAAAAGGAAGAGTGAGTCTAAGATAGTCATGACATATTCTTTGCTTAAAAATAATGACCCTAAGAATGAGGATAATAAAGATGAATCAAATCATATCATAAATACCAAGAAGGAAGACAAACAAGATACTATGGTGCACTGTTCAGTCCATCTACTAGTCAAGGTGAAGTGATTTCAAAAATGACAAGTTTAAGAAGGAAGAAATTGAGTTTGTCAAGCCTAATACAAGTCATAGAGGACTGCTAGACCTAATTGTAAATGAAGATAACCATATGTGTTTATCGATCTCCAATCAGAAGGTGAAGGGTTTGCAAATGAGATTATCATACACTGAAAAAAATTCAAGAAGGATGAAAGGACCTCAAAGGGTAATCCCAAGATAGATAAAAAGAGGGTGAAGTCCTTGGGCTCATTTGATGACTACATATTTTCTAATTCCCCAAGTAGCTTTTAGTGTCTTCTCTAGGATTCTAGAAGACATTAATCTGATAAAGGAAGAATGGGTATTGGTTGTGTGAGTTCCTAAAAGTATTTGAAGCTCTGCTAGTTCATTTTTACAAGGTATGCTCTTGAGAAGTCTATCGATCTTGTGAAGAAGTGTGTGTAGAATCAAAGGCATGTTTATATCTTACAATTCATCAAAGAAGTATATGTTGTTATGATTTGTGAGTGTTGATAGCTATGTTTGGTTTTTTCTCAATTATTTTATCAAGTCTTGTTTAGAAGAGCCTTAGTTTTTACACGTTCGGGAGTGGTATATTGTCATAAGGTAGTATGGGAGTCTATGGTCTGGTCCACATTTATCAATAATTGGTCTAGGAAGTTCTCTCGCTCCGAGTTAAAAGGAAAATTTGACACCATGTGAGTTAGTATGTGTGCATGTGTCTACCATTATCGAGTTGATGGAAAGAGTATTTATACTATTCCAAAAATTAATGTCATGTGTCATGGAGCCTAAGTGTTATACAAATGGTCTGCGGTTGTGTATGTGAGTCTTTAGAAGTCTATGGTATGGTCTTGAGATAAGCATTGCAAGATATGAATAGTGAATGATAGAAGTCTGGTTGTTCATTCAATAAGAAAGAGTAAATATTGAGTCTTGGGTCAAGAAAAGTGATTTCATGATCTATGTTTGTTCCATTTATGGGTAATGTGAGAATATTGGAGACTTATTACCATTATGATCCATATATGTACTTGATTTCTACTAAGCTTGTAGGTGAAAATGGTTGATTCAATAGTCATATGTTGTTATCAAAGGCATGTGATGTTCCTTAAAGATATGTGTTTAATGGTTAAGATGGTGTTGACTCATGGCAATCTTGTATTATCTGTGATTGATGATATGATCCTAAAGAAGAATCCCAATCACAACTGGTATGCTACATGATGCTCAAGGTTTCTTGGAACATGAAGAGGTATGACACAAATATGAAGATCTTAAATACTTTTTCCAAGACAACGTTCTATGCTATGGTGGTGTGACTTAAGGTATTATTGATATAAGCCTAACTCAAGTACTCTATAGTTATGATGAGATTCTCTCAAAATAGGTGCGTATGATTCTTCTTGTGCCTCCATGAGTATCTGTTGATTTGTAATATTTGGATAAAATCCTTGAAAGTACTATAACAACATGTGTAGTAAAATTTATGCAAGGTGAAAAAGGGACATTTACCCCACCCAAAGCTAGAAAACCAATCAAAGATAATTTATTTAACCCTAAAAAGCATGAAGAAAGGTTAGAAATTGAAAGAAATCTTGAAAAACTTCTAAAAAGACCATGGAAAAGGTCCCACCGAGACATGACAAAATGTGTTAAGGAAAAACTTGGAAAACTATGAGAAGTAGACTAACACCTAGTAGCCTAAAGTTTGTACCAAATTACTCAATAACCATCATGATAAGAGGTAAGCAAATAAACTTCAAAATCATGCATTATGAATCAAACAAGCAACATACTATGTTTACTCTACTCTTTAGAAAGCTTAATAAAAATGAACCTAATTAGACTCTAAGCAATCAAAGTTGATTTGTTGTTTTCTCCAAAAGATGAAGAGATCTCTCTAAGATGATTTATTAGATCATGCTTAGATAACTCTTACTAATCTAAAATGGAGGAAAGATGCAAGATGAAGCTATTTCAATGGTGGATGGCTTGGCTAGTGCAAATGAGCTCTCAAGCTTGATGATCAAAGTGTTTGTAAAAACAAGGTGTCAAGGTATGAGGTGTAAGGTTGAAAGGGAGGGGTGACCCCTCTATTTATAGATTTTGGTTTGGAAGAAATGTGAAAATCTAGTGCATGTGGGACAAATGAATAAGCCAAAATAGATCTTTTGGAAGTCAAAGTACCTTTTGACTAGGTTAGAAGCTAATTAACCTTTTAAGATTAATTAGGGACTCTAAACAAGCTTAGGAAGCTTTCGAGAGTTTCGGAGGAATTTTAATTAGATTTTGGAAGTGTTGGAAGCAAGAGATAGCCGATAAGAAGTTTTATTAGCTAAATGCAGGATAAAAGACACAATCAACATGAAACTAGCTGATTAAGAGGAAATTTACCCATCAATTTGTCGTAGAATGACATCCTGAGTGAGTTGGAAGCAGAGTTAGATAACGAAGTGTCATTATTTGAAACAAAGTGAAAGGAGATGAAGATAGTCAATGCAATGTTAGGAATAAGATTGATTTGATTGAAATCTAGGTGTCTACAAAAGTCTTAGATGTGTCATAGAATAATATTCTAGAAATCATGAGTGAGGCATATGAAGGCATCATTGGAGGTCACAATGCAGGGGGGACACACTTTGGTAAGAAAAATAAATATGGCCAAATTTTGTTGGTATAATCTTTTCCAAGATACAAAGGACTATGTTTAAAGACATTATTATTTCCAACATGCAAGAAAACTAAATTGACATGATTAAATTCCCTTGTTCCTAGTCATTTCACAAGAAATATTCAAGAAATGGATCATTTTTCAGTCCCATTTCTCCAGCTATGTAGTGGAAAAGTGTGAAATATGTCATTATAATAATTAAATACCTCACTCATTCGTAGATGAGGCCACACCAACCAAGGATTTTATATCCTTGAATTTTGTAATATTATTATGGAATAACATCATAATCCACTATGGATGCCCTCTTATTTTGACCAATGATAGGGTAAATCATTTCCTAAATG
Source organism: Taxus wallichiana var. yunnanensis (assembly GCA_018340775.1). Taxonomy (NCBI): domain Eukaryota; kingdom Viridiplantae; phylum Streptophyta; class Pinopsida; order Cupressales; family Taxaceae; genus Taxus; species Taxus wallichiana. The sequence goes on along the minus strand of CM031238.1, from coordinate 372,118,051 downwards.
AAGCTATGTCCATCCTACTCTTTGAATTTATGATCGCACACCATAAAACAAATGCTTACCAAAAAAGGAATATGGTTCCATGATGGCATTCATTTTTTTTTGGGACTACACTCATAAATATATATGCCATGTAGGAAGGCTTAATTTTGACAACAAAGTGTCATCCTTTCTATGGGCATATATAAATTTTTATATGTGTTTGAACAATGTGACACCATTTCGACTAGTGTTTGGCATGAAAGTAGTATTTCCTAAGGAATTCATGATACCATCAATGTGAATTGCATGTGTGAGAAGCTTTGATGATGATGATTCTATTGTATAATACCTCACAACTTAGATAAAACTATATGAGAAGTGTGTTCTCGCATGTTGGAGTCATAGTAAAAATCCTCACAAAAACATGACATAACTAACACATAAATAATATAATGTTTAATGAATGTACTCTTTTTCTTCTCAAGATTCAAAATTCATGCAACATTCAAAATTTTTTAAGACACATTGGTTGGGCCATTATGAATTCCATGATATTATACTCATTGGGGCTTACAAAGAAAAAACTCTAGCTAGATAAGATCTCCTAGGTCACTTGATAATAGTAGGTTTTAAACCTACCACCCTTAAGGGTTCTCAAAGTAATGAAATAAGGTGTATGCCACTAGATGTAGAAAATAAGATGCCAAAAGTTTTAGATATGGTAGAGTTTAAGATGAAGTCATATTTATCAATAAATTGCATACTCATGCACCCTTGTAATAGGTAGAGTTTTAATGTAGCGTTCAATCTATTTTGTAGTTATTCCCATATCTATGCTAAACTAATTCAAATATATACAACAAAAATATGGAACTACAATGTAACTTGTAATACTAGTTCTATTTCACCCTTTTAATCAAAATTTTAACTCGCTTCATCATCAATATGAAGGATCAAAGGACTTTGCATGTGAGATTTAGTGCGGGTCGAGGTAATATGCACTTTTTTCAAGCATAAAATGGTTATGGAATAATAAGGGTTGGTATGCTCTGTGTAGGAAAAGAAGAAAACTCGAAATTCTAAGTAAAGGAAAAGGTGACAAATTCCAAAGAAAAATGCATGATAGAAAAATTGAATACCAGGAAAACTAAGGGTGAAAAAGGAGAAAGTGTATGTAAAGAAGCTATAGGGAAAGTGCTTTGAGGACTAGGAAATAGGGACATAACCTATGTATGATCTTATTGATATGAAATAAACAAGTACATGAACAATGTACAATATTATTACAATGGAAATGAAGTGCTACAATACTTATAGGTATTAGACTACAACATACTTAGACACAAAATCATGAACTTGGGTACATTTATAGGTCCTAAAATCATACTCCCATTCATATGATTCCTAAGTGAGAAAACTATCTTTGGCCTCTTTGCTTTGTTTCTAAACTTCTTTCTTTGAGTCTTTCACTTGCTTATTTTTTATGACTCGGACACCAGTGACTGAAATGACGCCAATGCCCAAGCGCCCTCTTCCTTCCTCGGGAACCCTTGACCCTTTTCTATGTTACTTGCTTCTTCTAGGTATATTTTATCTTTTAGGCATTTTATTTTCTTAAGGGTTGGCCTTCTAGTTGTCAATTACGAAAATTCAACCAAGGGAGCCATATAAATATAAAGGTATGTGACCAAAATAAAAGACCAATCTCTAAGCATCTATTATCATCACCTAAGGTTACATCCAAAGGCATACAAGAGCATCAAAGGTATCCATATATCACTCATACAAGGGACAAGGGATTGCATTTTCTACATACACTTCTTAGGAAGGGGAAGTTCATTTTTCCATCCACACATCTATTTACATTGATACATCTAGCTATCATCCACTATCACGTGCACTTGCACAAGGGCTTCCTAGGGCACGATTATATCACACATGTAAAAGAACTACATAGAGTTTGATATGTAGTGCAACACTCGGTTGTAATTTCACTCAATTGAGTGACTTCTTGGGATCAGTTTGAATCCCTATATTGCATCTTTTCTTTATGTAATTTAATGTAGTTTGAGGGTTTTGCATGTCAACATATCTTTGCGGTTATAAATGATTTTTTGATCATAGTGTGATATACCGATGATTAATAATGACTACTAGTGACCACCTTGAGACAACAAAAATCGGTTCGAGCTCTTGTGTAGTCATGGGTGCCTAAAGTAGCATAATCTAGCCCCCAAATGCCCTTGACATAGTCCTAGCTTATTCGGCGATCTCTCATAATTTATCGAGCACAATTGCAATAGGTTGTCCTTCCCATTCATCGCTTTCTAGTCTCGCATACCCCGAAACCATGTGTAAATCAACTAAGTCACTCTTTCCCTCTCTTGCACTTAGGGTTTCATATTTATATAGCTTATTGCTTGTGTCATCTATATTCCAATAGTTTCTTATCATGGTTTAAATTTGTTACCCTAAAATATTAGGGTTTAACACATAAATTCTATATTTTAAAAATCATTTGGTGAACCCATCACTTGAATTCCACCTTCTTTCTAGGGTTTTCTTCTTATGCCCATTACCCGTAGTGGTCATTTTGGGTCTTTTGAGAAAATTGAGCTTCCTCCATCTTCCCATAGGGTTTCTAAATCAATGGCTGAATCTGATAACCCTTTCCAACTCTCAAAATGTTCCTCTTGAAAAAATTGAAACATCTAATAGTGAGCAATCCTATGATGAGGAAACCAACGTTAATCAAGAACAACTAGAAAAGGTTACCAATTTTTGTCAAGCTTTACGTGATAATCCTATGCATATTCAACATTCTACATACTATGATGGCTGCTAAAAACTCTCGAGATGTTGCTTTTGTACCCCTTTTTGGTTCTTCCTCGGCTGCCATGGCCTCCACTCAACCCCTTCATATTCCTACTTCCATTCCCACTACTACCACTTCAATCATTCAACCTAATGCTTCCATTACAAAACCTATCTCTTCATCAAACACTCATGATTTAACTTTTTAAATCAAAATATACAAACTCAATTCATCAACGTCAAATATCCACTTCTTGTGCATCTCCATATATTTATTCCACCGTAATTCTTCATACTCCTTTTTTGCCCACCATTTCCACTTATGTACTTCCTACAAAAATTTCACTCCTAAGCTTCCCACCTTCAATGACCATGGTGACCCTCAAGATAATCTCTGATATTTTCATGTGGCATGTATAGATTATGTGGATGATCATACTTTATTAGCTGATCTATTAGTCTCCAAGACTATGTTATGTGTTGGTTCTATGATCTACCTATCCATTCGGTAACATCATTTACACATTTAGCTAATGTTTTTCTCGCACACATTTCAATCAATATCAGTTCTAAAATATCTTATTCTCAACTTGCATAAATTAAATAAGTATCTAATGAGCATCTAGCGGATTATGTGTTATGATAGAAAAAAAGATTAGCTAAGATGTCTAATGTAATCACAGACTCTGAATTACAAGATCTTTTTGTCCAAAGTATTTTGTCTCCATTACAAGAGAACATCATCATCTTTGAGACCTCTCCATCATTTGATCAGCTATGCCATACTCTTAAGTTATGTGAAAGAAAACTATTATCTATGGGCAAGCTCAAATATCATGATCAAGCTTCATCTTCTAATCGGTTTCAAGGAAAATCTAATTTCAAGCCATCTCCTAATCCCATTGAATCCAAAGCTACTATTAATGTTGTTGCTACTCTGAAAAGCTTCAATGACAACCTCTAAAGCATAAATTTACAAAATTGCCTTATATTTTGTGCCTTCTATTGTTGTAACTTCTTGAGAGAAATCTAATTATGCTTCCACCACCAATGGATATTGATCCATCTATCTCTAAAGGCCATAATTATAACAAAAAATGATAGATATGAATGTCATCAATGTGTTGGGAATTCAACTGATCAATGTTTCAAACTTAGGCATATCATTCAAGATCTCATTGACAACGATGTAATCAAGCTCCTTGATCCTTCAGCATCTAAGCAAATCAATGACAATAAGAAGCTCAAAATATTCAATGATTCATTTCCCAAGGATGACAAGAAAGTTGTTGATTCTTCAACTAATCATACATATCATGTTGTGCCCCCTCCTTCATTCGGGGATCTTTATTTTCTAATTGCTCATACAGATGCATCTCCACCACTCATTACATTCTCTGATCTTGATTATCATGCTACATTTTCTTCTAATGTGCTAAAAATAAATGCTTCTATCAGATCTTATGTTGTCAATAACACCATGATAAATTCATCAGATCCTATTGGTGTGTGTTCTATTGCACTCCTAGTTTCTATCAACTATACACTATCTCGTATTTCACATCCAATTCAAAAATCTTATGGCTTCATCAAGCTTCTAGTTACAATTGGTCCTCTCACCATGCTTGTTCCATTCGTTGTGGCATCTGCAGTAGAAGGACATGACATGATCTTAGGTCTTCCTTGGCTCTGTGCCATTAAGGCTATATTTTCCATGACCCACTTATGTCTCAAATTAATTCACAATAAGAAATTTATCACTCTCAAAGGTGTTCCACCATCCACTCTGTTACCTCGGCATCCTCTTGAGCATCTAGGCCCAATGGGCCTCTCAAATCTAAGGCACATTATGCACCTATTTATCCCATTCACACATAACCTACTCGTTCTCATTGGTCCACTAGTCCATCTTGTCGGATTAAGTCCCCTATCCGGGTAGCTGCTTCACATAGGATTTCATCACCTTCTTCACCTCCTAAGTCTACTTCACATAGGTGTTCATCACCTCCTTGATATCCTTCACATAGGTGCTCATCACCTCATAGGTCTACTTCCCATAGGTGTTCACCACCTAGGTATCCTTTATATATGAAGTGTCACCTCATATTCCATTGATGTTAGAGCATGGTCACATGCCTTTATCTCCTCAAACATCGGTGGATGACCCTTGCCCTTAAATTTCATTGGCTAGGTTACTCATCATCATACACTTGGGGGCATCATGATTACTTCTCTCCCCATCCTAACATCACAAGTGTCTACCATTTCTATTATTACACTCCATGTTTCATACTTCATCTTTCTAAGCATCATTACATAACTTGATACACGTTGTATTGTCACTACCCTATGACACACTCTTGTGCTAAGGTTCAAAATTAACTATTGAGGGCATACTACATTCATGAACCTCACACACTACACATTCCATGATTTGTGATTCATGATACATATTTCTAGAACTCCATTCTCACACATCATACGATCCTCCTCCACAATCTATGCTCTGCACTTCATGTTACATATTTCTAGCACACATTATCAAACCATTTCCCGATGACACACTTTTACTTTGTATGGTTCATTCTTGAATTTTGAGGGCTATTTTATAAATTAACCTCGTCTCATGCACATTAATACACATCCATTGGGGGGTACACTACTCCTATCATATTCACATTACATACCATTCCATCTCACTCATACACACAACATGTTGCATATCTTGGTTGCACTTATGCTTGTTTTTTTATACTCAACATGTTACACTTTGCCTACTATGTTAGACAAATATCCAATATGTCATTATCCTTTCTATACACACATGCGTGTTAATTTTTTATATTGTTGTGAGTGTAGACTTATTAGATATCCTTACACATTGCAATGATGTTTTGCAGACTGCCTCTTACCAGTCCCACTAAGGCTCCTGGGGGCATCTACATTCTCACACATTTCAAGTGCTATGTTTTCATTATTTACTACTTCCTCTTCTTACTAGCACACTAATTTTTATCAGTACATACATGATTTGGCATACTTTTTATCTTTCTAACATGCTAATGGGCGCTTCATGTGCAACATTTGCCTTGCAAGAACTATTTGAAACTATGATTATCTCTGTTACATTATTTTCTACTTGTATGATATTGTTTACGGGCTATGTCCTTTGTCTTGTTTGCACATTGTATGTTTGTGGCCACTTTGGCCCTAATTGTCTTGTGACATTTTGAGTGATGTCCTATGTAAGAAACCCACTTATCTCAGTATTATTTTATATGCACATTTTCTTGGTACACTACTTTTATATGACATGTTTACTTCTTTTTCTACTAACACATGTTTCTATCCATATTTTTTGCATGTGTCTTGGTTTCCACCCCGCAAATTCCCCCATAGGGTATACACTTCATATCACTTTCACATCAACATCAAGTCCTCTCCTTTGGGATGCATTCTCTAGGGATGACACATGCACCCAAAACGAGGAGAACATAATGTTGTAAATATCTCCCCCCGGGTAGATATAGACAAGCAGAAGAATATGGAAATCAAAGAAACTCGAGAGCCCGATATTTATTGGTCACCAACACCTTTATGGTGCGGGTAAGAGGATGTTGAAAAAAATATGGATGCGCCTATGGCACACTTAAGAGGATGTCGACACAAATATGGATGCGCCTATGGTGCAGGTAAGAGGATGTCGACACAAATATGGATGCACCTATGACGCACTTAAGAGGATGTCGACACAAATATGGATACACCTATGGCACGAGTAAGAGAGTGTCGACATGAACATGGATGCGCCATTGGCGCGGCAGTAGAAAAGTGCCGACACAAAAAATTTCATGCCAAGGATCGGGTAGAAGGTGCACGTCAAAAGTGTTGACATGAATATGGATGCGCCATGGCGCAGTAAGAGAGTGTCGACATGAACATGGATGCGCCTTGCGCGAGGTAGAAAAAGTGCCGACACGAAAAATTTCGTGCAAGGCGCAGTAGAAGGCGCACGTCAAAAAGTGTCGACATGAATATGGATGCACCTATGGTGCACTTAAGAGGATGTCAACATAAATATGGATGTGCCTATGGTGCACCTTCAGAGGTGCATCATTCTAAGCTACCTTGAAAGCAAACCACGCGCAGATATTCAAATGGCCATAACTTTTCACAGGGAGCTCAGATTAATGCAAGGTTGGACTTTTCGGAAAGATTACAAGGTCCTCTACCCAACTACGATTAGATATCTTTAATTGGGTGAGAAAAAATTCTTAAAAATAAAAAGTACAGTTCGCCACTTTTTGGGTTTGCTAGGGTTCTTACCTACCACCATTATGAGATGAATTAAATACAACTTGGAGGTGGTTGGGGTAGATTTGGAGTTCCTCTCTCTTCCCTCTCTCATTCTTCCTATAAATTGTAAGGAGGGGCTTCTTTCTAAAGGTTGGACATTCTTGTTTTGCCCCTCCCTTCTTCTCTTTGGCAGGTGAGTTTGTGGAGTTCAAACCTCCCATTTAAAACTGTAATGCAACTTTGCCTCTTGGCATTTTGTAGTGTATTGTATCAATCTTTGGAGCAGATAATGCATGTCTATGGATGATTCTCAACCCTCTCTGTGTTTATTTGCATCCTCCTGATCTTTCACTACAATTTTGGTTATTTGTGCATGATCTTGCATTGCATTTTAATGGTTTGTGTTTATTGGCAAGACAGGTGTTCTTCATTCCTCAGTGCATCACCTTTGTTAGTTTAGGTTTATTTTTATGCATATTCTTACCCCTCTCCTTGGAAAGTTAGATTAGGTTTTGAGTAAACCCTCTGCATTTTTATGTGTGCATCTGAACAAAGGAATAGGAACCGCCCTCATCCGGAGAGCTTTCCCGATTCACAAGGTCCCACACTTGGGAAAAGCTCCATGTTATGCAATCACACTGAGAGTCTCAACCCATCGAGTTGTAGACATTCATGGGTCTTTATTCTCGCATCAACAGCTTTTGCACACGCCTGTGGGACAAGAGGTCATTCCACAAGATTTGAAGGAGTTTTCAAGAAATTTGGACTAAAAAATTGTAGGTTTTACAATTTCAGATTTTTCACCTTCCAAGCTAAACTTTGAAATTGATTTTCAAGGGCTTAACTTGCTCAAAACAAGTCAAAATTTCACCAGTTGATAGATCGGGGGATAATCTTCAAAAGGGTATTCTTAGATTTTTACGATTTTGACTTTCAAAATTTCATGGTTTTTAGTATTTCAGGTTTCCCAGGTGTTGAGTATGTCCCAAGTTCCGACACAATGTGTTTCAGGTTTTGTAAGTTGCCTTGCATGACCTGAGTTTCACCTGTACCTTTCAGGGATTAGTAGCTACACAACATGACCTAATAACCGAATTGAGGAACTATACCTTCAAGGTTTTAAAATTCTATTTTTAATATTTGTCAGGTTTGGTGTGTAACTTAGCCATAATCTAGCCTTTTGAGGCTCATTATCTAACACATCTGGCAACTTTGAAGGGGTAGAATTCAGCGGTGTAGCAGACAAAAGTTGCCCAGGCATATGAGAAGAATTCGAACCAGGTCTGATACTCGAGAAGAGGGGCTATTTGTCCACTTGCAACTATCACCAGGAAGAGGAAGGAGAGGAAGAAGACCACAAAGATCACCATCTCCACCTAACAGGACTTTATCAACCCCTCCACCTGGTAGACCTTTCATCCAATCAACAAGGGTTCTTAGGCCAATCAGAATGGTGCAACCACCGAATCCCTTTGTCAATTTCACTGGTAGCAGCCCACTTGCCCTCAATGCACAGAATCCAGTTCCAATTGCAGCATTGAAGAACATTCCATTTTTCACTGGAGAAAATCATACCACTCCTGGTGATCATGTCAAAGACATCGCTAACATTTGTGCAATCCATGATATAAATGAAATGGATGTTGGGCCAAATTGTTGGCATCTTCGTTGAAAGGAAAGGCATTACAATGGTTTAGGAGCCTTGGAGCTGGATCTATCCAAAATTTGAATCGAGTTATGCATAGTTCTCCATGTGCGCTTTGGAGAAAAGGAGACAATTTGTCTCTACTAGAACAATTGACAACTATCAAGAGAGCCCCCAACGAGCAAAAATGACGATGGATGACTTCAACTTCAGATTTCAAAGGTCTTGGGATAGGATTCCGGTGGCGTTAGGCCAACTGCTGAAGGTGCTTTTATATATTATCTTAAGGCTTTGAATTCTGATATTTCTATGTTAATTCAATCTATGGGAGGTACAACCTTACTTGCTGCTTATAGCATTGCCATTAGGGCTGAAAACTATCTTATTCAAGCCGGTAGTCTGGTTCCTAGGCCTCCCATGCCCTCAGTATCCAAACTTAGAAAATCCAAGCACTAGTCAAACACCCACTTTGGATCCTATTCCCACTCCTAGAAATCAAAGTTCAAATGAAACTTCTACTTCATCCTCTAGTGCTTCAAATGAACTCCAGGAGGTTATGAAACAATTACAGAACCTTGGAAATGAGTGATGACTATCAAAAGACAATGCAAGAAGCTCAAAGTGCTTCTCATATTAGCCTCAAGCGCAAAGTATTTTGCTAGGCCACCCAATCCAGCTGCAAATCAAAGCCAAGTAAGGCCTCCCACCAATAGACCATTTCAGCCCTATAACCCCAATGTTGCATCTACTTCTAAAGCCTTAGTGCCAGTGCAAAACAACATAGCTCAAGAGTATGATTGGTGTTTCCCATGCAATGAACCTCACAACCAATCTATGTGCTTCAATGGTGCTTTGAACCAAGCCTTGATGGTGACAACTACTGGTGTAGAGGGTGAAGTGAGTCAAGAAACAAATCAACAACAAGGGACATCTCAACAAAACACAGCTCCAAATGATACCGCACTTGCAAATTGGCAAGCTAAGGATTTTTGTGGCATGAATCAAAAAATTTCTCAGAGTGTAGCAGCTAACACAAGATCAAAGAAGAGGAATATTGGTGAAGGGTAGTCATTGGCTCCAAGTGATCTACAACCTTCCATCACTCCACAAGGTGTCGGTAAGCAAAATACAACTCCAAACATGCAAGGACAGCCCAAACCACCTTCTAAACCAACTCAAATGCCAGCTGTTGCTGCCCATGCACAAGAAAGGAATGCACAGACTAAAGGACAACAAAGAGATGTTTCATCCCCATTTAGCATCATTGATCAAATGAAGAAGACAAATGTGAATATATCAATGTGGGAATCTTTATCCATCCCAGGCCAAAGAGATCTTCTACAAGCTTTGATGAAGGATTGGTCAACTTCAAACCAGGTCCCTATGCAAGAGAATGTCCTCACAAATGCTTCTCACCAAGAGGAATCATGGAGGACAACAAGGTAAAGTTTTGAAACCCCTCCATTCTATGTTTCATTAATCATTGGCGATAAACTAGTACACAATTGCATGATTGATTCTAGGGCAAGTAGTTACTCACATGCCCAAGTAAATAGCTGATCGACTGGGTCTCGAATATGAAGTCATATCAAAGGGGGTAGTGTAATTGGATGGGACAATAGCAGCAACAGTGGGAGTGATTAAAGGTTTGAATCTTACCTTGCATACATGCCCCAACGTTACCATTTTGCAATATGTGTTAGTGATAGATTTTCCACCACTCTTTGCCCTATGCTTATCAAGGGATTTCACAGCTAAAATTGGAGGCTACTTATCTGTTGACTGGTCACACATGTTTTTTAGAACAAGATATGGTACTAAGGTCACAATTAGATCCAAACCAATTGCAAAATTTCATATTGAGCCTCATACTCCAAGCCAAATCAATGCCAACTGTTCAGCATTTGATCAAGAAGATTATCCAAGCACAGATGAAGCTGACACCAAAGTTGGAAGCATCCCGGATTTGACTCTTGACGAATGGGCAAGCAAGGTACATGCTTTTGATCCCTACCAAGAAGTAGAAGAATCTGAGCTAGGAGTATATTGCATACATGAAGAAAACCACTCTATTCTTAGCATCACCAAACTAGACCATAAGGATGACAATGAGGTATGGCAGTTATTTATTGATGGATCAAGGAGCAGGCAGGGTGTAGGAGGAGGAGTTATGCTTATTTCACCTCAAGGCATCAAATATTATTCAACTTTCCGTTTCCAATTTTCCTGTTCAAACAACATAGCTGAATATGAGGCCTTGATTCATGGACTTCATTGGGCCAGGAAAAAGGGCATAAAGAACTTGCAGGTGTTTGGGGATAGCGAGCTAATCGTCAACCAAGTCAGGGGACAACATGCTACAAAGAATGACCTACTGAAGAACTACAAGAATAGGGTATGGGACCTCGTTGAGGATTTCAAAGCTTTCAACATTGTGTCCATACCCAGGAAGAAAAATGAAGCTGCGAGATAGGCTCGTAGCATTTGGAGCAACATTTGATGTGGTTGACAACATCAGAAGGGAAAAAACACAACCACATATCCATTTGCTTGTGAGGCCATAGTTCCGATAATAACACAAGATGGCGGTGTTTGAGAATGATCAACATATTGTTAATTTTTTACAAGAAGAGGCTGAATTCTCAGCTAGGAATCAGGACAGACTAGAGCAGCAGTATGGGGATCAAGTAGTGCAACTACGGACAAACAAGCTTCCTAAGGGTTTAGTAACATTGGAGTCTATCTTCAACCCTAACGACTAGTTCTGTAAGGAAAAGGCTAACATACAAGTCAAGAGAGAAGATTCAGAGCCAATTCTGGTTGGGGAAGGCAAAACACTTCAAATTGGTAAAGTGGCCAATAAGTAGGAGAAATCAGATTTCATACAGCTTTGCCAAGAATTTCCAGATGTCTTCACTTGGAGCTATGAAGACTTGAGAGGATTCAATCTGAAGTTGGCACAACATACCATAGAATTGGATCTAGATGCTAAGCCCATCAGGTAGAAGCAGAGACTAGTCAACCCTCACATTGAGCCTCTAATGAAGAAAGAGCTAAATAAGCTAATAGAGGCACACACCATTATATTCCCGATCAAGCACTCAGTGGGTTGTAAACTTGGTTCCAAACAGAAGAAGAGCGGAGAAATCAGGTTGTGTGTGGACTTCCGAGACCTCAACAGGGCATCTCTCAAAGACCATTACCCACTTCCTTCAATGGAACAAATATTGCAAGTGGTATCTAGTTTGGAGAGATTCTCTCTCTAGATGGCTACTCAAAGTATAATCGAGTAATGGTGAAAGAAGATGACTAGTTCAAGACGAATTTCACCACCAAATGTGGCACCTATGCCTCTACAAGATGGCATTTGGGCTATCAAATGCTAGGAGCCACTTTCCAAAGGGCAATGGATATGGCATTCAAGGGTTGATCAATAAAATAGTTCTCGATATATCTTGATGACATCACCGTATTCTCCAAAATGTAGAGGATCACCTCTTTCATCTGAGGCAGGTATTTCAGAGGTTTAGAAGATTTGGGGTATTATTGAATCCCCAAAAATGTATATTCTTGGCTCACGAAGGAAAACTTCTAGGCCATATTGTTTCAAAGGAGGGATTGACGATTGACCCAGAAAGAGTTGAAGAAATTCGAGCGTTTCCATTGCTAAGTCACAAGAAGGCTCTTCAAAGCTTCTCAGGAAGGATCAATTTTGTTCACAGGTTTGTTCCCAACTTTGCAGCTCTCGTAAAGCCAATAACGCTGATGTTGAAGAAGAGCATGGCATTTAAGTGGACATCTGAAGGCAAGGCAAGTTTTGAGGCAATAAAAGAGGCTATATCTCAAGCTCTAACTCTCGTCAATCCAGACTTCTCCAAGGACTTCATGCTATATACCTTCGGTGGTGGAGACACCATTTCTGCAATCCTGGTACAATGAAACAAGGAAAGATTAGAACAACCAGTTACTTTCTTCAGTCAAGGCTTGGAGGAATACAAAAATAGGTACTCTTTCATTGAAAAACATGTCCTCGCAGTGATCAGGAGGTTAAAGAAATTCAAGCACCTAGTCTCAAACAACAAGATCCAATTGTTGGTCTCTCATGCGGGAGTCAAGGACTTCCTTCTAAACAAGGATTTGAATGAGAAACATGCAGGATGGATAACCCATGTCATGGAATATGAAATTGAGATCAAGGTCACAAAACTAGTACGTGGAAAAGGACTATGTGAACAGCTAGCTTTGAGTCGGCAAGTTGAAGCAGGTGATGAAAAAGAGATTGTCTTGGTACTACAGGATGGTCAAGAATAGGAAGATGATGACATGCCCACTCCTTGTTGGACTCAGAATATGATACACTTCCTACAGATAGGCCTATGCCCTCCAAAAATGAGCAAAGCAAAGAGGAGATACTTCAGATTACAAGCCATTCCATATGTGCTTGTTGATGGTGTTTTGTTTAAAAAACACATCAATGGAGTTCTATTGAGGTGCATTGGGACAGTCAAATTGAGAGAGTGTTACAAGATTTTCATGATAGAGATTCCTGGAGGACATTTCCCACCATGGGTAATGCTCTCAAGATAATGAAGGCAAGGTATTATTAGCCCACAGTGTTCAATGACTGCTATACATGGATAAGAAAGTGCAAGAAATGTGCACTCTTCACAGGCAAAGAAAGACTAGCAGCACTTCCATTGCACCCAATTTTGGTTGACCAACCATTTATGCAATGGGGATTGGACTTCGTTGGGGTCATCAACCCAAACTCAAGCCAAGGCCACAAGTGGATTCTCACGGCAACGGACTATTTCACCAAGTGGACCGAAGCAGTAGCGCTCAAAGAGGCAAATGAGTCTAACATACTAGACTTTTATGAAGGAATAGTGACCAGGTTTGGTGTGCCGCCACTATCATATCAGATAATGCATTGGCATTCATAGGTTCCAAGATTACTAGAATGGGCAGTCAAGAATGGAATCTATTTGAGCACCTCTTCAAATTATTACCCGCAGGGTAATGGACAAGCAGAGTCCATGAACAAGAATTTGCTAAGGATCATCAGAAGGAATCTGGATGAAAACCAAAGGACATGGCATACCAAGCTAAAATCAGCATTATGGGCTGACAGGATAATGCCAAAGAGGTCTACAGGTAGTTCTCCCTACAAATTGGTCTATGGGAAAGAGGTGGTATTGCCTATATCATTAGAACTACCTGCATTGGAGCTCATGAAGCAGTTGGAGTTGGCTGAGTTCGAACCAATGGAGGCCAGATATGTAGAGTTGGTGGAATTGGAAGAAATCAGAGAGCATGCAGTTCAGATGATCGAGAGAGATCAGGCCTTAGTAAAAAGATGGTTTGATAAGAAGGCAAGAGCAAGGACCTTCCAGGAAGGGGACCTAGTTCTAAAATGGGATGCAAATCGAGCAAAACCAGGAAAGCATTCCAAGTTTGATGCCATTTGGAGTGGTCCCTACATGGTCATGGGATGTAAAAGTAGTAATTCCTTCCAATTGTCTACATTGGATGGAGAAGAACTCTCGATTCTAGTTAACGGGATCTATCTTAAACATTGTTACTAAAAGGAAAGGTTTACCCTTGTAAATATTAGCCTAGATTTCAATTCCTCTAAGTGCGTATGCACATTGTCTTGTTGTAGTTAGGTTTCAATTTCCCTAAGTGCTCGGCACAGGTTTTGTTGCTCTCAGGTTGAATTTCTACAGTCTAATGTGCTCTCAGAAAAGGAGTTGCGATGTATCGGCTCGGGATCGATATCGGGATGGTTTCAAGTTGTTGCTTATGACTCCATGCCCAATGGATTGCTAAAAGACCACTGATCTTCTACCTAGCAGCGGTGTGATCCCGTTGAGTCACCAAATTGTTGTAAATATCTCCCTCGAGTAGATATAGACAAGCAGAAGAATATGGAAATCAAAGAAACTCGAGCCCGATATTTATCATGCGTCACCAACAAACCTGGCTATGGCACAGTAAGAGGATGTCGATACAAATATGGATGCGCCATGGCGCACTTAAGAGGATGTTAAAAAAATATGGATGTGCCTATGGCACACTTAAGAGGATGTCAACACAAATATGGATGCACCTATGGCGCAGGTAAGAGAGTGTCGACATGAACATGGATGCGCCCGGCGCGAGTAGAAAAAGTGCCGACATGAAAAGTTCACGCCAAGGCACGGTAGAAGGCACATGTCAAAAAGTGTTGACATGAATATGGATGCGCCTATGGCGCAGATAAGAGAGTGTCAACATGAACATGGATGTGCCTTGCGCACAGTAGAAAAGTGCCGACACGAAAAGTTTGCACTAAGGCGCAGTAGAAGGTGCACGTCAAAAAGTGTCGACATGAATATAGATGTGCCTATGGCACACTTAAGAGGATGTCGACACAAATATGGATGCGCCTATGGTGCACCTTCGTGAGGCACAACATTCTCGAGTGCCGACGAAAGCAAACCCCGCACAGATATTGAAATGGCCATAACTTTTCACAGGGAGCTCGGATTAACACAAGGTTGGAATTAAGGTCTATGGATGATTCTCAACCCTCTCTGTGTTTATTTGCATCCTCCTGATATTTCACTATAATTTTTGTTATCTGTGCATGATCTTGCATTGCATTTTAATGGTTTGTGTTTATTGGCAAGATAGGTGTTCTTCATTCCTCGGTGCATCACCTTTGTTAGTTTAGGTTTATTTTTATGCATCTTCTTACCCTATCTCCTTGGTAAGTTAGATTAGGTTTTGAGTAAACCCTCTGCATTTTATGTGTGCATCTAAATAGAGGAATAGGAACTGCCCTCATCCGAAGAGCTTTCCCGATTCACAATGTCCCACACATAGGAAAAGCTCCATGTTATGTAATCACACTAAGAGTCTCAACCCATCGAGTTGTAGACATTCGAAGTCTTTGTGATTCTCGCATCAACACATACATTAGGTTAATTAGTCAACTCATACAAAATATCATAGCTATAACATACTACAGTTCAACATAGGAACATAACAAACTACAACTATAGAAATGGTCTAGAATCGACTTGGGTCCTCGGTTCAACACTCTGAATGTAGCGCTGAGATACGCACACTAGTGCTTGGGTGCTCCCAAAATCTCCTAGGAGCTTATGTCCTTGGGGAAGATACATATAATTTCTCATATCAACATAGTTTCTAGCAGTTCATAAATTAGTTTTCACATTACAAACATAGTCATCCATCAAGAAGAATGCATTATTTCTCCATTTCTACATGGAACTAAATACAAGTATAACTCATAACTAAACACAGATCACACCATCTGCAGTGGTGTATAAATTTAGGAAGTAGTCATGGAAGGAGAGTAACACTAGACCTCTCTCCCCAACACTCTTTTACCGTGGTGTGAGATCACCCAAAAACTCACACTTAGTGTGAGATCTCCCAAAAACTCATTCTTGGTGTGAGATCACCCAAAAAACTCACTCTTGGTGTGAGATTGCCCAAAAACTCATTCTTCTATAACAGTTTAGGACATTTTCTATCCTTTTCACTCTTCACGGATCAGGTGCACACTTTCCTTTTATTACTTTTTACATATAGTTACATAATTTTTACATGCTTTTACAAGAGTTCTCATAATACATGACTTTGATGATTATTTCTCTCTTCTTTTACAAGTTCATCCTTAATACATAACAAGAAGCATCCCTACATCAAGCACAACAACATGTACAACACGGTACAACACAATACACTTCACCCCTAGGGTCACTTCCTCTTTCTTAGTTTCCATGCTTCATTTTTATCACTTCACACTTTCACTTGTCTCCTCGACACATTATTGCCATCACATTCTACATGGTTATCAAGTACACATCTCTTATCTACTTTATTTTATTGAGTATTCACTCAACAACATAAAGTGGGGGAAAATGTAGACACAAAATCACACACTTGGGTACATTTCTAGGTCTTAAAAGCATACTTGCATTCATATGATTCCTAAGTGAGAAAACTAGTAATTGACAACTATCTTTGGCCTCTTTGCTTTGTTTCTAGTCTTCTTTATGGTCTTACACACCCTATAACCTAGTCGATATTTCAATTGCTTATCTTTTATGACTCTGACACCAAAGGCCCAGACAAGACGCTAAAGCACCCAAATGCCCTCATTCTCCTGAGCACCCCTGACCCTTTTCTATGTTACTCACTTATTTTGGGTCTCTTTTATCTTTTGGGCATTTATTTCCTTATGGGTCAGCCTTCCAGCTGTTAATTACGAAATTTAACCAAGGGAATCATATAAATATAAAGTTATGTGACCAAAATGAAGGACCAAGCTCTAAGAATATATTATCATCACCTAAGGTTGCATACAAAGGAATCTAAGAGCATCAAAGGAATCCATCTAACACTCATACAAGGGACAATGGACTACATTTTTGCATACACTTCATAGGAAGGGGAAGTTCATTTTTCCATCCACACATCTATTTACATTGGTACATCTAGTTATTGCCTGCTATCATGTGCACTTGCATAAGGGATTCCTAGGGCATGATTCTATCACACATGCACAATAACTACATGGATTATGATATGTAGTGCGATTCTTCGATCATAAGTTCACTCAATCGGGTGGCCGTCGGTCATTCGACTCCCCATATTATATATTTTATCATAGTGTGACATACAAGTGACTACTAGAAATGAACTTGCGATACTGTAAAAAATTAGGTTCTAAGATCTTGTGCAATCATCGCGCCGAGTAGAAAACTCTGGTACCCAGTGCCCTAGTCAAGGCTTATCTGACAATCCCATAATTTAATGAGCACAATTGCGATAGGTTGTCCTTCCTTTTCATTAGTTTTTCAAATATGCACAGTCTCAACATCAGGTGTAAATCAACTAAGTCACTCTTTCCCTCTTTTGCACTTAGGGTTTCATATCTATCTAGCTTATTGCTTGTGTCATCTATATTCCAATTGTAACATCCTCATTTTAAGAATTCAATAACAAGGGATTTTTTTACTTCATAATGTTCACTGTTCTAAATTCACATAATTTAGAACAAACATTCATTTAGCTAATCCATCACATAATAATAAACCATATTTAGTTGTAATGACTTGGTATTAAACCAATCTCTCATTTCATGACTCGGTATTAAACCAATATCTCATGTTTCTTTATATAAATGTGTATACTAAGTATATTTGTGGTTCCCTTATTCCATTAAGGGTCAATCAAGTGTAAATACCTAAAGATCCTATTTGAGTATCTTACAGGATACTCATCTAATATCATGCATATTTAGTCCAGGTGAAATCAAGACAACACAACCAATAGTTTGTGATACTTTGGCCAAAGTTAAAAGACATGTATGCCATGCTTTTATTCCTAGACGACATACTTGCGAAAGGAATATTTATTTCACCAAACTCAATTATATTATCTAGATTAGACTACCTTGAGTTACATCAACCACCTCCATGCATGTGTTGTGTACTAAGTACAACTAACTCACATAGACTAGTGTTGATAGTCTGCTTAAGAAGACTAAGGGAAATCAAGCACATCTAAATCAACTTGCGTTGCTTTGGATCCACTTCATTACCCATAGTCATCATAAGATGACATCGACACTAGGCCATACTACTATCACTAATTAGTGTATAACAGTGACCTAGATCCATAGTTTACGATAATAGCGACACTTAAGGGAGCTAGGAAGATAATCATGCCATAGTGGTTGTTCCACAGTAACCAATTAATGACTTGCGTCATTAAATGGGTACTATGTAGCAGTGACTATGTTGCGACATTCCGTCAAGTTTTGCTAAGTGAAACATCGTATCTTAACAAGTTCATTAATTCATTTAATTCACATCTTGTTAATCCCACCCTTTATTATTCTCATCATTAGGTGTCGTGCCTAAGGATCATATAGGGTTTGAAATGATTATTCCTTTATGAAAGGATCATAACGTTTTATTCACTTAAGTGCAGGATTGCAGATTTAAGTCTACATTATGCTTGATCATTTAAGCATACATTTCCATTTTAAGTAGATAAGTGTCATGTTCTATTCAGTTGTATTTAATGTAGGAAAACATTCATACAATCTCATTTTTACACAAATACCTTAGGAATAGTTAGTCTATTCATGTCTATTAAGTTCAGGTATGTTTTCATACTTTTACAAAGTAACATAACCTATTAAATACAACCCAAAACACATCAATCATAAACATAGCATCTTTAAACCATTGATTGGCCCTTTACTTATAAATTTAGTTATATCTAATAAGTATTCACTTATACATAACTTTATTATAATCAATAATCATCGCAACTATTTTAAGTAACTTAACAGTTAAATATATATTTATAAGGTTCAATCCTTATAAACCATTCCAACCATACAAGTACAACTTACTTACATTCAAGCTAATAAACTTAGTCTAACATTCATATACTTGTCATACTACCTAAGTTACTTAGGTATTTAATCACTTTTCAATTATCTTCATAATGATGTACAATCACATTCAACTATGGTACTTCAATAGATAAATCATATGCTTATTATAATAGTTACAGTAAATACAATATGCCTCATTTCTATAAATGGATTCACAACTAAGTTCATCACTTTACAACCAATCACTTCCATTTAACAATGTAAATTAAGTAAACCATATTTATCTCATTCCAAAGTCAATATCAAAGTCATGTTCAAACAATAAATGAAACAACTTCTTTTTAACTAATACAATATATGGCCAAAGGCCTTTCTTATTTCCAAATCCAAATTACATCAAGAAATGAATACAATAATCATTTAATCAAATCATCTATCTTCAATCAATAGAACAAATGCAAATTTTTATACGTCTTCCTTCTTTCATCTTTCACGAAGTCCATCTACAAGATTGTTAGCATTTGTCAGTTCATACGAACTGAGCATGATAGGTAATAAATATTTAAAACAACATGCTCTAATTAATAATTTCATAAAAGGAACACTGTTTTAAATGAAATTATCCCGAGGTTAAAAAAGAACACACAAATATTTGATCATGCTATTAGGACATCATTAATGAAACCATCAAAAGAAGCCAAGATAACTTAAGAAATTTGTTCAAGTAATTCCAATCCAATATTAATTTAAGACACACATAAGTAACCCAAGAAAATGCAATTGATCACAATCAATCAAATAATGTAAGTACTAGTATAATAATACTATAGTTTGTATAAGCCCATACTTATATAACTATAGTTTTATATCTAGTTTAATGAAGTTTAAATAACATAACTTAATCAATAATTTGTTATACTTCAATCAAGCAATACCCTTGCAAGATAATAGCTTATTAAACTACCCTTATAAGATTAAGATAATATATACTTATTAACTCATCTTGGAAGTCAAGTATAATCCACATACTTATATAGCATACTAAGTTACTTTTCCATAATATACTCACAAGTATAACTCAATAGTCAAGTAAGTATCATTACAAACCAAAACTTGTTCGAAAGGAGGTATAAGTTTATACTTCATTAGTATTCATAGCAAACAAATATGAACCAAGCAACTGTAGATGGTATGGAATCAAATACACTCAACTATATCATCTACTAGAGAAACTTGTTATGATCTAATGATCATCTCGTAACTCTGTTATGAAGTCACCATTCTATTGGAATGAAAGTAGTACAAGTGACTAAGTGATAATTCAAATAGTCATACTCTAAATGGATGAACCAAAATTTAAGTAAACAAATCCATGTTTCATTTTAGTCAAGACTCCCTGCCTTTGAATAAGGACTACACAATCATCCAATTGAGAAAGATACTAATTACGCATTAATGTGAATCGATCAACATTCTAAAGACCAACTCTATACAAGCTCCAAACCAGTTCATAACAGGTAACAAGTATCTAAGGATATTCATCAAATTAAGAGATTATCAAATTGATACAACATTACAAAGAATGGAAGAATTAGACTACCACTCCATATGTATGAAGTCGAGTTAAACTCAAACTTCCCATTAACTTATACCCGAAATCATCCATTTAACAAACTAATATTGATCCATACAGATTCAATAGTCAACAAGGAATATAAGGTAGAAGAAGGTATCCTTTCAACCTAAGTGAACCTAATGCTCAATATAATCAGTATTAAACTTAACTCAATCCATAATAACTTTCATTATTTCTCATAGTGAAGGAGGTTCATATACACACATCCAAAAAATATTGAATCCATTCCACAAGAGTGAATGTAAATATAAGATGCAATAATGGGTAACAATCATGTCATGTGTCAATGAAACTACTCTAAATCACCAAGATGTCAACCTATGGATTTTTAAGTTACAAAGACTTACAATCTTGTAAAACGAAGTGAAAAAGTTTGTTTATATCTTAACCCACTTAGAAATTCAAACGGGTCTAACACAACCGGATAAGAAACCTAGTCATTTTTCATACGATAATCAAGGTATGAAAAACTTGAGCACTCAGTAAGGGTATCAATTCCACAACAAATTTCCATTTAAACTTTAACCATGGCAACCAATTATACAATCAACATAAGACAAATCAAATTGGCATTCAAAGTCGAACAACAATAGGTTGGTTACAGAGAGATACACAAACACCCATTACCTTAACATGTCGAAATGGCAAAAGCAAAAATAGAAAACCTATCGGTTCATATTTCCATAAACATCTACTTCTAGAATAACATAACTCATGCCAAACATACCTTAAATCATGTGAAGGATAAGCATCTACAAAACAAAGATTCAGTGCCTCTAAATAGCACGAAAATGCAAATAACAAGGTATTCGATTATACAACACTACCCAATATTTCCATAATTAGAACTATTACTTCACAGTCATACACACACACACAACCTAGAAGAAATATTCATGAAATACATCCATATTCAGAAGCAAGAATACATGGTAAACACAAATAATCATATTAAGAAAAAATATACAAAACCCATAAACCAGAGAACAATATTTCATATAAGAGAAAATTTATTTTCATGAAGCCATTAAATAGAGAAAAATATCTCAAGAGTTAGAGCCTATCATACCTGGTAGATCTCATGCAATTCCTTTCCAAGATCTCCAAGTTATTATCCAAGCTTTCATGAAAAAATCCAATAGAGAAAACAAAAATCTTCCATAAAACCCTTTCCTCTCCATCTTTCCAGTTTAATAGCCATCACATTAATTTTTCCACTATTTCCTCCACCATGCCATTGATAACTCCATGTTTAACCAAAAATGAACTATGAGTTTGAAAAACATAAAATTGACATGTAGAGAAAAAGAACTCAAATGACCAAATGAATAATGAAAACTAACCCCTATCTTTTCTCCCAAAACCATCGTGCTTCTCCCAAGGTGGTTTTGGTTTAACCAAGGCCATTAATGCCCTTAAAAGGACTGCAGTTACCTCCAAGAATCCCACCAACCTCCATCTCACTATTTAAAATTAGCAATCACAATAATAGTTTTCCAAGCCTTCACTAAACCATTAGCCACGAACTTAGTGTGCATGGCCAAGTCTGACTTGGTCTTCTGCCAAAGGGTGGCGGTAGCCATTAATTTAAACTATTAATTTACCAAGTACAAGTATGGGATGGCGCCCAACTCACTTAACCATTCCACTAACCCCTTTCACAAAATATAACCATAGTTAGGTCTTTAGGGTTAGGTCATAAGATCCCTTAGATAGGTTAGGATTTATATCATTTAATATCAATGTATCAACCTTAGCTTAGGTTGTTAATAACTTGATCAAATGTCCATAGGATTAAGTTAGGTCCTTAGGAATATAAATATCACCTTAGTATAGGTTAGATTAGGTCTCCATAGTATAAGAAAATAACAAACCTTACCACAGATTATATCTTGCTCAAGTATTCAAGCCAAATTGAAACAACCCAGACTTTCCTTAGCCAAAGTAAGCCTTCAACACAATAGTGTAATCAAGCATCAAATTAGATTCATTGCCACTAAATTTGTTATTTAAAATTACAATTCCATATTCAATAAGAATTCAAGTGTTCATTGAATTTAAAGTCATAATCACATATCAATTTAGGAGAATACCTTGGATCACTACAATTGATCCAAGGTGTTATCCTATATCCAATATCGATACAATAGTCTTAGAAGTAGCAATTATATCAAGACCTTAAATAGCTTAACAGATTACCTGATTGCTTAGTTGTTCCAAGAACTTGATTTACACTTTCCACAAGCTGAAATCACTAAGTTCCTTTCAAACCAATTAAGTAAGTACTTCATGATCAACAAAAAAGTATGAATATTGCCATAAGAATGATTAAAAACTAGAACTTATAAGCACTTGATATCATTCCAAAAACATGATTAAATAGTTCAAAAGAGCACAACAACTCATAACACAATCACATGTCAACGTTTGCCAACTTACAAAGAAGAAAGTTTATATATCATCATGGCGGAGGCATTACACCAACAATTTCTTATCATAGTTTACATTTGTTACTCTACAATATTAGGGTTTAACATATACATTCTATTTTTGTTAAGTCACTAACAAGCATGGTTACAATAGCTTCTAAAATACATCCGGAAGCATAATAAAATGTAATACGATAAGTATTGTTATGAAACATTATAACACATATATAGCAATATCAATGCACTAATTACCCTAGTAAAAGACACAATTACCTAAGGTAAAATAACTAAGGTAATAACACTAATAAAATGCTAAATTACCTATATGATTAGTTTTTCCTAAAATTCCCCCTTAATTTTTCATTGCCTCAAGGGATGAGGAGAGGAACTCTTTGAGCTCAAATTTGTCACGTGCAAGTGAATTCGTGAAGATATCTACTCGTTGTTTAGTTGTTGGGAAAAACTAAAGTTGTATATTGTGTTTCAAGACATGCTCGCATATGAAATGAACATGTACCTTAATATGCTTGGTTCTCTCATGAAAAATGCATTGCAAACAAGTTTGAGAACACCCTCATTGTCAACATACAAGGTGGTGGATTTCCCTATGATATTCCAAGTCCCTCAAGTATATAACGTAGACATATTGCTTCGCAGACATAGCTCCACTTGCAACATGATATTTAGCCTCTGTAGAAGAGCGAGAAACAAATTTTTATTTCTTACTTCCCCATGATATCAGTCTAAATCCCAAAAAGAATACAAATCCAAAAGTGGATTTCTTATAATCAATATTACTTGCATGATTTGAATTCAAATATCTAGTTAAGAAAAACTATCAATTCTTCTTGTACTCTAGACCGAGATCCATAGTACCCTTGATATATATCAAAATTGATGTTGCTACTTTCCAATGACAAACTCGGGTTCTCGCATGAATCTAAAAATATATCTAACTACAAAGTTGATATCTGGTCTAGTATATGTGAGGTAAATGATACTCCCAATCAATTTTCAATAGAGAGTTGCATTTACTAGAGGAGATGGATCTAAACAAGATAACTACAGTCTCATATCTATAGGTATAATAATAGATGTTTAATCCATCATCCTAAATTTCTTGAGCATTGTCTTGGTATATTTCAACTAAGAAACAAAGATGTGATTCTCCTTTTGCCATACTTCCAATCCAAGATAGTAGTGTATGAGCCCAAGATCTATCATGTCGAATGATCGATTAAGATATTTCTTCGTATCATCCATCATCTTCACTATGATGTCGTGATGACTAAATCATCGACATATATAACAATAATCACAACCTATCCTCCCCGTATATTGAGGTAGAGATTGGGATCATATGGATTTCTCACAAATCCATGTTGAACAAGATGCTCATCAATCTTGATGTATTATACGCGAGGTTCCTTTTAAGGCCATACATAGATTTTATGAGTCTACATACCTTTGTTTCTAATCCAGGTATGACAAAACCCTTAAGTTGAGTCATGTAGACTTCCTCCTATAGATATCAATTCATAAATGCACTTTTTACCTACAAATGATGGAATTTCCAACCAAACTGAGTAGCTAGAGAAAGGATCATTCTGATCATTTTGATATTAGATGTGGAGCTAATGTCTCCTCATAGTCTATTCCTTCTTTTTGTGCATACCAATTTGCTACCAGTCTCATTGTGTACTTGTCTATGTTCCCATTTTCTTTGTACTTTGTTTACAATATCCATCTGCAGCTAATGGGCTTCTTTCCTGGTGGAAGATTGACAAGATGGCAGGTGTTGTTTTTCATCACTGATTGATACTCAACATCCATGGAATATTTCTAATATTTTGACTGTAGGAATTCATGGACAGTAGAGGGCTAAATAATTTCTACAACTCTACTCATAAAAGAAAAATTTACCTCTTCTCAATCTTTATTGTGATTCAAAGTGGTCCAATGCTAGAGGAACATCCAAATTTTCATCTCGAATAATATTTGTATACCACTTAAACATATGATGTACTTGTTCCCATGGGTTGTGGTACTATATGATCATCACCATCATCCCCATCATCGGTGGGAACATCTGCTTTTTTTTTTTCACAATAGGTGAACTATTTACATCGATGAGTCTAGAGGAGTCTTAACTTCCTTATTTTAAAAGAACTCAACATATCTGCTCTCGTAGAATTTTTTGGTCTTCGATCCATCAATCAAGATTCAAGATCCTCTTCACTTTGTAGCCAATGAAAACAAGTTTTAGTGATATCATATCCATCTTATTTCTATCTTTTTTGGGAATGTGCATGTTATATTTACACCTCAATACTCTAAGGTGTGCAACAGATATAGCTTTTGATTAAACTATGCTTCATGTGGTGTTACTCCATCAAGAGAAACCATGGGCACTATGTTCAAAAAAATATATTGTTTTCTTCACCGCTTCGACCCATAATTTCCTCGCTAGTCCAAAATCATTGATCATGTAACACACCATCTCCAAGATAGTATAATTCCTTCTCTTAACAACACCATTCCTCCCCCTGCTCACACCGCCTCCATCCCCCCTGCTCGAAAGGAAGATTGAAACTGCTTCGTCTAGCAAGAAAAGAAAGGGCATGAAAACTAAGATCCCTACTTCTCAGAGGGTTCTTAGAAGCCACAAAGACCTAGAGCTTGCTAAGAACCTCCTGCACATCAGCCAACCGATGGAGGAGCCTAAGGAGGAGGATTTGATGGTCAGAGTGGGCAGGATGGAAAAGGAAATACAAGAGCTCAAAAGGGTTATCAAAAATATGGAAAAAGCTAAGGGAAAAGGAATACTACAAAATGATGATGAGGAGGGGTTATTGCTGAAGTATTCAAGAAGTTATAGTCTTTGGATGGAAGAATGGGAAATGTAAAAAGTCGTAATGATTGCATCCTATCTGCTCTTAAAAGTATTTACAATTTCATTGAACAACATGTTCATAGTGTATGCAACCTAAGTAGGATTAATGAAGACATTTGGGGCCCCAAAGAGAAAAGGGATATGGAAATTGCTCAGGTGGATCTGAAAGACTCTTCTCAGGCCACAACCATTGCTTTCTTTATCTCGCTGCAAGCGATCAAAACCAAGATTGACAGGGCTATCAAGTAACGTGGTATTGTCTTTGCTATTTAATGGGTGTGGAGTTACCGATGACCGCGATTTGGAGCTATTTTTTGGCAGAGATATTCTATGATAGATATCTATTGTTTGCTTTTTGATCTCTTCTGCTATTTTTTGGATCATTGTACGTCTGGATCCTTTCTTCTAATTTGTTGTTTTATCTGGCTGATGAGCCCTCTGAGGTTGGTTGTTTTGCCCTTCTCTGGGTTGTTTCTCTCACTTATGATATCTGGATTTTGAGCCCTTTTGTATACAGGGTATAGTCCCTTCAAAACTATTTGCCCTTAATAAAAAACAACACCATTATGTTGCGGTGTGTGTGGAGGAGGCATTTTCGATTTAATCCTATGAGTCATGCGGGTAGGCTTTAAACTCGGTATTGGTGAATTCCCCCTCGATATGAGTGGAGAGATATGATATGGTGACTGTCTTTCTCTCTATAACCAATTTGAAAAATTTGAAGTTATCAAAAGCATAACTTTTGTTATGAAGAAAAAAATCCACATTTTTATAGAATAATCATCAACACATAGCATGAAATACTAAAATCCATAATGACTAGGTTACAATGGACCATAAAGATCGAATTCTGAACTAAATCATAGTTACCTAGAGCTTGATAAGTAATTTTATGGAATGAAGATTTGTGTTGTTTTCCTATGAGGAATTTAGGACACTTATCTATATCCTTCTTAAGAGATGGAAATCCTCTCACCATATTATACTTTGGTGAAGTGTATCGAGATATCTAAAACTAATGTGACCAAGTCTCTAATGCCACAATTGTGCAGAGGAAGAATTATTAGCCACTAGTGCTTGATCATCCTTGTGGACAAAATCAAGTTGGAACATATGTCCCACATTTGAGTATTTTACATAAAAATTGAGCCTCTAGATTTTCTCAAATTAAATGCAATTTATTACCGGATTGACTATCAAAATTAATCTTTAGATTATGATCTAGAAGTTGACTAATTGATAGTAGATTATTTGTTAAGCCAAGGACATATAATACATCGATAATCTACAATTCCATGAACCAAGAGGTAGATAAATGTTCCCAATACCTTGTACTATGTAATAAGAATCATCACCTAATGAAACATGGATTTTCAAAAGTGTGTCCCTCACGGTGATAAACCAGTCCTATGTGCTTGATCATTTGTTGAGTGGATCTTGACTAAATGTACCAAACATCACTAGATGACATGGATGGTTCACTAGAATGGGTAGTGTACAAGAAGTCCTCATCATCTAAATGATATTATTTCTTAGCTACATTTCCTTGTTTATGGGGTTTCTTCCCTCAGCCTCTTATTTTTCCCTGTCTTATTTATTTTGAGGTCCATAATTGCTTGATGAACCTTTCTTGTATGTGTTATACTAACAATATTTCAACATGTGTCCTCATTTATAGATAGGACATTTATTCTTTTTTTTCCCCTTGCTGATGTTATTTTTGGGACTTTTGGGAAGATTGTGCTTTTCCCTTCCCTTTCTGATGAGAAGATAGTGCTTGCTCTTCTTCTTCATCTTTGTTATAAAGTACCTCTTCTTGTTGCAACAAATTCACCACTTGTCAAAACTAATGGTTTGATATGATA
Organism: Taxus wallichiana var. yunnanensis; assembly: GCA_018340775.1. Lineage (NCBI taxonomy): Eukaryota > Viridiplantae > Streptophyta > Pinopsida > Cupressales > Taxaceae > Taxus > Taxus wallichiana. Next base: position 372,090,068 of record CM031238.1, on the reverse strand, counting down.
AGTTTAGTGTCATCACAAAAATGTGGTAAGAGGAGGAAGTGCTCTTAAAACAATGGGAAAAATATTTGTATCAATAACCTCCTCTCCCAGGGCTAGAAGTGAAACCCTCAATGCTACAACTCTTCACAAGAAATCCTCCACTTTCTTGTTCGACTTGAATTGAGTGTATGCAACTGACTCTGTAAGTTCAATATATTATTCTTATTTATATCCTCATACACGATGATCAATTATCCCACACTTCTTTGGTTGTTTTGTCATCTCGAATGTGGGGTTGTGTGCCATCGGACACTACAAACAAGATTATCAATTTGGCCTTCTGATTGACCTTGTCAAAATTTCTCTCATTGTGTTGCATCATCTATTGATTTGTATACGAAACCATTTATAACCATCCAAATTTATTCAAACTTGAGTTGAGCTCAAATATTGGTCTTCCATGTGGCGTAATTGACATCGTGGAGAATTCGTGAGTAAAGAAAGATAATTCTATAGCATTATTTTCCATAGTGGGTGGTTATACTATTCCCAACTAGATGGCTTGTTAGTACAAAATAATGTAAAAATACACTGAAAATATATACTTACATACGATTATACATAAAATTTTAATGACATGATTTTTTTTGTTTTTCGAGGCTATAGTGGCCTCCTGGAGCTCTAAATGGCTCACAATGTAAATAACCACCAAAAAACAACTCAAAATGATTGAAAAATGCACTTTTAGGTAACCCTTATTTGGAAAAAGTTGTTCGAATGAATTTTTAAGTGACGTGGGAGATTGTTTTTGCCATAGTTAGTGTTTTTGTCACTAACTTTGGGGGGGTTAGCTGTAGATAGCAGACTTAGTAGGGTTTCTGACTGCTAAATTTGGCAGTAAGTGCTAAAAATATCACTAAAATTCTTAAAGGAGTTAAGGAGGGATTTGACCTATGAAGTTAATGGATTTAAATGACTTTACTACCTCCCAATAGCTAATGGAGCACTTATAACACTTTACAATAAAATGAAGAAACTTTAATTTTAACAAAATATACAAAGGCGATAACCTTTAGAGTGGGGACGTGTCGAGTGGATAGAGTGTCCACATGTCACTAGCTGAGGAGGAGGGTGGATTAGGGTTATTTCACCAAAAAGGATCTCGAATATGTTTGACCACCACTTTTCCTTTGCACCAAAATGGATTAGGGTTATTTCACCAAAAATGGATCTGAATATTGTTTATTTGTTTTCCTCGCCATGTTTTAGTATTATTACAGCTATCTTATAGGTTTTATGTTTTAAATCTAGATTGTTGGTGCTTTGAAAAGTAGGGGATCCATGAGTAGTGTCTATTCTTCTATGTTGTTGGCTACCATTTAGAAAAACAATATAGATCTTGGGAGAGGGAGTTCTCTACTTGGTCCATTTGAAACACATATTGATTGCTTAAACCACCAAAGTAAATACAACTTGGTGGTCTTAATTGCTTTGGAAAGTGAGTCGACCATGTATTAAAAAATTCTCTAGTAGCATAACTCTCTTAGGGGTGTAATCCAGATTGACCGGTGTAAGACTCAACTCACCACTCTTAGATCCACTCGCCATGTGGGAGATGGCTCACTATAAAGCAACACAACCTGCTTCAACACCAATGCAACAATGAACTCACCAATGCCAACTAAACCTGAATAATGTACCTAGCTTGGTTTAGAAAGAGATCAACTCGGTGGAGAATTTTACGGCCTTTATAAAGACCTCTAAATTTGGAGGTTCCTCTAACTTTAGTTATAGCTAATGTGGTCACCAAACTTAGTGACAAGACCCCTAATGGGAATATATATAGCTTTACTTTCACCTGAAACTTGAAATAGTGGTTGTGGGGATGCAAGGTGGGTCCTGGAAGCTATGGAGACAACACAAGATCTTTGGAATTCAATTTTCTTGTCCAAGACTTCTCAACCTTATGAAAGCTCTTTATAACATTTTTGCTTGCAGAGGTTCCTTAAGTCGATACCAAATACCGAGGATTATAAATGAAGTGTTGCAATAATTATAGGTATTGGACAACACCAAACTAACCAACATGGTTACAATAGCTTCCAAAATACATCCGAGAAGCATAATAAAATGTAATACACATAAATATTGCTATGAAATAATATAACAATATTAAACCACTAATTACTCTATTAAAAGACACATTTACCTAAACAAAAATAACTAAGGTAATAACACTAATAAAAATTCTAAATTACCTATATAATTAGTTTTACCAAAAATAAAGGAAGCATCTAAAGTAAAAGTAGTGCATGACCCATTAATGTAGGAGGAAAACACAATGAAATTCTTGAGGAGAAACAACGATGAAAATTGACATGAATTGTGTAACGATAATTCATGAGGATGATGTCATCACCCACTTGACTTGAATTTGAATTTCACAATTTTGGTGGGAACTAGAAGTGACCTATAATTGACAACCACTGAGTAATAAATTCATAAGGTATCTAGTTGAAATCTTGGGCATCCGAAAGCATCAATGAAACAATATGCATTGATTTTTGGAGAGTTGTGAATTGAAATGAAGGAACTCATTGAAACATTTTATGTATTTGAAAAATCCAACCTCCCAAAAATGTGACATAAGAAAATTGGAGAGCCATTTACAAAGAAAAGAAAATCTATGATTTCCATTTTTGAAGGATAAATATTTTAAACACATAGGAAGAGAGACATAAACCAAACCAAATTATTAGATGTTACAAGACAAAAGCCATGATAATGATCTTAGCAACCATTATGTGGGGGTAAAGATCCTTCAATAAAAATGAGGGATTTTAAAACATAAATTAGTTAAGGATTAACCAATGAGGGTTCAAAACAAGAAAACAAAAATAATAATAAAGTAGTTAGAGAAGTAAATGATGAATATACCTCAATATTGGAAGAAGATAAATAAATAATCATTACGGAAAAAATCAGCAATGAAGGGTGGGGTGAAGAAGAATATAATTTCAACACTCCTTCAAAAATGAAGGGTGGGGTGAAGAAAAATATAATTTCAACACTCCTTCACAAGATGGCCAAACAATGGAAATATACCCAAAATAAATCCAAGTAGAAGATCAAAGAAAAAACCAAGACCATTATCCTCATTGCTAATGTATTTAGAGAGGTAATACTCAGTCAATATTACACAGAGAGGAATGGAACTCTATAGTGATTTTTACAAACTCATCAATTCAACCATCATGCATCGGGATTAGGGATAATGATGGAGAAATGTTATATTAGGAAAATGGACCAAAATATTCATAAAGGACTAATATTTGAAGACATCATCAAGTAAATGCTCCAAGATGTAGGGATGTTGCAAATTTTTTAGTATCCATATTTTTGGAATATGGTGAAAATGGTTCAATTCTTTCTCTCATGCATCTATGAAGGGTACTTCTACTTCACCAAATAGATAATGATGATCACACCTCATGCTTTAGCGAGCCACCAATATGGTGTGCACAGTGAATACCTTAGGCTTACTCTATGTGATGATGAAGAAATTGAAAATACCACACAAGATATGCAATTTAAAATAACAGGGTACCCTTTTTTAATCACCAATATTGTAGATCCCATGATAAGGGAATCCATTCACTTGGTCAATAACAAACTGGTAAGATCAAAGAGGTGGGTTAAGGTGAATAAAACATTACTTCATATAATGTATAAGATATCAAAATGGATACACTATAACATTACTCAATATATTGTTGAGTGTATGGTAGAGGACATGGATATAACACACACAATAAGTGGGAATATATTATGTGTGTGATCCTCATCATTATTATTTTCAATGAGATTAGTGTCTTTGGAAGGCAATGGGAAAGTGAATTGGAAGTTCCCACGAGAGAACAATTCCATGGCCAAATGCTAGGAAGAATATATTTGCTTGACCAATATATTGAAATTGTATAAGGTTAGATTGGATAATTGGGCAAGGCATACAAATGAGGAATTTGAAGATGAATAGTGTGTGCCAAGGATCCTTTTAGACCTTTTTGAAAACCATGATGAATTTTTAGTAATGTAATGTCATTTTATCGCATGGATATTCATGGATGAGAAGATCATGTCCTCTTAGTCAAATCTTTCATATGGGTTCATCGCAAGTTACTTCATGGATTCTTTGAATTAGAAATTTTTTTGGTGAAGTTAAAGAAAAATCTGGATGTGAAGTGCATTGATAGACACCCCTTTTTTGTGTACCAAGTATGTCTACCTAGGGAAGAGTACCTACATAGAAAGACATGAGACACAACTTTGTGACATAGCCCTATAAAAGACTATTATGGTTAACAAAGAAGTTTAGTGGCTATACTACTTCCACGAGCCCAAGAAGAAAGCGAGAGGAAGGGAGAAACAAATAATATGATATATTGTTTTCCCCTAAGAAGGCTTCAATAAAAATGTGTTGAAGACAAGAAATCCATTAGCTGCTCCCAAAGGATTCCAAAAGGAGATGAAGAGGAGGATGAATATAATGATATGCCTCTAATAATGTGGTGGAGGAATAAACTTCCAAGGATAAGTGAGGGTGTGGGAACATTTACATGAAGTGAGGAATTTTTGAAGAACACATGGTGTCCAACTCAAAGAAATATTTTAATGAGTATCAACTAGTATACTTGGTTTATATTAAAGGGGAAGTAGGGAGACCCTAGAAAGGTGCAAGGGAGATACAAGTGAGGAAATTTGGCATGAAGTGAGAGAAACAAAAAGGGAGAGGAGAAGTATAAAATATTTAAGACCCCACCCATGGTGGGGACCCCATAGAAAATTCCCACATGCAATGGAATGGAAGAAGAAAATGGGATTGTAGAACAAGATGTAGAGGGCTATAGTAAAAGGAAAATCTTGCCTCCTAAGAAAACTCAAGATCATGAAATTGGAGGAGGGGTGATAAAAATGAGGAAAGGAAGTAGGAGCATGTGCCTAAAAAGAAAAATAAAAAGGAAAAGGAAAGGAGAAAGAGATAGAAGAGGAAAAACTACTCAATGAAGAGGATACCATGGAAAATCTCCACACTTAGTTCCAAATGGTAAAAAGGATATAGAATTATATCTTTGGGAAGAAATGGAGTTTGATAACGAAAAAAATAAAAGTAGAAATGGGTGTCCTTTATAATGGATGAACTCCAATTTGAGGTTTTATAGGTCGGCATGCGCCATCCTACAACCAAAGATATAGAGGTATTGGTAGTGTCTTATATAAACACCTACCTCATGTAAAACCCCAAATATTCTAATGCACTAATCAAGATGATTGATTAAGTATTTCAAACAATACTTGCCATAAGGAAAGAAACAACCTACATAGACCAATTCAAAAATATCTAAAGGAAAAAAAAGAACTCCTCAAGGCTAAACAAAGAGTTGTAGTGAAAACATTAAGTCCATGAAGCTATGTCAATGGATCCTTTAGGAGGATACCAACTTAATGACTAGTATACCCTCAACCAACCATATGGAATAACCAAACTTGAAGTCTTGATTGACCTACTTCTCAAGTAGAGAAAAGATGATGACTGCATGTGAGTGAGGTAGTTGGAAAAGGTATAACAAGATAAGGCTAGGTCCATCTACATGAAAAATTGAATGAATATGAGGATTTGATAAACAAAATAAGTGAAAAGACCACCTTTGCATTTTTTTCTCAACTTTGCACATCAAAATATATTTTTAGAAGTGCACATATTTCTAGAGAAATAAAGGTAGAATTCCTCGTGCCTATAAATATATATGACCAAGGACAAAAGAGGTACGGAAAGCTGATATAGGAAATGGAAGCCATGGAAAAATAAATAAACACAAAAGGATAAACTCAAAATATGCCTCATTGGCCTCCAAAAGTAAACACTTAAGGAGGAAAGTGATTTTGAAGAAGCAAACAAAAAGATGGGGAGAAATTAGGTGCATTGAAAGTAGAAAATAAGCACCCCTAAAAGGATGTAGATGCATTGGATGATTTGGGTATGTGGGTGGAAAATTTTAAGTCAATCATATAGACAACAATTTTAAATTGTTAAGGGTTTTAGGATTAACTTCACTAAGAGGCACTTAAAATTTTTGAAGAAGTGGAGAAAGGGTTACCCAGGGGTTGGAAATCATGTTAGTGTGGGGTGATGTTTATCCCACAATTTTTCAAAGTATGTATGTTTTGACTACGTATTATTTTACGTGAAGTATAAAGCATTTGGGTTGGTATGCCTAAGTCTGAAAGAAAACAAGTTTTGTACATGGTGGCTTCCTAAATACTTTAAAGAACTCAACTAAAGAATGCATAAAGTCTGAAGGTTAAGGCTATATTTGGTGCAAGTAGTAACAAGAAAAATTCCTCCCATCTACCACATGCAATAACCCAAACACATTCCCTTATAGCATGTGTGTGAGAATTTGAATGATGGAAACCAATGAACAAAGGGAAATCTAACTACTAATTAAGAATTTTTTTTCACGGAAGAGAGAAATATAGGGAGTGCAATAGTGAGTTAAAAATACTTTCACAAGAGAAGTGAAGTGATAGTAGGATAAAAATAATTAAGGATTGATACATGTCCTAAAGATGAGGATTGGTGTTACCCCCGCATGTGCACTTGCCCTAGAACTATTAGTTAAGATATTATAAATTGGTGATTTAACATGAACATAAATTATTAGATAAACTAATGAAGGGAAAGATACCATCAATAAAAATACCCCTGATCATTTCTAAGAAGATATCCTTTGGGAGAGATTGTTGATTATCATTTTGAAAGGAAAAAACTTTAATCCATGAGCTTGTATTTTTATCAAATAAATGAGAAAGAGTTGTTCATGATTATTGAGCATTACTTTCTATGTTTCCTTAGTGATTAATATTCAATATTCTTATGCATTTGTATGCATGAATTCTCTATTATTAATTGAAAGATGGATATGTGTGAAATTAAGTATAAATATCATGGCATAGTTGAAACCGAAGGGGATAAGTCCAATCTCATGCCTTGGGTGAGTGCACAAGTTGAACCTCTTGTGTGATATGAAGAAATGGGGCATTTCCTTTACAAGGTGAAAAAAACATTGACTTTGGATTGTAAGCACATATTTATCATGGAGTAAATTAGAGGAACAATTTTGTAAGATCTTGTATGAAGGAGAAGGAAACTATGTGAATTTTCTTTTAAGAAAAACACATAGTTGAAGCTTTATAGGTTAATATATGGAATTAATTATTGCTTTAACTTTAATTTTTTTGGTGATTGGTTTTTCCTTTGTAATTGGATTTTCCTTGAAATTTAAGAGTAAATGCATTAGGTTGGTTAAACTCATACTCAAGCTTATTTAATGTTAGGATATTGACCTCTATTTATTTAAAAATATGACATATCTCATTAAAGGATCAAAATTTATCAAACATAATATATTTTTGTAAGGGATATAAGATAATTTGAGTAAATAGGTATTGAAGTCCATTATATACAAGTGTATCACTCATTTCTATAAGTATTTTTTATTATACAATCTATAATAATTGATCATTGTTGGTGTAAGTGTTTATTTTAGCCATTTGTTATTTATTTGGTTATTTTCCACATCACACATGGTGAGTAAACTCACTTATATGAGTCATAGAATATTTCATACTTGTCACATGTATCATAGTTTTCATATGTGTCATATAGGAGTAAAGTTTTATTTTTGAATTGTAACTCCTTTCTCCCTCGTGGAGGTATGATTACTCCAGGCATATGAGTTACACAACACTCCCAATATGTATTATCTTTTGATATATGAGTATGAGTAGACACTATTTTTGCATGCTCATTTTCTTGGTGATTAATTACTTGTTCATTACTTGGAGCTTTTTAAAGTTTATGTTCAAGTGAAACTATGTTGATGTGCACACGTTATGTCGATCCTTGTGGTCTCTCTCTCATATGGTATCAAAGTTATGTTTCATATTGTGTTACTCACATAGGTTATTGCTAATTACTCTTAGTTTTGTTGTTTCATTAGTTATTTGTGCAATTTTTTAATCTATATTTGTTTTACACATTTTTAGCATTAATTTGGACTAATTTCACATTCGGGAGTTTGCTAGGTTTTGGGTATTTATCTTGGTGTATGTACAAATAAGTGTTTTCTAGCTAAATAAAACTATTTAAAACTAAATATAACATGATCCAAAATTGGAGGTTACGGTGTGTTGCTTTAGGTTTTCTTATGCTCTCTTATACATCTCTCTCCTACACCCTTTCCTACCCAAAATCCTCATCCTTGATCCATTCCCCATACCGAGATAACCTCTTAGCTCGGATCATCCGTGTGATCTAAGCTCCATCTCTTCATTGATATCTCATATGAGCCACCTTGGGATTGGATTTGTCTCTTTTTGTGCTCTGTGTTGGGATTTAAGGGTAGCAGAATAGTGCTATGATTTAATAACAAAAAAAATCATGCACACAAGATCTAAACAACTCCCAAAAACCTACAAAGGCGGTGGGAGGATAAACTAGAATAATCCAAATAACAAAAAGGTACACACACATAACACAACATGTACCATGGTTCACCCAATGTGGGCTATGTCCACCAAAGATATAAATCTCATATATATATAATATAACAAGAGATTACAAATCAAATCTTCTGCACAAGAGTACATGTATCTCTATAAGAGTATCTCCTCCTCCTAGATCTCCAACCTGATCTTCTTGAGTACACAAAACCGTGCCTCCATACCACCACTTGTGTCTTCTCCAAATCTCTAACCGGATCTTCCTGAGTGCACTACAACCGTGCCTCTCAAACATAACTAGATCTCACATACCTAAAGCTACCCTACATCTACCACTATGTAACCAAGCTCTCACTGTATTGTGAATCTACAAATAAGACCTCTACAATATCTAGATCTACATGGATCAACAATACAATATGATCTCATGGATCTACAATACAAGACTAGATCTACATAGATCTATAATACAAGATCTCACCAACATGTGGATCTACAAGAAGAAACACTATGTGCTTTGCATACTATGCAAGCCATTACAATGAGACAATAAATATACAAAGGAAATACAGTAGCCTGTTATTTCCTTTTGTCCAGCTCCTCTCCATGGAGTCTTTGTCTTCATGTAACTTTGTTCCTTTTCCTCTTCTTCTTCTTCATCTTCATTCTCTCGGTCTAGGAGAGAATCAAGGATCTAATGCGATCCCTCTCTTAACTTTTCATCATGCTTCTAAACCCTAACTTTCATGCTTATATATAAATATATAAACTTAGGGCACCTTAGCTATGCAATTACATCCAATAGATTTTCTTTAAACAAAATCTATATTTAAAGCCCGTGACTAAAAATAAAACACATCGCACGTAACCAGCGTCGGTTAGACCTAACCGTGGTCGATTACCACTTGATATGACCGATGTTTGTCTGTTAGAATGATGATGGGTCGTGGTTCCCACTTGCTTTGACCGAAGTCGGGCTTGTCTGACCGATGATGGTTTGCTATATTTCCAGTCACTTTCCATTGCATGCTAACTGTGAAGCAATCTAGCTCCATAACCTAACACTCTGCAAAGTGAGCCACCTTATTCTAGGTCTTCCTCAACACCTCAACTCCCATTGAGATATGTATACCCTCACCGTGCTTATTCCTAACTCTATTGGTCAAATTTCCTCCTTTCTATTTGATATTTGCATATGTCTTCTCATAGAGCTCACCAAGATTGCTCACCACCATTTTCGAGTCCTCCCTACTCGACCGTTGATCACCAAGCTCATTGTTCATGTGTAACCCTCTTGTCGAATCGTCAAGTTCCTTATGGCCCAGATCCCTACATATTGGCTTGAATCCCTATGTGTTGGCCCGCCATCAATGAGCCCACTCAATTCTCCCGGTCTCCCTTGCATTAACTCACCTTTCTCGGGTCTCCCACCTTAACTCAAACATGTTCGACCCTCCTGTAACCTCCTCAACTTGGCCCTTAGCTTGAGTGTAGAACTAGATCCCAAACCCAAGCCATTCCTTCTCCTTCTAATTATTTTTCCAAACCTTAGTGTTTTTAGGGTTTTTCCTTTTCTTTTGACCTAATTCCTTTTTCATTCAATATTTAGTTTAATTAAATTTAGTTTTTAAATTTGAAATAACTTATTTAGCCTTTTATTTATTAAATTAATTATTACGGTTTATTTATAAGTTAGCTTAATTTAAAGACCCAATTATCTTTTTTGAATCAAATTAGATTAATTAGGGTAATTAGGAAAACTCTAAACTTAGGGTTATTGGAATTTTTTTCTAACATGTTTTTAGAAGATATTGTGAAGGTATAAAGACTTTTTTGAGGATTTTATCGGTTTTGAAATATTATTTTTCATTTTGGAGGCCATTGTGTAAACGTTATGAGATCTTCTTATTGTTTATGAGTTAGTGAGTGTGTTTGCCACAACCTTGCGGTAAGGGATCCCCATTTGTGATAAGAGACTTTTTCTCACATACGACCTTAGTTTTTCTCTTTCCCATTTAACAAAATTATTGTTCTTGTCATGGTGTTCCTTCACTCTACAAGTGTTGAAACACATTTGGTCTCCACTCTTACTTAGGCTCCACTAATTTCAAGGTGAGTGACCAAATGTTTCACATCATACAAACACACTTGATTATAACCAACACACTAATTATAAAGTGCCACAAATAGGGGTAAAACTATTTTTCTTTGGGGTTTATTTCATCATGGCTTCCAACGTTCAAGGTTATTTTTTCACTTACATTCGATAACTATTTGCCCTATAAAAATGGGATACTATATCTTTGCATCATGCATGATTTCTCACCGGATCTCCTTGGAATTGTTCTTGAACTAAGTGATCCTATACAAAAATGACTAGTGAAACAAAAATGACATGATATATAGAATAATTTTTCTAACAAAGTATATGAGTATCTTTTGTGTTAGATTGAATTCATTGAGTTCCCTTACACCGCATGGACCATCATCATTAGTTATATAGAGATATTGATTCTTTGTTTCAAAGTGATACTTCCTCGAGATGACCTCTCACATATGGATGATAGTGAGTGTAGACACCTAAAATCCACCTACACAGTTTTACTACTAAAATTGTACTAATTACCCTCTTTCCCATCATATCCATAATAATTAGTGATTTCCTGCGAATTATCTAACATTTATCCCCATTTTGATAAATTAATGACACTTCATTAATTAACTAGCCTTTACTTCATTCTGGATGCCAATTAACGACACTTTGTTAGTTATAATCCTCTTCCGATTGATTAATTAACTATTATTAGTTAATTAATCCTATTTACCCTTGTATTTAATCAATAAACCCTCTTATTAGTTAAAAACCCTCCCAACCATTCAAAATCTTCCTATTTTCCTCCAAATCATCTCTAAAGGATTTCTAAGCTTATCCTAGCCTATTAATTAATCCTATTTGATTAATTAAAGAACCCCAACTCCCATGAGTTGTTAATTCTTCTAATCAAGTTTAATTCTTCTAATTGCACTTTATCATTTATCCCACATGCACTAGGATTCATGCTTCTCCAAATTGGAAAGCTATATAATAAACCTAGTATTTCCCTCACACACCACACCACACTTTGAATAGTGGAAACTATAGGCATATGATAAAGGCATTCTCCATTGTTTTGGAATAGCTACTTCATCTTTGCATCCATTCTACCATTTTTGAGTAGAAAGGAAGATCTAAGTATGGCCTTGTAGCCATTTCTTGGTGAGATCCTTCCCTCTCTTTGGAGATTAACACACAAATTTGATTGCTCATTGATCTAAAGAGGCTCATGTTTAGAGTAATCATACATACAAGAGTAGGAATGGTTAGCATTAGGTGATTTCATTCATGTTTATGTCATAGAATAGTTATTTCCTTTAAGATCTTATCTTGATGTCCTTAGTAGATTAACTTTCCTTTGAAGCTACTTGGTGTTAGTTTCATGCAATTAGTATAGTTAGTTTAGTATGGCTACATTTGGCACAACAAGTGGGACCTAGAAGAAGTCACAATAATCACGGAGATGACACCTCCTAAAAATATCAAAGTGCACAGAGTTTACAAGGAAAGATCCAAGCTATATGCAAGTTTATCTCTCAATTGGCTGATAAGTGTCACTCTTTTATGCATCTTCTTAAGAAAGATGTCAATTTCCATTGGGGTCCAGAAAAACATCAAGCGTTTGATTTTCTCAAAGAATATTTTTCTAACCCCCTGTGCTCATGCCGCCTACCTCAGGCGAACCACTTTTGTTATATATTTCAGCTACCCAATTTTCCATAGGCGTGCTCTTAGCTCAAGTATGATATGAATGAGAAAGATAAATTTGTCTACTATCTAAGCCATACTTTAATTGCTTATGAGATGAATTACCCACATATTGAGAAAGCTTACTTGGTTGTTGTTTGTTTGTTCCAAAAACTTCATCATTACCTATTAAATAATAATACCAAGCTCATATCTAAAATTGACCCATTAAAGTACCTACTGTCAAAACCTACACTTACTAGGAGGATGGCTAATTGGATCATCCTTCTTAGTGAGTTTGATATTGAATATGTCAGCCAAAATTTAGTTAAAGGACAAGTACTTGCAGATTAACTAGATGAATCCCCTTTGCCAGGCATTGAACCTTTGAGTTTGGAGCTTCCAGATGCTAGTATGATGTATATTGAAGAATTTATCACATGGAAACTTTACTTTTATGGATCATTTACCTTTTATGATTCATTGAAGAGTTTTGCTTATCACTCCTTCAAGATATTTGATCCCTCGGAATTCAGCTTTAGGTTCCCATGTACCAATAATATAGCGGAATATGAAGCCCTCATTATAGGACTCAAGATTGCTATCAGATGGGATATTCGACAGGTCAATGTGATAGGTGATTCTATGTTAATCATCAAACAGTAACTGCGAGTACAAAGTTAAGGATGAAAATATCATTCCTTATAAGAAATTGGTTGATACATTGAAGGAGTTATTTATATAGATCACATTCCAACATATACCTAGAGGGAAGAATCACACGGCAGATGTTATGGCCATAGTTGGTTCTTTGTTGCACATTCCACCTAGAAATAATGACATGTTTTTCTTCGTAGAGCATTTAACGACACCAACATATGACATGTTAGAGTCTTGTTTGGTATGTGAAGTTGTTGGTCCCTTATCCCCCTGGTATAATGACATATATAATTACCTCCATGATGGAACCTTCCCTACTTTGAAATTTCTTGATCTGAAAAATGAAACCTTATCCAACGCATAGCCCGCTACACCCTACTTTGGGGCATGCTCTATCATAGAGGCTATGACGGGAATATGTTACGTTGCCGCCTTAATTTGGAAGAATCTATTTTAGCAGTCAAAGAGGTGCATGAAGGCATATGTGGGGCCCATACAAGTGGTATGGTTTTGGCTAAAAATTGTTAAGAGTAGGCTATTATTGGCCTACCATGGAAACTAATTGTTGTTAGTATGTTAAGAAATGCTTGTTGTGCCAAAAGTACAAAAACTTGATACATGCCCCAACACAATATTTGTAACCAATCACAACATCGTGGCCTTTTTAAAGTGGGGAATTGATCTCATTGGAAATATTACCCCTACTTCATCTGATGGCCACATGTTCATTATTACTGCCACTGATTATTTCACAAAATGGGTAGAGGCTATCCCTCTTACCTATGTTACTAGTGCACAAATTTCCAAGTTCATTATGAACCACCTCATTTTCCGTTATGGTATCCCCTCTGCCATTATAGTGACAATGGTAAGTCATTCAAGAAAAAAATTATGAAAGCGTTGTGCCAATGTTTTCAAATCCGAATCAAGTACTCAACCCCTATTACCCTCAAGGTAATGGACAGGCTGAGGCCTCAAATAAAAATCTTGTTCATATTATGGAAAATATGGTTAATAAGATTGGCCCTAATTTTCACTTCCGATTCATTACGCCCTCTTGGCCTATCAAAAATCCATCTGCACCCTTACTAGTGTTACTCCATATTCCCTAGTTTTCAGCATGGAAGCAATCCTACCCCTTGAGATCGAGATCCCTTATTTGTGCATATATTTGTGAGACTATCTAGATAAAGAGGAGGATTATAGAGTTTCCAAACTCGTGGAACTAGAGTTTTGGATGAGAAATGCCTTCATGCACTAGATCACCTAAAAGTGTATCACAATCGAGTGCATCAAGGATACAATAAAAGAATCATACCTTGCCAGTTTGAGGTAGGAGACCTTATTTTAAAGGAGAATCAGTTCAATACCACTAAAGATTAAGAAAATAAGGGAAAGTTTGAGCCTAACTAGTTAGGACCATATGTTTTGGTTACTAAGTTTGGTTTAGAAGCATATAAACTTACCAATCCTGATGGTGATGAGTTGTGAGAGCCTATGAATTCCATGCACCTCAAGCAATTCTATGCTTAAGAATGGGGGACTATCGACACTAAAATTTTCGTCCGTAATTTCTATTTCATTAATGTATGTATTAGGAATAGGATGTTGTTAAGTATAATTATTAGTAGCGTCCGATAGAAGATAACGGGTCTTGCCAATGTCGACGCCACCAATAATGTATAGTACGACAATAGTCAAAAGTACAATAGGAATGTTGTGGTAAAAAGTAAATAGTTGTCGTAAGTGGTCCAGTAATGTTAAAATGTCAAAGTTGGGGTAAGAAGAGAAGTAGGGTCTACATGATTAGGAATTAGAAATATTATATTGGTAATAAGGACAAGGAGTGAGGTCATAAATATTTTGTATATTTTATTTGTAAAAAGTCTAAAAATGTGGAACCCATGTGAAATGATAAGGTTTATCTTATCTTAAAAGATAAACTTACATGTACGAGATAAGAGTTAAGGTATGGAATATGATTCGTCAGTGGATTTCTTATCCTATCTTAGAGATAAGATGGATAAGCCTAGAAGTCTATAAATAAAAGAGGCCACCCCCTCATTTAGCATAGAAGGAAGTAGTGAGAAATATTATACGAAGTGTGCAAAGGAAGCCATCGGTTTAAAGGTGTGTTGAAGAAGCCATTAAGAGGTGTAATTGTAAAGTTTCTCCCATAGTCTTGGTGAAAGATTACATCCACCAAACTAAAGGTCATGCATTAGTAAATAATCATAAACGAGGAGTTCCCGGTGAAGAATAATCATAGTGCTGATTGGTGATGACATTTTGGTTCCGTTGCTGGGACCATTCCTTGTTGGTGGATTTTCTGGAGAGATATTCCCACTTAGTCAAAAATCAATTGGAGGGTAACCTTATTTTTATTGTGCATAGTAGTTACCATGGTAAAGTCATTTTTACCGTGAATAGTAGTTACCATGGTAAAGTCATTTTTACTGTGAATAGTATTCATCACAGTAAAATCACTTTTTACCGTGAATAGTATTTACCACGAGTAGCTTCACTTTTTCTTGTGAATAGTGTTTACCACAAGAAAGTCGAGTTTTACCGATAAGTCAAGTTTTACCATAGTTACCGTGGTCATTTCTATTTTACTGTAGAAAGGTGTAAAGTCACTTTCTATTACAGTGATTCCAATTATTTGTGCACATAAGTCTTGTTGATTGTACTTGTGGGTTGGTATTTTATGGTGGTTACTTTTGAAAATGGGGAAGATTCCTGTTTTTTCAGCCCAATCTAATGAAGATGCTTCCTCTTTCATTCAAGAGTTTAAACGATCTTGTATTTGTAATGGCCTTATAAGAAGGGAACAATGGACTAAATTTTTTCCTACCTTTTTGGATGGTTCAACACTTAGGTGGTTTGAAACACTAGGTGAAAATGTGAAAAATTCATGGGATTTATTAACTGAAAGTTTTCTTGAAGAATTTGGTGAACAACAGAAATATGCAGATCTCATGATCGATATCACAAAGCTATCCCAAGGAGAGAAAGAGAAGATAAGGGATTATCATGCTTGTGTTCTAGAGCTAAGGAGGAAGCTCCATGCCCAGATCCGGAAGGAAGGATTAGCGGATGGGTTGATGAATGGCGTGGATAATCTCCTATGTAATCACTTCATTCTTGGGATGAAGCCAGAGATCAGACAACGAGTGAAGTATGACCGCCCAACTACCATTGAACAAGCAAAGGAGATTGCAAGAAGGTAAGAAGAAAGCATGGAAGAGGAGCCCAAAGAAATTGTTGCTAAAGTAGAGCCTACACCAAAGACCTTTGGTCCGAATCCACAACCACTCCCGGTGAGCACAAATATTTCTCCTAGTACATCTACTGAGTATGAAGATCTGCTCAAAAGATGGGTCAATTAACTATTAATCTTCTTCAAGGAAAAGAATTTAGTTCTCAGGGAGGAGATAGAGGTCCAAAAATAAATATTTCGAAAGTTGTAGTTATGGTTGTTATAAAAAGGGTCATTATAAGTATAATTGTCCCAGATAGAGCTTCTACATCTAGTAAAGGAGATAATGATAAAGGAAAAGCACTTGTGAATTCTTTTGATGTAGTAGATAAGAGCAGAAATAATGAAGTAGATGTGTTTGTAACAAAAAGAAAGAAAGAAAAAGATAATCAAGATGGAAATGATCCTAAGAAGATGAAAGGAGAAACTAGTAAGAAACATAGGAGAAGAAAGCCAAAAGTGTGCAGGATTTTCTGATTTCACAGGGGCAAGGACCATACTCCATCTTGGAAGATCTGTCCAAAAGGCTTGCAAATATTACATATGGTCAACTCTTGGCTATGTCTTCTGAGAAGAGGCGGGAGTTGCGAAGTGGACTCAATGACCGACGAAGGAAGGAGGTTGAGGTCCCTGTTTTGGAGGTAGAGGCGGATCCCTATGCTCCACAAGTTGAGGTATTATGTAATGGTATTTCAATTCATGATGTCTTAGTTGATGGAGGTGCTGCAGTTAATGTAATGACCGAGTCTCAAATAATATGTTGGGTTTAAAATTGATCGCCCTTCAACACTTATGTTAAGGTCATTAAATAAAGGAAAAACTAAACCGAAGATGTAGTTTCAAATGTGGCAATATCTCATTATGGGTGTTGTATGTGTGGTAGACTTTCAGGTGATGAAAAATGGTACTGTTGTGTACCCAATGCTGCTGGGAAGACCATGGCTAAGGAGAGTTCATGCAAGAAACTACTGGAATGAAGGTTTCATGACACTTGGACGTGGTAGAGAGAGGGTGAAGATAAATGTGATCCCTCGACATCATAAGCAGAACCTGTGGATTCAAGTGATGAAACTGATGATTAGACATCCTCTGATTACTCTAGTACCAGTGAAGTGGACACGAAGATGAAGGAAGTGAGGTTGATGTTTGAGTCATGGATATCCTTCCAGTCACACCAACTCATGACCCCATAAAATTATCTGAAGAAGAAGTTGATGATCATCTCCAACAAATAAAGATTGGTGATGTTGTGATGGAGAGTGAGAAGGAATCCTACCTCCAGCTCTTTCGAAGGTACATACACATATTCAATTTTGATTACAAGGAAATCCATCAAGTAAGTTGGGTAGAACATTCTATTGAGCTGGTAGATGGTGTTAAGCCCATAAAGCAAATGCCATATAGAATGAATCCTAATTTTTCCAAGACTGTAAAAGAAGAAATAGATAAGTTGCTTGATGCAGGATTCATATTTGCTGTGGAGAATTCAAAATGGGTTTCTCCCATTGTGATCTCAATAAAAAAGAATGGGAAGCTACGCATTTGTGTTGATTACAGGAAGCTCAATAAGGCAACAAAGAAGGATCATTACCCTCTTCCATTTTTAGATCAGATCTTGGACGCCAGTAGGCTGGCCGAGAGTGCTATAGTTTTCTTGATGGATATAAGCGGCTACAACCAAGTTCGTATAGCGAGAGAAAGATCAGTTTGAAAACCACGTTCACCACTCCTTGGGAACATTTGCTTATAGAGATATTCCTTTTAGGTTGTGTAATGCTCCGGCAACATTCCAGCGTTTGATGAATAGGGTGTTCGAACCCTACATTGGGACCTTCATCAGAGTATTTCTGGATGATTTTTACATCTATGGGAGCAAGTTGGACCACCTACACCAAATGGAGACAACATTTCAAAGGTTAGATGAAGCACAAGCCTCACTAAACCCTACAAAGTGTGTCTTTGGATGTTCTAAAGGTGTTTTGTTAGGGCATGTTGTATCCAAAGATGGTATTGGTACTGATCCTGATAAAGTTTCAAAAATCAAAGAGTTACCATTTCCTATGAATAGAAGTAAGTTGAGATCATTTTTAGGCCATGTGGGGTACTATAGAAGGTTCATCAAGAATTTCTCAAAGATTGCACAGCCACTAACTCAGTTCTTAAAGAAGGATGTTACTTATGAACTAGGAAATAAGGCGCATGAAGCTTTTGGACAACTGAAGGAAGCCTTGGTGTCTTCACCTATTTTAAAGAATCCAGATTGGAGCAAGCCATTCATTGTGTACACTGATGCCTCAGATGTAGCACTAGGAAGTACTTTGAGCCAAAAGGATGAAAATGGGAATGAACATCCAATTTACTTTGGGAGCAGACAAATGAGCAGTGTTGAGGTAAATTATACTGTAACTGAAAAAGAGGCTCTGGATATCATTTTTGCTATAAAGAAGTTTAGGAATTACTTGCTAGGGCAAAAATTTCTAGTTATGTGGATCATCGGGCTCTAAAATATATTGTAAATAAGCCTAACCTATCAGGGAGGATAGCAAGATGGATAATTTTGCTACAAGAATTTGAATTTGATATTATAGATAGGCCAGGAAAGAATCATGTCAATGCAGATGCACTCTCTCGAGCCTATGATGGTTTAGGATCATCTTGTGATGATGATGATTTCCCCGATGCAGCATTTTTATCCCTTGACACAATCCCTAGTGAATACATAGATATTTGGAATTATCTGAATGAATTCAAGTTTCCTGATGGTGCCAATGCAAAGACTAAGAGAAAGATTACTCAAGCCAGTTGTCCATATTCTATTCTACATGGAGTATTATTTTGAATAAGACCTGATGGACAAGACAAGAGAGGGCGATTGGACTTGATCAAGGGAAGGAATTGCTAGAAGAATTCCACAATGGTACATGTGGAGGGCACTTCTCTGGACAACTTACAACAAGAAGGATCTTGGATGCAGGTTATCACTGGCCCACTCTTTTTAAAGATTGTTATAATTATTGTAAGACATGTGATATTTGTCAAACACATGGTAACCGTAAGACTTCATCAGCTCCATTATGTCCTATTCTTCCACTTGGTCCCTTTGAAAAGTGGGGAATAGACATTGTAGGTCCACTTCCAACTACCTCACGCCAAAATAAGTATATTGTAGTTGCCATAGATTATTTAACCAAGTGGGTTGAAGCTAGGCCATTGAAAACAACTTCCATGGATGAAGTGGCAAGGTTCATATATGAACGCATTGTCACCAGATTTGGTTGTCCATTAGAAATTGTAACAGATCAAGGAATCCACTTCATTAATGAGGTGGTAGAAGCCCTAGTCAATAAGTTTTCTATTAAGCACAGGAAGGCAACAACATACAAGCCAAGCACAAATGGACAGGTGGAACGAAATTTTTTTGTGTTGTGTCAAATTCTAGCAAAAGATGCAGCCTTGCAGGTACATAAATGGGATAAAAGGATTCATGTAGCATTGTGGGCATATAGGGCAACATCAAAGTCAGCAACAGGATACTCCCCATTTCAGTTGGCTTATGGCATTGATCCAGTTCTTCCTATTGAGTTTGATATTCCCACGGTCAGAGTAATGAAAAATGAAAGAATGGATGAAAGTGATTCAGTAAAAGAAAGGTTGGTACATCTTCATTTGCTAGAGGAAATGAGGGAAATAGCTAAGGATACAAGCTATAAGAAGAAAATGAAGCAGAAGGAATACTTTGATCAAAATATCCGGTGGTCTCCATTTCATGTGAATGACTTGGTTCTAGTATATGATTCCAGATACAAAAAAAGAAGACAGAGAAAATTTATTCCAAAATGGATGGGGCCCTACAAAATAGCAGCTATGCATGAAAATGGTACGTACCAACTGGAGGAATTGGATGGCACTCCCATTATGAAATGGGTCAACCACGACAAGTTGAAGATTTTCCAAGCACCAGAAGAGTCTACTCCAAGGACGGAGTAGAAGCTAGGAAGGGGGAAGATGTCGACACTAAAATTTTCCTCCGTAATTTCTATTTCATTAATGTATGTATTAGGAATAGGATGTTGTTAAGTATAATTAGTAGTAGCGTCCGATAGAAGATAACGACGTTGCCGATCTGTGACGCCAATAATGTATAGTACGGCAATAGTCAAAAGTACAATAGGAATGTTGTGGTAAAAAGTAAATAGTTGTCGTAAGTGGTCCAATAATGTTAAAATGTCAAAGTTGGGGTAAGAAGAGAAGTAGGGTCTACATGATTAGGAATTAGAAATATTATATTGGTAATAAGGACAAGGAGTGAGGTCATAAATATTTTGTATATTTTATTTGTAAAAAGTCTAAAAATGTGGAACCCATGTGAAATGATAAGGTTTATCTTATCTTAAAGATAAACTTACATGTACGAGATAAGAGTTAAGGTATGGAATATGATTCGTCAGAGTGGATTTCTTATCCTATCTTAGAGATAAGATGGATAAGCCTAGAATTCTATAAATAAAAGAGGCCACCCCCTCATTTAGCATAGAAGGAAGTAGTGAGAAATATTGTAAAGAAGTGTGCAAAGGAAGCCATCGTTTAAAGGTGTGTTGAAGAAGCCATTAAGAGGTGTAATTGTAAAGTTTCTCCCATAGTCTTGGTGAAAGATTACATCCACCAAACTAAAGGCTGTGCATTAGTAAATAATCATAGCACGAGGAGTTCCCGGTGAAGAATTATCATAGTGCCGAATTGGTGATGACAGGACCTTAAAAATATTAGAAAATAAAAAAGTATAAAAATTAGAAAAAGAAAAAGAAATAGAGAGAAATAAATTCATCCAAATGTGAAAACCATGCTATTGTGGCACATTGGAAAAGTCCTTTGGTGAAAATTGGTTTCCAATGCTATCAGAGGTTCCATTTTTCACAAGCATCTCATACCTAGGAGTACAATGAATTTATCCTAAATTCAAAATTTTCCCTTGTGTCATGGGATCCTTCTGAACCTATCCTTTGTGGCCTTGATCTGGATGATCCTACTCATGTTGCAAAGAGTTTTCCTTTTTACATTCCCATCTAACGCTGGGGAAACTTCACATATTCACATTATTTCACATACACGTGGTATTTTCCCTTGTATATTCCCATCTATCACTAGGGAATCCATGTTTCTTTGCACATAACATTCCCAAAATGTTCTAAGATGTCCCACAAAAACAAAGTAGTGTTTGCTTACTTATTTGTTTGTACATAGTTTTGTTGGTTTGTTGTCTTGTATGCTTTCTTAGATTAAGTTGTTTTCTTTGCTTGCTTAGATTACATCTTATTTTAATCTGTTGTGAAATTCATTAGATTCATTTTGTTTACATGCTTGTTCATTTTGTACATAGTTGTGTTGTGTTGTTACTTAGTGTGTATATAGTAGATTTGATTAAGTGTTCATTGTGCTTGTATTCATTACTTGTATAGTTTGTTATCATTTCATCATCCATATCATCTATCATCACATATAAAATAAAATGCTAAGCTACATCATCATGAAACTAAAAATCAACATGTATGTTAAGCTAACATCATATAATATCACCAATGGGGCAATATGGATTATTTTTATCCCCCCCCATCATAGACCATAATAAAAACATGGGCTAAACATGTTATCTCATATAAACAAAATGCGATAAATAATCAAAATCCATCATCATCATCATCATATATCCATGTATCAAATAATCAAAATCCATCATCATCATCATATATCCATGTATCAAATATCAAATATCAAATGTCCATACACAAAACAGTGTGTATAGATATACATCAAATACAAAATACTCCATCATGGGCATAGATAAAAAAATGTGCCTTCATCATGAGGCATGCATAAAAATAATATGTCAATAATAGAGTAAACCCTAACTCTCACCGAAACTAGGACTACCTTGTCTCGGGCTTGAACTACCAAGCATATGTTGTGGTGGTGGCATCTACTGTGCTAAAGGCCCCGACAGTGGTGATGGCATTTGTATGGACACGACACACCTAGATGACTTGTGTGATCTCGATCGTAAATGAATTTCAACCATCTGACTATAGGGTATAGCCATGTGTCCCTATAGAATGACCCCATAGTACAATGCTCAATAATATACATCCTCACCTATGGCTATAAAAAAACATACACTGGATCCCGACCACCTATTGCTAATGCTTCCGATGGAGAGCATCTCACTCGATATCGGTGCAGGCTACATCGGTATGTAGGCCGAGTCCTCTCGGCTCCCCACTTTTATCTCTCGTCTATCATATGATCCCCTCGGATGTTACCTGCTGTAATTTCCACCTCAAGGCAACCTACTCACCATAACCATGTTATGTCTATGGTCATGTAGCCGTGGTGATCCCCACGATCATGATACAACGATGAATCCCAAGATCTTGGTATTAGAGGTGACCTCATTGGTGGTCCCCATCCCGAAACCTATCTTGGAGGTGATCCCCATCCACCTCACCCATCCCCACCTGATGTAATGTGAGGACTAGATGCTCAAGGAGGTGAGTCTAGAATCAGTATCAAGGGCACATGTTGTGCTTGCACCTGTATAATGGTCACATATTAGTCCTGAACTTGTATACCCTATATTAGAACCTGTTGTATAATAGGAACATGTTGTGCCTATACCTATGCCTAGTGTTGTGGGGGTCCCTATTTTTGTGGATGCTGCTGTGGAAGTATACCCTATGGTTGTGGTTGTACTAGTCCCTTTCCTTGGTTCTATCCATCACCTGCCTCATCCTCTGCCTCGGCCTTGACCTACCCTAGTCGTGGCCTATCTCATAAATGACCCACCTCTCCTGTTACAGTTGCAGCTATACCCACGTCTATGATGTCCTATGGAATCGTGATCCGACATGGAAATAGTGTCACATATCATGCCCTATAATCTACAGTAGTGTCAAGATCTACTATTTGTGCTCTCATATCCCATGGTTGTGGAACTGCACCCTAAAATTTTTGTGTTGCTCTTGAGTCGATGTGGGATCCAAATTCAAATACCTCTCGAAGCTCAACACATGTACCACATGTCATCTCTAGGAATACCCTAGATGATACCTAGTTGTCGATGTACCATATTAATGTGGTACCACTCCAAAATATGTTTGCGACTGCCGATCAAAAAGTGATCTACCTCTATGATACTGAGCTTTGTTGTATCCTCTCACCATTAATATGATCGATATAGATGTCATGTAATCATACAAATTTGTAGATAATAAAAACACACTTGTAGTAAGCGATATCACCCATGTGATCCCGATGTCATCCCCAAGTGGATCCCATCCCCTACAAGAGGGCTCCTCATGTCCTCTGGCATGTAGATCTTCGAGTGGGCACCGGATCACAATGTGGTCCCATGACCAAATTTTTAATAGTTTGGAAGGGCCCACACTCCTCATCCCTCCGTACACCACTAAGTGCGAGATCCTGATATAAATGAGCCAAGTATGCACCGACCCCAAAGAAAATATCTCTCCATCCATGATTTTGTGCATGAATCCTATCGGACCAGTGGAATTTTTTTCCCATACTTGTCAAGAAGCAAGTAGTCGTTTACAAGATCCATTAGGTATACAAGTATACAAACAATCCTTCTATCATCATAACAGACTATACAAATGGGCTACCATGCCCACTCGAGGAATATCCTCTCGCTGAAATAAATACCATATGTGGTCTAAGACTTGGTTGAAAATATCTTCGTAGGTCACTCGGCTACCCCGAAAAGGAACTCGAAGGATCTGATACACATCCTCCAATGTGACTTGTCATCTTTCCGGTCAAAAAAATGAATGTCTAGCTCTTATTGCACCATCTCTCTGCTAAGGCCGTAGAAGGCCATGATCTAACATGATCTAAGGCATATATATAATGTAGTCTAATCATGTGGCCTCTAACACAACAACCACCCATGTTTCTCTGACGAGAGAACGCCTACTCATATACCCAAAGGATTATGTGTTGATCGTGTACATATTAGTTGCACAATCTCACATGTAAAATTACCCAACATAATCAATTAACATCACTTCTTCTAAAAACATCTTCCTAAGGTGTTCTAATTCCTCTAACATTCTTCTAAACATTTCCTAAATTCTTCTCAAACCTTCTAAAAGGAAAAACCTTACACTAGTGTAAGCCTTTTTACACTAGAACATGCCTTTTGGTACTAGTGTAATCCTTTTACACAAGTGAAGGCCTTTTCACACTAGCGCAAGCCATTTAATGCCCATGCACTCATTTTAACACTAGTGCAAGCCCATGTTAGCACATCCCCTTTTGCACCCATGCACTTATTTTAGCGCTAGCGCAAGCCTATACCTAGCCTAAAACTAGTATTATGCTCATTTAAGTGTTTTAATGCCAATGCAATCCCTTCACACTAGCGCATGCCTTTTAACGCTAGCATGCTCAAAGTCCTCTACTAGCATAATCTCACCATTTTCTCTTGCATTAAATACACATTAAATGAACTTAAAATTAAAAAAAGCTGTTGCTTATTGGTGGGTATGTCAGAAGCCTCCGGTACTCTCGAATGTGATTCACGTGATGTCTATGCCTCTAAATTTATGTCATCTTTCTCACAAGTCGAGGAAACTCCCTCATAAAAGTAGTAAAAGGTAATAGTAAAAAATGGGTCGTGATGGATTTTACCCCTCTCACCCTTTTATTTATATCCTTTAAGCCCTATTTCTTCATTTTTCTTTCCCCCAAGGGATAGATAACTAATGTGTTCATCGTTTTCTTCTCACCACATGTTGGCGTCCTACCGCCATGATTATTTTTCATAAATGGTCATTTTTCTCCCATTTTTGCTACGATGGGGAATGTTTTTCTTCCCAGTGACCTTTTCTTCTACCTAGGGCATATTTTTGTTTCCCAGTAATTTTTTGATGCCTCACATGCCTCGACATTCTTCTATATTACATTCTTCTCAAAATTTTAAAAAATTGTTAAAAAGTCCAAAAAATTGGTATATTTCAAAAAATTCCAAAAATATTAGTAAAAATAAAAAATCCTATCAAAATTTGGTAAAAAGAATTCACACATCTGAATCATTTACTTGGACATAATGTCCTCAAACATCAAAAACTATCCTACAAAACATATTTCTTTGGTTCTCACTGTTCTTACGTGTAACATGCAAATCATTTTGATCTACCTCCATTAACAAAAGTTGTTTTTCTCGGCTATGTCTATCTTCCCTTGCACAAACGAGTTACTTAGGGTAGTTTCATAGTGCATGGTTGCTTTTTCATGGGACTTCTACATCCTCTCTGTTTATTCACCTCGCATATATCCTTGCTTGGGGTGTCATTTTTAACCCTTTTCATTAACTCGAACATTTGGGAATCAAGGCTCAATAACAAAAACATTGGTGTAACTCTCTTGAATGTTGTTTATTTGAATACATTTGTTTTTTCTTATTTCCTTGTTGGTCTAGCTTGTTTACTTTCTCGTACTACATTACTTCTTGTATGTTGCATTGAGTTAGTGTTTTAGTAATGAAAAAATGTTAGTATTATGGATTTTCATGTTATTTTACACTTTTTTTGTATGCTTATATATATAATAAAGGGTTGATGACATAGATCATGAGAAAAATGATGAAATAAAGTTGTTCTTGAGCCACACTGGATGAAATCTATTTCCATTCTCTTCATCTTCATTTTTCTTCATTATCATTTTCTTCTATCACATTGTTCTTCCCAATCACTCGTGCGCATAGGGGTTATATTTATCCCCCTCCCTCTTATTTCTTCTATATGTTTTTGTCATCTTTTAGATCGTCAATCAACCTCTTTTATCACCCCATCGACACTCGAGTGACATCCTTAATTATACTAATTTTTCTTCCATTTCATTCAAAATTTACTTGTTTATAATTGTCTACTATCTTTGAAGTGACGTCACTTATGCCACCCCAAAGAGGGGCAAATGTAGACACCTAAAATCTGCCTACGCAGTTTTACTACTAAAATTGTACTAATTACCCTCTTTCCCATCGTTTCCATAATAATTGGCGATTTCCCACTAATTAGCTAAATTTCCTCCCCATTTTTATCAATTAACGACACTTTGTTAGTTATAATCCTCTTCTCGATTGATTAATTAACTATTCATTAGTTAATTAAGCCTATTAATTAATCCTATTTGATTAATTAAAGTACCCCCAACTCCCATGAGTTGTTAATCACTTGTTAATTCTTCTAATCAAGCTTAATTCTTCTAATTGTACTTTATCATTTATCCCACATGCACTAGGATGCATGCTTCTTTGAAATGAAAAGCTATATAATAAACCTAGTATTCCCCTCACACACCACGCCACACTTTGAATAGTGGAAACTATAGGCATATGATAAAGGAATTCTCCATTGTTTTGGAATAGCTACTTCATCTTTGCATCCATTCTACCATTTTTGAGTAGAAATTAAGATCTAGATATGACCTTGTATCCATTTCTTAGTGAAATCCTTCCCTCTCTTTGGATATTAACACACAAATTTGATTGCTCATTGATCCAAAGAGGCTCATGTTTATAGTAATCATACATACAAGAGTAGGAATGGTTAACATTAGGTGATTTCATTCATGTTTATGTCATAGAATAGTTATTTCCTTTAAGCTCTTATCTTGATGTCCTTAGTAGATTAAATTTCCTTTGAAGCTACTTGGTGTTAGTTTCATGCAATTAGTATAGTTAGCTTAGTATGGCTACGGTGAGTTTATTGATACATTATCTTATGATATGGTTGCACTAACACATGTTACTTCATCATAATTCAATGTTTCTCCCTTGAGCTCCCATAAATTCTCCTCCATAGGATTCAATAGTTGAGGATCACCCACTATACATGTTGCATCATATCTCCATGTTTCTCCTTTGAGGGCATATATATATATATATATATATATATATTAATTTTATTCCATTATGGAGAGTCCTCCATCTAGTGTTGATTCAAAAAAATTCAGTATTTCTTCATTAGAGGCTTCCAATAATTATCCACAATAAGACATTGATTTCATTAAATTATATTTAGATGACATGTTTGATGACATATATTTCACGTTGCAACATCTTCAAGATCCACCTCCTCTAGACCTCCACCTATCTGATAATGCATCTATGTTTGTGGACTCCCACCTTATAGAGCTTGACAGGATTATCTCCACATCTCTTGATATATTATCTCCATTACATATTGAGTAATCTCTTAAGACATTTTATGTTCCCCCTTCCTCTATCATTGATTGCAAACTTCCGAGATCCATAAAATTCCTTGAGAGTTCATCATAAATCATATTCTAGGAGGACTGGATAATTCTCTCCTCTTCCTCTTCTTCTAGAAATATTTTCATTTGTACATGGGTACCTCATCAGGCCTTATTTTTGAGACCTATATGACACATCTTTCTTATTTTATTTTGGGGAGTTTTATATCTCTTGTAAGTGGATGTTTTTACCTTTGGTTTTCTTCCATTACTTGATATCCTTATTATACATGGGTACCTCATCTTACGTAACTTTCAAGACCCATGTATTTTTCTATCTTGTCACGCCTTTACCTAATATTTGTTGATATCGGGTGTTGGTGTGATGGTTTATTTTAGCCATTTATTATTTATTTAGTTATTTTCCACCTCACACATGGTGATTCATCTCACTTAGGTGAGTCATAGGTATTTTAAGAGTTATATGACATATGAAAGATTATGTCATACTTGTCATATGCTTCATAGTTGTCATAGGCGTCATACACGATTTATATTATATTTCTGAATTATAAATCGTTTCTCCCTTTGAAGGTATGATTATTCTAGTAATAGGAGGAGTTACACAACACTCCCAATATGTAATCTCTTTTTGATCTATGAGTATGAGTAGACATTTTTGTATGCTCAATTTCTTGGTGATTAGTTTCTTGCTGATTACTAGGATATTTTTGCATTTTTATTTGAGTACAACTATATTTATGTACACCCATCCCATTGATCCTCATGATCTCTCTCTCTCTCTCTCATAATTTATCATTAGAGAGTTATTATATTATATAAATTTGATCATAATATACCATATAAAATATGTTAATGTAGAAATGTGCAAGAAGTTTATGATCCATATATTGAAGTACCATACAAATTGAATAGGTAGATCATATAACATTTTTAATGAATAATCCTTAAGAATTATGGGAAACAACTTAGTGAGTAGTTTCTCATTGTAAGCATAGTCTAAGTAAGTAACATTAAAAGATAATTTGTGTTACTCAATATATCCTTTACCATCATAAATAGAAAGATTAAGAGACAAAAACCCTAAAGGTAAATTGGACAAAAGGTTTGATCATGTGTAATTGGATTGTGAAGTATTTGATTATAATCTATGACACTATAAGGTATAGCTATGACTTGCTCTAATTGTAATACCTTAGTCTAAAAAACATGAATGAGATGCTTGAGGGGATGCAAAGTAGAAGAAGAATGTGAAGTATTATTGGTGTGCACAATAGGTGTAGGAATAATACTAGTAATGGGGGTACACCTTGTAACATTTTGAAGGGGAATAGTGGATGCCCCTAGATATATTGTGAATAAGGAACAATACAAACAAACGAAGATAAATGAAAATAAACAAACAATATACCTTCTCCGTAATGATCTTACAAACCTCAATCAGATTTTAGAAGATTTTAGAAGATTTTAAACTTGTGGAATATTTTATATTCTTATTTATGGGTGCTCTTGATTATCTTCTCCAAAGGTGGATGAATGCAATTTTATATTTGAGTTTCATGAGGATTCGAGAAACAAATGGGAAGACATTTTCTTCTTTCCAAAGATGAGTTTTTCAAGGAAATGGTCTGCATTTATAGCTGAGGGTACGACCATGAAAGGTAGATGGCAGATTGACTAAGATCTAGGTCATAATTATAATCACCCAAGAATAGGAAGTAGATTGAGTCTAGGAGTTACAACTTTTCAAGGGTAATAGACATTTGGAATGGAAGAAGTTACATTTGGAAATTGAATTGCATGTACAATCTAATTGCCCCCACACTTCTAGGAATATAGAAGTGGAGTCCAAGTTGAGTTGGGAAGTTGAGTTCCAAATTGAGTTGACTGGGATGAGGGATTTGAGTTCCAAGTTGAGTTAACAAGGATGAGGAAGTGGAGATCAACTGGGAGTTAACTAGGAATGAGGAAGTGGTTGTTGACTAGGAAAATAGGTGTATTTTATTAATTAACTAATTTAATTAGCTACAATGTGCAACATAATTAATTAATCATTTATTTAATAAATGTTAATTAACTTAGCTAAAGTGTGTTATGGACTAATTTAATTAATCCAAGGGGTGTATACACATGATTAATTAATTTGATTAATCAATCGCAAAGGGGGTATGAACTAGGATGTGAACTAGGATAGACTGGGATAGTATTGGAAACTAGTTTGTAATTTTGGGGTTTTTACTTTTTCCCCTCTTTAAATTGCTATTGCGAAGTAATAGTGCTTTAAAGATAGTAGGCGCATGAAATGTAGCGAGTGAAAAGTCATGTGAAGCATTTGGATGCCCCAACGAGTAGGAAGTAGTGAAGCATTTGGATTCCCCAAATAATAGGATAATATAGGAATGCCCCTCAAGTGGGTGGATGATGCAAAGAAGGTGGTGGACGATTGTTTGATAGGAAGAAAGTAAGGGATTTCAACCGGGGGGAAGGAATTGGATCGTAGCACGAGTGTCATTTGGAGAGTATAAATATAAGGGAAACCTTTATTTTGTTGTTGCGAAACAAGATTGTCACCAAGATTATGAAAAAATCAATATGGGTAACCCATATGTGTGTAAACAAAAACACACATAGAAAAGAAAAGATAAAAATGAAAACAATCCCAATATGAACAATAGGTGCATGCATCAGGGTTATAAAGGAACCAATATGTTATCACCATACTTGTAATTGGTCTAAGAAGGTAAACAACAAAAATGCAACACAAATTTGAAAAAAAGACAATCGATATGCCCCTAATGCGTGCCACAATGAGGATTGAGTATATGAAAATTCTCCCAAGGTGGGAATAGGATCATACTAGAAGAGCGGAGTATACTTAGAAACTCCTCGAGAAACTCTTGTTAGATATGTTTGACAAATGGACCGAGAAAAATTTCCCACGATGAAGTTATATCGCGAAGGAAAAGCAATTTTGATACTTTCCCCACGCCGAGTATGCAACCATGCAAAGGGAAGAAAGTGATGGTCATAAGATTGGAATAATCACTAGGGTAGTAGATAAAGGTATGAATTTATCAAGATTGTGTTGAAATGTTGAAATATTCACGTCAATATTTTCCAATTGTAGGATTTCGTGATAAGTGAATGTTTGTTTGAAATTTTTTTTATGATTTTTTCGATTTTTTTTGAAATTTTGTGTATATGATTTTTTTGATGGTTTTACAATTTTTAGATAAAAATGATGTGAAGAAAAGGAACGATATTTTTATTATAGCTGATTTATTATGGAAAAACAATGTTTTTGAAAGCATAAACAAACATGTCAAACAAACCCAATATGAACAAGAAGGAACCACATCAAATTTATATGTGAACTAGGATGTAAAGTAGTTTTATGCAATTGGTATACAATGCAAGTAAACAAAGTGCAATAAAATAACAAACTGAAAGAAGAAAAAACATCGTCATGATGTTGAAAAACCGCAACAATACAACATTATTTGCAAAAATGATGTCTAATGACACTCCAAATGTATTCCACGTTGAATAACTAAACATATATGAATTCCCCTGAGTGATATCTTAGAACGTGAGAGGATTGGATCAAGATGAAGAATAGAGTGATGCTTAGATACTCCAAACAACTCTTTTCGGATCCCATTGAAGTTTGATCTGTATTATATTTAATCCAAGTGTGCCCCAAGCAAAGTTATATTATGAAAGGGTAATTGGTTTTCAAAATATGATCTCGAAATGATAATGAGGAGTGTTGTCAAATGGAAAAAATTTGAACTGTGTTATCCAGTTGTTGAAAGTTGGTCAAACATTTTTTGAATGTTTTGATTTTGATAGTTTTATATTGTTTTTGGATTTTGGAACAATTTTATATTGTTTTGGAGTTTGGACCAATTTTATATTGTTTTCTGTTTTTGCAAAGCATATTTGAATGTTTTTGTATTTTCTCAACATTAACAAATGTAGGTGATCTAATGATATGGTGTTTCACTCTTCTCATGACTCCACCCAACTAGGAAGATGTAAGGGCTCATCACCGAGAGCTAAGAAGGACATAAAAATAAGGTGAATAGTGATATGAGAGAGAAGATAATGGATGCTAAGAAACAAGGTGTAACAATGATCCACGTAAGAAAAATATAATGCATCTCCAGTGAGGATTAGTTGACTAATCCCAAGATGATTCCACTTTATAGGTTTGGACTTGACATAGATTCGTAGATGGCTTACTGATTGGAAAAATCTGGTTGAAGGAATTGTTGTCTCTCTTAACATGAGAAACTAAATTACTTCTTGGGATGTTTTATGATTGAGCACTTTTGATTCTAAATGCTTTATTTATTAGTTTATTTTTGTGAAGGACCCCCTACATGTTTCCCCATGCCACCAGTAAGAGACAAGGGATCAACACCAAAGAAAAAAATGTAGGCAAATAAGGAAACCTACCTCCATTCCCAGTCTCATACTACTAGTAAGAAGTATGGGCTCATCACCAAAGACTATGAAAGATGAAAGGTGTAATGATTGATTTATAATTTTTTTGTATTTTTAGATTGATTTTTCCTTTTTTATAGTGTGCTTACTGGGAAGGAACATTCTACCCCTAAGTCTCATCCTCATGCGACTAGTAGGACACAAGGGTTTAACACCGTAGACTAAAATGGGTGGTCAAAAAGGACCAGGTAAAGAAGTTTACTTATTTACGTAAAAGAGATAGCATATTTGAAAGGAGGAGTTGCCATCAATAATCTTGGAGACAAAATCATAGGTAAAAAGATGCGAAATGCTTTGGAAACCATAACAAAGATGAGAAACACATTTCCCAATAGGAACAAGATTAACTCGTGTTGGCTAGGTGAAGAATGTAAAGATATGATAATGGTATGATTAAGATATTTATCAACGAGATGGAATGATTAGCATTATAAACACTTTTTTTCCTCTTTTTATTGTCAAACAATGCTATAAGTAAAGGTTTAATATTGAGTTTTATTTTCTTTTTATGTTGTTGAATTTTTTTGAATTTTAAAGGATGAGATATTGCAATGGACTCATTAAGAGAGAGGTCCATGTTTATTAAAATTATATGGTCCTGAATTATGATACTTGGGTAGACAAGATCCAATTCGAAGGAGAGAAGTGAAATATTTTTGATGAGTGACAGATGGAAGTAGTCCAATTTACGAGACTTGGGTAGAAAAAATCTAGGTCAACGGAGTGAATCAAAAGATTCGATGGGTTCGAGATATGCGGACTTGGGTGGAAAAGGGCCAAGTCAAAGGAGAGAATAAAAGTAATTTCAATATATCCATGATTGAAGTAGTCCCGATGTAGGAGACTTGGGCAGAAGAGATCCAATTCAAAGGAGAGAACCCAAAGATTCGATAAGTCCTAAAGTACGATACTTGGGCGGAAAGGATCCAAGTCAAAGGATGTGTGAGTAGATAAGTATTTGATTAGATCAAAAGACCTATGTGATGTCAGAATAGGATTGTTGATGCGGGAAATATGTTGAGATTCATATTCATTCGTGAGTGGAAGATTATGACGAAAGAAGGATTGATCTCTTGATGTATATCCAAGGTTCCTTGTAGGACGTGAGAGAAAATATTCAATGTTGCTCTTTTGAGGTTGTGGATTAGTTGATTTGATGAAATATTTGAAATTGAATCTTAAACATTTCACACAAGTATATTCCTAGGTATATATAACTCATAAAATGTACATGTGTAATTATCTTGAGAAGTAGGAATCATCATTAAGGATATGTCTACAAGATTGATCATTTGAGGTATAATTGAAATGAAAGTTTGAATTATTCCACATGTCCAAGCTTATTGCGGTTGTGTTTCAACAAAAATAATAGAGATTTTAGGCATAGGAGCCAAAGGTGAAAGAATAGAATCAATCTCAATGGTGTTTGATGATGGACCCTCTTTTGTATGGTTTACAATTATACTAGGGTTGAAAGGGATTCTTGAAGCAAGGTCAAGCTTTTGTTTGGTGTTAGAAGGTTGTTATTTGAAACATGTTAAATATTTGTTTAAACTATATGAAGAAAAACTTGAGTCAAGGTCAAGCTCTCATGTGATGGTAAGAGGTTGTTGTCCAAAGCGAGTTTAGTGTGTATGTGGACTAAAGGAAGAAAATATAGATTGGTTTTTATTGAGGGATACTTGAATTTTGTTGTGATCTCATAGAATGTTAGTATGTACAGGAGTTTGGACAACATTCAACTCTTCTTGAGAAGTTGTGGTAGTTGACATGTCTTCGGGTATGATAGCTTTGTCGTCAAGCTCTATAAAGATCTCTTCATTGTCAATTAAGTCTTGGACATAATTCTTAAAATGCACACATTTATCTATTGAGTGGCCATCAATGCGATGAAAATCACAATATGTATGAGGTTTGTACCAGTATGGCTTAGGTTCTCCTTCAACCCAAGGTCTTGTAAGTGGATATTTTATCATCCTAGCCTTTGTGAGTTGATGAAAGACACTAGAGAGAATTTCTCTGAGGGGAGTGAACTAAATTTTGAGTTTGTGGGGTAGTGTCTTCGCTAGGTTGTATGATTGGATTTTCTATTGATCGGTCATGTATGTTGGAAACATTTTGATTATTTTTGACACAGTCATTGACAAAATTTGGGTTGTAGTTAATGTACCAAGATTTATCGTGATGAGTGCTAGTGTTTTGATTATTAGTATTGTTATTTTGATCAAGCTCATTTTCATTAGAATGAGGCTTGATTAAGCCTTTAGCATGAAGGGCTTGTTTTATTAGATTCAAGGTGACGTAGGAGTCAAGGTTGGAAGATAAATGTTTGACTAACTTCTTTGAGAGGTCCACGAAGGTGGTGATAGATCACTTTGGAAGGTATAAGAACCGGTCCAAAGCTTGTCCTCCTAGACTTCTAGGAAAAATGCACAAGAGAAATATATCATTATATGCCACTCCGTGGCATGCTATGGAAAATTGTTTGGTATGCTCTATAGGATCATTTTTTCCCTTGTATTTTTGATCTTGGGCATCTCAAAATGTTTTGGAAAGGGTGTGCATAATATGTCCATGCCGAAAGGGTAAGGACATAATTCATTAGAGTTTAATTGTTTGCATTTTTTTAGCATATCCGCAATGGTGTCCTTCATCGTTTTTGACTCGTGAGAAAATGATGAGTTATGTGAATCCACCATTGTAATGAAAAATGGGGGAGAGTGAAGAAAGGTGTGATGAAGAACTCAACCCTTAGAAAAGTGAATGCTAAGATGGAAGAGGTGAAAAGATTAGAAATTTACTCAACCTCTAGAAAAGTGAATGTTATAATGGGATAGAGGATGAAAATATTGAACGATGCTAGAAGGTTTGAAATGTTAACTCTTAACAAGGTGAGTGTTAAGAGAAACAAAAGGGTGTGACTTCACAACACTTAACAAAATGAGTATTGTTAAGGAAGAAGAAGGGATTGAAATGTTAGATAGATGAATCCTAAAAAAATAAGTGATAACTTGAGAGATGAAAAGGTCGAAAAGGTTTCTCGATACTTTACAAAGTGAACGTAAAGAGGAAAGAGGGGAAAGAGGCCGACTAGCTCAACTTGTGACAAAATGAGTGTTACAAGAGGAGACTTGAAATCACGATGAAAAATATCAATACTTAATAAAATGGGTGTTAAGAGAGATGAAAAGGAATGAAAGACTTCGCGATCCTTTACAAAGTGAATGTAAAAGGGGAGAGATGAAAATATTTGGTTTTCTCAACTTGCGACCAAATGAGTGCTAAAAGAGGAGACTTAGAGACATGATGAAATATGCTTAATGCTTGACAAGATTAGTGTTGAGAGAGGAGTCTCAAAGATGGTGAGAGTGTGAATACTCTCAAATGAAAAAAATGTGAATGTAAAATTATAACACTCAAATGAAAACAATGTGAATATCGAAGTATAGAGGTAACAATATGATGATGACAAGCTTGAATCTTGACAAAGTGAATGTGAGAGATAAATTGAAAATGATTCCTTAAGGGTCTCGAATTGAATAAAAATGAATACTTTAAAAGAGATGAGTGAAGAAATTGTTAAGATGTTGACAAGTGAACAATGTGAATGTGTAACTTGACGATGTGAGATGGTTGAAATGCTTAAAGTTCAACAATGTGATGTTAAAATGATAGATCAAGGTGATCGCAAAGGTGTTTGAACATGATAAAACAAGTATCACAAAGTCAAGAGTTGGATGAAATTGATTAAGTGTGGATGTGAATGTCCATGAATCAAGACTTGCACTTGTGCATAAAGTGGTGAAAATGAGACAAAAGTGGATCTAAATAAGGAGTATTTGGAAATGTGAAAGAGATGTGAATGCACCCAAATAATGAGTATTTAGGAGAGATAGCAAATGAGATGAAAGTGAGAATGTGAGAGACAAGTGTGGAACATAACTCATGAAAATGAAAAGAGAACGTGAAAACAAAGTTTTTTTTGCAAATGTTTTAGTCTCTACCTTAAATTGGCTTAGACAGTGTGTGGCTTCCTAGATGGATCTCTCAACAAGGCATCAAAATTATACCCAAGTGAGTGCGGTGTTATTCCTAGTTATTAGATTTACTTTACCCCCTTTGAAACCCTAAGAAAAGATCTTGCTCAAAATGAAATGCATTGGGGTCACCATTATTGGATATCTCGTGACTCTAATCTCACAAGGTTTTACTAGTCGGAGTACGATAAAGGTACCTATTTTGTCGATCATTTCCCTCAATGTGTCGACTACTTTGGGGTTCTTGTGGTACTTCTAAAATGATTTTTATGGCTTAATCCAAAGCATCACCCATAGTTATAGCAGTTGGGAAATATCCTTGTTAATTGCACCTATAAATACAGTGTGAATGGTTTATTTTATCTTGTTTAAAGAGGTTCTATACACACAAAGTATTAGTAGTTTTCTTAGCACACGATCAAGGCAACCTAAAGTTAGTAGTTTTGAGAATGTCCTCCTATAGAGCAGTCCTGCAAATAAGGGTTAGCACGTTTTCTGAGGTAGTTTACAATAAAAAAAAAGTGAACCACATTTATGATTTCCAAGATCACTTAGAAATACCGAGGAAAGAGAATATGCGTGGGTTGGCTTTGATTAAGAGAAAATATTAATTCCTAAAAAGCGTGAGGAAAGAGCATATGTGTGATGGTGATTAGTCTCATAAAAACAAAAACAACGATAAAAATAGAAGAAAAATTCATCACAACACATTAGAGAATATGCCAAAATGATGAAATGTGTGACAAAAACATCGAGAAAAAGTGACAAAAGTGGATGAAAACATCCAATAACCCTGCAAAAATAAATTCCACAATTATTTTATTTTATTGAAAATTGATGGAAAAAAGTAAAGGGCCTATGTTAGTATTAAAAGGCCTAAGTAAAGTAATTAAAATAACTAGACTAAAACAAGCCAAAGGAAATTAATTAAAGAAGCTAATGCAAGATTTGATTGAAAAGAGAGGAGTAGATAAGTTATAATAAAATAAAATAAATTATAAAATAAACTTAACGAAGCTAAACAAAGGAAAACCTAAGTTTAATACTAATTTAATATGCATTTACATGGGGGATTTTGAAAAGATCTTCTTCTTTTTGGAAAAGGTTACAATTCATTTTCTTTGGCATTTATTCAAGTTTTTGATATTGGCGACCTCATTTTGTTGGTGTTTGAAGAAAGAAAAAGAGTTGGGCAAACAATGGGAGGCCACAGGGTTTGAACCGAGCCTACTTCCTTCACTTGAAAAATGATTGTTTTGTGGAAACTGTTGCGTAGAGGGGGCTTCACCAGGTATATTTGGCACCTTAAAGGTAATGATCATGTACTCTCTGTTGATTTTTGAAATGCTTGGGTTGAAGGGGGATTTAATTTTAGAGGGGTTCAAATTAGGGTCTTTAAGGATTCCATAGTTGAGATAATTGGGCTTACAATGGATGGACTCAAAATATATAAAGATAAAACTCGCAAAAAACATGAGATTGCCACTTTTTTAGGCCAGCGAGCATATAGTTTCTTATGATGATGGTATAGCCCATACTTGCCTTCCTGAGCACTAGGCCGATGTCTTCCTTGTTGTCATGAAATACCTAACTTTGGAAGGAAAATTTCGGAAGATTTTCTCTCATCACCTCTCCATTTTAAATCTCTTCCGTAGAAACCAAGCCATGAGTTTGGATTTCTTCCTCTACATGTCCCTACTTTCCACCATTGCTGACTTCAAAAATAAGAAAATTGATGTCCCTCTTCATCAAGGTTTAATTCTCCTGTTAGTCCAAAAGAGAAAACCCATTATCCCAGCTCAACCTATGAATAATAGTGATCCTGAGTCTGACCATAAAACCACAGCATCGGCCCTCAAACATATGAATAAAATGAAAGGGAAAGAAACTTCTGAGGGGATTTCTGATGTTCTGTGCAACTTGAAATGTGGGGTTCAGAATGTGGGTGAGATTTCTGGTAACAAGGAAAAAGACTTTGTGGACTAGGAGGCTAGGCTGATGCGTGTTGAGTCAATTATCAATACTATTCTCACTTTATCAATAAGAATTTGATACATGAACTGAAGGAGTGCCACCATAAAATTGAGGTCCAAAATAAGAGAATTGGGGGAATTCAAGATGATTTTTTCATGCAGGAATAGAGGGTCTCTATCCTTCAGGATCAAATGGCCAAGGTGGATAACAAGCCTAATATGAAGCTAGTTATTAGTAGTTTTGATAGTGAAGATTCTAAGACTGATGGGTATTATGAAACGGAGGCTGGGAACACCCAGATGGAGGACAAGGAGGAGAAAATCCTGAAAGAACCCGTGAGTGTGAACACCCAGAATTTGGAAATGGGTGATCATTAAAGTGGCGGTAGGAAGGATATCGGGTTGAGCACCAGATCGCATAGCAGGCTATGGAGAACTAATTGTTGGCCTTTGGCTGCCCTTTTGTTGGTCTTGTTCCTTTGTGTTGTTGGTTTCTCTTTTTAGGCTCTGTCTTGTCAAAAAATGTAGTGTTTAATATGTAGACTTTGTGCGATTAGCTCTATTCTCGTGGTGGTATGTTGTCAAGATTTTTTTACTTTGCCTCCTTGGATTTTTGATGGTTTTTTCTATTTAAACTAGCTTCTTTCTATGTACGGGGTTTTTTGGTCCCCTCAAAACCAAACTCTTTTTATCTTATCTAAAAAAACCCTAATTTTCTAAGTGCATATGTCTACGCTTTCGGGCATTTATTTTGGTTGGATTCTTTGGTTTTGGTTTTGTTTTTTTGGTTGTGTGATTTCGGTGGTGCATGTTTTGTGTGTTCGGGGATTTTGTGATGCAAGTGGTGCATAGAGATATCGAGTGATTGTTTGTGTTGTGGATATGTGGTGAGGAGGGAAGATGTGTTGAGGGAGATTCAACAAGGTGTAGATATGTGATATAGGGGTGTTTGGTTAGGTGTCAACATGGCCAAGGGGTGCTCGATGGAATTTGTGTGGGAGCTCATGAGGCGCGGTAGGGATCGAGAATCGGGGAGTCCGTGGCTTGGTCGAGTCACGGCTGATTCGAGGTGGATGGGACTCACCGGGGATAAGGGGGAGTTAGGAGGGAGGGGTGGTATGGCTAGGGTGGGGAGTCGGGGTGGGCGGGTAGGTTCTTTAAGTAGTGTGGGGAGTTGGCTCAATGAGCCAACTCACCGGGTTAGGTAGTTAGGAGGGTAGCATTGGTAGGGAACCAACTCACCTAGTTGGGGGTTGAGTGGGGGTGGGAAGGGGGAAGGGGTAGTTAGGGTTTAGCTAGTTTTTTTAAATTTGAATCGACTATTTTCTTATTTTTGTAGTTTTTAGCAAGAAAATATGAAAAAACTAGAAAAAAACACCAAGAAATTTAAATTCCCCCAAGATGGCGAGGTGCCAAATTTAGTTAAAACTAAACTTGTATGCTCAAGTTACCAAGAAACCCACGATTATAAAAAAATTGTCTTGTAAATCTGATTTTTTATTTTTCGATCTGATATGTGATGTGAAATGCTTTCTCCCTACAATGAGCACCTGTAACACTTCGACAAAAAGATTAATAATTAGAAAAACAATTTTATTTGTGGGACTTTGTTTAAATGACTTTTTCTATTAAAAACCTCCGAGAACGTATCCTGCAAAACAAAAGAGCACAACAAATAGAAAAAATGCACTAAAAACAAATGTTAATATGATAAAAACCATACACACAATGGTTAATAGAAAGGAAAAATTAGCACTACAATAGGCATCATAAATGAAACAAAAATGATTGAAGATGGAGGGTTTGGTCCCACCAAAGTGTGCCAAATGTGAACAAGGAACAATATAGATGAATGAAGATAAATGAAAATAAAAAAATAATATACCTTCTCTGTAATGATCTTAAAAACCTCAATAAGATTCTAGAAGCTTTTAAATTTTTGGGTGCTCTTGATTATCCTCTCCAAAGTTCGATGAATGCAATGCTACATTTGAGTTTCATGAGGATTCGAGAAACAAATGGGCGAGATTTGCTACTTTCCAAGGATGAGTTTTTGAAGGAAATGGTATGCATTTATAGTTGAGGGTAGGACCATAAAAGGTGAATGGAAAATAGACTAAGCTCCAGGTCATAATTTTAATCACTCGAGAATAGGAAGTAGATTGAGTCTAGGATTTGTAACTTTTCGGGGAAATAGACATTTGGAATAGAAGAAGTTACATATGAAAATTTAATTACACATGCAATCCAATTGACCCCACATTTCTAGGAATCTAGAAATGGAGTCCAAGTTGAGTTTCAAGTTGAATTGATTTGGGATGAGAGATTTAAGTTCCAAGTTGAGTTAACTAGGATGAGGAAGTGGAGCTCAACTGGGAGTTAACTAGGAATGAGGAAGTGGTTGTTGACTAGGAAAATAGGTGTATTTTATTAATTAACTAATTTAATTATCTACAATGTGCAACATAATTAATTAATAATTTATTTAATAAATGTTAATTAACTTAGCTAAAGTGTTCTATGGACTAATTTAATTAATACAAGGTTTTTATACACATGATTAATTAATTTGATTAATCAATCGCAAAGGGGGTATGAACTAGGATGTGAACTGGGATAGTATTGGGAACTAGTGTGTAATTTTGGGGTATCTATATATATATATAAGCACAATAGATGTGGAAATAGTAGATGTAGGATCAAACACTTGAAAATAAAATTCTCAATTAATTTTTTTGGATTAAAAATCATGGAATCCTTAGAGGTAAGGAGTAGATTAAGCATTTTGTCAAGGCTATGTGGATGTTGGTGAAATTCACGATAGAAAGTAGGTAAGCGTCTAACTTGATCATAATCAACATCATTAAGCTCATTAGAATTGATTTCATTTATTCCAATAGGAGGATCGCAATCATATTTATTTGTAAGAGGATTGAAGTTACAATTCAAATATTTCTCATCATTATGGATATTCTTAAAAATAGGTACATCATGAATAGAAAGAGAAGAGGAATCCATGGGATGTCTACACTTTCAAAGTTTTCTCGGAAGTTGGATGTGTTGAATGGGTGTATGATTAATCCAATAAGTACATTGCAAAATCATAAAAGAAGAGCATGCGTAAATATGAAATGAAACCCTTGAGTTGTGCAATAGATGGATTGATTTGAAATATAGTGGTCTAGGATAAATAGGTAAAAGATTCAATCTATAAGTGGGTTCACCAAATGATTCACCCAATAAATAAATAAGTATATGTGGGAAAATGCGGTGAATCCATGTATTGATTTTCTAGATTAGGGTTAGAAATAAGATGTATATTTATATTATCAATTAAACATTTAGATCATAACACACACACACACACACACACACACACACACACACACACACACACACACACACACACACACACACACACACACACACACACACACACACACACACACACAAATTTTCAATATGGATCAATTAGAACACGTGTTAAATAAAGTCGGACATATGAAATATAGTGTGCTTAGATATTACATTGTTATAAAATTTGATATATGTCTTAAAAAGTGATGAAATGGATAGAAATGGTGTGAATATGCTCCATATTTTATTTTAGCTTTGCACAATATACTTGGACAAAAATGTTATTTACATACAAAACCATTTGGTAGTTTTACCCCTATCTAGCAGTTACATGTCTAGGCTATTGATAAATCTATATAATTTTTTGTGCGTTTGAGACCAAGCTGAAATATGCTTTCTTGTGAGATACTTTGAGTCTTGAAAATGTGTAAAATACTATGTAATCAACTGTAATGACCTAAAACCATAACCATGGGTGAAGCTCCTCCAAAAAGGTTAGTGTTTGGGTTGAAGTGTAATTCATACACTACCTACGTTGGCACTAATATGAAGAGGCCTCAAACTATGCATAGTTCTCTACCTAGAGATGTGAAATATGTATGGATGCAACTCTATTTGATAATCTAATCACTTGATAATTCTTTTTAGTGGCACACTTATTGGTGCTTGACTTGGATATAGTGGTTTTTGGCTTGGGAATATTTACTCTATAACATATCTAGGAGTGATTCAAACCTATGAGGGGGTGATCCTAATGTATACTAATGATTTAGGAAAAATTAGGAGAGCTTTGTAAGCCTTTTAAATAATATTTTCTTGAGCATGCTAGGTAATTTCTAGGTGAGTAAATGATTGGTTTAATAACCAAATCTCACGTATAAACAATAATCAAATACTAACCGAGTTGTATTTAACAACCTTTATAACAAACATATTAGTAATGATATTTTCCATAATAATTACACACGTAATTATTATTCTCACACATACATATGTGAAGCACTATAGTATTCCTAACATTCCCCCTTAGTGCGAACATGGAAGAAAAACAATCCCACTTCTTTCGCAGCGTGCTTGCTCATTTCTGAGATGGTTTTATAGGACAACCAACAACCCAAATATCATGATGTTGCTTTTCCTTTGTGCTTTCATCATGCACTATGTTTTTCCTTCAAGGAATTATGTAGGAAACACTGCTCACTGAATACAAACTTGAAAAAGGAGGCAGAAATGGAAATGGAACATTGAGATCATGTTCCCCCTCATGTGAACTTTCCACTTATTCAAAAAGAATATGAACACTGAATTATAATCACATTGTAGACAACTGAAATCAACTACAACTCTAAAAATAAATCAAACTCACACACACTAACACCACAGCTTCATGTGACCCCATTTTTGGTGATGACGAGAGGTCAATTATTGACCTCCATCCTCCTGTGCCTCCGTCCTCCAAAGTATAAATGCTACTAACTCATTGGAAAGTAAACATGAAGAACATCTGTTTCCACATTGAGCTTTTTTTTTTTTTTATCCCCCAAAAATGTGAAACATGTTATTTTCCGGACATTGGGTAACACCGAAAATGCATCTGTGAGGCAATTTATTTATTTATTTACAATTTTTCAACTCTTGACTTGAGTTTACCATAATTACTCTTTTACTTTGACAATGAAAATCTAATTTGAAAACAAAATTATTGTCACAAAAAGATGACATATGACTAACAAATAATATACGAGTATATATTCAAATGACTATTAAAATGATAATGTTCTCACTTGACCAATTAGGACATAAAACAATATATACATACATTAGACTCGCTAGATTCGGGACACCGATGATCAAAATATTTTTGACACTAGACAAAATTTGATAATGATAAAAATGACCATGAATCACATGAGATTTAACAAGTGATAAAAATAGAAAATAATACTAAACTAGCACTTAATAACGACTACAAAGGTATACGTTTAAAACTTACATTAAATAAAACTATACTAATTGGCTAAGACCAACACTTAATCGACCCAATACTATATTTCATGCAATTAGGATTTAATCGAAATGAAAAAATCCAAAGCTACAAAGACATGAACAACATTAAAAAATGATTACACTAATCATCTAAAACAAACTAAAATGACTCACTAAAAACACAAATTGCCTTCTTTCGTTGTTGAGTTAGGTAGGGAATGATCTAAAAATCATGCTACATGGAAAGGCCAATGCACAAAATTCTATTTTTTGATGTTGATGTAAATTGTGTTGTCAATGAAAAGTTATGAATCAAAAATTTGTAATGTCTCGGTAATGTTTACTCCACATGGCAATGTGAATCAATAATGACG
Source organism: Taxus wallichiana var. yunnanensis (assembly GCA_018340775.1). Taxonomy (NCBI): domain Eukaryota; kingdom Viridiplantae; phylum Streptophyta; class Pinopsida; order Cupressales; family Taxaceae; genus Taxus; species Taxus wallichiana. The sequence continues at coordinate 372,046,305 of CM031238.1, read as the reverse complement.
ACATTCAACATAAACTATGTAGAATATATTGAAATACCAAATGCCCAAATTGAACCAGGGGCCGAATTAAGGGTCGTGAGTGCCCTAGGCAACACTAGAGCTAATGCCTTCTATAAATAAATAAAACCTATAGTATAAAAAATAATTAATCGTGACCAAATATTGTATTACTTAATATGTTATGCCTCTACCATTTGAGAAAAACTTCCTCATAATTTTTTTAGTATCTACTGCTACCTAAAATCTCTAGTTAATTCTCTAACATATAGTCTATCATAATCCTCTTTTTCTCATATATTTCCCAACTATGTTTTCCTCCGTTCTTTACATATTCACCTTTCTTGATCTCTCCACCAAAAAAACTTCTAAGACTTCAAAAAAAAGTATGAAAAATACATGAGTATGAATTAAATTTAATAATCCTACAACAAAGTTACTTGCATAAATATTTGAGGCCTCCTAAATATCATATTCCTAATACAATTATGTAATTTTCTTTTCTTTTTGAATTATGTGAATTGAATTGGTATGTAAGGTTGGACACTAACTGCTAATAACATATATGGAACTAATAAATTGATCTACTCTTCATAAAAACCATAGTAAAATAAAATAAATTAGCACCCCCTAAATTTTAGCGCCCTAGGAAGTTACCTAGTTTTTCTAGGCCTTAATCCCCTCTGGCTTGAACTCGAGAATAGATCTAATCTGATTCTATTCCATCTTGAATGTGATCAAAAATTCGTGGAGAATTTGAATGGTTTACACTATATGTGTTGGAATTGACCCATGCGAATCAATCCGAGACTCGACATGTCCGAATTGTATGTGTTGAGATCAAATGACTTATTCAAGTGTAAACCAAAATGCAACCCAATAGTCGAGCCTAGTGAATATAGAATCAAAGACACCAAATTAAGCTAATCTTCACAACCTCTGTGAAAACCTTGAGGATACCAATACAACGAAGTCTCTGAAAACTTAACTTCAGTGGTAGACGCATGTGAAGAGGAAGAATATGCATAAGTTATTTGACCAACAATGGATCCAGATACCAAATCAACATAGGTCTATGACCACTCTTAGATGTAAATATCAATATGAATTACAATTTCCAATGCAATAGCTACAGTCGGGTAGAGAATGGACAAAGGTTGGAATATGGTCTCAGATGCAAGGCAAGAGTGGCGATGTTGGCACAAAGATAATCTAATGAAAGTTGATCTCTCATCATATATATGATTGCACGATGCTTGTCAATTATCTACAACCAATATAAGGATATTAGTGCATGATAGGAATCACACTCACCAAATGTAAACAAATATCTCATACACAGGACAATCTATGACTATAGTTACCCCCAATAAATCAACTCACTTCTCCATCACGTAAATACAATCATTGACTCACTATGATGCCAAATGATGGTACATGCACATATTGTCTATGAAAAAATTGATCTTCTTTTCAACATTTCTTCACTCACACAATATAAATATATAGAGAATAAGTTCCCTATAAAATAGGAAACCTACAACAAAACACCCTAATTACGTGAGTTGGTTTAATAACCAAATCTCATGTATAAAAAATAATCAAATACTAACCGAGTTGTATTTAAAAACCCTTATAAAAAAACATATTATTAATGATATTTACCATAATAATTACACATATTATTCTCACACATACATATGTGAAGTACTATAGTATTCCTAACAGGGGTGGCCATAAACAAAATTTCAAAATTTGGACCAAATTGTTGGACGATTTAGTCTAGGAGGGGTGTGTAGTACTACCAAGTTATTTGGATTGTTGTAATATTTTATGTAAGTGACTAAGTAGTGCAATGATGATGAAAGTATTGAAATAAGATTAGGGATGCAACAATTAGGTGCACAAGTTATGATTCATGGATGAATCCAATATTGAAATTATCAAGTGATAATTTACCAAATTTAGGTTTCTACAATAGATAGTAGTTTATATAAATGTTAGTAAAGTTTCTAGGGCCAATACCTTAAATTTCCATATGATAATTAAATAACACAAATATATTAACTGAATTTATCTAAAATAAAATGAGAGATATCAATCTTGACATTTTTATCTTTGGAATTTTCATATACCAATTCCACATTAATTAATAAATTCATTGCCTTCTCCAAAATTTTCTCACCGGTTGGTTACAAATTGTGTCCATATAACTATACCACTATATCGATTGAAAAACTCTTTTTGAGAAAAAAACATGGTCTCCAATTCCTAATGACTTCTTAAATTTAAAAAAAAAACTTCTAATAGTCAAATGAACAATTAAATTAACGGGTGATGGTCAAATGGATTTCAAATTTAAGGATCCACTTTACGTTATTTTTAGTGCATGTCATAGGCATGGTAACTATAACAATAACTTTTTTATTAATCATATTTCTTTTGGTCAATCAAATTATTTCTAGCTCGATAAATCGATAAAAACATACTTGATTGCCTTAGTTGAATATAAAAGAGCTTAGGAAACTTGGAATAAATGAAATGCTATGGAGAATTTAGATTTCAAAGTGATATAAATTTAGATAATTCTAGAGACAATCATAAATAATAGGAACTGGAAATTAGTTATAAGTGGTGAGGTGAAGCAAACACACAGAAAATTAGTTGAAATAGAGAACATTGACTAGAATTTTAGTAGTCCTTTAGTGGTGTAATTAGAACATAATAGAATGATTCTAACAATTTTCAAATAATGTGATATGATTTTAAAACTTTGTTTGTCTACTCCTATGTTATGAAAACCTTGTTATTTCTAGAATTAATTTTAAAGTCACTGAATACAATCAAAGTAAGGATCGCGAGAAGAGAAGATAGAGACCCAAACGGGAGATCGTGGTTGTTAACCGACCGAAAAGGGTCATTATCAAGGTGGTTGACAGGAGGGATGGAGGTCTCGAGCACTAGATCCCATAGCAAGGCCACAGTGAACTAATTGCATTCCTTTTTCTGCCCTTTTCTGTTTGATTTGGTTTTTGTCTCTGCCCCTTTGGGGTAAAAAAACTTTGTTAATTTTGCAAACTCTTGTATTTTGGTCTGTCTATGTGGGGTCTTTGTCAAGCTATTTTGACTCTACCTTCATGGCCTTGTTATAGTTTTTGTTTCTGAAAACTTGCTCCTCTATGTATGGGTTTTTTGGTCCTGTTTAAAACCAAATTTTTTTATCTTATCTAAAAAAATCAAGTCACCAAGAAACAATTCTCCTTCATGATAATTCTAATACTCCCACAACACCTTGAAAAAATATTAAAACTGGAGAGAGTTTATGAAGGCATGTGTTGTATCTCCTTATTATTAGAACCCTAAGATTTTGAATAGTTTGGTAAACAATATTTGAAGTATAATACAGATCAAGCAAGTAGTCCAATGTAATGTAACCATCACATCTTTGAATGGATGCCACAAGTATATGCTATATATGATATTCTCAAAATGCTTGAATTATACTTTTGGCACAAGGACACACTTGAAATAAATCAATTCCTTGAGTTTATTACTTCAATATATTTTTCGTGTGGCCATCCATTTTCCTAAATGCACTAATGCACCTTTGCATTTATAGAGTTATTAAATACAAATTAATAACTTTTCGCTACTACATTAAGTGCAATTTGTGTTATATTTTGGGTTAATTTCACATCAAAAATTGAGATATTTTGGTGATTTGGGTGGTGAAAATCGTCATATTTTGCAATGATTTTTATGACACAAAGGCAACATTTCTAATCACTTTAACTTCATTACTTTTGCATGGACTTTGCATCATTTTTTTTTCTTATGTTTTTGCATTAAAAAAATAAAAATGACAATATAAATGTGACACAAAATAATTACAATGTTTAAAAATATATTTATAATATAATTATTCAAAATTACAAATAATTAGAATATATTTATTTTTAAATTATTTATAAGTTTATAGATATTTATAATTATAAAAGTTATATTTTAACTTGATTTTTTAAGATTTAAAACTATGTATTATTACTTTATATATATATATATATATATATATATATATATATATATATATATATAAAACATTACAACTATAAAACATAAAGTATATAAAGTGTGTGTGTGTGTGTGTGTGTGTGTGTGTGTGTGTGATTGCAAATATATTTATATAACCATTCAAAGATAAAATATTACAATTCAAAAAATAATATACATGGAAATGAGATAGGTAAATTAATACATTGAAGTGAGAAAGTAAGAGATTCTATAACACAATTACATGTGTTATCCCGTACAAAATACAAATAAAATATACAACTATGAGTTATCCTTGTGTAGATTTTTTTATGATCATTATCTATCATGATATTTTCACATTCATCATCTATAATGATATCATTGTCTATCTACTCATTTTCTATGTCCAATATATACATCTACTACTCATTGTAGTCACGATCGTCCTAGTTGATAGGTGTAATTACCCATAATTTCACATGCCCAAAATGTAACATAAAATTCACATTTTTGTTATTTTTGTATATGACACAACACTTACTACAACTGCACTGATCACAAGACACATAACATTGGGCCCACATAACACTAACACTCATAGTTGCATTGATATAATTAACACATGGTTTATAGTTTTACTTTTGTATGCATTATATTTTGTTACTTAAGAAGTATTTCATTTGTGGAAGCATGGTTAATATCTTTATGACACACAATACCACATTTCAGATGAGGTTCATTTCATTCTTGGTTTAATCATGTGTTAGTTTCCATATTTTTGTTCTCATTACTTATTTCAAAACAAACAATTCAACTTCAATTCTTAACAAAAAAATTTAGGTCCAAGTGTGTGCAACTTCGATGTGACCCAAAATGCACACTAGTTATCACTTAGGAAGTGATATGTTCACAATTGAGTTACTTAACCCATAATAGGATTTTTGACCACCATTCTTTGACGGATTCGAGGTCATGCGCAATCCCATTAAAGGAGAAGAGTATACATTGAAATACCTTTCACGAGGTCCCATGGATCTCTTACCAAGGTGGTTTGTAGCTAAATATTGTTAAACATGATTTATCCTTCTCTTAATTAGGTAAGATGGAGATGCTCATCTCAACACAAGAATGTAACTATGAAACAAAAAAATGTTTCCCCATGGTAGGATGACCAAATACCTATCCACCGTACATGATGTTATCTCGGGGTCACAATTTCCATGAAGATTATTACTGGCTAAGGTATAAGGACCTCACTTGAGTCTATCACATGAGAAAAGGTTGTTAAGAAGATCTCTTATAGAACCACAACTTCCTATGGGAGTCCTTATATGGTAAAATCTAAGATTGGCTCAAGTTGTCTCTCACATATTATTCTAAGTCATCCAATGACACAAAAATGGAAACAAAGTTCATGTAATAACATATAAACATGGTTTCATTTGATTGATGGGTGCAACAACACTATTCTCAGGATAATTCTAGGGAAGTTATTACCACAAGATACTGACAAGAGAGACTAATTCCCTACTTAGAACCATAAAAGTAATCCTTATTTCTTGTAGTAGCATCATCTCACAATAAAGTTGCAACATTATAAGATTTACCTCATTTGATCCCTTCCTATTGGGAATGACATAAAAGGACTTGGAAATCTTACATTAGTTTCTCATGTGATAACAAGCACAACCTAACAATTCCTTTCACATCATACACTTGAGGTTTTACTTAGATCCAAAAGGGATGACCATTTACATTCTAATGGAAGGGTTCCACCTTTAATTCCATTTGTTACCAATATCGTTATAGTAGTATTACCATTATACATTACTATATATTTTCCTATGATAAACATAAAATTCCATCATTTCATTACTTATTAGTTCACTTTAAATGAGAATGATACTACTTAGTCATCATGCTAAATGTATGCAACTGCACACAAATACCTACTTTAGTTTCAAAAACTAGAGAAAAAGGGTTTTGCATGATTATCATGATAAATGTTTGGATCTTTTAACAAGGTATGTAATGTTCATATGACCCACTTACTTGTGTCTCTTTTGGTTAACTAATTTATTTTAGACCCTAATTAACAAGGAAGCTCAGTTTACACATCCTAATAAGCATAACCCTCCCAAAATGTGATATGTGCGAACTCCCTTAAGACGGTACACAACTCGGATACTTATTTATCACTATATGCACTAATTTGGTACTTAGGTTAATTTATTTAATTATATAAAGATTCAAATTTTTACTATGCATTATATAAAATCATTAATGTTATACGTTATTACATGACCTAACAATGGTTATAATAAAATTTAGTTTCAATCTTGTAATTTCCTTTTCTAAATTACAATATCATCTTTACATACACCCTATTAGATCAAAAATTATTATTCCTTCACAAAATTGTGACATTATCTTTCTTTCCATTATTTAGGTTACCATGATATTCTCTTATGATCATGCTAATATATTTTACTTTCCATGACTATATATATTGCTCCTTTAGAAATCATACAAGATTATCAGTCTAAGCTGAATTACAAATACCATACCATTATCGTTTCCTCACAAAATGAAATGTGGTTCTCACTTGAAATAATACAACAATGATATTTCCATTAATCATTACCTATATGAGGCCTAAATTTCAATAACAACTACATACATTTAAAAATAAACATGGGACTACAAACAACATAATATTGTTATTAGGTCCTTCATTTAGTGTACATGTAACCAAAAGCATGGTCATCCCTAGAAATTGTCATGTCGGTATCCTATAATCTAACATATTTCACGTATGCATATTTTTCCATTAACAAAGGTGATGTCAAACACTTTGCATACAATATAGAGAGGGTAAGAAATACATAGTAGTTTCATTTCATTTGAGAGAGAGATATAAGAGAGAGAGAGAGAGAGAGAGAGAGAGAGAGAGAGAGAATATTTCCGAAAAGCAAAATTATTTAAGCAAGTGACTAAAAGAGGTTCTATATAGTGGTGTCCTAAGGTCTCTCAATAGTTATTAAGCTTAAAGGGGCTCCCATGATAGTTTTCCAGGTTGTTGTAAGTTTACCAAAGGTGCCTAATTTACCGCAGTGGATACAAAACTGAGTTTGAAAACCAATGTCCAAGACTTGAACACACATTATATTAGTTACCATTTACTCCCATATATACAAAAAAAAAACCCTCAAAATTGATGGAGTTCATTTCTAGAAACCAGGGTTCAATCCGTGTCCACCTTTCTGGAGCTGATTATCGTAAATGCACCAATTCTTTCTTGTTGTAAAATGATAAGTGACCTACAAAACCTACTTACAAAACTAGCTTCCAAAGCATTCTATCAAAACTAAAGGTTGATTAAAATTTTTATGGTGACACTTTAGAGGTATGGCATGGTAGATATCTATTTCCTAATACGATCCCCAAACCATGGGCCAAAACCAAAATGAATTTATGACTTTTTGTAGCTTTCCCAGTGCAGTGAAATAGCCAATTGATCTCAAAAACACATGTGATTAAATGAGAAAATGATCATTCAAGATTAGTTAAAGGGTTGGCATGGCACTCCATGTCATAAGGAACATGATCAAATGTTGGCATCTCTTCTACGGGAGTCGAGAAGGTGTTTTACATGTTATTTTTAAGCGTGTTTTATTAACTTTTGCAAGGTGATTAACGGTTAAGTGTTTGCATGAATTATTGCACTCGACTTATAACTAATGGTTACACTTTCCAAATTTTCTCATATGATTTTTAAATTAGTGTCAAACACATTCTGAGGAAGGGGTAAACACTCCTAAGTGGTCATTTTGGTTGTGCATGACAATTTAATTGTTGACATTCTAAACAACAAAGTCATTTTATTTAACCAAAAACATATTTGATGAGACCCTTTTATTACTATTTTTGTCTTTTATGTTGTGTATCTTGTATACCCTTAAACTCTTATCTCTGTGATCCTATCGAACATTTCCACTTGAACCTAAAACTTATGGCACTTATATATTAATTAGTATAATTATTACTAAGTTACTTTATTTCATGGATTTTGAATGTGCATTTTAATCTCTTTGATGCAATGAATGATTATTAAGTGCTTTATCTGAATGTTGTACTTGTTGCAAGAAGTTGTTATGTATTGTCACTAACATGCAACCAAAGAAAATCTATCACAAAGCAAGAAGGACTCATCTATAACAATTGGCATGCACAGTGGGGGACTCGTCAGAAGCAAGGCACGTGCAAACCAAAGGAAAACACACACATATACAAAGCCATGATTGTGGGAAACGTGATCAACAAGAATGTTTCACCTAAGTTTGCACCTACTAGTAAATAAGTAGTTATGACAATAAGAGCAGATCTCATGCCAATGCCTAATTATTCTCTACAACTACAACTTGGAACTAGTTGATTTAATTTCACAACTGGTTGTTTGAATGAACAATTAGTTATGTTGATGTATTAGAACACTTTTCTTCAGTTCTGATTGCATGCATAAGAATCTATGGATTTCTTGGGAATGATCTGGTACTCAATCAAAATGTAACTACTAGTTGAAAGAGTCTCTTCACGTCTCTGCTTTGAATATAAAGAGAATGATAAGACTGTAGAAGGGATCAATTTATAGGAAGGAAAATGTTGTAAGTTGTATTCTATAATCTTCATGCATATGAATAAAAAATTGAGCTCTATCATTATGTTTTATACATAGGCCTTAGGAAGGGATAACACCCAAGGAAATGCCCACTTGTGGTTCACTAAACTCCTATCCTTTTTCTTTGTTATTTTAAGTTGTGTGCATGAGTAGATTAGAGTTGCAACAAATCATTTCTTTACTTATGAGTTTTTACCTACTTTATTCATTATTTGTAGTATTTATTCTTATCTGCAACCTAGTTTAAGTTCCAACATTATATTTTCTAGTTATTTTGACAAAAATCCTTTAGTTGTATCTCTTGAACAATGCTAACTATGTATACAACACTATCAATGTTGAAAGTCTACATCCCAGTGTCAGTTGTATGAATAAATGATCGTGGATTAGTAAATAGGATACTAATTACTACAAGTTAATTTGCACCACTATTTTTGGTGTGGTTGTCGGGAGCCTAACAAGTTATAAGTCTGTTGAAGATGGTTTTTCATTTTTAGTAGTCTAGGTTTTAGGAACTTACCTCAGATTAAAAACCCCAACTAATTACCATTAAATGAGTTGAGTAGTTGATGCATGCACCGTCCAAGGGATGCCCAAGGTATATTTTTACCTAATCCACAAGTAGCACAAATATCTTCATTTACTTCTGAAGATTATAAAGAAGAAACCTCTGCACTCGGTTTACTTTTTGAAGACAATCCTCCAAGTGACAGTTTTGTAGTTGCTCATGAGCAGCTAGGAATGACAGAAGAAGTAGAACAAAATTCTCAAAATGAGGTGACCACTTTCAAATTCCCCATCACCGACAATAACGCAACTACTAGGATGGGGAATATTTCTCCATCATCCTTGCCAAATTTCCATGGAGCTATGTCAAAATATCTAGACACCTTTCTCTTTGAGTTTGATGTTTTTGCAGAGCTATGATTATACCACTGAAGCACATAAGTTGAAATTGTTTCCTACAACACTCAAAGATGCTAATTTAAGGTGGTTCATGGGATTGGGAAGGAATGTTGTTACTACATGGGCACATATGAAGGAGAAATTCCTCAATAAGTATCAAGACTATTGCATACCAAGTAGTAGAGGAGGTGATGAAATCTACATAATGCAACAAAAGAGGATGAACCATTAGAGGATTATTTGGAACGGTTCTTGTTCTGTGTTCAAAAGTCAAAACATACCACTGATATACCACCTGACTCCCTCAAACTACTCTTTTTGAAGGGGATCAGTGATGAAGACATGGATGCTCTGGACCTGATAGGAGCAAGAGACATTTCCAAGGCTAGCTTTGAAGATATATTTGATGCCTGTAAAAATATTCAAGAGCTACCATGAAGAGAGTAAGGAATGTAAGATCAAGAGGTGGAGTATATACCAAATCAATGGGGGACATATTTAAGTATGATATTATTAGCATGTTCAAAAACATGAAGCAATAAATGTTTAATGACATGGCTAATCAACTAGATGCTCTACATGCCAAAAAGAAGAAATAATATGTAGAAGCAACACTCACAGAGTATTTCCATTCATGTAGAAGGAAGAAATTAGACTGTAGATGCAGATAATTATCTAGCATTGCTCAAGAAAGAGAGGCTTCACCTGATTTCAAAATGTTGGAAACAAAAGATGGTAATTTTTTCTATGTTGCTCAAAGGAAACCATGGCCACCAACGCAAGGACGTATGACACAAGACCTTATGTATTCATTTCAAAATTGATCTAATAATTCATATATACAACCCCCACCTTGGGCTAACCCTCAAGGATGGGCCTCATATCCTAACCAAGACCAACAAAAATGAAAAAATCCATACCAAGGAAAACCACCACAAAAATGACAACAACCTCCCCAATCATGGAAACAACCATTGAGGGGACAACAATGGAATAACCCACCTCCTAATTACCAAAAAAATTATCAACAACCTCCCTATCAACAGCAGCAATAGTAAGGTCGATGCCTAATCCCTAATCAAGATCCCAACCAAAACCTATATAACTACCTTCTCAACCAATGCCTAACCCTAACAATGAAGTTGCTCATCCAAATTCTATTCCACTCAACCGACTTAATACCCTACTTATATGGTTTATATCAACGGTATCCATCTTCACACAAGAAGAGAATTTCCTTAACTAGCTTTGGACCAACCATTACTTGAAATTGCATAGAACCACGGTTTTGCATGATGACCCGCAACAAGGACATAAGACATTGCAAGCTAATCCGCAACAACTCTCAAGTAAAACACAAAAAAATGAGCCACCATTTCCTAAAATATTACAAGAGAAAAAGACTGACCTCGTATCAGAAACTAATTCTGACTTTGTCAATCGGCTTAAGGACATTTGTGTCAAGATACCATTGATACAGACTATCAAGGGCGTGCCTATCTAAAATAAGCTAGTTAAGGACCTATGCATTAATAAGTTAGGAAGGAAAAGGAAAGATCCATATACTATACATGTTGTTGGGAAATTAGCATATATTATTCTTAGGAACTCAGTTTTTCCCAATTATATTGATCTAGGTAGCCCTCTAGTGAATTTCACAATCAATGGTACGGTAATAAAAAACATACTGATTGATCTGGGAACAACAATAAATGTGATGACAAAACAAATCATGCATGATTTAAAATTGGAAGTATTAAGACCAAAAACCACTGTCTTGCAGCTTGTAGATAGATCCATCGTAAATCCTGAAGGATTTTTGGAGGATGTGGTAATAGTGGTAAACTCCAGGAGTACCCTATTGACTTCATTGTTCTACATCCAAAAGCAATCTTAGGAGGATATCCTATTATCCTAGGGAGACCATGGTTAACAACTGTTGATGCATTCATTAGATGTAGATCAGGAAATATGATCATCTCTAATGGAATTGGTACCAAAAATATTATGCTCTACCCCCTGCACAACCATTTAATGAAGAAGACCAAATAATTTGGGTGGAGGAACTAGAAGAAGACCAGAGTTCAGTTCAACAGCTCATGATGTTGGAGAAGTCATGCATAATAGAAGGATAGGAGGAGGATGTTGTTCTTTCAAACGTTTTGTAGAATAATTATGGCAAGAGTGAAGAAGAAGATGGAAAGTTGCAATGCATAAGCTGCCCTGAAAATCAAATATTGCCTCAACAAAGTACTAAGAATGTTCCAGGTAAAAACTACATCCTACACTAGCTTCTTCCACCGACACGAAAACCACTCAATTGAACAAAACATTAAGCATGCATCGCGTGAGTTGCTAGTTGCACTTCTTAAAAATCACGAACAACATTTGCATGGGATAATGTAGACATGCATGGAATCCATCCTAAAATATGTACTCATAAGATATACATCAAGGATAGCTGCAAGCCCAATAAGACACCAAAAAAAGGATATCAAACCCATTAGTAAGGGACATATTGAAGGATTAATTAAAGAAACTATTGAATATTTGGATTCATATATCCAATTTCAGATAGTCAATGGGTGTCACCCCTCGTTATTGTACCCAAAAATAATGGCAAATGGAGGATTTGCGTGGATTATAGGGAGTTGAATGCAACAACAAAGAAGGATCATTTTCCACTTCCTTTTATTGATCAGGTACTTGACACTCTTGTTGGAAAAAATTATTTCTCTTTTCTAGATGGTTATAGTGGCTACAATCAAATACATTGACCCAAGGAACTGGGAAAAATAAAATTTACATGCCCATGGGGACATTTGCTTACTTTGTTCTTCCCTTTAGTCTATGTAATGCACCTGCCACATTTTAGAGGGTAGTACTTAGCATCTTCTCATATTTAACCAATGACTACGCATGGAGGTATACATGGATGATTTTACAATCCATGGCAACACTTTTGATGAAGCAATGAAGAACTTAGACAAAGTTCTCAAAATATGTAAGGAGCATAATCTATCCTTAAGCAATGAAAAATGTTATATGATGATGTCTGAAGGGATTATATTAGGTCATTACCTGTCATATGTTGGAATCCAGGTAGATCCAACAAAAATATCAGTAATTATAAATTTTCCAACACCCAAAAATTAGAAGGATGTAAGGAGCTTCTTGGGCCATGTTGGGTATTACCGAAGATTCATCCAGGATTTTAGCAAAATTGCAGCACCATTTTTTGGTTTATTAGGGAAGGATGTTGCATTTGTATGGATAGAAAAATGTGAAGTTGTGTTTCAAGCATTGAAACAAATGTTGACCTTTGCACCCATCTTTGAGAGGGCCAGACTAGAATTTTCCATTTCATATACATATAGATGTTTTAGATCACACAATTAGAGTTGTTATAGGACAGAAGGATGGGATAATCAATTATGTCATCTATTATGTGAGTAAAAACCTACAACATGTTGAGCTTAACTACAAAGTAACTGAGAAGGAATTCTTAGGTTTTGTATATTTCATCAACAAGTTCGAGCAATATATCACTGGGATATCCAGTTTTTATCCATACGATCATGTTTCAATAAGTATTTGATCAACAAACTGCTAGTAAGTAGCAGGATATGCTTGTATTAGGATATGAGTAGCCGAATTGTGGCTTACCATATCATTTTATTATATCATTTATACTTTCACATGCTTAATAGGTTAGCCTTGGTGATGGCCATAGCATATGAATAGTATATATAGGGGATTATAGGTAGTATTTCATTATCATTCGAGCATTTGGGTCTTATTATATGGTTTGGAGGTTGCCCCCTCGAAGTGGTGAAGCTATTCTAATTGCATATTGAGATCATTATTATAAAATATTGTGTTATTTGGTGTTCTATTGTTGCTCTTAATATGAATTATACAAGTAATTTCATTACAAGTGGTATCAGAGCTGCGATTTGGGCCAAAATTAGGGCAAAAACCCTAATTTTTTGTTTCCGCCACATGTTGTGAACTAGTGCGAATTAGTGGGAGATATTTTTACCAAAGTTGCAAAGAATTTCAAGTAAGGTTCCCTGAAAATTTCAAACTTTTTAAATTTATTTTGTAAAAGTTATTACAAATTTAGGTTTTTTCATAAAATCACTCCCTAGGGTGTAAATTTTGGAAACTTTTCAAGTTTTTTACATTTTCAGAAATTTCTCAAAAAACTAGTATTAGTATCTTCTCTATGTTTTTTCCTGTTCGGCTGAAATTGTATCGAAACCTTAAACCCTAAGGTTTGACATCATGGCGGGGCCTTCCATGAGCAAAAAAGAATCCGGTTACTCCGGGTAAAACCCCAGATAAAGATGGGGTATTGATTGAAGAGATGGAGTCAGAAGGGGTAAATACAGATTCCTTAGCACTAGGGTTTACCTTAGTTGATCATAAGGTGAGCTAACTTGAGTATGAGTTACGAAATGTACAATCTAAGATGGCCTCTAAAGGAGAAATAGCCCAAATCAATCATCGGTTGGATGATATCATGTAACATGTAAAGGGTAACCAGTATGGTCCAAATCCATCCCATATCAACCAAGGAGGACCTTCAGTTCAAAATCATGGACAAACTAACCATATTGGATCACTTTTCCAGTCCCATCAGAATCAAACTTATTCGCAACCATGAAACATGATGCCAAAAGTGGATATGGGAAAATTTGATGGTAAGGATCCCCTGAATTGGATAAATAAAATGGAGAACTTATTTGAGTTACATCAAACACCATTAGGAAAAAAAGATGACATTGGCATCCCTATATCTTGAACATGACCAATTTTTTTGGTATCGTTGGTTATGTGCTCAGAGGTAGAATAATGGTCTAGGTGTCACTTGGACATTTTTTTACCAAGGAGTTATAATTGCACTATAGTTCCAGTGTTTTAGAGAACTACTTTAGTCAATTAGCAAAGTTATGGCAAATAGGATCAGTTAAATATTATGTGCATCAATTCCAAAACCTATCCTGAAGGGTGGAGAATATTCCAGAAGAGAATCAATGACTCTGTTTTTCTTGGGGTCTTAAGGACCACATCGAGCATGAGGTACTTATGTTTAATCCAATCAAGATTTCTGATTCTATTATCATGGCACACCGTGCAGAGGAAAAAGTTCTTTGTAGTAGGAGGCCACTTTTCATTAACACTAGAGACCGTAGTATCTCTTCCCCTTCATTTGCTAGGCCAATTAGACTAACTCCTCAAAAAATGGAAGAAAAGAGAGCAAAAGGATTATGTTTTAACTGTGATAGCAAATATGGACCGGGACATAAATGTGTTGAGAAGAAGTTCTATATTGACGGAGGTAATGAGGATGATGAGGAAGCTGAAATTATAGGAGAGGCTGAGGAACCAGTAGAAGATGAAGTAGAGGATCACCAACCTACAATTTCTTGCCATGCATTGTTAGGTATTAGTACTCCTCAAACACTCAAGGTTATTGGCTATCTCAAAAACAAAAGGTGACGGTGTTGATTGACTCGGGAGTACTCATAAATTCATAAATAGTAAGTTAGCTTTGCCCGCCTCAATTGTTTTATTTACCCAGCTCCAGAAATGCAAGTTATGATTGTGGATGGTGGGACAATCAAGTGCACAGGAAAGTGCCATAGTATCAAGCTTTCCATGGGAGACTACATGTTAGACTCACCTATGTTTTCTATTTCTATGGGAGGGGCAGATATTGTTTTGGGGTCCAATGGCTCACAACCTTAGGTACTATAGAGATGAATTTCCAAGAATTGTTCATGCAATTTCATTTAGACGGAAGGACAATACAATTGAATGGGATGGTAGCTAAGTCTCCACATATTATTAGCTCTCATCAGATGTAAAAGGTTCTTGGAAAAGGAGTGGATGGCTTTATAGCAAATCTATTTTCCATAGAAGTACAAAATACAGAGTCTTCAATGGCACCTGATCTTCAGAAGATTATGGATGCTCACTCATCTATTTTTGATGCAATTCCAAAGGGACTACCACCAGTTAGGGATCATGATCATGTCATTCAGTTGATTCTAGGGAGCTAAACACCTAACATTAGACCATAAAGATACCCATATTCCCATAAAAGTGAGATTGAGAAAATGGTGGAGGAAATGTTGAAGGCAGGTATCATCAGGCATAGCCAGAGTGCATATTCTTCACCAGTGGTCATGGTACGTAAGAAGGATGAAACATGGAGGATGTGTCCAGATTACTGAGTACTCAACAAGTACACCATCAAAGATAAGTTTCCTATTCTAGTAATTGATGATTTACTTGATGAATTGCATGGTGCTGTTTATTTCACAAAATTAGATCTTCGTTCGGGGTACCATCAAATTAGGATAAAAGAGGAAGATGTTCATAAAACGGCTTTCAAGACTCATGAGGGCCATTATGAGTTTTTGGTAATGCCTTTTGGTCTTACAAATGCGCCCTCAACCTTTCAAAGCTTGATGAACACTATTTTTAGGCCGTTTTTAAGGAAATTTGTATTAGTTTTCTTTGATGACATATTGATTTACAGTAAGACATGGGAAGAACACTTACAACATGTAAATAACGTGTTGGAAGTTTTGGAGAAACATACTCTGTATGCAAAGCCATCCAAATGTTCTTTTGGTGTACAAGAGGTAGAGTACTTGGGTCATATTGTATCCCATGAAGGCGTCAAAGTTGATCCTCAGAAGATCAAAGCTATGGTGGAATGGCCAAGGCCCAAAAATCTCAAAAATATTCGTGGGTTCCTAGGACTAACAGGTACTATAGAAGATTTGTGTGGGGATATGGTAGAATAGCAACCCCACTCACTACATTGCTAAAGAAGGATGCCTTCCATTGGACAGACGTAGCCACTAAATCCTTTGAGCAGCTGAAGGAAGCCA
This sequence comes from Taxus wallichiana var. yunnanensis, assembly GCA_018340775.1. Lineage (NCBI taxonomy): Eukaryota > Viridiplantae > Streptophyta > Pinopsida > Cupressales > Taxaceae > Taxus > Taxus wallichiana. The sequence continues at coordinate 372,029,784 of CM031238.1, read as the reverse complement.
TGTGTAGCACCCCAGTTTTGGCTACTCCCAACTTCTCAAAAACCTTCATTGTTGAATGTGACGCTTCAGGATCAGGATTGGGAGCAGTTCTAATGCAAGAAGGAAGACCAATTGCATTTGAGAGTCACCAATTCAAAGGAAAATATATGCTCAAACCTGTCTATGAGAAAGAAATGATGGCTATTCTTCATGTAGTCAAGCAATGGAGGCCCTATCTCATGGGTAGACACTTTAAGGTAAAAATTGATCATGATAGTCTCAAATACTTTTTGGAGCAAAGGTTATCATCTAAGGAACAACAAAAGTGGGTAGAAAAATGTTGGGTTATGATTTTGAAATCATATACAAACAGGTAGTGAAAATGTAGTAGCTGATGCGTTGTCTAGAAGAGATACATCCGCAGATGCCTTACTATGTGGAATGTCCATGTTGACGGCTGATTGGGTGGATGAAGCAAGATTGGAATGGAATCAAGATAAGGATACACAATCTCTAATATAGAATATCAAGCAAGGATCTATGACATCTAACAAATTTGAGTGGAAAGGTAATGCCCTATGGTATAAGGATAGGTTATACTTGAGTAAAGATTCTGAGTTGAAGCATAAGATTCTTGCAGAGCTACATGCCTCACCTATTGGAGGACACTTTGGGTTTTTGAAGACATATCATAGAATAAAAAGAGAATTATTTTGGGAAGGACTCAAGGGGGATGTAAAAAAATTGTATAAGAGTGTTTAGTGTGCCAACAGAACAAAGGGGAAACAATTAAGACACCAGTGCATTGCAACCCTTACCAATTCCTAGCCAAAGATGGGAGGAGGTCTCCATGGATTTCATCACTAGATTGCCTTGTTCAGAGGGTAAGAATGTTATTTTTGTGATTGTGGATAGGCTCACAAAATATGCCTATTTTTATGCCCTATCACATCTAATTGCAGCCAGTACACTCACAACTATTTTTTGGAGACAGTTCAAAGGCTACATGGAACCCCAAAGATAATTGTAAGTGATCGTGATCCTATTTTCAAAAGTAATTTTTGGATGGAATTATTTTCTGTTTGGGTACTCAGGCTAGCTCACAATTCATCTTATCATCCTCAAACCGATGGCAAACAAAAGTGGTTAACAAATGCTTAGAGGGGTATTTACGTTGTTTTGTATCAGATAAGCAAGAAAGGTAGATTAAATGGCTACCACTGGCAGAATGGTGGTATAACACATATTTTCATACCTCTTCTCAAATGACCCCATTTTTAGCATTATATGGTTACCATCCACCTTCTATCACTTCCTCCTTGAGGGTGCAACTAAGGTCGAGATGTTGAGGAACACATTCAACATCAACAACAGGTTTTGGCTAGTTTGAAGGAGAATTTAGCATTAGCACAAAACACGATGAAACAACATGTAGATCAATACCGTAGTGAAAGAAATTTTGAAATTGGTGATTGGGTTTTTGTATGTCTCTAGCCTTACAAACAGATCTCCCTAAAGCAATAGAAAAAGGAAAAAAAACTTGCTCCTAAATATTATGGCCCTTATCAGGTTCTATAGGAAATTGGTAGTGTTGCTTATAAACTAGAGTTGCCTCCATCTTCACACGTACACCCAAAGATTCCATGTTTCATGCCTAAAGAAGGTTATTGGATAGAAATTTGAAGCCCAGATAGAGTTACCAGAACTTGACGAGGAAGGAAGAATCATTTTGGAGCCAGAGAAGATTCTGTAAACACGTACTAAGAGGTTGAGAACTAGAGACATTAAGGAATATCTGATCAAGTGGAAGAATCTGAGCATAGAAGATGCCACCTGGAGGATGAAGGTTTTCTACAACAACATCCAGGATTATTCAATGTTGAGGACAACATTGGTTTGAAGGGGAAGGGCATGCTACGCCCTTAACCTATTGTTTGTATTAGGATATGAGTAGCCGACTTGTGGCTTACCATATCATTTTATTATATCATTTATACTTTCTCATGCTTAATAGGTCGGCCTTGGTGATGGCCATAGCATATGAATAGTATATATAGGGGATTATAGGTAGTATTTCATTATCATTTGAGCATTTGAGTCTTATTATATGGTTTGGAGGTTGCCCCCTCAAAGTGGTGAAGCTATTCTAATTGCATATTGAGATCATTATTCTAAAATATTGTGTTACTTGGTGTTCTATTGTTGCTCTTAATCTGAATTATACAAGTAATTTAATTACAATGGGATAGTCAATTATGTCATCTATTATGTGAGTAAAAACCTACAACATGTTGAGCTTAACTACACAGTCACTAAGAAGGAATTCTTAGTTGTTGTATATGTCATCAACAAGTTCAGGCACTATATCACAGGATATCTAGTTTTTATCCATACAGATCATGTTGTCATTAAGTATTTGATGTAAGTAGCAGGATAATCAGATGGTTGTTTCTCTTACATGATTTTGATGTAACAATTGTTGATAAGCCTGGGAAAGACAATGTTGTAGAAAATTTTCTCTCAAGAATGGAAAACAATAATGAAGAAGCACTACTAGATGATTATTTCCCGGATGAGACTTCTTTGCCATTTCCACCAAAACACCGGGTATGTTGATATAGCCAATTATTTGGCTTCGTAAAGACACCTCCACACTATCTATATTTTGAAAAGAAATATATTGTACGAGAAAAATGTGAATTTTTCTTGGATAGTTGGTTTTATATTCCACATAGGGAAGGATAATGTTATGAGAAGATGTATTGATGATGAGGGGAATTTATGATGTCCTAAAATCCTGCCATAGTGAGCCATGTGGAGGAAAATTCGATACAAAAATAACAACACAAAAGGTATTAAAAATAGGATATTATTTTCCTACATTGCACAAGGATGCAACATTGTATGCAAGAAGGTGTGATAAGTGCTAAAGAATGGGCAGGCCTACCAAATCAAATGAAATGTCATTGCAGCCTCAGATAATATTACAACCATTTGATAAATGGGGATTGGACTTTATTAGTCCCATTGATCCCAAGTCTCAACAAAAAGAATACATCCTGGTGTGCACAGAATACCTCACCAAATGGATAGAAGTGAAGGCATTACCAAATCAAAAGAGTGAAAGAGTTGCAAAATTCCTATATGACCATATATTTACAAGATATGGAGTACAAAGAGAGATTGTCACAAAAAAAGGTACCCAATTCATTGTTGAAGTTATTTTTGTTTAGCTACGAATATGAAATCATACATAAGAATTCCAGACCTTATCATCCAAAGTCCAATGGCCAAGCTGAAGTAACAAATAAGTAAATTGAGGCCATCTTGACAAAGACTATTGACCTTTGCATAGAAAGGATTGGTCAAAAAGACTTCCCGAGGTAATTTGGGCTTTCAATACCACATGGAAGACAACAACTAGATTCACACCTTTTGAGCTATTGTATGGTAAGACTATTGTCCTCCCTATTGAATTTGAGTATACGACATTAAAAATTACATTTGAACTAGGCATAGATTTGTCTAAAGCACAGAGGAAAAGGGTTTTTCAACTCAATGAGTTAGAAGAAATGATGAGGCAAGTTGTCCATAATACAAAGGTGGTACAAAAACAAAGGATCAAGTGGCATGACAAGTTCTTCAAAACAAGACAATTCCAAGAAGGTGATTGGGCACTTCTCTTTGACTCCAAATACAAGAACCACATGGGGAAACTTAGGACAAGGTGGCTAGGACCATATGAAATTGAGAAGATATTTTCCAATGGAGTTGTGAAACTCACCACCATTGATCCTATAAGATTCAAACTATTGGTAAATGGTCATAGATTGAAGTTGTACAAGAAGCCAACTGATAGGAATACCTTCATCCAACAGTTCAAAGGAGGCCAAAGTAGGATGGAAATGAGAACATCATAATTAAGGACAGAAGTTGAACCTGTTGGTTCATCTTCTAATATTTTGGAGGAATGAGATCTTTAGTGGCCTTAGTTTATCCATATTGTTGGATACCCCAGGTGATGAATAAAATTTATGTGATCAGCCTTCATGGTGATCAGCCCCACTCACTAACATGTTTTACTTTATTAGCATTTCTATTTTGCAGGATTTGGAGTATTTGTAGCAAGGAGTGCATAATATATGATGAAAGGAGGTGGTGGAAAGACTAGAACATCCACTTGCAGCAACATGCATCCAAATCCCTATTTTTATTTATTTTTATAGAACCTAATTATATGAAGATTCAAGAATCCAACTATACGAGCACAAAATATATGAAGATAGCCGTAACAGAATAATTCAATCTTCCCTCTCGGGAAATAATTGGATTAATTATGGAGCTCATTCTATACGGCATCACATGCAACAACACAACTTGTAGCAATACTACTTGCAGCCATGCAATGTCTCATCATGCAACCTCATGCATGCATCCAAGGGCACGAAATCCAAACACGACACATGTCACAATCATTCGGCGTACATCTTGAGTTAAGTGCACTCGATTTCCTTTAATTGAGTATCATAGAATAATTATATTTAATTAATATATGTGCTCGGTTATCAAATAAAATTTATTTTCCATAATGTTTTGCCACATTTTTATGCATGACATATCTCCCACATCATCCCATAATCATCACCTCACATGTATATCCTTTAATTCAAATTAATTCTACCTTTTTAGTTGTGTGCAAAGGTTGGTCACAAACTTCAAGAGTCGAACATTGAATTTATTTTGTTTATTTTACTTTTGCATAATATACTCAAACGAGAAAGACCTCTTATCTCTCATAATTTGTAAAAGTTACATAAATGAACAATGGGTGGAGATTTGATAAGAAATGATCCAACCGACCATTCATAGTTGCGGAATCAACCACAAATCCTTCAATATTTTCACGATAATGGTTGGATGGATTATATCAATAAGTTTCAAGGATTTAATGAGTCAATAGTTATAGAATTCTCTAGCACCTTCGAGAGATGGACTGGTAATAGTGAAGGGATTACAATTTAAGGTTGACGATGAAATCTTGGTCATAGTCATTGGTCTTCCAAAGATAAGGAAAAATGTATCCTGTGAAAGCTAATCTTGAAGAAGCTTGAGCAGAATTTGCAGATGAAGATGAAAACTTCATGGCGGATAGGCAAGGTACACTACGTACTTCTCTAAAACCTTTATGGGCATATTTTTCTAATTATATCATCAAATATTTCACATGTAAGGGTAGATATTCCAGATTGAACATTGAAACTGTTAAATCATTTGAAGAACGGAAAAATTGTGAATGTACCAAATTTTTACATGAAAGTTTAAAGAAGATGAGTAGAGAGTCACAAAGGGGAAGGTTTTCCCTTTCTCTTCACTATCTTTTCACTCTAGTTGTAAAGCATGCATAGGCAACAAAGCATCTTATAGTAAATTGGGGAGATTTCACAAGAGCAAAACATGTTGATGACCCATTAGGGAAGGGTAAAAAGAAGAGAAAGAGTTCGGTTAGTTCCTTTATGCCTCCACAAGAACCATCAGTTTTAGAAAACCCTTCTCCTAGAGAAACCCCAGTTCCTACTAAAGCTTCCCTACCTTCTGAAATACCTATCATTGAAGAAACACCACATCCTAAGAAGGGCCTTAGACCTATATCTCTTGAAAGAGTTCTTGTTGTAGAGGTATTGTTAAATATCTCAACCCCAAAATCCTCCTCTTCTAAGGGAAAAATGAAATCTTCCTCCAAAGCCTCTGAGCCATGAAGAATATCCCATAGACTCAAAACCAAAAATCCAAAACCTTCAAAGTCTGGGAAAAATATTCAAATATCACTAGACAGTGATGAGGAGAGGATAGATAGGAATGATGAAGCCATTCCAATGGAAGTTGAACAAGAAGTTCCCATAGTAATAGATGTAGACATAGTTATGGAGGAACAACCCAAGGTAATTGAAAAGATAGAAGAAGAGGAATTAGGTGCACAACCTACTTAATAGATCCCTACTAAATCCATTGAGATTCAAACAGAGGTCGTTCATGCAGGGGTAACCCATATGATGCATGAAGGAAAAGTGTTTCTTGAAGAAACTGAAATTTTAACCAATGTTCATGAAAACCTTGAGGAAACAGAGACTTTTCATGTGTTGCATGAAGAGGATTTGGTAACTAAGGAAAGTAAGGAAGCAACAACTATAGCTGCAGATGATGAGGAGCAAACTAAGGAAGTGTCATCAGAAACAATACCCACAACTCAACCCAGTGCCATTGATACTGAAGCCAGTTTACCACTTGATGTAGAAGATACAATTGACAACATTTTCCATAACCTTGAGCCATAGATTGCCCAAGAATCTATTTATCCAATGCAGATAGATGACCCCCCAATTACTCATATATGCTCAGATATTATATCTCAACCATCCAACATGCAGCCACAAGTTATTATACAAGAAGTCTTCAGAGAGCCCCTAGGCCAACCTGTAACAATATGGCAACACAAACCAGTTCAAAGTATTGGGTGCAGAAATTTGAGAACTATTGTAATAAATTACAAAGAAGATGGGAAAGAGAAAAGGAAGAACTACTCTTCCAACACCAGCAAGATTTGGAAGAAAAGGATAGGCAGATTAAGGGAAAAAGACAATGAGATTGCACAGTTGAAAAAGAAACAAGAAGACACAAAGAGAGGTAATAAATGAAATTTTCAAGTGTAGACCACCATCAAGTGTTTACTCTGTCTTCTTAAAAGAACAAATGTTGCAGTTGAAATTTACTTGTATCAATAGTGATATTCCATTTGACATTAGTGGAGCAAGGTCATTTTTTAGAATATATCTAAAGATGCCCCATGAAATACAATTGCTTCTTTATGAGATGTATATGTTAAATTATGCCTTAGAATATGGAAAAGATTAGATTCATGTTCTCGTATATTGGGGATGCTCGATTCGGGCATTGTGCTCTTATTTCAATAATGAACTATACAGGGAAAAGTAGATGGTCGAGTATAGGTAGTTGTACAAAGAGCAACCATTAATGGTGAGGGCAGAGGAAAACAATACAAAGGCTATGATTGAAGAGTATGGAAAGTTCATGAAGGAACAAAAATCAAGTAGAGAGTCTACAAAATGAGAGAGGAGGCCCATGATGAGGCCATAGATTACATTAAGTACAATGGTGCAGAGATAGTACAGGCATGTAGATGGAGATGGGAGGAGATGTCACTAGAACTAAAGAGGAAGGAAATGCATTCCTATCCAAACATTATCCCAACTCTCCAATGAATCAACCCATATATTCAGGTAGTAAAGGGATGTGGACCAACTTGGTTCCCAATTGATACTATCCACCTATTTTAAACTATCCAATCCCTCATTGGTCTGGGGAGAAAGAACTTGATGAGGAATTCAAAGAAAGGATAATGGATAGCTACAAGAGGAATGAAGGTTAGTTCTTTACTGAACCTAAGGGAATATCCATGCCAACTGACTTCAGGAAACTATGCAGCATCATCCAGGCTGACGCCAAGAAGGAAAGGGATAAACAAGCAAATGCAGAAAAGGATAAAGAAGTAAAAGCTTGAATGAGGTAATTCAAGAAACTAAGTCTTGGGGTGTGATCAGACCCTTTTATTACTATTTTTGTCTCATCTATTGTGTATCTTGTATACCCCTACACTTTTATCTTTGTGATCCTGTCAGAACATTTCCACTTGAACCTAAAACTTGTGGCACTTATATATTAATTAGTATAATTACTACTAAGTTACTTTATTTCATGGATTTTGAATATGCATTTTAATATTTTTGATGCAATGAATGATTATTAAGTGCTTTATCTAAATGGTGTACTTGTTGCAAAGAAGTTGTTATGTATTTTCAATAATATGCAACCAAAGAAACTCTATCACAAAACAAGGAGGACTCATCCGCAGCAATCGACATGCAACGATTGGACTCATCCGTAGCAAGGCACCTGCAGCCAAAGGAAAACACGCACATATACTAAGCCATGATTGTGGGGAACGTGATCAACAAGAATGCTTCACCCAAGTTCACACTTGCTAGTAAAGAAGTAGTTATGACAACAAGAGAGGATCTCACACCAATGCCTAATTAGGGTTCATTTTAAGACACCCATAGAAAATTGGAGGTGGAAAATACCTGGAAAATATCCCCTGAACCGGTTTCAGTGAAAGGAAAATTTACCAATTTTTCAGAACTAAATTTTCACCCATTTTTTTAGCCAAAGAGACTGCATATTTGCAAACACTGACGGCTTGTTGACACGTGTCAAAAGCCTTGTTGACAACCATGTACTCATACACAACAATTTATTTTTAACAAATTTAGAACGTAAAACAAAAATGATAAATTGCAGTGCAAATTCATGAATATAATGTTAACGAACATACAACTATCAAAAACATAAATATAGAAACATGCATTCCAATCAACTCGCATAACCCCACTAATTAATTTGGATATCAGGGAGCGTGCTCGTTCCATTTCATGTATTCCTAATACCTAAGGCTATGAAGTTATGAACATGCATAACCCTATCAAGATACTTTATTTAGCAGACTCGGTGAGTATTAATTACTTGTAAGCAAATTTCATGGCAACAAATGCCATGTAACTCAATCCAGTCAAAATTACTATGAAACCAAACAAGAATCATGGCATCTTATGTGGTGCCACCACTCCAAACAGTGTTATGAGGAAGGCTAATGGCACTTGCCATCCATGCAGCTTCACCAAGTACCCCATCTCTTTTTTCAAAAGAAGCCAAAGCGTTATAATTTGCACCCATAATCAACCTGCAACTCACCTCCTTCCAACCAATTTTCATTTTATCTTCGTCCCTTGCCATTTCAATTAGGACGTATCTTTGGCCATTGAAAAAAATCTCTTTATCATTCAATTGTGAAACGGGGAGGGAAGCATGTTGCATTCCAGTACCTAACCCCTCCATTGAAGTCCCACCTTGAGCAAATCCAATTGTTTCCATATCAAGATTCATTAAAAATTGTTATTCAAAAAACCCAACAAGCTACTTAAATTACACAGTCACTATCCATGCGTCAACAAGTCTTGTTGACGCACGTCAACAAGACTTGGTGTCGCCCATCAACAAGACTTGTTGACGCGTGTCACCAAGTCATGTTGACGCGCGTCAATGTGATTTGTTGACGCGCGTCAACACGACTTGTTGACATGCGTCAATTGCTTAACCCTTTGTCATGCGTCAACTACTTTACCCTTTGTCATGTGTCAACTTCTTAACCCCTTGTCATGCGTCAACTACTTAACCCCTTGTCACGCGTCGTCAACCGCTAACCCTCATCACGCATCAACTGCTTAACCCCTTGTCACACGTCAACTGCTTAACCCCTTGTCACGCGTCAACTACTTAACCCCTTGTCACACATCTATAATACCTCCTTGTTGTGCGTCTGTCATACCTCCTTATTGCGTGTTTGCAATACCTCTTTGTCTCGCACTGTAGCCTCTACCCTCCTTTCGCGCATTTATTGTACTTGATAATACATATACCCCAGGTGGTATGAGTGATCTAGTAGTGTTCTACCTAGCGAATAATCTAGGATTATATAGGGGATAGTTTAAATGGGTAGGCGAAGCTGACCCCTAAAAAAATAAACTGTAATTTTTAGGCGAACAAGTCACTGACTCACACTAGAAAATTCACCTTTTCCAATTTTTCAAAAATGGAATATTCACCATATTACAAATATTTACTACTAAAATTATCCCCGTGCCTAATTATTCTCTCGCAGCTATAACTTAGAACTAGTTGATTTAATTTCACAATCGGTTATTTGAATGAATAGTTAGTTATGTTGATGTATTAGAACACTTTTCTTCAGTTTTGATTGCATGCATAAGAATCTAAGGATTTCTAGGGAATGATATGGTACTCAATCAAAATGTAACTACTAGTTGAAAGAGTCTCTTCACGTATCTCGTTGAATATAAAGAGAATGATAAGAATGTAGAAGGGATCAATTGATAGGAAGGAAATTGATGTAAGTTGTATTATGTAATCTTCATGTTGGTGAATAAAAATCTAAGTTCTATCATTATGTTGTAGACACAGCCTTAGGAAGGGATAACATCCAAGGCAGGGCCCACTTGTGGTTCGTTAAACCCCTTTCCTTTTTCTTTTTCTTTTTAAGTTTTGTGCATGAGTAGATTAGAGTTACAACAAATCATTTCTTTACTTATTGGTTGTTTTTCCCTGCATTATTCATTAGTTGTAGTATTTATTCTTATTCACAACCTAGTTTAAGCTCCAGCATTATATTTTCCAATTATTGTGACAAAAATATTTTAGTTGTATCTTTTGAACACATTTAACTGTGTATAGAGCACTGACAGTGTTGAAAGTCTATGTCCCTAGGTTTAATGAATAAATGAATGTGGATTAGTGAATAACATACTAATTGCTACAAGTTAATTTTCACCACCAATATGCATCAATGAATTTTAATTTTCGACACAATTATGAATGAAAACTAAAACTATGGAAAGAATGCCGATATAAGGGAGAGAATCATATCTAGGAGTGCATGAGAATAATCATAAACTAGGTAAAGGTTCCATGGGACTACATTTCTCCGAGACATTTTTCCAAGTAGTCCACGTTTTGTGTAGGCCTCCACGATTGCATGCACATAACTCGTTTCCATCAATTTCCTCGAAGCTTCCAAGTTAATTTGGCAAGTTCCACTATTAGTTGGACGATCTCATTATTCCATAACCAAGCTCAACACAATGCCAATGCATTTCATATTTTAATGCCATATTATCTCATATGTTGGGTCAGGTGCATATGTAATGCCACATAGATCATCCTCCCACGCTTCAACCCACAAAACACCTCTATAACACCTCCTATTCCATACAAAGTGGCTAGTGTTGCATACATTAACAAGAATAGAAAATACTACCCTACATTATGCTATGGTGGGCATCTATCACATGATCGAAGGCTTTCAAGAGCTAACACAGGTGGAGGTTTGTGGCATGACTTGGGATGACATGGTACATGTCCAAAATGGAGGCCAAAGACACCCATTCACCATTTTTCCAACGAGAACCTTCTTCCTACTCTCTCATCTCACCAAAATCCCCAAGGCATCAAGATGAACCAGCACCAACAAAAATTCAAATTCATTTTCCATTATATGAATGGAGCGCACACATTTACTCCACACTTCAAGGAGATTGCAAGTATAAAGCATGTTGGGGGTAGATGATACTCACGTTTATTTGAAAGAGAGAGATCAAACCATTGCATCATGTCTTCTTTGCTGGTGTTCGCCATTTTGATTTGATGGATGTCCATTCCTTGTTCCAAAGCTCTTATTTTTCCACACATAGGGAGGATTTTGGAAAAGGATGTGGAATTTGGTCTTAAATCTGCCAATTGCCTTTGCTTGAAATTTTCTAAAGCCTTCTTTAAAAATATATATACTGTGCATATCCTGCAGCCATTGCCATCTATGAGGTTGCATATCCTACAATAAAGAAATCAAACTATTCACAGACTAAGTTCAATCTTCCACGTTTGCATAACACTTACAACTACAACGTCTAACATAAGTCCTGCCCACTTTCTTTCATGGGTTCACGGGTTTGAAAAAACGTGTAGATTACATTTCTTTTGTGGTTTTCAAAGCATTTTCAACCACCATTTAATGATATCCCTGAAATCTTGGGCCAGGAGTCAAATGGGTTGGCAAGCTTGATGACTTAGGTAATGAGATATGTGAAATTTAATGAAATTCCACTGTCCACACTCAACGAATTTCATTTATTTCTTTTGGTCCATTTTATACTATTATAGTTTACTTTATTATTCCCTTTTTTATTTTATTTTAATCATTTGAAAATCTATTATTAATATTATTTTACTTTATTTTATTATTTCTTTCAAATCCATAGCCTTCCACCAATATAACTCATTTTTTTATTTCTTTAAATTTTAATTATAATATTATTATTTTCACACAATTATGATTTAAGGCAAGATTTGGGTTTGAAACTAAAAGCAAAAATGCAACCGAGATGACAATTGGTGCTTCAAAGAGATATTTTTAACCTTGCAGATGACTTGATGACAACCTCATATAAGCTTTGACACCTCAATTTTCTCGAGATATTTGACGAGGTAATATCACACACTAATTGACCATGTGCAATATTGTAGGGCATTACAAATTTGGATGTGAAAATGGGGCCCATAGCCTCACCGACTGTGTGTTATGGAGTGGGGCATTACAAAGTAGGTCCCTTTCCCATCGTATTATAAAATTTAAAAAGATTTACTTTTTAAGCATGATTAAATAGACTTTACAAGTATAAATCAAAATAAAACTTTGGGTAGAAAAATACGCTCACCCAAAACCAAGAATAAAACATAAAACACACGATGCAAGTTAGAAATATTAGGAAGGAAACATTTTAATCCTTTTATAAGGAGGAAATTAAACTCTAATTAAACCCATATAAGTCACAAAGAAGATATGGGATCAAGCCCAACACCTAGTTGTAACCTTTGGAAGCTACCAAGACATGGTGAGGACAAACCCAAACCTACTCTAAGAATAAAAAGAATCAAAATAGCTAACCATCAAAGCTGAATAGAAAGTGAGTGTGGAAGAACCAACAAGATTTCACTTTCACCATCATATCTTTGATGAAATTCCTCAACATCGACATAACCTTGATGAAAGTAAATCTTCCTCATCATTACGGTAATCACCTTACCAACCAATAAATTTATACTTCAGAAATCCATGTTTTCTAATCTAAGAACAATTTGTTCTTGCTTGAAAAGGAAAGATCTGTGAAGAATGATAGGGAAGTAGAGGAATATTCCACTAAGAATTGTTCCTCATCTTCTCTTAGAACAATTCTTCACAGATCTTTGAAGAATAAATGATAAATGATACTTTTTCCTACTTTTATTCCACTAAGATAAATGATACTTTTTCCTACATAAAGTATCCATACCATCCCCAAGTATCAACATGAGGAGCATACCCCACCATCCGTGCATCCTTTCGAACCCAAAATTTACTAGAAAGATTTGGTTTCCACCAAGTCCCATCCTCAACCTTAACTATTGCATTATTTTTAATAAAATTGTCCCGACTCACTTCTAACAAAATTAATGAAATAGAGCATCTCCATATAAGATTAGAACTTAATTGAAGATAGAGGTTGTAATTGAAAAATAAGGCTTAGTTGTCATTTAAGAGAGGATGGTATCCAAAATAGGAAAGAACCAAAAGAATTAAATCCATAGTGAGATACTAAAAACTAGTTGTGGAGGAAGAAGGATTAGAATGACCTAGAGCATGTTTATTTTCTAGATTATGATTCTCACTTGAACAGAGAAACCCCAATAATATTATTTACTTGTAGTGTTCTTAGTAGATAGATTTGTCAATTCAACCTTTGTGCTCTTATTAGAAACATTATCTAACCTATTTAGTTGTAGCACTTGGTGTTTTCTCCTAAGTGACCTTCCTCTTCTCCACTATTCAACCAAGGTGATTCCAGATGGAACTCATTCCTTGAACGCTTAAAGGTGGTTTTACCTAAATACATTGCCTCCCCCAAAATTATTCCATTCGTATAAGGGAATATTCCCACATATGTATCTCCAATTGAATTTGCATGTCTAGTTCACTTGAAATCAAAGATTAACCTTTAACAAATCCCACGGTTGTATCACCAAATTTTCTTCCATTGATCCTTTAATCTCTAGTATGAACACAATAATTTTCTCCACTTTTTCATGCAAGAAATTTCAAAGTGATCCACATGGAAAGCCGAAATGTTCTTCACAAAGTCCGTGATAACCTTATGCTCACTCTACCATCTTTCTTTCTCCATTGCTCCCTCCAAGAACTAAAATATAATGAAAAACATGACATTGTTTAATAACCATTTAAGTATTTGGTTTTTTATATAACTAATATTAGTTTCAAGTTTAAAAAAGTAATAAAAATGAATAGTGTCTTACTAAAGACAAAGCCCTTAAAATCATATCACTTGATGAATGCATTGATGTTCCATCTAAGGGATTTCAATTTCTTTTACATTTTCTTAGTGGATTTATAGTCATAGTGTATCTCTTGAAATAAAATTTAAATGTTATATATTAAGTTTTGATTTAAAATATGTCGGCTATATTATTTAAATGAGTTGATGAATTTTATCATGGCATGTTGTATAGTCATTTGTACCAAGTGACAAGCCACCAAATTTCTTTGAATTATTCTATATTTGTGGGCCTTGTTTATGATGTTTTTTTCATTTTCGTTAAATTTTAAAATATAGTTAATTAATATATGTTGGATTTTTTGAGTGTTATAAACATCTATGCACCTCATGCACATTCCCTAACAACTAAATGAACTCCTACACAAGAGTATCACCCAAGGTTTCCTTTGAATGATCACCTAATATGTAGAGAGACCGCACTACCTTGTTAGGTTAGTTAATAAAAATATAATACAATTCACCCATTAGTGGTCTTATTAAGATTTCTTACAGACACACATAATTAAACATAGCTAATCTAATGTACTAACAATACGAAACATGTGTAGTATTATTACATAAAGATCATAAAGTATAACCATAATATCATATATAATTTGATACAAGAATAAAAAATCACTAGTAAGGATTCTAGGCTCAATAATGTCAACATACATAGTTCAACCTAATGAAAAACATATTTCAGTGATCCTAATAGAATAATTAGTTGAATGCATAAAGCAACCTTTGAACTATAATCATAAAAACCCTTAAAAATGAGGCATAACAATATTTATATATGACTAGTCTCACCTCCCTAATCACACGACAATTACAAAATACATGTGATAACGTATGTAATTTATGCATATCCAAAATTCCTAACCCTATGCTAACTAAAGAGATCTTTCCAATTCGTGCACTCTTATATGCTCTTAGATTTATGTCGATCTTATCCCAATTAACATGCCTAGAAATATTTGTCGATATATCACTACATTGTTCCATTTGTGTGTAATTAATACCTTTATGCACACTTGTAACCTTTGTGAAATCCTTCTCCAAAATAATATTACATACATGCACACATACAAGTATTGTATGTGCATGCATATCAAAACTACCCTTCTACACACATGTGTCTAATATTTCTAAATGAAATTCTATACCAAAACCTATACTTATGTTCCCTTATGCCAAACCATGTTACATGTGCATAATAATTTATACTTAGTCACCGAGAAGAGCTTGATTGAAATGTTAATTATGGGAGGTTTATCTTTTTCTTGCATTCACTCATATAGGAGTTTCTCATACTTTATCCATTGACCATATGTGATATTATTCTTTATTTGTTTATGTTTTTATTGTAACTCTCTCCAAAATCCTTTGGGATTGTGTTTACTCAAAGATATTAATTCTTTCCTTCTTAAGAGTAAATAGCTCTCTTTTTTGGCTTTATCAAGTTTTCATAATATTTCTTGCTTTGTTTATTGTTCTCATTCTCTTTGAGGGATCTTCTCACACCTTGCATTCATCATCGTACCATGAATTATTTGGGAAGGTATTTCCAGCCCCTCTCCTAGGTCGGGACCTCTTGCAAGCCTTTAACACCTTGTGGATTACAGGGGATCAGCATATTGCTACCTATATGAACACTCTCTTCATTAGTTTCTTCATTCCTTATTTAATTTTTGTCACCCGAAGTTGTTGTTTTGCGTGTCATCGTGAAGATCTCCTGATTTCTTTGATTCAAGAGGATTTTCCCATTATACTTGAGCCATATTTTTCATGTGTTGGCCCTTTCCACCTTGTTGTTTGTTTGTGGGAAAGCCAATCTTCACAAGAAGTGGCATATGATCAAATTTTAGCTCCTGGGGCAATCCCCAATATCAAATTCCAATATCCTAGAAATAGAATTATGAGAGAATATTACATAGTCCACCACACTTTTCCCATTGTGTTTTTACATGAGACACCTCTCGACCTTGGCCACATCCTCATGCTTTGTTAAAAATGACCAAACCATACAAGCTACATAACCCTAATATTTCTGGTCTAAAGTGTGTCACACTCTCATTCCCATCTTGTGAGTCTTTTTCCAAAGTTGGTCCCCATTTTCTTCAAGCCATGGTGTATTTTTATCCCCTCGTTCATCAATCGCTCCACCGAAGGGATTGATTGTTTGATGTCCTTACATTGAAATCACCTATTAAGAAAAATTTCCCTAAAGAGATGAAAACATAAATGTATTTATTTAAAGCAGCATAAGGATCTTCACTATCTAGATTTTTCTTCTTGTAGATCTTTGAGCTTTTTGGGAAAAGTAGTAGGAATCCAACCTAATTGTTACTTCACTATCCGGTATTTTCAGCCATATGAAATACTTATTTGGGTCATCCTTTTCTATTAATATGGTTTCATCCCACAATTCCCTTATTATCACTTTGATGCTTCCATGCCCTTTACCTATTTTTGTCCCTTCATTCCATACTGATATTTTCTCATACCCTTCAAAGTATAGAACGTTGCATCCATCATGTTCATGTGTTTTTGTAGGAATAATAAAATATTTCTGATCTACTATGGGCCCCAACCCTAGTCCTCTTCTCCATGGATAACCTCTACAATTCAAACGTACCATGTGTAGATATTCCCGTGAGGGGTCAGTATCCCTATTTCTTGTGTGGAAAATGCTCACCGATTTGGGCTTTCACATTTTCAACAACGCCAACTTTCTTGCATCTCTTGTTGTTTTCACTTTCTCCCATTCCTTCCTTTGCTCCTCTTGCTAAGAAAATTTTAAATCATCATCAAAGTATATATGAGTGCCTCTAAACAACCCCCTATTCTTTAAGATTGCGTTCTTGTCCTCATACTTCTCATGACCACTCTTATATGCCTATTCCTTCCTTCCTCTATCTTTCTTCGATCCTACTAGCTTGTTGAAAAAAACATGTCCACTCCAACTTGTCCTTAAGGAAATCTCTTATTAAAATATCAATTCTCTCCTTCTCTCCATAGTCCTTCAAACCTTTGATGATGATGTTTACTTGCCTTGACATTCTTGTCTTTTTCTTCTTACTGATTATTTTGTGATTTGTTTTTCTATGATTTCTTTCTGCTCATTTGATGGACCCATTGAACTTGTGCCCAAGATTTAACTTATTCTATTTGGTTTTTAGTAGGCTTTATCTTAATTCCATGCTTGTAATTGTTGATTGGATATATGTTATCCGTGTGTTGTGTCACTTTATTTCTCTATCTCAAAGTTCTTTTTCGTATGTTCTTGTTTGTCTTTGATTCTTGCCTTATCTTTGATCAACTCGTTTTTCCTCTTTCTAAGTTGTTTTGTAATCTTGCAACTTGTTCTTTGAGCAATTTGTTTTCTCTTTCAATATTCTCTTTGACTTCTATAATTTCATTTATCTTAATGTCTTCTTGCTTTCCCCTTGTTTCTATACTTTCAATCATTTTTTCATGCTCATAAGCTCATTCACATATAGTTACATGACCACAACAACGGAGTGGTCGTGGGGTTATATGTGTCTATGTTATCTTCAAGCTTGTCTCCTCTCCTTTATTTTTAGTGAACGTACTGCAGTTTCACTTTTCTTTGATTTAAATACCTCGTATGGTGCCAAGATCTCTCTCCTTCTCTTTATCTTTTCTTTACATTTTTGGTATCATACTTGATGTAACTTAGAAGTGATGGTTGTAGCGTTCTTTGTTGTTTTTGGCATAATCATAATGAGATTTTTATTATGTGTGTGCCTCATCTTTTAGATATGCCTGCACCTTAGAATCCCTCTATATTGTGTTGCATTGATGAAGACTATCATCTCAATTGTGCCCAAGGTATTAGCTTGAGGGTATCCATATGTGAGGGAACTCCATGGACCAATTATATTCCCTATGTGCGGGTTAGAGAATGTTATTGTAGGCTCCTTTGGAAGCTGGAGAGTATGATCTCGATGAATTCATAAACCTTCATGATATAACCTCCTTATCGGTGAACTAGTGTGTTGTATTTGGGGCCCATTCATTGTTTTAGTGAAATTCATTGTAAATGTCCATGGCTTTAGTATTTTTGGATACTTGTTTTCCATAGAAATCTGTGTTTTCTCTATCATACACCCCCAGGACAACAGTCCAGTTGTTTTCAAGGTGATCTTGTTGTTTATCCATGTTTTGTGTTGCTTTGTGTTGTGATTGTTTATTACATAGGGAATTTTACTATAAAGAACACCGAGAAAAGGAAAAGTAAAGCAAACTTGCTTCCTAAAGAGGGTTATTGTTTGCTGGAACTGCACCGCAAGACCGAACAAAGGCCTGCTACATGAAAATGGTACCCTCACTATCTGAACACGGTGACCTCGTTGCCGAGAGAAAATGGTGCCTTTGATACATTGGCTCATTATGTCCTCGGTGCCCCGAGAGAGAACAATGCCCTCCCTACGACCTATTTTTTTACCCTCGATGCCCTCTCTATGACTTGTGTGTGGTTTCCATGCCACACTGGCAAGAATAAAGTCCGGTGTGACACACTTTTCATATTTTTTGAACATGTAGACCAAAATTCACTCTTGCCTATTACCATATTATGTTTCAAAGATACTTTAATCGATTAATGGTTTGGCTTAACCATTATGAAATAATTCCTTTGCAAGCATTACTAATATGGTGATTTTGTCATTATGTTTTAACTAAAGGTTGAGACTTGTAAATGAGATTTCTTTCTTTTGGAGCTTAATAACTTTAACCTTTAGTCCGATGTTGGGTGTAATCTAGAATCAGCATTGTTGGCTTGAGAACTTAGTATGGTTTTACAAACACTAGTACATATTATATTTTAAATGTTTTGTGGATGAATAAATGGTGAAATGATTATATTTAAAATTCAATGGGTTCTTGTGTAGTTCAGATTGATGTTCATCTCTTCTATGTAAAATTACTAGGTCGAAGGGTCCAGGAGTGGGTGTAATAGCCATATGATGTGCGTTATGGAGCACATCCCGCTAATGGGGACTTCCAAGATTAAGAATTTATTGCATGGGCCATTAAAGTGGAAAATTAGCATTATTTTTGAAGAAAACATTTCATAGATTCGTTGTAAAGCATTTACAATTCTAAATTTGTAACTAAGATGTAATATGTTGTATTTTCCCTGAAATGGGCTACATATTAGAGGCAACGACTACCCTCTACTTAATTTGCACCCATGTATGTGCATTTCCCATAAAATTAACCATCCAACATGCCATGCCCCCATCGACTACACATGACGTGTCCATTTTTGTCTGCGCATCGGTGCAGGTCTATTCGGTGGTCTTGTCAAATTTTACAGTCTTCCTAAGTGGGAGTCTTCAAGAAATAGGATGATTCGGAGGGTCGGGAACTGTGATGGCGGTTGGTGGTTGCAAGTGAAGCATTGAGTGTGCTTTGGTGGAAGCGCTTCCACTAAAACACTAAATACTAAATACTCCTTGTTTTCACCGTTTTCCCCAAAGTTATTTTAGTTAAAACATTGAGTTCCGCCATTCGTAGACATCAAAGCCAGAGCCATCCATCGTCGAGCCAAAGGTGTGGATGAATTTGTAGAGTAGAAGGTAAGTCGAGGATAATTTCAAGAATAACAAGTGGCTCTCAGGTAAATATTTGGCCCATTATTTAATTGTTTAGCAATGTTTCTTCATGGAACCCCTAAAAATTCCTTCAAATGATTAATGCCTAAGATCATATTTACATTCAGACAACTATTTGTGATGCTTAATTAAGTTTTTGTTCATTTATAAATTGTGTTATCATTTCAATTAGTTGGATTATAAATTTCCATTGAAAATTGAAAGTTACCAGTTAAATAGTTTGGCAACTGATCAATTTAGTTGTTAAAAGACTCTAGATTACTACCCTAAGATACACAATGTATGTTTGAATATTCTCTACAGCTCTCAAAATTTTCATTTATTTATACTCACAATATTTTTAGGGAGGATTTGTAATGTCAAGGGAGTGAATTCCTTCACATGATTGATGCATACCAATGTTTGTGGGGAATTCATTATACATCAGAGACTTATCCATATGGACAATATAAGTTGAGGCATAATCTGTAGTAGCAGCTTGATTTGTGCATATGGGACTAGCAATCACTAACAAGGCTAAAACTAGGAAAGGAAGGTTGCTCATCTCCACTTCTAATCGTTATTCTAAACTATTACTCCTCCATAATGAGGTATCATAGCCAGGAAGCATTTATAATACTTTTTGTTTGCTAAATAACTCACACTAATTCAACAATAGTAGATTATATTTATAATGTATAATTATTTATTTAATACATTTTTATTGATTACATAAGTCAAAATGTGTGGAAAATTTTAGTGTTTTTAAACACGGTTACAAAATACATTGTGTTTTTAATGTGTTGAAAAACACACCGTGTTTGTCAACACATTGAAAAACACAATGGAACATATTATATAACAACATTATATTCTTACACGGTTGTTCAAACATATAGTGCCAACACGTAAGTTATTACACCAAATTGATGTAAATCAAAATCATTAAAATGTTTGATAAAATTAAATTTATATAAATTGCAAGAGCTATGTAGATTATGGTAAAGGAATGAACCCTTAAATAAAGGAATGCACCTTCATGTAAAGGAAGGAAACTGATAGGCATTTTGAGGATAAAAATTCTTTGTTGTGGGATGTGATAAAATGTTAATTACAATAGATTGTTCGATAAAGGATAGAGTAAATAATATTATAGAATGTATAAATATGGGAAATAAAAATGTATATTCATTTGGTATAGATAAAAAAGTTAAAGGTATAAAAGTCCTATAATAAATGATAGAAGTAGTGGAAACAAAGAGTAGTTGATACATATTGAAAATATGGAAACAAATAGTTGCCACTTGATATTTGATACAGTACACTATCCATAATGTTTTTTTGTTAAGATGGAAAACACAATGTGTTTTTTGTCAAGATGGAAAACACACTGTGTTTTCCATCTTGCTGAAAAAAACATGATGTGTTTTTTAGCATGTTGAAAAACACGATGGTTTTCCACATGTTCAGGTGGCCTATTTGAGTGTCGAGTATTAGTTTTCCCTTGTTTCCACCGATCAAGCCCTAATACACCTAATGTGACAATTGAACATGTATTAGGGCTAGATTTGGAATCATTTATACCAATTGAACCCTAATACATGTTAAATTAATGTTAGGTGTTGTATTATAGTTTAGGGTGTTGTAATTATGTTATTTAAGATGACAAGTTAGTGTTTAGGGCATCATATCAGTGTTTGAGTGTTTAGGGTATTGTATGATTGTTTAGGATGACACATTAATATTTAGGGCGTTCTAATTGTGTTTTGTAAAGTGACCCATTAGTTTGTAAGGTCTCATTATAGTTTTTAGGGTTTCATATCAGGTTTAGGGTTGTTTTGTTAATGCTCAAAGTATCTCGATTGTCAATTATGTTATTTAGGTTGACCCATTAGTGTTTAGGTTTTTGTATCAATGTTCGAATGTTTAGGGTGGTGTATTAGTGTTTAATATGAGTGCTTATGATATCAAATTATTTTGTAAGGTGTCCTAATTATATTATTTATGGTGATCCCTTAATGTTTATAGTCTTCTAATAGTGTATAGGGTGTCATATTAGTGTTTATCATGTCTTATAATTTTTAGGGTATAACATTAGTGTTTTTTGTGTCTAAATTATGTTATTTAGAGTAACCCATTAGTGTCCAAGGTTTTGCATCAATTTTTGAGTGTTTAGGATGTCATATGAGTGTTTAGGGTGTCATATTAGTGTTTAAGGTGTCGTATGAGTTTATAGGGTATTACAGTAATGATTATGGTTTTGTATGAGACCATGTGTTTCATTAGTGTTTAGGTTATCCTAATTATGAAATAGAGGATGAATCATTAGTGCATAGAGTATCACAACATTATTTAGGGTATTGTATGGTTAGTAAATTTAAATAAGTTACATCATCTCAACATGTGATGTCGATATATTCCGCTCCACATGTCTTGAACTCTATAGTGTCATGTGACATGCGCAAGTGAAATCCCTTAAAATTATTAAGTTGTAACTACCTGCAAAAAACTAGAATTGACATTGGGAATATTGAACAACAAAGACTTTCTTTCTGAGATATCTCGAAAGTACATTAGCTCAACAATATGTGTATCAAACCATTTTTATTATTCAAATGATAGTAAAAAATGAATATTTAGGATAATGGTTTTAAATGTATTCTAGATCTGATTTAGAACATTATGCACGTGATAGGCATGACTAGGAATAGGTATGAATTTTAATTTTTTTAGGGTTTCTACATGACTCTATAACTTGTTTAGGGTCTCGTAATAGTGTTTAGGGTGTCATATCAATGTTTAGGATGTCACATTAGTGAATAGTGTGTCCCAAATGTATTATTGGTGGTGACACATTAGTGTTTTATGTCATATCAATATTTTAGTGTTTAGGGTATCACATTAGTTTTTAAGATATCATTTGATTATTTACGGTGTCATATTAGTGTTAAGTTTTCCTAATTATGTTATTTAGGATAAACCCTAAATTCTAAACCCTCAACCTTAAGTCATAAACCCTAAAGATTGAACCCTAAGTCCTAAACCCTAAACTAAACCTAATCCTTGAACCCTAAGCCCTAAACCTTATACCCTAAACCATGAACCTTGAGGCCTAAGCCTTAAACCCCAAACCCTAAACCCTAAGCCCAAAACCCTAAACCTTGAACCTTAAACTTTAGAAAATAATTATAGTTTTCATTATTATTATTAATTAATATATTTGAAACTATAAGAAAAGGCAAAATTTGATGTCATATCTATTACCTAATACTTTGTAAATAGGAACAAATCTATGTTCTTGATATACACAAGGATAAATATAACATGAAACTTTATCTTAAGTACAAATATATCAAACAATTGTTTGGAAGTATCTTTTCAAAACGAATGACGTGGTCAAATATTTTGTTTAGTATATAGACACTAAATAATAGTGTGAACTAGTTTATTATTATGGTATTATTGTATTCACGTATTTGTTAATAAATGATAGAGGATTCAGTAATTTCTACAATTTGTGTTTATTAATCACTGGTATGAGAATAGTTAATTATGTTGATATTACATTGGTATTGGTTAAATATGCATGCGATCTTTGAGCTCTTAGTTGTAATTTCATTGCTCTTAGTTGTGTTAAATTAAATACAATAGGAAAAGTTTGATTTCTTGGATGCATTATAGTTGTAAATATTGTGAATGTGTAGATCATTTGTATATATAATTTTTATTAGTTGTTAAATATTGGTAATTGTAATGTTGTGAATGTCTTATGTAAGTTGAAGCTATAAAAATTATGTGATATCATACTCTCACTCTCAATTTGGCATATGGGGGCAAGTGCCTCTGCAAAGACATGAATCGGTGTGTGTTGAAAGGGCTTGCCCCTTAGGATGCCACATCGATACCCAACTATCATTGCGTGATGAAGGGGCTTTCCCTTAGGATTCCACATCGATAGTTGGGTGGTATACTGTGTTGAGCAGAGGTTTTTAAAGTCGCCACCAACCCTCCACTCAAAAATGCACCCTCCCATAATATCACAATTGTCCCTTTTGCAATGGACGGTTGTGATATTATGGGAGGGTGCATCTTGAGTGAAGGATAGCCATTGGCATTTATTGATACTTGAATTTGTCATGGATATTAGCTTTCTGATGTTGTGATTATTTTATCATATTGGATGACGTATATTAGATTTTTCATGTATCATACTAATGTTAATTGTATATTTATATGTGACTATTACTGAATACCATGTAGCCTAATTTGAATCCGATCCTAATTTCTCTCGATCCTAAATGAAATGAAGACATACAGAAATACGAGCTTCCACGTAAATTGAAGATGAAGGGTGTTCACATAAAAAGTTTGAAAACTGCAAGAGTTCTTAAAAATAGTCCTCAATTTATTAACAATTTATAAATTATATGTATATTATAGATAGTTCAATATGCCAATGAATACTAGTTGTTCATAATGTATAGAAAATAATTTTTATTACGATTCAAAATTTTAGCACCATTTCTAAAATTCAAATAAAAGTGTGAAATTTTTGAAATATCTATATTCCTCAATTTTAGTTTGTAAGTTCATTTTTTTCAAAAATAAGGGTATATGGGTGTTGCGAAGATTATTATGTTATTGTTGTTTAATTATTGTGTTTTGGCATATATATATATATACATATATATATATATATATATATATATATATATATATATATATATTATTAATATTTTATATATTTTTGTTATTAATATTTTAATATTTTTTTATTTTTTTATTTGTGACTTCTGTTTTAAATAAACATGTTCTTGTTTCGATAGTTTTATTGTTTTTAGCTAAATGTAATAATTTCTATTTTATATACATCATCTTTGAAAAATATTATTTAATAAATAAAATAAGCACCATAAAATATATTATTATATGATGTGAATTATATTTATAAGGTTAATTATAATATTTTCTATGGAAGTTTCTCTCAACATTGAATAAGTGTATTTGAAATAATATTAATTTTGTAACAGTATTTTGTCACATTATATTTATTATGTCGCATTCTTTGTCACATTATAGATGACCATATTGTGATATAAATTGTTGTTTTCCTTTCATTTCAATACACGTGGCTTTTGAATTAGAAAAAAATTAAATGCTTCCAATGTTTTAAGATGGTATTCATGTTGATGATGATCAATCACAAGTCAAAATTTATTTTGGAAAGTATGAAATAATTGTTTCATTAACGATGCAAAACTGCATGTAATAATTTTTAGGATGGGAAGGAGGCCCAAATGGCAGAGCATGATCGATCTTCATGTCTAAGAGATTACAGAGGAAAAGAGTCAATTTTCATATGATGACCTAGAATGGACACCAATAGGGGATGAGCCGAACGTCGACATTTGTGCCGCCATACCGCTCGCAAGACTACATGCATTTCTAAAGGGGAAGGTTTTAACAAAAATTTTGAGACTACCTTCACCCACACAAATCACAAGTCAACAAATATAGAAAATCCTAAACCACATACAACCAAGTCATATTCTAGGTTCGACCTTTGCTAACAAATTATTTTTTGTACGTTCTTTTCATAAACATTTGTATAACATTTGATGTTACCATTTTTAATGCAGCTATTGGTGTTCGTATGGTCCAGATGACAATAGAAATAAGCCAGTAATAAGTGAAAAAGTGAGTAGGTGTATAATTAAAAGGGGTTGCCAATGTCATTTCAATGTGAAGGTTTTTTATGGGAGACCGAAAGTGGCCATAATATTATACAACAATCCATTTCATTGTGATGTAAATGGTGAGTGTTGTCATGGGAGGAACAAAAATACCATTAATGATCCTCATCTTGAATGTTGCCCCGTACTTATCAAATGAATGCAAAACTTATATCGAGAGTCTTTTGTTGATGGGAGTCACCATGGAAATGGTGTACGATAAATATATAGAGGATCCATCCAACGTGGGTATATCAAGAAAGAGGGATGAATACATGACAAGAAAGGACGTGGTGAATGCATGGAAAAGAGTTTCAGCTAGAAGGTCTCAAAAGCACATCGATGATGCCATGAGTGTGAACTTATGGCATGTGGAGGAAAGAGACATTTTTTCTACTATCAACGCCCAAATGGAACCACCGTTCCATTCATTATGGGGTTGCAAACACCATGGATGTGTGAGAGAATGGTTCAACATTCACACAATTCCATAATCTCCATGGACTCGATGTTTGCTACCAACAAATATGGCATAAGTAATTGGAATGAATTTTGAAATGATGTGTAATTTATGTATCATTAATAATGTTCCCTTTATATTATATTAAACTCCATGTTACCATTTGATGTCATATTCCTTGCAGTACCAATTATACACATTGCTTGTTTTTTTTTTACGAGCAAGAGGTTGGGGTGCCGTAGCATGGGCCATTTCTTCGAGGAATAAAATTGAAGACATTTACTGGGTGGTTGGCGGAAGTCCAGAAACAAGGAAAACACCTTTGTGTCAATTGGCAGATCAATGTGTTCATTACGGATGATGCGTCGGCTGAAATCCAAGCCATCATGTGTGTTTTTGGTTGTCGTGTAGTGTTATGCCTATGGCACGTGCGTAGGGCATGGTTGAAAAATGTGCATGTATTGTAGCAAGGAGTCCAGGTGGAAGATTTTGAGAGACTAGGTACCATCATGTATGGTTCCAAATGCATCACAAGCACACATTTTGAATCATTCAAGACTTATTTAATGAATTCAAAGAGGAAACTAAGTTCCTCGAGTACTTCAGGAATACATGGTGTGAGAGTGAAGAACTATGTTGGTGAGTACTATCCTTTGTGTGTTTCCTTATTAATTACCATCAATTATAATTCTTGGTTTATAGTGTCATTGATTTTCAATCCATGTCACTTGATAGCTATGTGGGCAAAAAAATTTTAGAAACTTCTCCCATGCAAATCAAGAAACAAAATGCATCCATCGAGTCCTACCATTGTTTTTTGAAGACTAGATACTTGTGTGATAGACAAAAAAAATGTACTCACTGGATGGACTATTTGTTCTACACACTTGTGTACAAGGTGGAGCCATTTTACAAACACAAGAGGAAGTTGCAAAATCCGGCTTCTTGACCAATTTCAAAAAAGAAAGACAACTATTGATAGTGGTTGAGAGAGAAAGAGTATTCTGATACATATTGCCTTGCAATTATACCTGATTGCAATCAATTATGTGGGTGAGGAGCCAAACAACTAGAAGCACATGGTATTTGGTAAGACAATGCAGAGCCTTGGACATATGTGAATGTGCTTGGGCTATCAGAGGAAACACATGTAAGCACGTGTTGAAGGCATTGGATTTTCGCAAGCAATATGTGTCGATGTCATCATATCAAGCACCAGAAGTGATAGGTAATTCAATGCCATCATATGTTACCGATGTAGATTGCTAAGCATAAGTCGTAAAAATAAGCATCGTGTTGAAATTATTTTCATTTCACGTGCAAGAGCCAATACTTATGGGGAGACAAGCAGGGTAAATGAAGACACATTCCATGATGGCCCTCCTCGTATCCAACATCAAAGTGGAAGGTAATTCAATGTCATCATATGTGGCAAGTAGTGATATAGATTGCTAAGCATAAGTTGTAACAAAAAAATCATCCTGTTGAAATTGTTTTCCTTTCACGTGTAGGAGCTAGTACTTATGCCGAGACAAGCACGATAAATGAAGACACATTCTAAGATGGCCCCTCCTCATCATATCCAACAGCAGAAGTGGAAGGTAATTCAATGTCATCGTATGTGGCAAGTAGTGATATAGATTGCTAAGCATAAGTTGTAATGAAAAAAGCATCGTGTTGAAATTGTTTTCATTTCTCGTGCAACAGCCAATACCTATGTAGAGACAAGCATGGTAAATGATGGCATGTTATGGGATGGCCCCTCCTCACCACCTCAATAGTCACTGACATTTGATGGTTAGTTGTTAATGCCTTCAATCAATTAATTGATGCCAATGATAATGTTCATCACATATTTATGATTAGGTGGCATTGTGTATTCATGTGTACAATGATATTGAAAAACCTAGTGTATAAATAAATAACTTTCTATAATGTCTTATATGTCACAGAACTCCTAAAATAATTGGGGCTGGTGGGTTTGATGATAGAAAGTGATTCAAATTTTATGGAACACACATCCAAAGAATTCTTGAAGTCAGTCTTCGATACACGATTGAGTACAAATGAATGAAAAAAAAACATTCTTTGAATGTGTTCAAAGGTTTAGGAGAGACCTAGAAGCATCAAATATGTTGGATGTTGCTTTCAAAGGAGATGTCAATGAGACAACCACCACCCGCATGCATCCATGGTTTAGTGTGAGTAAAAATGCCACCGTAGTGTGACTAAGAGGCCAATCATTGTAGAAGATTTGAACAATCGCATTGAAGACTATGAATGCTTCCAATTTCCCATGGCAATCATGCAAAGAGGAGACAAACCACACAAATGGAACCTATAGGTTAAAACATTGAATTATTGGTGTGATTGTGAATTCGCAAGAAATTTTAATTGTGGAGGTGAAGACTAACATATTGATCATTTATTTTGTAGGTGGTTCAAATGCAGATGAAACATCTCCCCACCACCACTTATCTTTCAACAATTTAGCATCTTGTGTAAGGTGTGTATTGAATGTCCTTAATTTCAATACATTTATTTATTGTATGTAAGGTAAAAAGCCTTTGATACCTTGTCTAATATTTAATGCATTGTGTTGCAGATGCAACGGATATGCAGAGAGATGTATCTTACGGAATGAGCAGGTTGAGCTTTGGAAAGTAAATGTATGGCATGTTGAGTGGGCCTATATTAGAATTGTAAACATTTAAAATTCATGTATATGAGATTGTAGATTGTGTATATTTAAAATACATAAATATGGAACGTGTACAACTGACCTACTCTTTGATTATTTTTAGAGTATTTAAAAAAGTGTTTTGGTGTTAGTGTTAGCCAACGTAGAACCACTCATGTAATATATGGATAGTAGAAAATATTTTGACAAACGTAGATTTGAAATGAAAAACAAAAATTTCAACACTATAAAAAAGTGCTGAACCATTATTTTCCAAAAAAATGAACCATGATTTTCCACAAGGTACCAATGTAACAATGTAAAGCAAATCAAGTAATTATTAGGTGGACAAGGGCTAAAAACAAGGTGTGTTTTTGCCAACTTGAAAAAAACCTTTTTTCAACACTTTGAAAAAACAATTCATTGTTTTAACAAGGTGCAACCTGCAATGCATTTCCTCCTTGGTGTAACGATGTAATCCACATCAACTACTTATCAGTGTGAAAAGGGTTGAATTTTTCCAAAGTGCTGAAAAATAGGGTGTGTTTTTTGCCACGTTGAAAAATGCACGATATTTTTTCAACACTTTGAAAACACAATTCATTTTGATAACAAGGTGCAACCCGCAATGCATTTCCTCCTTAGTGTAACAATGAAATCCACATAAACTACTTATCAGGTGGAGAAGGGTTGAATTTTTCCAAAGTGATGAAAAATAGAGTGTGTTTTTCACACGTTGAAAAATGCACACTGTGTTTTTTAGCACTTTGAAAAACGTAATTCGTTTATAACAAGGTGCAACCCACGAATGATTTCCTCCTTGTTGAATGATGACGCAATCCACATCAACTACTTATCAGGTGGACAAGGCTTTAATTTTTCCAAAGCGCTGAAAAAAGGGTGTGTTTTTCAAAGACGTTGAAAAAAACAAGTGTTTTTCAACACTTTGAAAAATGCAATTCAGGTTCTCCATCAATGTGAAACCCATGATGTGCATTTCCTCCTTGGTGTAACGATGTAATCCACATCAACTACTTATCAGGTGGACAAGGGTTGAATTTTCCAAAGTGCTAAAAATAGGGTGTGTTTTACGACACGTTGAAAACCACACGATGTTTTTTTCAAAAGACTTTAAAAACATAATTCGTTCTCCAAAAAGGTGCAACCGCAATGTATTTCCTCCTTGTTGTAAACGATGCCAATCCACATCAAATACTTATCAGGTGGACAAGGGTTGGATTTTTCAAAAGTGTTGAAAACAAGGTGTGTTTTTCGACACATTGAAAAATGCACGGTTTTTCAACACTTTGAAAAATGCAATTCGGTTGATCCAAAAGGTGCAACCCATGATGATGCATTTCCTCTTGTTGTAAAAATGCAATCCACATCAAATACTTATCAGGTGGACAAGGGTTGAATTTTTCCAAAGTGATGAAAAAAGGTGTTTTTTCCGACACGTTGAAAAACAATATGGTGTTTTTCAAAGACTTTGAAAAATGTAATTCGGTTCTCCAAAAGGTGCAACCCGTGGTGCATTTTTCCTCCTTGTTGTAATGATGCAATCCACATCAACTACTTATTAGGTGGACAAGGGTTGAATTTTTCCAAAGTGTTGAAAATAGGTTGTGTGTTTTTCACCACGTTGAAAAATGCACTGTGTGTTTTTCAACACTTTGAAAAATGCAATTCAGTTGTCAAAAAGGTGCAACCCACGTAATGCATTTCCTCCTTGTTGTAAATGTTGATCCACATCAACTACTTATCAGTGGACAAGGGTTGAATTTTTCCAAAGTGATGGAAAAATGCGTGTTTTTCGACACGTTGAAAAATGCACGGTGTTTTTTTTGAAAAAATAAGCACTTTGAAAAAATATAATTTTTCATTCTCAAAAATAAACCCATATTATGCATTTTTTTTCTTGTTGAATTTTGAATCTAATCGGGCACTTATTGGCCTTATGTTATTTAATTTTATCAAAATGATGAAAAAATAGAGCGATTTATTCGACACATTGAAAAACACGCAGTATTTTTCAACACTTTGAAAACCATAATTCAGTTTTAAAAAGGTGCAACCCATGGTGCATTTCCTCCTTTTTGTAATGATGCAATCCACATAAACTACTTATCAGGTGGAAAAGGGTTGGTTTAATCGAAACGATTAAGAAATAGAGTGAGTTTTAAGAAATGTTGAAAAACACACGGTGTTTTTCAACACTTTGAAAAACAAATTTGGTTCTCCAAAAGGTGCAACCCATGATGTATTTTCCTCCTTGTTGTAACGATGCAATCCACATCAACTACTTATCAGGTGGACAAGGGTTGGTTTTATCAAAGCGATTAAAAAAAGAGTGTTTTTTGACACGTTGAAAAACACACTGGTGTTTTTCAACACTTTGAAAAATGCGATTTGGTTCTCAAAAAGGTGCAACCCATGATGCATTTTTCCTCCTTGTTGTAAACATTGCAATCCACATCAACTACTTATCATGTGGACAAGGGTTTGTTTTATCGAAATGATTTAAAAATAGAGTGTGAGTTTTAACACACATTGAAAAACACACGACGATGTTTTTCAACACTTTTGAAAACGTAGTTCGGTTCTCCAAAAGGTGCTATCCATGATGTATTTTATCCTTGTTGGAAACATTGAATCCACATCATATAATTATCATGTGGAAAAGAGTTGGTTTTATCAAAACGATGAAAAAGAGAGATTTTTTTCACACATTGAAAAACACACGATGTTTTTCAACACTTTGAAAAACACAATTTGGTTCTCCAAAAGGTGCAACCCTCGATGCTTTTCCTTATTATTGTAAACATTGAATCCACATCAACTAATTATCAGGTGGATAAGGGTTGGTTTTCTAAAGCTATGAAAAAATAGAGCGAGTTTTAAGACACGTTGAAAAACACACGGTGTTTTTCAACACTTTGAAAATGTAATTCATTTTATCACAAGGTGCAACCCATGATGCATTTCCTCCTTTTTGTAAATGATGCAATCCACATCAAATACTTATCAGGTGGACAAGGGTTGGTTTTTCCATAAATGCTGATGAAAAATAGAGTGAGTTTTAAGACACGTTGAAAAACACACTGTGTTTTTCAACACTTTGAAAAACATAATTCGGTTTATCACAAGGTGTAACCCAAGATGTATTTCCTCCTTGTTGGATCGATGCAATCCACATCAACTACTTATCAGTGGACAAGGGTTGGTTTTTCAAAGAATGAAAAAAAGAGTGTGTTTTAAGACACGTTGAAAAACACACTGTGTTTTTTAACACTTTGAAAAACATAATTCGGTTCTCCAAAAGGTGCAACCCATGATGTTTTTCCTCCTTGTTGTAAAAATTGAATCCACATCAACTAATTATCATGTGGATAAGGGTTGGTTTTTCCAAAGCTGATGAAAAAAAGAGTGAGTTTTAAGACACTTTGAAAAACACATGGTGTTTTTCAAAGACTTTGAAAAACACAATTCGTTTCTCAAAAGGTGCAACCATGATGCATTTCCTTCATGTTAGAATGATAAAATCCACATAAACTACTTATCATGTGGACAAGGGTTGGTTTTTCCGAAGCTATGAAAAAATAGAGTGAGTTTTAAGACACGTTGAAAAACACATGCAGTGTTTTTCAACACTTTGAAAAATGTAATTCAATTTATCACAAGGTGCAACCCACGATGCATTTCCTCCTTGTTGGAATGATGCAATCCACATCAACTACTTATCAGGTGGACAAGGGTTGTTTTTATCGAAACAATTAAAAAAAGAGTGAGTTTTAACACACGTTGAAAAACACATGGTGTTTTTCAGCACTTTGAAAAACGTAATTCGATTCTCCAAAAGGTGAAACCCATGATGATTTTTTCTCCTTGTTGGAAACATTGAATCCACATCAAATAATTATCAGGTGGAAAAGAGTTTGTTTTATCAAACGATGAAAAAATAGAGATTGTTTTTTGACACACAAAAACACACGGGTGTTTTTCAAAGACTTTGAAAAATGCAATTTGGTTCTCCAAAAGGTGCAACCCATGATGCATTTTCCTCCTTGTTGTAATGATTCAATCCACATAAAATAATTATCAGGTGGATAAGGGTTGGTTTTTCAAAGCGATGAAAAAATGAGCGAGTTTTAAGACACGTTGAAAAACACACGTGTTTTTTCAACACTTTGAAAAACACAATTTGGTTCTCCAAAAGGTGTAACCCATGATGAATTTCCTCCTTTTTGGAATGATGCAATCCACATAAACTACTTATCAGGTGGACAAGGGTTGGTTTTTCCAGAAATGATGAAAAAATAGAGTGAGTTTTTAAGACACGTTGAAAAACACACATTGTTTTTCAACACTTTGAAAAATGTAATTCGGTTTATCAAAAGGTGTAACCCACAATGCATTTCCTCCTTGTTGTAATGATGAAATCCACATAAAATACTTATCATGTGGATAAGGGTTGGTTTTATCGAAATCGATTAAAAAAAGAGTGAGTTTTTCAGACACATTGAAAAACACACGGTGTTTTTCAACACTTTGAAAAATACAATTTGGTTCTCCAAAAGGTGCAACCCACGATGCATTTCCTCCTTGGTGTAATGATGCAATCCACATAAAATACTTATTAGGTGGACAAGGGTTGGTTTTTCCATCAAACGATTAAAAAATAAAGTGATTTTTAAGACACGTTGAAAAACACATGTGTTTTTCAACACTTTGAAAAACAATTTGGTTCTCTAAAAGGTGCAAATCGTGATTGCATTTCCTCCTTGTTGTAATGATGCAATCCACATCAACTAATTATCAGGTGGAAAAGGGTTGGTTTTATCAAATGATTAAAAAATAGAGCGAGTTTTTCGACACGTTGAAAAACACATGGTGTTTTTCAACACTTTGAAAAACGTAATTCGGTTCTCAAAAAGGTGCAACCCACGATGCATTTCCTCCTTGTTGTAATGATGTAATCCACATCAACTATTTATCAGGTGGAAAAGGGTTGGTTTTATTGAAACGATTAAAAAATAGAGTGAGTTTTTTCCACGTTGAAAACACACATGTTTTTTTCAACACTTTGAAAAACACAATTTGGTTCTCCAAAAGGTGCAACCCATGATGTATTTCCTCCTTGTTGTAATGATGCAATCCACATCAAATACTTATCAGGTGGACAAAGGGTTGGTTTTATCGAAATGATTAAAAAATAGAGTGAGTTTTTGACATGTTGAAAAACACATGTGTTTTTCAACACTTTGAAAAACACAATTTGGTTCTCAAAAAGGTGCAACCCATGGTGCATTTCCTCCTTGTTATAATGATGTAATCCACATCAAATAATTATCAGGTGGACAAGGGTTGGTTTTTCCAAATCGATCAACACTTGAAAAAAAATGTAATTTGATTCTCAAAAAGTGCAACCCATGATGCATTTCCTCCCTTGTTGTAATGATGATGCATCCCACATCAAAATAATTATCAGTGGACAAGGGTTGGTTTTATCGAAGTGATGAAAAAATAGAGTGATTTTTTTGACATGTTAAAACACATAACAAAATGAAAAGATGAAATCATATTCTTTGTAGATATAACATGAAATCATAAGAGATATCGTTTGTAGATATAACATGCATGATTAATTTATAATCAATAGTTTTTATATGAATGTTAACACAACCAAAATAACACAAGTTCCACTCCTTTTTATTTAAACCCATGTGTGGAGCCCATATTATAGTGGATACAATGTGATAAAATCATAATATTAGACAAACCATTTATACATTTACACCAAATTTATAGTAACCATAGCAAATACTAATTATCTCTTATAAGACTAGATGATAATAATGAATTACATTGAAATAACCAATATTATTCTTGCAAACTTCTTGAAAACCAAAACATTTTTTTGAAACGGAAAATCCTTCGCATCAAATTTGTATAACACTTGCAAAAAAACTATGAGAAGATGAGAAGTTAGACTTGAAGCAATGAAAACAATTTTGTAGTCTTAATGAATGGTAACACACATTTAAACTAAGATCAAACCATTGTAATGTATACATAGTATGAAAATTACATGCTTCAATGAGTACTTGAAATTTGAATTCTCTATAATATGTACATTAACTAGAAGTAACATTCACAATACTCGCACATTTTAAATCTTATTCCAATTTAAATCTTGCTATTTGATTTTAAAACCTTCTAATATTTTATTATGTTTTGATGGTTTAATTATTATTTACTCTTTTAAAAACTAAAATATACGTTTAACCAACATCTGTTGATGTCAAAGGTCACATGGACAGTGTCATTTTATTACAAAGTCATATTTTATGTCAAAGGTCACTTGGACAGTCTTCGGTGTGAGCGAATGGTACTTTTTTCTCAGTCGACACCTTGGCTAGGATGTACATCTTCTTCCATAATTCTTTGTGACCTTCATGAATTTTAACACAAAATTAAAGCTTGCTACTTGATTTTCAACACTTTTTTGTTTGATTCACACATCGTCTCCCAATTCTTAATTTCTAATTCCAACTCTTGAACCTCAAGCTCCAACTCCATCTTCCTCAAGGAAGCATCTAGTAATTGGTCCAATAATTCCTTATTTTTTTTGACAATTTTAAATATTGCAGTCTAAGTCTTTCACGCTCGATTTTATAAAACTTTTCCTTGTTCATTACAAGTTTCATTTCTATTTCCATACGAAATGACGGGGATGACTCATCTTCTTGTCCAACTTTGACATCTTCATTTGTCAGGGGCTCTCTATAGTCTTTCCTAAACACATTAGTACTGACACTATAGAATTTTGCATAATCTTTCAGTTCCGGCACTGGTGAGGCCTTACACTTTCCAACCTTCTTTTGTCTTGCCATCTAATTAAACATGTATTTAAACAACCAATTAATATTTGTTAACATTCAAACGTAATTGTAACCATATACCATACACGGAAGAAGAACGCAACTAAGTAACCATATACCATTTACCGTAATCCACAATCCATAGTCACATTAATACATTAACCATATACACAGTGACAACATCATCATTTATACAATAAATGGAATGTGACATAACAAGAATAAAACCATCTAATGCGCTATAAATAGAACCACAAACCATATTCAATTTAACAAGAATGTAATACTAAATCGTAAACATCAAACACATTAAAGTAACAACCTCATCACACATATATACACTTGTCTTCTAATCACACTTGTATTACTCTTCCTTATTCATCACATCGCATACCAGATATAGCAATTCATATACATGATCTAAATACTAATTAATGTGCACATCATAACATCAACCGAAAAACAACCATATTAGTGTAAAATCACATACATCTAATAATCATAATATAACCACATACGTCTATCCATATCATCTATTATGCTACAAAGGAAAATTCATCAAATATAACTAATTTTTTGCATACCACATAATCAATATCTATACATATATGTCAAATATATAAGTAAAATTTGTCAAATATGTAAGTGAAATATAAAAGTATAATAACACACTGATGTCAAATATATAAGTAAGTTCAATATGTGTTTAACAAGCATATTTTCATCTCAAAGGTTGTATGACTGGTATATTCATTTGTTATCATTGTCTTGGGTGGGAGTGCCTAGTGTTTTTTCCTCAATTGCCACCTTGGCCTGCATGTACATCTTCTTCCATACTTCCTTTTGATCTTCATGTATTTTAAGAATGGTATTAAAGTTTTCTACTTGATTTGCGAACACTTTTTTTTCCGCTTCACGCATTGTCTCCCAATTCTTAATTTCCAGTTCTAACTCCTGAACCTCGAGCTCCAACTCCATCTACCTTGAGGCAATTTCTCCTATTTCATCCAATATTTCCTTATTTTTTTTTGTAAAATATAAATTTTCCAATGCAAAGCTTTCACACTTGGTTTTGATACATCTTTGTCTTCTTTGTTACAAGTTTCATTTCTAAATCCATATGAACTGATGGGGAAGGCTCATCTTCTTGTGTAGCACCATCTTTGTTTGTAGAGCTCTTTGCATTATTTTTGAATGCATAAGTGTCACTATCGAATGTTTCATAATCATTTGGTTCTTGCATTGGCTGAAGCCTTGCGCTTTCTAGTCTTTTTTGTCTTGCCATCTAAATAAACCTATATTAAAACAATCGATTATTATTTGTTACCATTCAAACATAATTAGAAAGGAAATAATGCACTTAACTTATACTTAACAAAATATTATCATGGATGAAATATATACAAAAGTTTTGTAAGCACATCAAACCCAAGTACGCATACATGGATGAAGAACGCAACTATGTAACCATAAACCACAAACCGTAATCCATAATACACAAAATTTGAAAGAAAATTGTGAATTATCTATGATAAATTACTGAACACGTCAAACCCAAGTAGACATACAAGGAAGAAGAACACAACTATGTAACCACATACCATAAACCGTAATCCACAATCCATAGTCACATTAATACATTAACCAGATACACAGTGACAACATCATCATTTATACAATAAATGGAATGTCACATAACAAGAATAAAAACCATCTAATGCACTATAAATAGAACGTAAATGGATAACTCTATGTAACCCATAACCAAAACCATATTAAATATATCAATAATGCAATACTAAATCATACACCTCAAACACATTAAAGTAACATCATCATCATGTACACACATATAGTAATCCGAATCCTCACAATCAATGTTATACAATAAATGTTTTCATCTCCTTCGTTGCCTAGTGTTAGCAAAAACAATAATCCATCATAAAATCTAATACGTTTCTTCTCATTTCTATGAACATAATTTGGCATGATGCCAAGAATGGGTGGGGCATCCGATGTCTTTATCCGAGTATGGTGCATGTCTCAACTTGTACTACATCATCCTAAAAGCCAACC
The DNA here is from genome assembly GCA_018340775.1 of Taxus wallichiana var. yunnanensis. NCBI lineage: Eukaryota > Viridiplantae > Streptophyta > Pinopsida > Cupressales > Taxaceae > Taxus > Taxus wallichiana. Next base: position 371,992,283 of record CM031238.1, on the reverse strand, counting down.
ATATAGTAAATAAGTCAACATAGATGAATCTCTCAGTTAAACACATAATTAAATTAAATCATCCATTACATCTACTTGCCTCTTCACGAGTGTCAAGTCTGATATCATTGAGATCCCAAATAGAAAACCCTTTGACACACTCTTCCAAAAGTGTTTGAAAATGTATTAGGTAGGGAAATGGAGCAGTGGGAACAATGGCCTCAGAAATAATCACTTTGATAGTAAATTTGGGGAGTGTGATGCCATGACACTTCGCATGCAGGCTACTATCACAAACCACTCCTCTCACAACAACCATATCATCTGACATTAACCTGACTTTGACCCCATCAGGAAAATCCTAGAATAACGAAAATCTCAATTGCATTAATAAATTTTTCTTAATTTCACCAAAAAAATAATAAAAATCAAATGAGAACATTCAATAACTTACTAGTCTAGCTCCACCCTCTCTCGTACTATCAACAAATGGTGTTTTTTCCCCTCTCCTCGTGCCTCCCCTCATCACCCTCTCTCTCCTCAACTGGCAAAAAGAAGCTGCAACTCTAGGATTTTTCATCTCCACCTCTCTTACCTCATGTGAAGCTATCTCTCCAATAAGATCAAGACCACAGCTGATTGAGAAGGGGGCATGTTATCACAAACGTCCACCTACAACAATCGAGTCATCAAGACAATTTAAGTATCAACAACATAAGGCAACATACATTTTTCAAGTGTGTGTTAAGTGGTTTTTACCTCTCTCTATTTCACACTATGAATCGAGTCTCTCTGGGCATAGGAGTTGACACAAGGGAATGTCATAATCCTACACACGCCTATAGTTAGTATATACAAAAATAAACAAAAACTACATTCTATCCTTACTTACGAAAGACCAATAATTACTTACGTTATCATTCGTAGGGGGTCAACATTTCTGCTACTTATTCCACCCTCTTCTCTAGCTTCTTGTTCATGACATAATATTAAGTTTTTGATTTCCAACCAAACATAATATATAAAATACTATACTAATCTTAAATTTACCTCTGTTTCGATATTTGAGTTTTTATTTCCTCTCACTCTCAACCAATGCTCCTCTCTCACCTTTCGCATCTCCTGTTGAATCATAGGCACGCATTACATCATCCACCTCCCTCTTTCCTTCTTGGCTCAACTCCTCGAATCGAGATTTGCATTCTTTTTTGCAAACTCGATCGATAACCCTCCTCTGTTGTAAGTAGAATCATTACCTCATGACATAGTTCACATCCGCCTCCCTCTTTTACATGTATGCCTTGCTTCTATCTTGAGAGATAGGTGGTCATTTCCCCATATGCTTACGGCCATGCTTACGAGGTTCCATGGAGGGAAGATTGTGTTCTACTTGGCGATGTCGATTTAGTCTATGTAACTCGAAAACCTAACATCCCCACTAACAACACATGATCCATGTTGGCAGACATAACAAATACGACCATTAACATATTCGGTTCTATACTCTATGGGTGGCTCACGGATATCTGAGCGAATGGGCTCGGAAGGACCATCTGACGTATCGCCATCAACTGTTGGAGGATCATCTCCCTTTGCTTCCTCTATGACACTTGTGAAATGCGTACGCGCCATGTGATGTGAAGGTGCTTGTATCTAGGGAGTCCAAGTGCATAACTATTAGCCCAACATAAAATATTAAGTATTTTGCAAAAGAAGTAATGTTCACATATTCAAATATTACCATCATGGAATGTGAAGAAACCTGTGTGAAAAGACAACAATTTCATAATTGTTATCCCAACAAATGACATTAGGTACATTGCTACGACAAACAATTAATGTTCACAAAGTTATATATTACCGTCTCATTATTTATGTCTTCCCCAAAACATAAGAATGGATTGTGAACATGGATCGACCCATGTCACCGAGCTTCCACATGTTTTGTTCATGTGCATTGTCATAACCATCATTGAAGTGACGCATTGTAAAACAAGTTAAACTGAAACAAATGGTGCACGAACTTATTTATTCATATTTTTCATTCATATTGAGAAAATCATGCACAATAAATGATTTGTGATGAAATTAGCCGCACACATTATTTTTCAAAACTGGATACTCGACTCTAGATGTTTCCAAAGTAAACATGAAATGTGAATTGCAAGTGTGTTAAAAGACAAGATAGGATTAAAGCATGATGTATCCAAAATGCCCGGTTTATCAACCAACACTATATGATGTATCATCATATTATCCACAAAATATATAATATATACATTGAGACAATTCACATAATATTAGTTATTCATAATCTAATAAATAATGTATGTCTACCATTACGCAAAAAGGAAATACAGTGTGTACATATATCATATTGAAATGTCTTCCATGGAAAGTGCTAGCAAAGCTACCACTTCTTAGTTTATAGTGTCCCTAGACACTTGACATACATCTAACCTACCTCTATTAACTTTTACATGCACATATGAACATTTCACAAAGTGAGATACACTCTCTAGCACTTGAACTCGAAGAATTGAAAGATTTACATTGTTACATTGGTATACACCAGTCATTTGTTTCACAATAAGCATATCATGAGAAAACACACAAATTTTCTAAACATCGTGGCATATCGCTTCCTCAAGACCCAATATCAAGGCCCTATACTCAACCTGGTGGAAGGTCATAGTGGCATTTCCGACAATTATACCTCTTTCTACTATCTTGCTTCCATCAGGGTCGTATAATATGAATGATGAACATGTAATATTTTCAGAGGTATTCGACACTCCATGAATTTCCAATCTCCAAATGGCAACCATGTTTACCTTTACAATGGACAAAAATATATCGTAAGAAAACAACAAAAAAATAGAATGAACACTTCAAATTTGACTTTTTCAATACAAACATCTGTAATTTAACATATGACAAGGCCCTAAAACATTTGCTCTTGAGTTTTTCATTAATAATGATTTCTTATTGGAGATTCAATGGAGTTAGTACTTTGTCTAGGGACATACACACTAAATGAGTTAACGTCATGTGTTCGTGAGTGACTTCTTTTTGGGAAACATTGTATTAAAACATTATATTCCTTACAATACTAAAACTTTGTATTTTGTATGTTAGACTAAAGTGTGAATATATTTTGGAATATATTGGAATCGTAATCACGGGTTTGGTTCCATTCCACTCATTTTCTGAATAGATAACTTTATATTGCTAACATATAATTAATACAAGCACAATTTAGAATAATTTTAAAAAAATATGTTTTCCTATAATTATGAGTTTATAAATGTAATGGGTAAATATTAAATTTGAATAAATCACTTAATAAATTGATTAGTCTATTATGAATAGATATATTTCAATCTATTTGCAATATCAATATCTATAAACATTTGATTAGTTTTCAAAACCAAATCAATAAAGAAATATCTAGTACATAGGGTTTAGATTTATCATGTTCGTAGGAGTGACAAGAAGATGATCATCCAAGATAGAGTTTAGATTTATCATGTTCTTGGGAAGTGACAAGAAGATGATCATCCAAATCTTGTAGTACAATTGATTTTTATGAGACACAGGAAAACTAGAAAACTTACATTTATCAGAACCAACAAGTGTATACTGTACACTTGACATTCCAAGTAATATTGTGCACTTTAATTCAAAATATGTTATTATGAGTAGATTTTCCAAAAATGAGGGGTCCAAAAACTCTCTCAAGTTTCTAAAACTTCATTACAATCAATGGTAAAATGTACTTCTTTAGCTTTCCCTAAATGGGATGTTGAAGTTTAAACCATAAGGAAACAATAATATGTTTTGGGGTTTTCATTTTATCAAATAGACTAATCTTTCTTGATATTTAACAAGTCCATCAATAGCATATAGTATTGTGAATGACATTCCAATAATTGTTATAGTTTATTCACTAAAAAACCATTGTAATGTATATCTAGTATTAAAATTACATGCTTCAATGAGTACTCAAATTCTCTAGAATTAACTCCTTTTCAAACAATATTGATTTTCTATATTATGTAGATTAAGTAGGGTACATGTGCATCTCTATATGAGTTGAACTCATATTAGAACACTATTGACACACAAATAAACAAATTGGTATATGACTATAAAAAAATGTGAATAAGGTAGACCAAGGGTCACATGGATAAATTTCAAGAGAACGGGACTCTTTTCTCATAAACATGTAGTTTACCAAAACCTTTTGGACTTAAGTTCCTTGTCAAGTACACTGACCTAGCAAAAGTCTTAGAACTACACAAGATAATTAAAAAATAAATAAATAATCAAAGGGGGCCATATGAATACCATAAACGATTGGAAATGATAATTGCACCAATACAATCCTAAATTGGACAAATGATCATAACCCATACTTAGTGAATTTGACATGAATATTTAAATATTTTTAGACCTTGTTAATTTTTCCTTTTTTAACTAGACTTCACTGATTGGTTTCAAATAACCCTGAAGACATTTCATTTGAGGGGTTGTGAAGATTTTAGAAAATCGTTAACATTACGCATTTGGTACCTAAATATAATTTTAACATAAATGAATTTTAATAATCTAAACTTGTTATAAAATATATAAACATTAGTAATTTTAAAAATATAATCCATAGAAACACATTTTAATACTATGGAAAACATATTTAATCCAATGCAAAACATATTTAATATTTAAGCTCGTGTGAATCAAGAATATATTCAAACAACAAAATGAAATATATTTAAGTTGGTGTGAATCAACATTCGACAAAAATTAAATATTTATATAGGTTTTTTTCAAACATGTCATAAGTTTTTTAGAACAAAACATATAAAAGCAGTAACTTTTTTTTTTGTTTTTAGCAACAAACTTGGAGTTGCTTCCATGTGCAATATTTTTTGCACAATTTTTTGATCTATCGTCGGTTTTATGATCAAACTCCCATCTTCCTCAACTTATGTGGAGGCTCATACTTCTGGGCATCCTCCATCGTGTCATAAGCTAGACCATATCCTCGTGAATGGGGCCCTATAGTGCAAAACTTAGACAAATAAATAACAGAAGTTTCCGGCAAATTGAGTCGGGCCTTAACCATGGCTACAATTTCCTAGTTTGGGTGGCTTATTCTGTTGATGATGGTCTATGTAGACCACAAATGTGGACCTCCTGAAGCATTCATCCTTTTGTAATTTGGGATTTTTCAACGTTATCCCTACGGGATTAGGAGGAATTGAGCTTCGTGTATTCATTTTCACCACGCAAAAGAGAAAATGAATACAACAACACACATGCAAACATAAATATACAATTAATGTTAGTACAATACATGTCAAATCTAATATATGTCATCCAATATGATAAAATAATCACAACATCAAAAAGCTAATATCCATGACAAATTCAAGTATCAATAAATGCCAACGGCTATCCTTCACTCAAAATGCACCCTCCCATAATATCACCAAATGTCCATTGCAAAAGGGACAATTGTGATATTATGGGAGGGTGCATTTCTGAGTGGAGGGTCGGCAGGCAACTTTAAAAACCTCTGCTCAACATAATATACCACCCAACTATCGATGCGGAATCCTAAGGGGCAAGCCCCTTCATCACGCAACGATAGTTGGGCGTATCGATGTGGCATCCTAAGGGGCAAGCCCCTTCAACACGCACCGATTCTTGTCTTTGCAGAGGCACTTGCCCCCATATGCCAAATTGAGAGTGAGAGTATGATATCACATAATTTTTATAGCTTCAACTTACATCATAAAAAAATATAACTAATAAACAATTTTCTATATACAAATGATATATGCACATTACCATTATCTACAAATATAATTAGTATGGAAAAATCAAACTTACTCTAATGTTATTCCATTTAACACAACTAAGATCTCTCAATTATATTACTAAACGAAAAATTAAAACTAGTCATAATTATGTCTATTCAAAGATAGATTACTAAATCAAACCAAAATAGTACATGAATAATAAAATTGGAATAATCACAATAAATAGATAACATCAAAAAATAAATAACAATGCATTTACTCTCATATGTGTTTTTTTAAGAATAAATACCAATGCATTTAGATAACATCAAAAATGAATAGTTACATTTCAAAGCCATTTATTATGCCATCATACAAATAATAATGAAACAACTTACAAAAAAATTATTTAAAAATTAGGAATATCTTCAACTATAAAAACAACTCAATCATCCATAACATATGAGGTGAAATTTATATTCAAAATTAACTAAACGAACAAGTAATAGTATCATAAAACATAAATACTTATATTCAATATTTTTTATTGATTTGTATAAACAAAATAGAAGTATAAATCAATTCTGTAGCTTCTATACTAATAATAAAATCATATCAGAATAAGTGTTTTCAAATACTTTAATAGTTTCATGAGAATCCAAACTATTCAATAATAATATATTTGTGTCATTCTCTAGTTTGTAGAAAAAAATCTTCATGTGAATTTGGGCTTTTGGTATGCGGGAGTAAATGTTAATCACTAAATATTAATGAACTGACCAAACCTACGCATATACACATACCTAATATAAGCATGTTTAATATAAGAAGATATTATAAAATATAAGAAGCTTAAAGTGTACAACATTTCAAATGTATGTGTTGTAAATTACAACAATAATTTAATTATATCACATTACTACTAAATAATATTTACTTCCATAGATGAGCTCATCTTATTGAGACACAATCGTGTATGATAAGAAAGAAGAAATACTTGAAAATTTTGTTGTTGAAAAACACACTGTGTTTTTCAACATTTTTCAAAAACAATTCCCTATCAAGTATATGAAATGTCGTCCCTGGGATCAGCATATGATAAACATACTAAATCAACTAACATCAAAAACTTCCATACTAAACTAGACAAGCATTAAAATTTGGAATCTACCATACTGATAAACTTTGGGGGACACTCGACAAGAGCACATTTTATCAATTTAAGAACAACCATTAATTAATAAGATGGTTGTTCAACTAATTTATAATTTTAATTGCACAATGGCCTCAGAAATAATGTTTTTGTGTGGTTTGATTGAGATCAAGGTGCTTTTTATTCTTATAAATTGAAAGAAAGAATCTAGTTTTTTTCTACCATTCCATTCCCTCATTTTTGAGTTTTTATGAGATCCAAATAATTTATAACCATTATAACTATTGATAGGTTGAACTTAATTCATATCAGGATAATATAGATCCAAAAATCAAGGTTTTAATATGTGATTTACCCAAACACACAAATCACTCCACAAGTTAACACTTAGTCACATAGTTCCAAATTGAATCTATATGTCTAGAGTATTATATACCTTGAATCCTTTTTCTAGTAGGGGCTCTAAAATAATTAGGATTAATTTCATGTCTTCCTTTGAAGCCTATATAACATACATGCATTAGCAAAAAGTTTGCATTATAAGGAGGAATCTTGTTTGGGTGGTTATTACATCACTATGAACCTCAACAAAAATTAATTCTAAATGGGATTAATGTTCCACATCCTAGGTCTAAGAAGGAATGCCCAAACAGAGTAAAAATAAATGTGGTATTAAGAAATTAAATGGTGGAAAGAAAAATGTAAAATAGATATTTTCTTTTACAGGATACATTGATATTAAAATACACATTGGGAATTTTGTAATCAGTTGGGTTATTTTGTTTAGTTAAATTTCTTTTCATTTGTTTTATTTAGTTTATGTAAGAAATAAAATTTATAATGGTGTAAAAGATATTGTTATTGAGTATTCGAAAAACCATTTGTCTCTTCCAATGCAAAGGATGTATTACAGATTATGGTTTTTCCTAGTTTGAGGAAAGAATAGTTCTAGAAAAAAAACCAAAGTGAGTTGTATAGAATCGTTAAAGATTGGAATCCTGAAATCAAAATTACACAATGAGCATTTGAAATTTTAAAATTGATATATGTAAGGAAACATATAATCTACGACATATGTTCTTGTGTTACCCATATATAGTTTGAGCTATATACAACCACATTTAGAAATTTTAGAGATTATATATTAGATGACAACGAATGATGGATTCTCTTCATGTGCAAGTCATGTTGTTAGCAATACTATTTGTAATAAAGTAGATAGTGAACTTGAATTTAAGATTGATTGTATCAAATGAGTATGTACGAATGTGGAAATTTAGAGAAGCTACCAGGAGACATTCACATCTCATCAACAAACCACAAAACTATTTGGAAGAGTGTGAAAGTTATACTATTTGGGCTTTTGGTGTGTGGGAGTAAATGTTAATCACTAAATATTAATAAACTAACCAAACCTACGCATATAGCCATATAGCGAAAATATACTTGCCTCATGCAACTTGCCCAACACTATTCACCCTTGAAAAATTGTATCAATACTTAGTAGATTTCCATGTGTAGTCCCACATATGTCGTACACATGATTCACAACCCTAAAATCTTTAACAATCCCATGCTAGCATAAAGAAACACTTGTTGCTCTCGAAATCTTACATATTTCATCTCAGACTATTGATAGCTCATGCAGACTTACACCATATCCCTTCGTAATATTCATATATTCTATAATTTTACACATAGTATTCTCGCCCTATGTAATTTTTTACACATCCCAATTCACTTACAACCTCTTATAATGTTTTTTAGAACCTCATAGTGTTGTGTCATGTTAGAATACCCATGCCTTGCTTTTACGTATGACAATATTTGCCACATACATTCATAAGAATTCTATACTTATCATTTTCTTAATAGTATTTTATTGTCATGAAATATGCAAGTGGAGCACTCCATGATCCTCCCATTTCAAATCATATTGCTAGCATAGCACATGTCAAAAGTAATTGTTACTTAGCTAGGAAGGTGAATATTCTTGTAGTCGATATCAATCATAATTGTTATCTTATAGTATATGTATGTACGTACGTTCGTATATATGTATTTATGTGTATGTATTGTTACCACACTCTAGGGATCATGTATCGATCTTGATCGATAAGGCACTTATGTATACTAGAAAGGAAATGGTTACCATTCCTTAAGTATCTAACATTAAATACTTTGTAGTTCTAGATACTTTCAAAGTAGCCTAGAAAAATCAACAAGAACACATTCCCCTTATGATCACAAGATATTGTACTCTTAGCCTTATCAGTTCATTATACACATGTGTAATTTATTTATTTATCATATTGAATAGAAGTTTCATTCAAGCGCATATAAGTATTCCACATTTAAACGTGCTTGGTTAACTAATTGATTTAATCTTTCTTACACATTCTACAATATACTACTCTTGTCTTAGTGTGGCATTGTCCACAACAAAATCGATTATGGGCACCATTATGTAGATAAAAAGGTGCAAAAGTGTGAGTGTGGAAACACCCAACCTTATTTTCCCAACTAGAGAAAAGTATCTTTTTTTTCCTAAGAAGGATAGGTTCAAACAAGGAGAAAGGTTTGAATGCAAATTTTCGATGATATTTTATGTTTCAAAGCTTGGGATCAATGAACATTGTGTTTTGGAGGATGATTAAGATGTTTATAAGGCTTTAAGATTATGGAGAAGTTGATTATGTTGACTGTCCTAGAAGAATCTCTGAGCTAGACTCACAAAGTGGATTGCATACTCCATAATTATTTGCTAAATTCCATAAAGGACCCTAGGAATAATTCATTCATGACCTAAGGATACATAAAGGACACTATTAAATCCTCTTACAACCCTGTGAAACTCAATAACTAAAGAATTATACCTAAAGAGGATTAAAATAAGGCTTTTAGGCAAATCAAAGTAGTATATGCTTGTTGGGGGGTTTTTGATGTCATGGACTGTGAGTAGCGTTAGAACATGATGAAATCAACCTTCATAAGTGTGAAACGTGTTGACATTCCCTCATTCTCAGCTTGAATGCACTTGTCCAAGGATAGATCGAGATATAGGAGATAACTTGCTATATAACAGTTTTGGAGTTTAATGGTCCATACAAGTTCTTGGTTGAAGTTAATGAAGGATGCATTGATGGAGAATGATGTTTATGAAGATGTTTATGTGCAGGGAATAGAGCTATAAGAGCCAATAACATGTTGTACCTAGACAAGAGTCTTCACTTATGAAATCACCATGATTATCCCAAGAGGACACTTAAGATTAGGACTGTAAATAGGTCTGCCCTTGAGATTACTGATGGGGAGTACATTTTCATGTTATTGATGACAGGTTGAAGCATGTAATTTAGCACAAAGGGTGCCTTGAAATCCCTTAAATCTTATAAATGCATGCAAGTAAATGTTTCCAATATGATCATTGTCGTTGCATCAAGAACACCTCTAGAAGGACTATGGTTTCTCAGGATAAACCATAGCATGATAACAAAGTTGTTGAGCTACGAGGCATCATTGGTTGAGTAACTATGCTCAAAATGGGCTGGTTGGTAAAGCCTTAGAAATTTTTAAGCAAATGCAATTAGAAGGTGTAAATCCAAATTCAACAACTTTCACCAACATCCTCCTAGCATGTGCCAGAATGAGAACTTTGGAACAAGGTATGGGGATCCATAAGTGTATAATCAAAACAAGATTTTGTCGATGTTATAGTTGTGGACTCGCCTTGATAGACATTTATGCGAAACGAGGAAATATATAGAAGGCGCATCAATTGTTTGAAAAAATGTGTAGTGCCCACATTTTACACACACAAATACAACAGTAAAATACCAGGATAAATATATTTTTTGACTTACATTGCTCACTACACAATACACAGTAAGGGCTCCAAGTACAGACTCGGTACACATGTGACAATCACATAAGTCATCGACTCACATAGACACATGCAGATGACATCGACATGTCAACGCTACACTTTTCCCAATGGAAGGTTACTAGTAAAGACCCAACCACAAGAAACGTGACTTTAGGAACGACGAACCCACGACATATCATTACTTTAAATGTATTTTAGTTACGGAAAACTTTCCAAGGTCATTATTAGGTAAGCATGATTTTCTCCCTTTTCCACCTACATGTTCTGAAAATTCATTTCACAGTTCACTTATTGTTCAACCATTTACTTTTCTCTTTACCCTTATGACAAATCTTCATAACTTACATAAGTATTTTCCATATTTCAAAATGCCTACCAGATTTTAAATCTCCCATTCTTATGTTAAGATTTTGCTTCTCAAACGTTTATTTAATGTATAAAACTTACTCTTGCTACACAAGAAAATCTAACGTGATGTCAAGATGAAATCTTGGGATTAAGGAAGACATAGATTCGAGATAGCCTTTTTCCAAGAACATCCTTCGATCACAAAATAGTTATTTCCCTATCATTATTATTATAGTACAATAACTTGTTGAATTCCAAATTTGATTTATATATATATATACATCCTTTTCTTTCTCAAAGTTTGATCACACCATTTGACAATTCATATTCTTTGTATCACATGAAGTTGCTTAAATTAAGTCACAAGGACTCCCAGTGACATTATTCCCAACCTCAAATTTTGGTTTTACTCTCATATGATTTACTTTCGCGTCGCACTAGGATCTCATTATTACCATCGTTTTAAACGTAAGAGTTACGAAAGTACTTGTTTGACATATTAAAGAAGCACATGGTTAAGCTTAATTCTAGTTTCACCCAGGGCTTTAATCTCTATCATAGGTGTGATTAAGGTTAAAATGTATTTACCCTATAAACTTTCATGAACGATCAAGGCACCGAATTTTCACAAGCCCAAGACAAGACATTTATCTATGAGGGACAAAAGGGTTCACTAACGAGAATGCAAGACATAGAACAACTATATCACGACCTTCATTTAGGTCGTTTGGATCCAACAGGGATTCCATTCACTGATGAAGTTAATTTCTAAATCTAATTTCGTAAGGCTCGGAAATCCAATAGGATACAAGGGAGTAATATCTCTACCTACTCCACAGATGGGAAGGTTACTCCGCTTAGTCATTCCTTCTAACAAGGGCTCATAAGGTGACTTCCAAGGCGGTCTTCACCACTCAGCCTGGTGTCGGACCTGATGAGAGGACATTCTTCTCACGATTACCAAAACTAGAAGGGAACCGCATACTCTGAATAAAGTTGGACCATGTCATTCCTAAAATATGGGTTCACGACAATGTCGCTAAAACTAATGACTATGATGGTAAACTCCGACTAGGGGTTTTTTTATTTTACCTAACCTAGGAGGTCTCATCGAGGGCAAAGCTTAAGTTCATCCTACAGTCTTAATTTTCTTATATGGTAAGAAGGATCACACAAGCAGGCGAGTTATGCACGAATATTTTATTTAGGGTCGAGTGTTCCCATTAAAACTCTTTATTAAGTTTGCAAGGTAAGAAGATAACCCAGTAATTAATTTAATCGTTTATGGAATACTGAGAAGGTACTACAATATCTTAACTTCAATTTCAAATTTACTTTATATAAATCAAACCCTTTTTGCCATACACAACTAAGAATCAAATTGAACCGATGATTAGATGCACATTTCCTAAGTTATCCCTAAAACTAGCATATCATGCATATTAACAAATTTCAATTATAACTTTTCGGTAACAAGAGACTACATTAGACAGTTATTCATTTTACAATGACCTATAAAAATTACAATAGTAATAAATAAATTACACATCACCTTTTTTCGTCGTCATTCTTCCATCCTGCAAAACCCACGTGAGCAAGATATCAGCGATAAATCGCTGGCATGGCATCCACCCTAATCAATCATAATTATCATTTTTCAGTTTCCCATTTACATCTGACAATAATTACAATTTGAAATCGAAATAAAAAGGTCTAGAAACATGTATTCATTGCATTTCATTTTTCTTCATTTTGAAACCTAGGAGAGAGAAAGAGAAGGGAAGAGAGAGAAAACACCACTTTGTCAAAAGTTCTATTTCACACAACAGATACACTAAAGGGTTTTAAACAGTTATTTGCATGTGTTAAAAGTTTTCAGGGTGATTTGGAAACCCTACGAGGGTCCGCAGCTTTCTATTTTTATATTTTCTTACTAACTACAAAAGACGTACAAAACGTGCTCGGAGGCTAAGAAACCACTCCCAAAAGTTACCTTCTAATGAGAACACCCTCCACGATCAACTTTCTACGTGTTCCCAGATATACCAAGAGTTCAAAGCAACTGACGGAATTGAAAAAGAGCGCACGGTTTGCGTTTGGTGGCTAGTTTTCCGGGCCACTGGTCGTAGTTCACCCAGTTGTAAAGAGACAAAAGTTAGCTCGAGTGGCCCAAAAACCGTGTCCCAAACAACGTTCGACGGATGCGCACACAACGAGACTCTTCCTACTAGTTCCCCTATATAAGGAGAATTCGTCAGAGTCGATGGGACGGAGAACTAGAAAACCATGTTCAAACGGCGACAAGTTTTCTGGAGCGACAAGACAAAATTGGACCAGTTTGACCTCATCAAACTGTGACCGAGGCCTACAAAACGGCTTCGCCAAACTATCCCGAAAGGTGCTCTTTCCTATACTGAATGTTCCATGCATTTGTCTAGTATAAACGCTAGAGGTTTGTGAAGATGGAACGTGATTTCTCTTTCCGGGTTTCAAATGGTGGTCCAAAATGAAAGCCAACTTTCTACTTTTAAAACTTTCTCTCGTTGTAAACCGGTGTAACAGGCTCTTATAAGAGCGTCAAAAGGATGTCATATGATCGCTTTCGGTCAAACCAAAAATCATATGACTCTTCTCGTATACCAAGGTACACGAATGAAACTTCACATCTCGTTTCCAGAGTTGCGAAGGGTACTTAGTGAGTCTCTTGAAAATTGCAAAATTTAACTATTTTAAGCAGGAAGAAGGTCAACTTAATCCATGGAGAGTCAAATTTGTCTAGTTCGATAAAACGATATTGAAGCGATCAAGAAGGGTAAGATTTTTCTATGTCATCTCGAAGCGAGGGTGATAGTTCATGGTTTAAAGTAGGTGAGTTATAATGGCTTCGAGAGTTGCGACATGACACTTTATTGTTTTGCAATGAGTTGAAGAGACATTTAACTGTATTAAAAATCTAATAACTTAATATTCTATTTAGTTGCAAAAGAGAACTAAAACACGAGAATTATGAGAGGTAAGGAAAGAAGAACCATGCCTGGAAACGATGAGTGAAAAGGTACAAGGGGCTCCAAGCAGTTTACACTCGCGATCCGTCGAGACCACCATTGTTGCCACATGATGCCAGGTAGTCACGTGCAAACCAAGCCATTCGTTGTGCACCCATGTCTCATCCAAACAGAACCATTTCGTGTTTTCAAGAAGTCATCCCAATCCAAGAGACTGCATTTTCTATGTCGAACAAATCACATGCCTTTTCAACAAAATCCATTTTTTGTGCATACGAATACTCTGAGGAACAACTTTCAAAAACAATGCATAGGAAGCATTACTTAATGGTTCTCACATAACAGTCCAAACGCCTTTTTAACAGACTCATTTCTTTTGCATATCCTGCTATCATTGCAGTCCAAGAGACCACCTCTTTCAGGTATTTTTTCGAACAATTCACATCTTTTGAGGCATTCTGCCAAACACATCTCAGCCCCTTTGCTACACATCCATTTTGTGCATATGCTGCCATCATGGCATTCCATGAGACAACATTTCTTTGAGGCATTAAAACAAACAGTTCAACATCTTTTTAACAGACCCATTTTTTTTTTTATTTTTTCATACATACCTGCTATCATCACTGGCCCAGGAGGCCACATATCTTTCAGGTATTTTGTCAAACAGTTCGCCTGAGTTGTGTATGCCTTCACATTTTGCATACGTGCCAAACTGGGCACTAAATACATTTGCTTGGAAGTTTCCAAGGCCTTTTCAACGAATTCATTTGTGCATATCCTGCCATCGTGGCATTCCAACAAACAGCTCACGCGTTTCCCCCAAATCCATTTTGGCACAGCTGGAGGATACATTGGAAGAAAAAATGGTTGGGAAAACGTCTAGCAGGGGCATTGTAACTACAACCTTTGGAAAACGACCTGATGGTTGTCCATACGCTGTCCCAGAGCTCACATTTTAGCACAGGTCAGAAGTGCGCTGGCAACGTGACAAACCAAATGCGGCCCTACACCTGGTTCGCACGTGAAAGGCTCTAAATCCTCTCTCCAATGCTCATTTTTCCCACGCAGGGGTGTGTGGCGCGGCCTGGGAGATGCTTTGAACGGTTGTGGAGTCTGGCTGTACGCGAGTCGAAGCATTTGCTTGAAGGTTTTCAAGGCCGTTTCAACAAACTCATTCTTGTGTGCAGATCCTTGCGCCCCCAAACCAGCCACCCAACACATTACAGGCTTGCATTTTCAAAACGTGGAAGGGGTTTTGCCCTAATCCGCCCCCACAAACACGGGTATAATAAATTTTTAGTTCTTTTATTTTGTTTTTATTACTATTATTTTATTTATTTATTTTAAAAAATCGTAAGCATTACAAAATGACACAACGAAATGGGATCTCATGGAATGTTATGATTGTAAGATATGCATAAAATGTGCTTGTTGATAAGACAGTGGAGATTTTTATGCAAATGGTATGTGCAGGTGTAAAGCCAGACTCGACCACAAGAGTGAAAACAGTGGCACCCACTACAAGGTCGAATGAGCTTGAGCCAAAGAATCGAGCTAATAAACAAAAAAATATGACGACGAGTTAGGGGTTTTGAGGCATCTGGCTAAGCGAAACATTGTAAGCATTTTGTATTGCATCTTGCGAAAATACCTTGTGAAAACACGAAATATTAAACAAACCAAAACAGAGGTGGGCTTCCATATGCAACAAAAACACAACAATACTAGTACATAATCTATGCAAACACAAAAACAGGAAAGCCTTTCAAAAAACAAAAATAAAGGAGTGGGTATGAGCGCTTACGTCTGGTACGAATGGAAGAATCTGGCTCCTACTCCTTTCTCTCGCTCCATGCTAAATTCCTTACCCTTCAAACTATATACAGTGGCGAGGGCTCGAATGATATCAAGATGCCACAGATAACCACCTTCTGTCAACCGTGATTCTTCTCTGTACCGATTACAATGGAGTAAAAACGTGATTACAATGGCGATCGTGGCTCAAGCTTCGAGTTCTTCTCATGATTTCTCGTAGGTGGAAATGATTCAGAGGTACCAGGGAATGATTCATTGGCGCGGAGGGCCGGTGGGCACGAAGAACTATAATTCAAATTGATTCATTCCACTTCGCATCCACGCGATCGGTCCACGTTAGGGTGTGTTCCGTTCCATCACACACGTCAATCGCCGCGTCAAGGGATGGGTCTCGGTAAGTGGTTTCGGTTTCCGGCATGCATGACGTCATAAACCCGACTACGGGCATGGGGCATGGACCATGGGGACCATGACGGGCGGGGCACCATACATAGGTGCGAAATAAGTGGCGTATATTAGATTGTGGGTTTGTTTTGCCTCCAAAATGCTTGACACGTTTATTTAATGCATTTGTCATATATACTTATTCATTAATCAATAAGTATACAGCCAGAAATTTGAACAGTAATGATTATATTTTAATATCTTTTTTTTTTTATTGTGTTAAGACTTTTAATTCCTACCCATCATTATGGAGAAGCAAATGCCTATGTTGGATGATATAGTGAATGATAGGCTTCTTCTCTTCAAAACACCGGTATTAAAAATCGTTACAAAACTAAATTCTTTAATTATTACACCGAAGGCGTTCCCCCTATGGTAAAGGACCTCCGGACATTTCAGAATCGTCTTAAAATTGACAGCTTTGATGTGTGCCGTTGGACGTTTTCACTTTTCTCGCTATTTTAACATTTTTTTTTGACCGAGCCGACTGTCGAGATTTAAACAGGGCTCGCGATCCGTGTCAAATCAAATACACCAATAGTAGAACAAATTAAGTATCTATGTAAGCGTAGCACCGAATTTTCTCTCAATCATTCCTGTTTCTATCTTGCGTCTGTGAGTACGAATATATTTTAAGCATAGTCTAATTTTTGTTAGCTGTATTCAACAATGGCTCCCAAGGCCGAGAAAAAACCCATCGCCGTGAAGAAGCCCATAGCGGCTGTCTAGGATTTGAATCCGGTCTCTGCAAAGAAAGTCCCGTTTATTTATTTCAGCTTTTTCCACTCACAGTGATTGATACACGTTGATATATACACCATCAATCAACTGTATTTGGAAGTAAAGATGATGCTCATGTCCTGAATCAGCCGTGTTTGGAAGTAAAGATTATGCTCATGCAATGCACTTGATTCTATACATATGCATTCAGATGCTTACGCGTGGAAATCTATAAATTCTTATCCTGCATAAAAGAACACAAGTTTTTTACATATTATTTTCTTCCAGTCCTAGAACACAATATTTACAGAAGAAAGTCAATTTATTATCTACTCACAACTGAGGATAGGTTGGTGTTGTTCGTTTTTGGATTCAGAGGACACATCGATCCGTATTATGTATCTGTGCATGCCGTTATGTTTTTTTTTGGGGGTTTTTTTGGGTTTTTTTTGGACGTAGTCTCATTGAATATGATCGTTGCAGCTTACCGAAGACATGGTCTCCCTCAAGAGGCATTGCTCCTATTTCACAAACTACAACGAATAGGCATCCAACCCGATGAGTTCACCTTCTCCAGTATTCTCCTTGTATGCGCAAACATGGCATCTGTAACGTATGGTTTGCAGATCCACGGAAAAATCATGAGATGCGGGTTTCAATCTAACGTTATTGTGATGAATACTCTGATAGACATGTATGCAAAATGTGGAAGGACACAGGAGGCGCGTGAACTATTTGACAAAATGACTGAACGAGATGTGGTATCATGGATTGCAATCATTGGTGGATATGCACAAATTGGGCTTGTTGGAAACGCCTTGGAGATTTTCAAACAAATGCAAGTCGCAGGTGTAAAGCCAAATTCGACAACTTTTGCCAGCATCCTCCCTGCATGTGCCAAAATGGGAGCTTTGAAACAAGGTGGAGAGATTCATCCAAAGATAATTAAAAGTGGATTGTTGTCAGACGATATAGTTTTGACTGCCCTGATTGATATGTATACAAAATGTGGAAGCATAAAAAATGCACACAAACTGTTTGACATAATGCCTCAGCGAGATGTGGTCTCATGGACTGCCATCATTTCTGGATATGCACAATTAGGGCTTGTTGATAAAGCATTGGATATATTTAAGGAAATGCAATTGGTAGGTGAAAATCCAAACTCGACAACCTTTGCCATTGCATCCTCCCAACATGTGCCAAAATGGGAGCTTTGGCACAGGGTATGGAAATCCATAAAAAAATTGAAAACGTACTTTTTCCGGGTGTTATAGTTTTGATTGCCCTCATAGATATGTATGCCAAATGTGTAAGCATACATAAGGCACGCAAGTTGTTTGACAAACTGCCTCAACGAAATGTGATTTCATGGAATGCCATTATTACAAGCTATGCACAAAATGGGGATCTTGATGAGGCTTTACGGATTTTCAAAGAAATGCCTCAACGAAATGTGATCTCATGGACTGCAATCATTGTTGGATATGTACAAAATGGGGTTTTTGATAAAGCCTTGGAAATTAGTACAATAACATGAGTTACATGATGGACATGTTATGTTTACATGATTTCATTTTATGGGTAACAGTTGACAGTATTACCCAAATGTAATGTAACTTTAAACATGTTAATTCTTGCATCTCACTTGTACTTTGATAAGTCATCTCACTCTACCCTCTACACATTAGCTCCAGATTTTACTACTTCCATCTCAATGACAGTATTTCAAGTTAAAATAAGCACATGAATTTATAAGATTATCAAGATATTCACTAATTACATCACGAGAAGTTATTCCTGAAAAGATGTAATACCGTGCCATTTTACAGAATTGCTAAAACCCCAAAGAGTTGTACCGATACAATGTTTAGAAGTCTACTTGAAATTCTATTGGATTTCGCACCATGGATTTATAATTGTTGAGCATTTGATGTACACGTGTTTTCAGAACATGAATTTTTGTTTGTCGGCAGGTCAAAATTCATCTTTCTCCAATATATTCTTGTTTTGAAACTGTTTAATGGTTCATTCTTATTCTTATCAATTAGGATGCTACAACTCCCCTGTCAGAATCTGAAGCGATGGATCTCGTGAAGGATATTTTGCTTCAGCTTCATAAAGAGACATATACATTGTATGACCTCCACATGACTATTGCAAGGCCATCCATTAGGTTCTTTTTCAACCTTACAAGTCATTCAAATTATATGGTATTATTTCTGATATATTGTATATCTCAACCTTGGATGCAGTCATACATGGACTCTAAAATCAAAGCTATCATGGCCCAATATATGCCTCTTGACAGCCAAGGAAAGGTCCCCAATCATGTTCACTATGCAGGGCTGTAAATGATGGTACTCAACCTGCTCTATGCAGTGATTGTTCACAATTTCTCATATTTATGCAGGCTGATAATGTGCTTCTTTACCTTTAATTTGTCAGTCATCTTAGGAATCCAGATTGGGCATCAACTCTACTGATTTATGTATGTGCTTGTGCATGACTATTGCAGGGGCATCCATTAGGTTCTTTTTTCAACCTTACAAGTCATGCAAATTATAGATGCTCTTTAAATATCCTCGGTACAAGCTCCCTGCTCATGAGCATCATGCTTACTTTTGTACCATATATCATGATAAGTTGGGGAGGATTTGATGGTTCTTGAACAAATTTGATATCATTTTGTGATTGATGCATTAATTTATAAAA
Organism: Taxus wallichiana var. yunnanensis; assembly: GCA_018340775.1. NCBI lineage: Eukaryota > Viridiplantae > Streptophyta > Pinopsida > Cupressales > Taxaceae > Taxus > Taxus wallichiana. The sequence goes on along the minus strand of CM031238.1, from coordinate 371,972,408 downwards.
TTTTAAGGTTGCTTTTAGATCACTCACAACCTAGATGCCCCTATTTTGGGAACCCACAAAGGGAAATATATGATTTACTTAGTTTCATGGTTATCTTATGTTTGAAGTTCCAACATAGCCAATTTTGTTTATAAATGTGTTCTAAAGAATTGTAAGCCGATTGCTATAAAGAGACTCGTGCGAAATCACTACCCACAAAGCTCTCGTGAATTTAAAAATACGCTGAAATAGTTGGAAGCATCAAGCATCGAAATCTTTTAGTCTCGCATGGATATTCACTTTCTCCACTTGGAAACCCGTTGATGCATGTTCTCCATAATCGCTTAAATCTCCCAGTCCTCTGCTTCTTGCCAAAAGTATGTTTATACCGATTTTTCCGGCATGTATTTCAGACTCTTGACTATTTATATGTGGCTCATTTTTTGTTTCTATGTTATAGGTCATAGTGGTGTCTAATCCCGTGGATAACGTATTTTAGTCACAAGTAAAAGTATTTTATTAAGACTAGAAAACTCCTTAAACATCTTGAGGTATAATGTCTTCGTTAATCTTGTATAAGATTTCACATTACACATTATAAGGTAATGCTTTATATTGAACTCGCATGATGCTTTGGTAATTAGTACAATAACATGAGTTACATGATGGACATGTTATGTTTACATGATTTCATTTTATGGGTAACAGCTTGACAATTGTAGAATTTGTCTTCTCTTTAGGTTTCACAACCCCAAGCATTTTAACATAACCAATAACAAATCCAAATCATGATATGACTAAAGATTGTACCAAACATTGCTATTCCTTCTCATTTCCATCAAGCACATCAAGAACCAACCCGAAAAAACAAAAGTCAGCAAATATTTCCCAAATGTAATGTAACTCTAAACATATTAATTCTTACATCTCACTTGTACTTTGATAAGTCATCTCACTCTACCCTCTACACATTAGCTCCAGATTTTACTACTTCCATCTCAATGACAGTATTTCAAGTTAAAATAAGCACATGAATTTATAATATTATCGAGATATTCACTAAGTACATCACGAAAAGTTTTCCGAAAAGATGTAACTTGCTTTACTTTTGAGTAACTTTTGCCATTCACGAATAATTTCTTTCTTTCCATATTTTAGAATGTAGGTCCACTTCTTGAATTTATGCTACTCATAATTCATGTAGATAGTTTACCCCCTCTGATATGCAGTGGGGTGTAATTCTTAATATATTACAAAATTCAAGTTTACCCTTGATGATGCCAATATAAGAGATACTATCTATGGGTAAATTTTAGCTTGAATCACATTTTTTTCAATTTGAGCCCTCAAGAAAATGCTTCTTTGCAAGGTTTTCCCCAATTCCTTATTAGAAGTCTATAGAAAATGTAATCCATGTTAAAATTACCATTCTTAGTCCGTAGTGCTTAATTTAGAGCGGTTTGTGCTACTTTTTCACATATTTTAATGTCAATACATTTGTTCGTTTTTGCTTTGAGAAAATAGTATAACTTGCTAGAACCGCAAATTTGGTGTGCATTGCAAGCTATACAATAAACTCCATATCAAATAAAATGAGCAACGTTGAACTCGATTCAATAAAAAAGGAAAATAAAATTAGAATCACAGACCTAGTTCCCCTTTCAAATTTGAAGTTTCAAGTTGCCCATTGCATAAATGATACATTATTAAATATAAGGAAAAATAGAACGGTGCTCTATATCTTGGACCTCAAATTTGGGTTAGAAGCTTGTCAATCAAGTACTTATATTTTCTATTGAATTCTTGGGTGCACATACATACGGTAGCAAAACAGATCCTTGAGAGCAAGGACATAAGACTTTTGTGCAAATGTGAAAGGGGAGTTCTATGTGCACATTCAAATTAAACATAAAAAATACCCCTGATTAAAGACCTGGAACTAAGAACGTGATTTAAACTTACAAAGGATCTCAATGGACATTTGGTGGACCATGAGAGAGCTCTCATTGCACATTTAGTGGTCCATGATAAATAGTTCAATGTGCATTTGATGGATCTTTTGAGGGCCTTTAATGATTAAGAATAATAAGAGGGATAGGTTGATATATCTCGAAGATGGGCAGAGCATAAGCAAAAGGCTACCACTCATGATATAAAATCTGCAAATGTACAAAATTCTTCATGTATTCATGTTTAGTTCAAATAAAATAGCCCGCAAATGTACGAAAGGCTACCACTCATGATATAAGATTTGCAAATGTATATGTACGAATTTGTAACAAATTTGAAATGTAGAGATAACACCTTTAAATGTAATGCTTCATATATATTCCTACACTTACAAAATCATTTACACCCCTTATCGATATCAACTACAAAAATAATAACTATCCCTCTAAATCAAATAACATATACCGTTTGGTGTTCACATTGCATTATACACATGCGATTGCTAGTTCATATCTTCCTTTATCTTTGAACTTTAACAACTAGATTTTAGGGGCATGCACTTGTTGCTCTCCAAACTCCTTCCGCCATTGGATTTCACCTCGGTTACAAGGTTCCATCCAAGGGCAAGATCAACTCGGATCTTGTTGGTGTCGATGTGAGTGCGTGGAAGAGTGACATGTCATTCATTAATGTCAATATTAAGGTTTTTAGTTCAATGGGAGATTGACGACAGTGATTACTTCCTCTTCTCGGTGACATCCTTTTGGGCCTGCACAAATCAGAGCTTGGTTCCTCCATAATGGCGAGTGGTTTGTAAATATTGCTCTAGCATTCTTGCTTCGCAATAGCCACAACAATTTTTAACAACCACATCAATTTTTGCATAAACATGTGTTTAGTTTTTAACATGTCATGGATCTGTCTGAGGTCATCAATATGTCTTGTGAGATGTCATTCTTGCTTCATGTTGCTCAACTCATAAGGGTGTTGGTCAACGAGTAATTAGTGTTATCCTCTGCTTTATGTTTTTGTTATTGCTGAAATTTTATGCATACCCGTGACCCATTTCTAGGTTGGCATTATCCTTTGTTTTGTGTTTTTATTAGTACTGTGGTATGAATATCTAATACTTGTCTAAAACAATAATTATGTGTGATATTAGGGCATTGAATATGTGTGCACATGTTTTGTCTTCTATTAAAGATATGATTTTGTAAATATTATTGTGGCATTTTCGCTTCTCCAACAATCTGCGGCAATTTTTGTCTTCCTTTAGGGTTTCCAATACACTTTTCGGTGGCGTTACAATTAGAAGAAAAAAATTGATCAGTTGCTTTGCATTTGATGGATTGCTTTGTACACTTGTCTCCAACCATCCCCATGCTCGCCTATTGGCATGCCCTTGCACCCTTTCGGTGCAATTGCTAGTTAGACAATTATACTAATACTAATGAAGGACACGCATAGACAACTACCGCCTTCGGTTTCTTCGTGCCCCAATCATGGGCCTTTATGGCATCATTGAGCAGCTTTGAGGCGTGATTCTCCCTCCATCTTTGCATGATAACCTCTAGCGAGACTTGCTCAACCACGGCTCCAGCCCCATTTGCTTCCCCTATCTCTTTCATGGTGAACACTTCCTTCACTACCGCAAATGATCCTATTAGGGATATTGGGTTGTCCTCCTCATCTAGGGTTACAAAAACTACAACAAACATGGTGTTCAAGGGACAAGTCGCCAAAGCCTCCTCAATCCTAGTGGTCGAATAGGGTGTCAATGTTCTAGTTATTGAAAATAAATATTCCAAGCTAGCACCGTATGTTTGCTTCCACGAATATTGGCCCAACCTCACTTACCTTCACTCCTAGATCTTCGAGCATCAAAAACCCTTCTTTTCTATTGCAATATTCATTTACCCGTACACCCAAGGATTCTCCATAGCAATTTGCGCCTTTGAGGATAGAAATTTGTTTCTTCACGAAGGATGTTGGATGAGGGGACAAAACAATTTTATGCATGACGCCTTGGTATCCAACTTTTGATCCCGCCATTGAAACTTTCACCATTTCTCAAATATGGGTTAGATTGTCTAACCTACCTCTTCACTTTCGGAAAGCCTCCAATCTTATTGCCATTGGTAAATCTCTTGAAAAATTTCTTGTTATGGCTCGGAGACAAAGAAACCGCACCCAAACCACCTTTGCGCGAATTGGCATTAAACTTGACAAAAGGTTTACCCACAAAAATTGAGCTCAAGGTGGTGTGAACATTCTTGGTTGCAACCTCTCGACTATGAACAAGTGGCCTTCAGGCGTAACTTGTTTTGCACATGGGCGTTTAGTTTTGTCTTTGTAAGAAATTGGGAGACTCCCAATTAGCAAGGCAAAGTTCAATAGGAAAATTCCTCGTTGGGTTTGGGGCGAGCCTCGGCATCAAGAAGTCGAAACTTCTCTCAAGGTAGTCATCATTCATGGGTTTTGATGTTGAGACTCCTTTAGGAGTATCCCCTTCTTTGTGCAAACCAACTCGTTAGTTGTTCAATTGGGGATAATCTTCCCGATGCAAAGGAGGATAATCTCTATATGTACGGACCTTCCTCTGTGGATGCCGAATCCTCACAAATGGTCTAAGTTGGATGATTCTAAGTGGACTAGTGTCTCGAACAAGAGAAGCTCCAAGAAAAAGAACTTAAATTGTTACATGGAGCTCCAATCTCACAAAATAATCAATTGCGGCTTAACCTGCGTAGTTTGGTTTAGTGATTCGATGCAGTTGAGAATTTGCAATTTGTTTTCCATTTAGAGTGTAATGGTGGATAGTTTTTATGTCTTCCTTTGGTTATAGCTCAACCCCACCCAACCTTTGTTCTTTTGAAGGATACATAGGCTTAGGATGGTAAGTCATGGCAGGGGCATAGCCAAAGAAAGGAATATAATGTTCCCTCGGTTCTCTCGAGTGGTTTTTGAAATAAGTTTCTACCTGCTAAAATCAGACCACTAGTATTATGTAATTTTCATTTTGGGTTTTGAACTTATCAAGAAAGGGACCCCAAGACCTTTGTTTACATATCAAAAAAAAAAATCATATGCGATTTCAAATAACAAAAAAATAACTACAATAGTAATATAATTAATTAATTTTATTAATAATTTCAAAAAAATTCAAACAATGTACAGTTGCTATTATTGGTGTCATAAACAAACAAAATTCGGATTGAAAACAGAGATATCGAATTAAAAGCATGCACAACACAAACTCTTGCCAAAATTGGAATTGCACATTTGAACATTTGCATTTCACCTCTTTTAACCAAATCATTGATTTAAACAAATCTGGCAATTTTCAATTTAATAAAATGCCACCAAAAATAGTTTTGGAACAATATACAGAATTTTGAAACTCATATACAACGTCACAAACACTGTTTCCCAAAGTTGCTAAAAGAAACCGCTAAATTTCTGATGCTGAGGAACATCTTTACCTTCAAGGTGGCTCACACAAAATGCGTTAGACAAGAAAGTGTGTTAGCTTTTTCACTAAAAAGAGCCAACATTTGAAGCTGACTGTGCATAACGTAGTACTGTGTAGATTTCAAATCAAATGGTTAATAATAATACCACGAGGCAATTTGAGATTGTCTTATGGTTAAAATAATAAAACAAGATACATAAATATAGGAAGAAACAATAAATGAATAAAAGAATTGCTATGAACGAATAAAGCAATTGTGGACAAACAAAAAAATTAAGATATCGCCTCACCAGATTCACTATGATCAATTAAATATCTTTTTAATGGATTTGTGAGATTTTGCGTGTGAAAATTTCAGGTGACTATATTTGGATTGTTCTTCTCTTTGCAAATGACCTGCTTATCAATCACGATGAGTATGCACTTACAAAGGATGCCCAAAAATTGAAAGAAAATTTTGATAAAATTGATCTTTCCTCTTTTACATTTCTTCCATGGAATGTGAGTGTAGAAAGAAAAAAATGGTCTCCGCTCCAAAAAGTTTGATTACAATTATGGGTTGACTGCACAAAGTTATTAGGTTGATATAACAATATACAGACAACTAGAGGTCTTCAATATTTGACTAATAACAGGATCAATATCTATTTTGGTGTTGGCATCGTTTCTAGATATGTGGTAAATCCACATCTTAAGCATTGAAAGCAACCAGATAAATGCTTCAATTTCTTAAAGGGACTTTGTTTTCAGCATAAAATACATTGTAACACGACTCTTGTTTTTACCCACTCTAACTGGACTGGGGATTGATGATTAAAATAAAAAATTAAATCTGGATGTGTTCCACCTTCGTTCAAATGTACTCCTTGGAACCTGCCATTGCTCTACTACTGCTGTTAACGAAATTGGTTGATTAAGGAAGATACATGGGAAGTTGTGCTTTTCTCAAAATGAAGACACTGCCTTGATTTGTGGCAATCAAAGTCCAAATGCAATGACAAAAGATGAGTCCGTCAAAAAGCAAGAATTATGAGTATTGAGACAGATGATCAAGTTGTTGGTACCTTTGTCAAAAGCATTGCTAGAGGTCAAATTAACAAAATTGAGGACGGTACTTGACTCACAAGGTTGTCATTAAGGGGGAATGTGAATGTGTTACCAACTTCTAATGTTCATTGATGTCTATGCATTCCGAAATAGGGATGTTGTACTCTTAACAGTGTTTGCACTCTCTTTTACCCTTCACACAAGTGATGGGTTGTGAGCTTCTATATTGTTACCCTTCACAATATGGGTGGTTGTTAGCTTTCATGTTAACTTGTTACCCTTTATCGCAGGAATGGTTGTTGGTTCTCTTGTTGATCCCCTTTGGTGTTCATTATCTCCCAAATCCATATACCAGCAGTGAAGGATAGCCTTCTACTCCAGTCTCGTAGATAAAGGAGAGAAAGTTGAGATCACAAATTTTTCGGTCAGCTTTCCTCCTATACATGAAACTTTGTCTGGCTACAGTGGCAAGGCTCTAACTTCAATTTGGTAGCATTCTAGTTTGTCTTTGACCAGCCCTTATGTTCTTGAACTCGACTATCAAGTTCTGTTGTTTTGCTGGTAACCCACCATGGCAGATGGTCCATATCCCCTCTTCCATACTTTTGTACTAGGTATTTTCCACTACTATGAATTTATACCTCCAACAAGTGATTTGAGTTATCTACAGTAACATAATCTACAAACTAGAATTCACAAAGAATTACACGTACAAGTATGTGAATCAGTAAAATTCCCAAGGAGAAATAGTTTCAAGGAATGCCTTATCAAACTGGCAGAACAAAGCACCACAATCTAGTACTATCCAAGAGAGACCTATATGGTTTACAACGAGATGCCCGAGCTAAATGAATTATTTTCAGGAACTTCAGCTTGAAATATGTATGAGTAACGTAATTCGATTCTGTGATCATATTCTAACAAAGCACCATACACAGGTATGGAATATAAAATGAAGAGTTCAACATATATACATACTGCTTAATGTATTCTGTACATGTGGGCAAAACATTTATCAAAAGTCATGCATAAGTATTCTCTTGGTTCTTTGTAAAGAATCAAGATCAACAGTCCATTAATAATTTAAATCAGCCTCATGATGCTTTGTGAAGCTTTTTGAATTCGGTAATTCAAGCTGCTTCTGCAAAGCCCACTCTTGTGTTTCCAAAGTCAAAGACAGTATGGTAAACACCCATAAAAACATCTCCTAGAATCCTGCAAAATTTTGACCCCAAAATATTGGCAACCCCTTTAGCATGTTAATGAAAAGTTACAATCGAAATGAAATTATTGCACTGGACCAAAAAAATGCTATATTTGGGAAACATACCAGATAGGCCCCATTGGAGGAGGGACATCTAATCCCATGAAACCACTAATGCATTGAGCTGCAGATCCCTCTCCAACTCGAAGAATATACTGTCAACAGCAATACAATAGAATAATTGACTGTATTATCAACTGGTCAAACATATTAATGAATGCATCAACCTTCAACCCAACAACCCACCTCTCTGAGTCATACTCATGTTCAGATTCCGTCGTAGGAGACTACAAACTTAAAAAGCATTTAGCAGAGATCAAATACCAAAAGGATAAGAAACTTCCCCTTGAAAAGCACTCGTTTGGGTTTTCTGTTTTTTTGTCCTTTTGTCAAAGACCTTTTCATCAGGCATACATTCTATTAAAAATATAGATATAGCCTTAAGGCTGATTCAATGCTTACGATTTTCCATGAAAGGCTTATCTTCATTTTTCAGTTGCAGCATATATTTGAAAACCACACATCCCTATTGTGACATGATACATAATATCTAGGCATAGACAATATTTCTAGTACTTGGAGTTGTAATCGACTTCAAAATAGTTTTCTCGATCAGTACAAAATATGGATTAGGCACAGGTTAGGAAAGCAGTTAATTTATTGGATAGGTTCAATAAATCAACAAACCACAGTGGGCCAACTCACATGCAAACAGACATGCCCACAAGCTATTAGTACACTTAAACCGAGACAACCAATTTCCTCAGATTCCACAGGTATCATGTACCCATGAATATTGTAAAATGTCAAAATACAACAGCTGGATGACCTTGCAGGTGTTCCATGACTTGCTTGCAAAAGCACTATACAGCCCTATAACATAATGCAGCTACAGTCATATTGATCAGGTCTTAAAATACCACTTACCAAAGTGGAAAACCAGGAGCAGAATCCTGTTATAGTCTATCTAAGTCAGCCCGTAAAATCATACTCTACTGATACAGTTTAAGGATGCAATTCAGAACAGGCAGAAAACAGATGGCTGCTACACAACTGTAAAACAAAGTTGAACCTAGCATCAAGCAGCTACTAAAGTAAAATATTCCAGATGAGTGAAACTTGAAAGTGGATAGTGCAGTCCGCCTCTAATACAGGAAATGTCCTATTAAACAGTATTGGGATAACTATGGTGAATTCCCAGGATTTCAAGAAGTGGGAAACCTGATAAAGAGAATGCACTTTGCAACTAATCGAGAAAGGTACCATATTAAACAGCAAGTCGAAGTACAGTCTGAAGTATTGAGGTTACTATGATCAATTTTCAGGGCACCTGAAAACAACCCCAATCAATAAGAGGGTCATCATTTGAAAATTGGTGACATTAGTTCTAATCGTCCTGTAGGGCATTCGCCCCTGAACCTATTTATTCTACCTTTTAACCCAATTAACCAGAGTTGAAATGGCTACAGTATTATTGTATGTCATTAGCTATGTGCTGCAATAAACAAGGTTTCCTACGTAATTTCCCAGAAAGAAAAGAGTGCTTTGCTTGTTTCGTCATCCAATGGTAAAACTAGCTCTACACTGAACCTGCTTGTAATCTATATTTACTCTTCTGTATTTTTCTTAAATCCTTGGTTTTATTTCTTAATCCCCATACATTTCAGAAGGTATGTCTCAAACTCCAGCCTTGTAGAGAAGTTTCATACAACATCACAAGTGTGCCGCGCTTTGAATGTACGAACTATAAGTTAAATTCTAAATGACTGTGACATAATTTTTAAACATGACACCTGGAAAGGCAAATTAAGCTCAGATAAAGCTAGACAAAAAAATGTATTTCTCCACAAAGGAATGCTAATTTAGAGCAAGTCCAAACCTGCTCAGGAGTGAGATCAAACACCTTATCACCAATTGTAAATGACACAGTTGGCATTCTTGATATTTTATTACAGTCCACAGCTGATTCTCCATTAGGGTTTGGCAACCGGTCACAAAGCTGAACATTGTAATTAAAGAGAACCATAAGCATCAGATAAAAGCTGGCAATCACTTCCTACTCTCTCTCTCTCTTCCCAAATAAACTAAATTGTGCGACGACGGCATGTCTTTACCTGATTGATATAGGCCATGACTTGTTCCTTGGAGATATTACTGGCTAGTTGATTCTGTGCCCACACAACAGCCATCTCACAAGCAGCACACATGCCACTACTTCTAGCTGATTCTGCTTCCTCTTGATCCTTCACAAGAACACTAGCAATTCCCGTACTGCACACATTCCATTGTTGATTTTTAAAATTTGTTCATAATAAAAACTATAACCGAGGAAATGTACATGCTCATCCATTTAGGTCTATAATTCTACTATAGTTTGGAATAAGAACCATCTCACCTGACATCCCCAGTACCATCAAATGAGCATAACCCTATTTGGGAGCAGATCTTGTGAGGATTTGTCTGCAAATTATGCACATAATTAATTTTAGATCCTGGATATCTGATTAGCCATAACCTCTCTATACTGAGTTTCTAAAATAAAATAAAAATGTTTCTGTTCCATTTGACAGACTCGGGATCCCTTAAGCAGTCTTTACAGTCATAAGTATTCAATGGTGTAAAAGGTTACTAAAATTGATGGGATAAGAACATGGTAGAAAATACTAAAAATTCTGAATTGAAAGCAAAACACACCTGTGCCATCAAAAGCTCCAATATCATATCTCCATACTGGGACACCACACTTTTACATTCCTGGTTAGCAATCCCTGAGGCACCAATAGCCTGGTTGATCTGTGCTACAATACCCTGTATTTTAAAAATAAAATTAGCATAGACACTAAATGTAATGCTACAAAATAAGATGCTAGCAGTTCATGTATGTAATAAAAAACCATGAAAATTCCAATTAAGGGGGCTTTGTTGGTTGAGGGAAACTTAAATGGAACTAGAAGCTCGAGTTCAAAATCCTTCTGTTTAACTTTAGATACAGGGGATGCCATGTGAAGGGTCATCTGAAGTGTAACTGTAGTTAAATTACGGCAACTTGGGCCCTAAGGATAAGTCCAAACTGACTACAGACAGAAATTTTCCAACAACCGAAGAAGGTAAGCATGAAGAGTTAACCCGGTTTGGAAGCTTAAACCCTCTGGAAAAAAATTCCTCTGATATGTGGAGAGGTGAAAAAGAAAGCCCTCAAGCAGTTTGGAAGAAATTCTTTCCCCCAATCCAGATGTTTATGATAGAGAGGAGTGATGAACCTTCCTCTGGATTCATATGTGAAAGCATTCAATCAGATGCAATCCCACTGGAAGTACAAAAATCAGGAGGGGGAGGTGACAGAAAAACTTCTAAAGCCAACCTTGCTGACCAGTGAACAAGAAGTTGATCATTCTGATTATTCAGTAACTCTGACGAGATCCTTCCCAATTCAGATAAAATAGAATTTGGTACTAACCTTGACGGCCTGGAAGCTCTTAACAACATCTGTCCAGCAGAATGGCCTGAAAATCTTAAAGCTTTAGATAAGGAAAAAAATCAGCAGACACTGGGTCTCAAGACTGGGGTCGCCCTACTGTGGCTGAAAGGCTCCAAAGAGAAGCATAAACCTCTCTTGGTAAGGACAATCGCAAGAAAGTCACAAATGTGTGAAAGGTTTAAACCTTTCGTTCATTCCAAACAATAAAAAATTATGACTCAAAATGTTAGGGGTCTGAATGACAATCTAAGAGTACTAAAGAGGTAGCTCCAGGATATTTTGTCAGTTCAAGAGAACAAATTTTTGTCTTCAGATTGTAAGAATATGGCTGAAAAAGTGTGGAAAGGATGTGAATTAGAGGTGTGATAGATTCAAAGGGTGCTTCAGGTGGAATCTCAATCTTTTGGAACCCAGGCAAGTCTGTTTCTCTCATCCTTTCCACCCATAATTCAGAGAGTGCTCAATTTGGCAGTATCCCTCTCATTTTATGCAATTATAACTGAAGTGTATGACCTGCTGAAGGCAAGGAGAAATATTGTTGGGGTGGCCTAAAAATTGAAATACAGATCCTCTCACCTTTCTAATAATTGGATTGTAGCTTGGGATTTCAATGCTATTTTCAGCCTTCCAAGAAATACAGAGGATCCTCAGCTAGCAGTCCAGCTATGCTGGATTTCAATGATACTTGTATGATCTAGCTCTTTGAAATAACAAGTTTAAAAAGGCAGCTTCACTTGGAGCACATATAGTAACCAGTTCAATTCTGAATGACTTGATAGGCTTCCCACAACGGTTATAGTCTAATCACATTATGGAGTCTATGATTCTTCATAAATGTGGGTCAGATCACTGGCTCATCTGCTTAAAGACATTTCAAGGCTACAAATCATTTTTGCTCAAAAGCTTGGATGTTCCGAATTCATGCTTAAGGAGTGGAACCAATTGTGTTTGGGAATCTGTTTTGAAATAAGGAAGAAACAAAAAAGCTCCTGGAGGAAGTTCAGAAAGGAGGCCAAATGGAAGACCACCTTGCCAAAGGAAAAGATATTTCTTTACAACTTGACAGATTGTTGAGGATGCAGGACATTCGATGGAAACAGAAATTCATGAAATTGTGGCTAGAGGGAGATCAGAACCATAAATTCTTCCACACAATTTCTGCTAGCACAAATTTTAACCGAATCCAAAAGCTGCAACCCCTTAAATGGAATCCCCTGACTAGAGCTTAAGACATCAGAAATGAGGCTGCTAATTTCTTCAGCTCCTTGCTCTTGAACAGATCTAGAGCTCAGGAAGATCTCCTTGCTAACATCCCTTATGTGAGCAGTGAGTTTCAGAAAAGATCTTTGGTTCACCCTGTTTCAGGGGATAAGGTGAACAATGCTCTATTTTCTATGAAAAGGGTGAAGCCCCATCTGTATGGCTTTCCTGCAAAGACTCTTACACAGGTACTGGGACATTTTCCACAAAGATATGTTTATTGTAGCTGCTCTATCAACAATACTTTCCTGGCCCTCACTCCTAAGAAGTTGGATGTCAAATACTTTTTCTTTAAGACCAACAGTCATCTAGTGTACAGGATCATCTCCGAGTTGATGGCCAATCGGTTACATCCTCTTTTGCATAATTTATGGAGAGCAGGTGCCTTTTCTCTAACAAAATCAAATTTTGGGCAGGACCACTGTTGCACATGAAGCACTTTATTCACTTCACAACAAAAGAAAGCAAGGAATATTTCATTAAATTAGGAATGAACAAAGCTAGCAATAGGGTAACTGGAATTTTCTGGAAAAGTTGGGATTTTCATCCCCTCCTAGGAGAATGTGGGCAAAGAGTTCCATTCCCAAATTTTGGGTCTTGGTGAAGGATTTTCAATGCAGTTTTCTGAAGCTTGATAAGCTATGAGACAAGGAGGCCCCTCTCAACCTGCTTGTTCATAATCTTCACAGAATTTCTAGGATAAATAGTAAAAATGTGCAGGATAACAACATTATCAAAGGCGCCGCTATCTTAAGTTAGTCCATATCTCATCTCCAATTTGTAAGTTTACACTCTTCTAACAAGGGAAAAAAATCTTAGAAGAGGACAAACTTTTTAAGGAGATTCTTTCCCTTTATGAAGTATCTGGTCAAAAGATTAACAATGAAAATATTTATTGCAGTCAAATCAAACTTTGTACCATTGTACAATTTGTGGCTTCCACCCTCCAAAGTTCTTAACTTGGTGTTCCTCTTCTTAAGGCTAGGAATAAATCTTTCCTCTGAAACAGCCTTTCAGATAGATTCCAATTGAAGCTTGAAATCTTAGAAGAGGACAAACTTTTTAAGGAGATTCTTTCCTTTATGAAGTAGCTGGCCAAAAGATTAACAACGAAAATATTTATTGCAGTCGAATCAAACTTTGTACCATTGTAGAATTTGTGGCTTCCACCCTCCAAAGTTCTTAAGTTGGTGTTCCTCTTCTCAAGGCTAGGAATAAATCTTCCCTCTGAAACAGCCTTTCAGATAGATTCCAATTGAAGCTTTAAGGATGGAAAGGAAAGGTCACTTACCTTAGCAAGGAAAATCGAGATACTCTGAGTTGTTTTCTCCTTACATCTTACCCTTTGATGGAAGAAATGAAAGTGGTGTCAGATGTGTATGTTAGCTAAGATGGTCAATATGATTATCCTCTCTCTCTTCTCAATAATATAGATTAGGATATAAGTAGAGGACCATTCTAGGGCCAACACACAAGCCAAGGATCATGCCTATGGACATAATATTCATGGATCTAGAAGAGAGTAATCCACACTCATAACAAAGGCACAGGGTTCCAAAGCATATGCCTAAGATAAGAGAGTGAGATCTTACTAGAATCCTATAGTTGTAAGAGTTATGATAATGAGCAAGAGCTAAGTCTAGACTAAGAGTTGTAATGTCATCTGACATCTGCCGGCTAAGCATGATCTGTAAGAGATAATGGGGACAAAAATATGCTACCCTATCCTTGTCTAATAAATGATATATCAAACATAATCAATCATAACAACATAAAGGAAAGAGAAGGGTTAGGGATACTTACCTTTGTGAAGACATTGTTGGTGCATTAACCTCCCCAGGGTTAGTAGCACCTCATGAAAGAGTTGTCATGAGTGGATCATAAGAGGGATAGGTAGAAAACCTAAGTAGACCAAAGTTGGGGACTCCAAAGACTTGGTAGACCTTGTTAGTGCAACTCCTATTCTTGTTGCTCCTAGTAACCCAATGCTCCAAAGTAGACCTCCAAGTATAAGTTCCACTAAACCCTAAACTTCTTAAACCTTTAAGGGCAGATTTGCAAGTGAAAGCAGAGAAGACTATGATGATGATATAGAGAAATGACAACAATGATACCTATTTATAGGAGAACATAACCTAAAGTCATAGTATCTCTTAGCCCGCCATCACAACCGGGTTCTTGAGGCCTTTCATATATGGAAACTCTTTGGCTAAGATTTGGTCTGTAAGGCCTTTGGGTTTGATGGAATATTTAGCTCTATATTTTGTCAAAAAAATCATGGGCGCTCTTGAGGACATCTTTAATGGTACCCGGGCTTTGGAGGGTAGAGTTCACTTAAGGAAGCTTCTATTGGAGTGGTTTCAATTGGTACTCGCGCACCTTCTTGAGGAACAAGTTGGGGTGGGAATTTCATAAATTTTCCCCTCTTGCTACCCATGAACTTATGTTCAATTCTATTATGCTGCCCCCTCCCCCTCCAGCCTCTCTGTTTCAGGAATTGCTTACTTCTGTGAAAAATTGTTCACCAATGATTCGTGTTTTATCTGTTTAAGCCTGCTTGCTTTACTAGTGAAAACATAAGGTTTAGGTCCCATCTTTCAAACCAGCTCTGAGCTTAAGAGGAGAGACGAACTCATATGATTCCAAGGCCAGAACAATAAAAACCACTTGCTGCAGGAGCTCTCCCATATAGGATACTGCTTGGATATTGGTTGTATGGAAGAACCTAAAACATGTGGACAATAGAAGAGCTGGGATGAGAAGAAGAAAAAGAAATAGGGCAAGCAAAAGGCATGCCCCAGTGCCTGCAAATTCTGACTCTAAGAACAACTCTCTTAGAAAGATAAAGTAACAGTTCTCAATGAAGATGCTCCAGGAAAATGTTCAAGACTGGGCCACAATCCATTTGCATAGGTCTCCCATTGGACATGTAAAAGGGAAGCAGTTTGGCTCGGCCTCGAAAAGTCCTACCTGATCGAGGCCAAACCTCTTCAAGAAAGAACATAAACAATTTGACTAAGCCCTATGTGGCCAAAGTACTTGCTGTAAACTGTGTGGTGCTTCTTATCAGGATACTGAAGTTATGGTATATTACTTACTGAAGCAATGGCATGGTATGTAATGTTGTGGCATATTACACTGAATTCTGCAAAAATAAGATTATCTAGAAAGGATGGTGACGCTTCTTGCTGAAAGCTTACGAATAAATTTTTTTGAAAACCTTTGAATTACTTCTTTTGATAATTATCAGTGTTACACAGGGACGTATCCCCTAGATTTTGGTGACGTCCCAAATGTTTCGGGACCTGGGGACTTAGAGGGGACGTCCCTATTTTTTTAAAAATTCAAAAGTTTTCTGATGTTTTTACTTTTAAAATGTTGTTATTTTTACCAAGAACATTAAATTATGATCTTGAAAGTACCTAAAATACATTAAACACAGTTTAAATCCTAAATTTCATTGAATACAAATAAAATATTCAAATATTAATTTTTATATATTATTTTAATAGCTGTCCCCAAAATTTGAAAAAAAAATTGCCGTCCCGGAAACCCCGTCCCTCCGCCGTTCCCCCTTCCCCAAAACTTAGGTAACTATAATAATTATCAAATGTCTAGTTTTGGGTTCAAAGTTGTAATCTCGATCCTCTATTTTAACAATGTTTTTGTTGTTTATTCCCTTCTCAAATAGTTATAATTACAGCCATTAATTATGGCTATAATGTTTCTGTCGAGATTCTATGCATTATATTTTGTTTTCAACAGTAAAGGGTCATGGTTGAATATCTGGCTCAATGACCCCTTTAGAACTTGTGTATGCATACGTACAGTTCATTTTTGGTGGGTAGGGGCCCTGGTAATTAGAAGCCCCATCTTACCTCCAAGTGATCAATTATTAAGGGGCAACAAACTGTTTCAAACATTGAAATATAATATTTGAAATGTCTAATGCTCAAATCTTACAGCTCGAATGCATTCACCACATAGCTTTTATAACATCTGCTTCCATGCTACAAACTGTAATACAAATAAAATCATACCGATGGACCAGCTAATAGAGATGTCCCAGAATCTACAATAGCAGCACAGCCTCCAGCACAGAAACCTGAAAAGTGAAAACAATGAGTCCTCTTTGCTGAAACCTCAAGGAACTCAGGTTACAATTTGGAATAACTATGAAGCCAAATTAGTAAAATAGCTCGGATCTATAGTCTCGCCTGTTGATTCACCACCTATGAGAAAGTCTCTCCCATGTTGAACTGAAAAAGAAGAAAATGCGAGTAAGTCAGTAAAGTGCAAGAAAAAATATCTTCATAAGATCGTCCCAGGACCGAGGCTCATGGTCATTGAGGCCTACCTGCCAGTAACCCTCACGTGTGACAGGAACATATGCATGTTCACCCTTGAAGTGACTTGGATCAACACCTCCGAAAACAAGCTCACCGCCCTCTTTATCATCTGTTTTTCTATTCATCCAGAAAGAGAAGACCGGTTGTTTGACAAACCCCTGCTTGACCATATTATACCTGTTTGGAAGCACAATACTATGTGGGTGAGACATTTGCATGAACTACATATAACGTACCATCAAGAAACAATCTTTAATACTCCAATGCATATAAGCTCAGAAAACACTTGCTCTAATGTTGCTATGCTGCCATTTGAAATATTTAATGAGCCAGTTTTCTCAAGTTTTACATGACATTCTATTCAGGCCAACCCCGGATAATGGAAGGTCATCTTTGTGTGTTAGTATAAATGCAGCAACTTAGTTGTAATCCATAGAGGTTAAGAGTGTTTTGGTATATTGCGGTTTCTGGAGGTTTGAATAAAAAGTACTGAGGTAGTGAGGGAAAGGGCAAAAGAAACCAAGTAACTTTATTGTAATTTCCCTATGAACAAATAGGTGCTCATTATAGGACCTGCAAAAACAACATAGAAAATATAAAAGGGAAAAAGGCAATGAGTGTGGAAGGTATTGCCAAATTAGATACAGAATAAAGTTAAAAGAGTAGCATGTGAAATAACAGCCATTTGTTTATTGGAGATCGAAATCGCCAAAAAAGCAATTGAAGACAAATCAAAATTGGAAAAACTCAGCTTATATGTAATTGCCACCCTTCAGTTCACATAAATGTTGCAAACCAGTTAGCTATCAACAACCAGTAACTCGTTAATTAATATTTTAAAAATATATATTTTCAAACTTTTATATTCTATTTTTCTCTAGGAGATGAGAGAATGAGAATGATAAAGAATTCAGTTGTTTTTGCCATTGTCTTAATTGGTAAATAGGATAGACTAGAAGAAAACAACACAAGAAAAAGTTACCAGACTGGCACAACATTTCCTACTGAGATTTTCTGGAAGCCAAGCCCTAGAATACCATCAAACTTTGCAGATAAGAATGTGAGACCTGGCTCTCGT
This sequence comes from Taxus wallichiana var. yunnanensis, assembly GCA_018340775.1. Classification (NCBI taxonomy): domain Eukaryota; kingdom Viridiplantae; phylum Streptophyta; class Pinopsida; order Cupressales; family Taxaceae; genus Taxus; species Taxus wallichiana. The sequence continues at coordinate 371,954,531 of CM031238.1, read as the reverse complement.
GTGACTTCAGCAAAACCTACACCAGAATTAATATGTAAACTATGTGTATACTGATATTGTCAAAAATAAAGTGACTAGGCTTGCTACCCAATCTCAAGGATAAACAAAATAAACATGCTTGCAACCTGGTCTCTCACTACAAGGTTCCCAGCAGTCACATGATCTTGACTCAAATATCCAGCTACCGAGCCACTTCCATATTGAATCTCAAAGGATTTACCTACACAGAAAAAGAGAAAAGTACCATCCTTAGAATCACTGCAATCAAATTCCAAGTCCACAAGTCATGCAATTTTAAAATGTCAAATTTGTATGGTTTTACCTCAAAACACCTAATCGTATTGAAAAAATTGTTGAAATACACCCACAATAGAGATGTTAAAGAAATGCAATAATTCGTCAATATAATATATACAATGACACGTCTGAATATTTAAGTAAAGATTGTGTTTTTTTCCTCCAACCTCCAAATGTCTTATCCTGATACACAGGGATGAGACATTTCACTTTAAAGGTATGGTATTGATATTACTGGCTTCCATGCAACATCACTTTGACACCTTTTTCATTATTTTCCAAAGTACAATCTTGATAATGCGATGCATAGAAGATATAGCAATTGATAGGTATAAATGTAATTTCAGAGAAATCAAAACTTCCAAATATGAAACACACGAGCAACATTCCTCCTAATCAATGCTGCCAAGTATACAGGATTGCAGCAACGATGTACATAGTTGGGCTATCTTAAATTCTCATACCAACATGATAAAATGTACAGCAAATTATGGCCTTAAAAAGTCACAGCAAAATGTGGTAAGAGAGAATACATAAAAAAATCCAAGAAATTAAGAAGATATGCCACCAAAACTTATTGCTTTACACTCTTCATTAATCACGTAAATATATGTGCAGGGATGAGGATGTGTGTTGGCTGGATACGGCCAAATGCATGCAAAACAATATAAGCTAAAAACTAAATAGACACATACAAAATATTTACAAAAGAAAATATCATTATTTCCTCCCTATTCATATGAAGTTTTTCCAAACTTCTACTATCGATGACTAAACTTTCCTGCCAAGGCAATCGTGGACAACCACTTGGCCAATGTTAGTAGATAACCTTTGCAACCAACCAGGTAAGTAGTGGTTTGCTTCTTTGGGTTAGTGAGAGTCCGAATATCGAGCAAAGTATCCTAAACCAATAATTGCTAAAAATATGAAGTGGAAGTCTTAGGATGAGTGATGAATGCATCCTCCTCAAAGTGAGATGGCTTGTACAACTTAAGTTGGCTCAAATTCACAACACAATGGATACTCGGCCGGAAAACCTAAGCAAAAATCATTGGACCCGACTGCTTGCGAAATAGTGTAAGGTTCATAGCTAATGGGTTTCAACTTGTGATGTTTGTTGTAAAACCATTACTTAGCCAAATGGAGACAAACACAATCACCAAGTTGGAAAGACAAAGGTACTCAATGACAGTTATGGGCCTTGATTTTGACCTGAGTCTACCAAAGAACGCCCTAAATTTTGGCATGAAGATTTGTTGTGTGCCTAAACATGACAATTTTGGTATCGTATTATAATGAGCAATATTGTCTACAAGCTCATATTTTTCGGTGTTGTAACAGCTATTGTATGTTGTGAAGACATGCCCCTCACTAGGTGACATATAGGAGAAGCTACTAGTAGGTTCATTATATCTACCAAATGTGGTTATGAAGTGGCTTGTGTTAAAAATTACTCATTGTGTTATAAATAGAGGTTTCCTTCTCTATGTAGTCAATTCACTTCCATTATCAATGCAAATCCATGTGTTCATCACATCTCTTCGAGAAAGACTATTTTCTCTCACCTAGAGCTTACAGCTATTTATGCATTCCATTTACTGGCTGTGAAAGTGCATCCAATTCCAATTTTTTGTGTAGTTGTGTCTCTTACAGTTGCAAGTATGCTAGAAGCAGTTAAAAAGATAATTTTTGATATATAGAGAAGAGAAGGACTTTGTGACGCACAGGCCATAAAAAAATTCTAGAACATTGAATTGAAGTGAAACATTTTTTCCCTGAAAAGTAGACTCAGAGGTGGTTCCAGTTAGTGGTGACTTGTGATTTTTTGAGCAATACTGAGGGGGCTATAGCCGCCACAAGTTATTATTTTGGATCGGTCTGAAATTTTTTATAAATTCCTCTTTCGTCAAGCATAACTTTGCAATCAAGTTTCTCGTTAAGGTGCCCTTTTTGTTTGATAGTATATAACTATATACAGTAAGATTTCAAATGAATGGTGTTTGTAATTTTGTATGAAATATTGAAAGAGAACATAGCTCTGAAAGTTATGTGTATTTAATCCTCAAAACCTTTATTTGAAGAAAGAAAAAGGCTATAACTTCAGTTTAAAGCCAACAAATCAAGTATCCTTTTTGCATTTTGAGGAAGAAGTCTGGATCTGATTTCCCAAAAATAGCTTCATATTTACATTAGAAATAAAAATTTATTCAATCCCTATACCATAGCGTAAATTGTTTAAAAAAGGCAAGCCACACTCAAACAAAGCTAAGAAATAAATGTTGCAAAGAATGTGAAAAGGGATATAGAAAAGAAATAGATGTGTGTATAGATCTGTAGGATGTTTGCATAGAACAGTACGAAGACTTCCTCCACATAAATGAGGATAACTTGTTCGAATCTTTTCTTTCATAACACAAATAATAAATTTATACCCATCACTGACGACACCTTCTCTTTATAGTAGATCTCATAAGGAGGAGGATGCTCAAGAAGTGAATAAGATCCTCCAACTTCTCTATAATGAATATCCTCTTCTCCACAAATAATTTTCCAATGAGAAGAATGGATTGGTGGAAAAGGTTCAGAAGGAAGAGATTATTGAAGATAACCAAAAACCTGCAGTATAAAAGAGTCTTCATCTCAAATATTATCTTTTACAAGGTTTTGTTTTAGCAAAATCTGATGGTATCTTTGGTATTCTACCACTTGGATCCTCTCCACAAATTGTTGATAAAATGTTCACTCCATCACCACAGCTCATATTGCATATCTATGTGAACAACCTTTTCGATCAAATATTGAAGATGGTTAGTAATGTCTTGGTCAAGCCATACATGGATATCTATGACATTTTTAGCATCTGCAATAAACTACAGTTAATAATTGCATGCAATTCATTGAAGAAGATGATTCTCAAATCTTCTTCAAGAAAAAAAAAAAGATGCACGAGAGAGCTTCCAGTTGGTCCTCGAGCTTTGGGAACAAAATATGTATTCTATTATAATGAGCTATAATGTTTTAATAATAGTTATGAAGTCCGGAAATCCGGATCCGTTCAAAGGGGCGAAAAATGTGGAATTCTTTAAAAAAATTGGAAAAAACTGGTCTGAAATATATACATATTATATATGAGCATAATTTTATAAATATGCAAATTTGACAAATACAATAGAAAAGAAAAATAACATAATATAAAATGTTACATATTTAATATTAAATAATAAATAAGGTTGTTCTACGTCTTTTTTATTGCTAACAATGGTAACAATGGACCAAACTTATACGGGACAGCTGAAAAATCCAAATCCAACAGATTTGGTAACAATGGTTTTAATAATATATGCTAAGTGGGAACATGCCCCTCAATGGGTGGCTTGTGAGAAAAGCTACGTTCATTATATCAATTCAATGTGGTTATAAAGTGTCGTGTGAAAAGCTACTAGTTTTGTTATAAATAGAAGTTCACTCCCATCTCTTTGTAATCAATCTTTTCACAACAATATAACTTCATGTGTTCATCAAAAATAAATAAATAAAGAAAAACTAAACATTAAATGAAATGGGAGCACCCACACACCCAAAAAAATGGACTGTGGTCAAGTTCGCAAGCCCCGGTGAGAGGATTTTCTTTCTCAAAGCCGTTGGACAAGGATTTTCATCTAGAACATTTACGAGGCCACAAAATGGCCAAGGAGGCCAATAGAGCCGCATATCAATCGGATAGCAAATACCATCCAGGATATCATTGGTCGGTAGGTGTCAATGACAACTTCATAGACTTTTACATGCAGCTAGGTGCTAATTGAATCATCATTCTATTATAAAGATTCTTTCAACGCTATGCAGAGGTTCTAGAAGGTCCCTATACCTATATAGAAAGAATGGTTCTGAATAATAAGATCAGAAACAAAATTTAAAAGACTTGCAAGTACATAAGAGGGTACAAGGATTCCTTGCTAATAGAATAGAAAACAATGCAAGGAAGACCATATTAACAGGTACATTTCTAAAATATAGCCCGACAATTTTTAGCCCTTCAAATGTTTTTTCTTTATTGTCTAATTTTGTTATCAGTTATTCTGTAACGAAAATGATTCTTTACATAAATACTTTCTACTTCTAGATGCATGGGGGACCATTATGGCCCCAAGACACCTAATCTTTAAAAGATTGTCATTTAACTTTTGAGTCGGACATGCAGCACTTCTAAGTGTCAGTATAATTGGAGTATGTTTGAACATATTTTATTATTTATTGCAAGGACAACAGACTGTCTAAAAACAAATACATGACATGGTTTGCGCGCACTACAAACTTTGCCTCTATCACAAACAACTGAACAGAACTGATACCAATGTGATTCGGTATGACAAGATTGATCTAAAAGAAGATCAGATAGTTGAGACTAAAGAGCTCACATTTATAGATAAAAAGTTTTCTTGGTGAAACAAAACAAATGTACAGGCAGAGAGAGAGTGGTTATGGCAGAGTAAGAGGCACACACAACGAAAGCCGTAGTGCACCCGCAACATAAGGTGAAGAACAGTTTTTAGGTCATGGCCAATTTGGCATACAAGATCCTCATTGCAGAAGTCTGTAAATTTCTTTCCATTTGCCTTACATATGGTTCAAATTTTGCACCCTGGGTTTCGACCTCATGACTGTATTTGGAAGTAAACAGAACCTTTCCAATCTATGTATTCAAGGTCAAAGAGGAGTGATTTGAGTGACACTAGGCCCAGTGTCTCCTACCCTAAATGTTGATAATCCATGAATTTTGGACTATGTACTCTATTTTGTCAAATTTAACTAAATTGGAGTTTTCTGCTTCATGTGCAGTTGCAGAAGTTTAAAACATTTTAATATTTACCACATGTCAGCTTAAAATTGATTATACTTTAATATCTTTTTACAAGTTTTATTGAAGCCATTTTTCCAAGGCTATGTCAGTTTGATTTATTGGTATTTCCCAATCCATTTCCTGTAATTACTAATCAAGGACTTCAGAGAAAACAAACACATTATAGGTAAAACGGATTGATTCCAGAATTTGGAAAAAACACGAAGGCGTTGCAGAAGTTGTCATACTTGATCATGGCAGGATGTGAGCGATACAAGGATAGGGACAAGTTGTACTGATGTTGTCAACTAGAGAGGTAAGTTAGATAGAACATGATCTTTATAGGCCCGCGATAAATTTGAATTTGCAAGCGGTTGGATTATTAACTAATTTGGGGATGGTACTAGAATTTCACAAGGAAGAAAGTATCGTCAAAGATGATAAGGGCGAGCATATTGGTACATGTCCAAGACTGATGTTAACAGGAAGACAATAGAGTTTTTGTGGAAGACTTGCAAGTAATAGATATATCTTTTGTGGAAGACGTACAAGTAATAGATATATCAGAAGTAATTCATTAGGATGGTTCAAGAAGCAGAGATTAATAGAGAGGTAGCAGAAAGTCTGGACAACAAAGCAACAACCACTAAATACAGATGTAGAATACTTCATAATAAAGCCATGGGATGTGATGCAGAAAGTAGCAAGGAGAGTATATAATTATGGAGGGTGTGAGAAAAATCATATATTGTCTATATGTTGTATACGGATTTTACTGCATGAATAGCTAGTTAATATGATTATTTAAATGGTATGCATACTAGGAAAAGGTTGTGTGGGTATATGATTTTTCCTGTAGTTGATGGTCAAGGTGGTAGTCGAAGTGTTATGACTCACAAGTATGTTACTAAATTATAATAATCATATTGATATTGCATATATTGTATTCAGGATTATGCTCATTGAGTGTTTGCTTGTGATAATAATGAATTTGGCTATCAATGAGGAAAAAGAAACTGAAAGGAGAGGTCCGCTTGCTGTATTCTACAACACAAAGGCCAATTATCTGTACATAGGAAACAAAGCAGCCAGCTACTTGGTAGCAAAATGATTAAACCACTGAATGCACTAATGATTTTGTTACACACAATTACAGATACTTTATACCTTTAGCTAGCAAGAAAGCAAAGAATAAGTCATTTGTCTAGTTCAAAACCAAAAAGTGAAATAGAAATAGGCATCAAAAATTTGGAAAAAAGGTTTCATCTTTTTGCTAAAATACAACATAGCACAAAACATTTAATCCAAAAACGTGGGTGGAAAAAAAAAAAAGCATCCCAATGTCCTGGACAGAACAGGACATGCGGCTTATAACCACATCTAGTATTTGTGCAAAGCAACTTCAATTGATTAAATGCATTCTAGAAAATCAGGAAGCTTCCAGAGACAAATAAAGTTGATTTAAGTATTCTGCTGAAAAAAATGTGATGAAAAAATTTAAAATTAGAGTTTGGTAAAAACAACACAAACTTTCAACTTTTCCATGGTTTCATCATGAAGCACCACACTTGAGACTCCTAATCAGTCTACATACTAACTCAGAGTATGAACTCTGAGTTTAAGATGGTATTACCAATTTCTAGTAGAATTAATTTATAATAAATATCATCCTGGCTAGTGAACTTCTTTTTGTAGTCTCTTTTTAATAATATAGTTATCATATCTCTAGAGCTTCTTGAGCATTCTCTTGAACAATCTAGGGGAATTAACATCGCTTGTTTGATTGGTTATAACTTTAAACACAACAAGCTCCCCTTTTGAACTTCCTCCAAGAAAAGATAAAGAAGAGGAAAGCAAATAGATTATGTGCACTCAATAGGTGGACTTCCAATTCCTTAAATGCAGTCTAACAATCAGTAATCTTGCAGAGACAAAAAGTCTGCTTTCAATACAGTGCTGAACATGATGAAAAAGAAGGGATTCAATGAAAATCACATTAGCCTGCAATTTGATTATGATTTTTCTGATAAGAACTATATAATGCTCAAGAATCTATTGTTTGAAACAATTGAGCACCAACAGTACCAGTTACAGGTGCGGCTACCAGTCACCAATCTGGCTATCTTGGGGGTACCATCATTATCATTTCATTGTAGCTTGTGGACTTCTATTTTTGTCCTGAAGCTACATTTCGGGTTCTTCTCTTGAGGCCCTCATACCCATACTAGTAAGGTTCTGGGACTGGTATCGGTCTGGATACATCCCAGGTACAGCAGTGTCGTATCCAGGATGTACCTGGCATGCCCAGGCCGTACCCAACTGTCAAACAACAATTAAAAACATAGTAACATAATTAGGAAAACACACAACCCAAGCTTTTAAGCTGTAAACCTGAAACCACGGAGTGGAGCTAGTGGGACTAGCACTGCTGCTAATTTTACTGCATTTGGTTCTAATAAACCAATTGATAATTTGGATGTTCTTGATGAAGAGCAATAGGATGATGTGTTCTTGTAGTTTCTGAGTTTGACTGTGACCATTGACTATTTTCCTATTTTGAACAGTTAATATAAACCTATGTGATAAATGATGTCACAAGTCATTTGATATTTTAAATTATTAATTATCGGCAATGCTTTATTATTATTTTGTTTATTTTATGCATATAACATTGATATTGTGGATTTTCTTTTGCTGAGGGCACTTGGAGGCTAATGGGTTTAACTTCCTTCTGGGGACTAACCAGCCCTAATTCTGTTCCAAGGCAATGTCTCGGGCCAGTCCGTCTTACCTAAATGGGGCTTCAAGGCTAGCCCACTGGGGATTGAACCCAAAACCTCAACCCAGGTATACCCTTACCAATCAGTCTAGCCCAATGGACAACATTCATATTATGATTAATTTTGTTTATATTTTTTTATAATGTTAGTATTTTTGTATTGACATACTCAAGCTGCACTGGACTGAGTGTCCCAAAAACAAGTAGGTAAATCCCTGTACTGTACTACAACGTACTGTACCTGTACTCTGGTAACTTAGTCCTGAGTTTACTCTATTGTATTCTTCTCCATGAATTTAATGTATTTATCACTTTTTTCTGAAATAAAAATGTATTTTTGTTTCTGATATCACACAAACCAGGTGACTATGCTCCTGACCAATCTCAAATTGGAATTACCAACTTTTGGCTTTGTTTAAAAAACAAACAAGCTCCCTTATTAAAAGAATGATAGGAAAGCAAAGACATACTCCAGGAAATGATAAAAAAGATGATAATTAATATATTACCATTCACTTGATATGTACTTGACTGGCCTGATTTGAACTTCGAATGAAAATAGCAAGCAAGCTGCACAAAACAAGCAAACAAAGAGGTTGTTTCAATAAATAACTTGGAAGTCGAAAATGCATGTACTCCTATGCTCGGCTGAAAATATATTTAAGATGAAGAGCATCATAGAAACCAAACCTTTAGTAAGAAAGCAGGCAACAGATACTAATCATTTCTGGAGCGACAATGCATTTCTTATATGGAATGCATTAGTTTGAATAGGAGATGACAACAATCCTTTTCAAACTACCTATAGCCACCCTACAATACAAAAGGCTAATGTGAAATGCAATAGTTTGAAGAGGAGATGACAAAAACCTTTTCAAACTACCTATACCCATGCTACAATACAAAGGCTTCTGTGAAATGCAATAGTTTGAAGAAAAGATGGCAAAAATCCTTATCAAACTACCTATATCTCCCTACAATGTGAAAGGCACAGAGTCCAGCTATGCAATCTAGTAATCTACCCTCCATTAAGTCCTTTGCCAACATATAAATAGGTGGAACAGGGAAACCAGACGTATTTCTGACCTAGGCAACAGATAAAGAGTTAGTCTGCTACGAGGGTTCCCCGGATAAGCCAATCATCCGAAAAATACAAATGTAGAAATTAGGACTGTGGAGTTATACATATTTCACATTTTGAGTCGCAAATCACATCTCTCCATGATGATAAGACATGCATATTTACTTTTTAGGACAGATTTATATTATTTATGGCACAACATTTAGAGGAGTGTAATTAACATATGATATTTCCTATATATAATACATTTTTCCTAGCAAATGAAGGTTATAAGATACTGGGAGTATAAAGATTGCAGGAAACCAGAAATGATTAAAAAGGGGCAAGAAACAGAAGGAATTAAAAATAAGAGACATACAGAAAGGTGACATTTGGTTGAAGGCACCCAAAGATTAGAACTTCCTGTGTCGAAAATGACAGTGAAATTCTGGGCAGGAGTACCAATGCCAATTTCTCCATAGTATTGAGCATCCAGAAAATTCTGCAAAGGAACGTATTCACCTCCGCCTCCGCCTCCCAAACCATGTTTTTGTCTAATTGCATTACAATGGCCCCCTTCCCTCTTTGTCATCCGTGCAACTTGTAGGCTTTTCCAATCCAAGGCCTTCTTCCTCAATCCGATCCTCAGTAAACCCTCATTTCCCACGCAAACAGACAACGTCATGAGCAGAACAAATACAATATAACCGATACGATCCATAATTACAAAGTTCCCTGCAAAAATGTCAGACAGATATAATGATAAATACGATCAGTTATAAAAATAAAAGATGATCAAACCTCACTGCCTCAGTGGACTACCTAGGCAGCTCAATAAATTGTATTTTCAATTGCAGAAAAGCAGTATTGTTTTTTATTTTTACTGGGGATGACATTTGGTGTAACTTAGCAGCCCTCATTTTTAGATTCCAAGCAGAACCTATTAGTTCATCGTCAGGAAAAAATTTACGAAATTGAAATTTCTTAATGAGAAATTTTTTAGATGAAGAATAGCAATCCCAGGCAATTTCCATGGGAAAATTACATGTATAGTTTGGCCAATTTTACAAAGTTGTGTAAAATTAAAGAACAAATTTTCAAAACTTTGCTCATTGGCGACTTGAAAATTTTAAGAATCTACCAATTGAAAAAAATTGGCACTGAAAAATACAGTGCAGCACGGAGGGCTTTCAACAACACAGCAAACAGTTAACAAATTTTCACCGAATTTCTTCATCTGAATCATCTTTCTCACCTCAAAAATCAATGATTAATTGAACGGAGACGCATAAACAAGTTGAGAGATATGAAGAAAAAAAAATCCGACTACCTACTGACCGTAATTCCAAAGTTTCAAGTTTCAGTGGCAGTGAGAATTCCCTTGGCAAACAAGGAGACGCGACCCTGGTTGGTAAGAATCTTTCGTGAGATGGGTTGTGTGGGCCCCTTCTTTTTCCTTAAAATAGATCGCGTGGTCGAGAATGGTAGTTTGATGGGGAGATGAGCACCCTAAGTTATCATGTCATCTAAAGGTATGCCCACTTTACTTTACTTTACTTTAGTGTATTCAATGGGAGAGAAATACATAAATATGATTGGACCTTACAAACTAGTATTAACTATTCATCTTCATCTTTATTTTTATTTTTACAAATTATATACTATATTCTATAAGAAAATAGAGACACATACTTAGGTTAGAAGAAAGACACTCTATTCATTCACTCTTCACTCTTTGAGGTCTTTTAAAGTTCACTTATAAATACCTTGGATTTAGTTGCATAGCAAACTACTTATTGTATGTTAGGTCATAGATTAGATTTATGGATGTTGGGTCCCTAATAATTTTGGTTTTTTTTTTATTCTTTGTTTTAGTTAAATATATTAATAAATGTTGCCAAGTGTCGTCTCTTTTGTCACCATACAAAAGTATTAATATATTTATGGTTTAATTATGGGCCTTTTTATGTAGGCATGGACACGTAAAGGTTATAGGTTGAATTGAATAGATCTCACGAGTCCATAGATTTGAGTACGACAATGGAGACCTCATGAGCCCGAGAATGTGTGACATTGCCAACTAACGAACATGATAGCTCATGAAACCAAGGTCGAATTTGATGAGAACATGAACGTCAAACTATTGCCAATTTACAAAATTCACACGATTCTCTCGACATTTGAGATAAAAACAAAATTACGTAACATTGATTATTGCACAAGGATTTCTAAAGCTCAAATTTTTGATCGAGGACCATTGAAAAACACAGAGACCTCATTTTTCGTTAAATTTGGGATTAAACACATGAAGCATTCAAAGATAAAAGGTGGATAACTCTACCGTAAATAGTTTGATATCATATTTAATGCCTTCCTAAGAATATTATAAATTTTAGACATGTTCCAAGATTGTTGCAATAACCTTAAGACTCTCGCTCACACCGCATGTCCATACCTATGAAACAACAAATCAATATGTTAAACTCATATGTGAGGAAGGGCCAATGACCATCCTCATGTAAATATTACAATGAATGTCTCTTCTAGAATGATTACCACACACACTAGCTTTATGCTCTTATAAAGAAAAGCTAAAAGGCTAGAGTTAGGGTTTGGAAAGTAGTTATTTGCAGAGCAAGTCCTACAAAAAAATATTAATAGCGAAAGTCAATCAATTCAATAACTTGATTGATACTCTTCTTTATTAATATATGTGAATAAGTGTACACCAATTAGTGAATTATCCACGTATTAAATTACAAATAATATTATAAGTACATCTTAAAATCGTACATAACAATGTATAGAAATTAAAAATATTGACATCCTCCCTCAAGACATGCTTTGTAAAGGATATAATGAAGTACTTAAGACATATGTTGTGAAGGAGATGATGAAGTAAGCTATAATAGTCTAAGTAAGCTTAAAAGAAGAAAGGTGATGTGTGCACCAACACCCCCGTAAGAGTAACTTAGAGAAATTAAGTGAGGTGAAACCTCAAATATAGGTTCTACAACTAGGCCATGTTATGTTGGTGTATTTAATGTCCATACACTATGGTATGGCTTTAAGATGCACTTGTTAATAATTTATAATATAATATGTGGATAATTTACTCACCGGTGCACACTTATCCGCATCTATTAATAGAGAAGAGTGTTTTCAAATTCAAGTTCATTGAATTTTCCAACTATTCTATAGTACACATTGGCTAAATCAATGGAGTTTAACCTTGAACGCTCAATGTGACAGAAAATCCTTAGATTTCCCATTGAAACTAAGTCATCAATCTTAAATGGACCAATACATGGGCACGTGGAAACCAATAACATCTCCAAACCTTTGGACTTAGTTCTTTTCATATTTTTCATTGCTTCATGATGGATGAGCGAAAAGTGGTATAAATGACATCCGACAATTATCGGTCTTCCCACATCCTCCAAAAGTGTTTGGAACTTGACCACTTTTCATAGTTTTTAGCACCCTTGATGGATGAATGCCAAGTGGGAACAATAAACATTCAATATTCCCAGAAACTTTAATTTTTGTCCCACTCTCTAAAGATTACAAAGTATCAATGTGTGACGTGTGACAATTTAGACACATGGAAGTGATCAACATCCAAGACTATATTGAGCCATTGGTTTAAACCTCCAAAATCTGCAAAGCATCAATTTAAGACAAGTGACTAAAGAGGACGTGTGCTTGGTAATCAAGCATCCAACATTCTCATAAAGATGATCCGTTAAGGTCCCTTTCTTTAAACCTCGAAGCCACCGATGGAGTACATGTGGTGCTTGAGGGACAAATGGCGGAATCTTATACTAGTGCCTGCATCATCTTAAGGATTCTCCCCTTACCTCTTCACTCCAAGCAATGTCGAAGCACCTATTGAGGATATGTGGTAGGATCAACACATGGCAAAGATCGGTAAACCCCGAGATTCGTTATAGTGTAAGTTACACTATCTTAAATTTGACGGTCTTTCCTAGTGTTAAATAAAGTTTGGGGGACGCTCATAAAGGCACGAACAAAGGCCTGGTTTTCCATTGATAAATTTCTAAGGACTCCATTTAGCAAGTGGTTAGTATCATTGGAAGCGTAATTCAAACAAATTTGATCTGAGCTAAGTGTTAGAGAGGATGGTTAAGAGACCTATGATATTTTCAAGACAAAGTTTTGGGTGTCTTTTGCTCATTTTTCAGTTTGATGAAACCTAAATCATTCTTAGATGTTTTTAGGTTTATCTTTTCACTTATGGAATTACCTTTTAGCTGGATATTCCACTTGTGGCCCCACCAAAATGTAAATTAAAGAGATAAACAAGTTATTGATCAAGGATTGAGTTGTTATGGTGGTCCCAAAGTGTAATAATGGTCAATTAGATAAATGGTAGTTTAATATTTCCTCATTTCCTTGATCTCATGAGATTGCATTGATGTTTTCCGAGAGATCAATTTGTTAAAACAAAATATTTTCTTGTTGCTTGCAAATCAAGGCATCGAACCATTTTTACACCTTTATTAGATTTAACATGAAACCTAATTGATTTTAGTGAATTAAGTACACTAAAGGATGTAATGATTAAGCAAATGGATATTCTATTTAATTAACTTCCAACATTAATTATCGCAATCTTAATAACACTTTTATACTCATAATTGATATGTTATATAAGATACAAACTTGAAAATATAAAAGAACAAGTGCACTCACCTGATTACAGATAATTCTAGAAGGTTTTGGAAAATACATTGTAGGAATAGGGAGATATAAACTTAACAAAGCTTCATTATAAAGACATTGAATGGAATTGTGACATGATCACACAACTCTATCAAGTTCATACCCTCAATATTGACCCTCCTCATATTTGGGCTTCGTAATTGTCTAACACTATTAGTTGTCTCAAACTCTTTGTCACTTTGTCAAACCCTAGTTTTAGATCATCATGTGAAGCTTTCTAAATACTTTGATCATCATCTCAAACCTTAGAAAAGTCCTGCAAAATAAACATTAGTCGGGTTGTGGGAACCTCGTACATCATTGATGTTAAAACTACTCCGAAGAGGCCTCAAACCGCACATTTTTCTCCACCTAACATGTGATATATATATGATTAAACTGGTTTGACAACCATCTTTTACCATTCTTCAACCGAGTTTACTCTTGCTAAGATATTCAGGAGGGATCTTTGAGTGCTTGTAGATAATAGAGGTTGTTGTCTTAACCTAGAAAGAAGCTTCTGACTTAAAGAGATTGTTACCCTAATGGCTATAGATGTGTTATTGTGAGATTTAGGGAGCCTTGGGTGTCTTTTGCAAATTGTTGGAAGTGAGTGTATCAATATAGTTCATTGATATTTCTAGCTTAACAAATGAGGTAGTGTTTACTTACTTATATATGGTTTTATAGATGATTTATCGAGGAAAGGCCGACCCAAAGAGTCTAAAAGACCCAACAAAAAGATATGAATTTGAAAGTAAAGTTAGAGGACATGTTGGTCCAAGATTGTACAAGTCGGTTAGGACTCGATATACTATCCTAACCAAATTGTATGACCTTGACTGTGGGAGGAAAACATGAAACTTGAATTATAGTAGTTGTTTCCCTGATGTTTTCTATGGATTTTATGCATTTTGTTCTCGAATTTGATGATATGTCAATGTGTAAGGATAAACAAGCTAAATAAAATACCTCAAATGTGTTAAGGGAAATTGAAGGTTTTTATTTATTTTAGCAAGAGTGCATTGTCAAAACTAGCAATGTCAAGAGTGAATTTCCAAATTTGAGTGTCTAAATTCCCCCCCCTTTAAGTATGAAATGAAATTACATGCTTAAAGGAAAAGATACATGAGTGTGTAGACACACTTTGTCTTCACTCGAATGTTTGTTTTGTAGAATCTGTTGTGTTTAGTGTTGGTATGTTCCACGATGAAACTCATGCAACACAGTGTAGTCAATGTCCATGATAAAGAATTGAACTTTAACTCAATATGTAAAGTGTAACATGAAATATTTTCATTTGCATAAGAATGAAATGAAAAAGATATAAACAAGAAGGAATACACTTGTTTGTTTGTAGAGGGAGAAACTCTTGTGCTTTGCTTATGCTTGAATATTTGTTTTGTTGAAATTTGTTGAAGGATTGGGGGTGATCAGTTCCTAATTGTGCCAAGGAGAAACTACAATTTTAGTGCATGCAAACCAACATGGAATGATGAGGAGAGAAGAATAATGAAGTGCCGAAACACCCCGATAAGGAAAAAGACTATGTATCAAAGTTATTTAACAACTCTGGTATCTTCCCTTTTGATTACAAGAGGAGAGGAAAGTATACCTATGAAGAAATTAGTCTCTTTGATACCTTTCACAACCCCACGTACCACACCACTGTAGACGGATCTAGGCCCAATTTTGTAAATTAGGACACATAGTAAAAAAGAGAATAAATGCCCTATGCCCTTCTCATGTGCCGCACAACTGAATAGAAACTGAAATATGTTCAATTATTAATGGAGAAAGGAGACTGATGCCCCAAGGACTCAAAATCAGTAGTAAACCGAGTGTCATAGTAAAAAGGATTGAATTACTTCATGCCCCCTATACTAGTTTAAATGAGCCTAAAATTGTGAAAAAAAACTCGAGAATATAGTTGAAAACCTAAAACTATAGATACAAATAATGATTTTTCCATTGAAAAAAATGTATGGGAAGGTTAGGATTGTACTATACAAGATTTGACCAATCTATACGGTTATGAACATGTGAATTTTGTCTAAATTTCTATGTTTGGCCAAAATTTTGAGTGCTTGTACCATGTTTGTACATGTATTTTACCCCATAATTCTTCATGTGTCTATTGTGAGTGTAGAATATACCTAAATGAATGTCTCCTCTTTTTTAGGCATGTGTGCAAAAATTGTTGAGCACTTGGATCAAAAGAAGTAGATGTGTGTCCATGCACAAGACGTCCGAGAAGTTGTAGAGGGATGTAAAATGATGAAGATGTGGCCGCCTTGAATAACTTGTACCCGCAAAAGGAATGTGTTTGTGCATGGTGGAAACCATGGAGTGCAAAAAAATAAATAATAACAACATATAACTAAGAACAACAATAGTTTAAATGCATGTAGGAGAAGACAAGTACAAAAATAGTGAAATCAGATGTAATGAGTATGCAAACAATGTCACACAAAAGGCATAAAGCTAAAAACATGGGACACCCATGGTGTCACAAGATAATCAAGGCTTGCAAATAAGAGCAAATAGAAGTGAACAAGATAAGCATAATGCCAAAAACATGGGACATCCAAGGTGTCTCAAAACAATCAAGGAACATAGGACAAAAACAACGAGAACAATCAACGAGTAATACACACATACAAACAAGTATGCATGAATTAAGAGTGTCAAAACATGATATAATAACCAATAAAGGTGAAAATATGTGACACAAGAGTGATTTAATGAAATTTAAATCTTTAACATATGACTAAGATTAAGTGAATACAACAATAACAAGCAAGATCTATCATACAAGAAACAAACAAGTGTGTATAATATGGAGATAATAGTGACTTAGCTTGTATTCAAAGATTTGGGTTGATTATGGGCTGGAAAATGAGTGGAATAGGTTAGATCTGGATTGAGTAAGATTTTTCCAGAAAATTGGAATCTGCAACTCTTTCAGACAAGACCACCCAAATGAGGGAAGGACTTTGCCAAGCACTAGTGTCTGAGTTGGGTGCTAGTGTCCTAAAACATATGTGGGTCTAATATTTTTAGGATATGAACTTGTATTCTTCCTTTTACTCTTTGTTGCATCCACTTCATTGTAGGGTTTCATTGTCGCACTTGAACATGCAAAACAAACCCTAACTACCTACACAAGGCTCAAACAAACATTAGATGAAATAAATAATGCATATGCTTAAGTCGAACTAACCTCGATGGTCACCCCAATGTGATTATCACCGAACAATGCACTACATTTCAAACTCTATGTAGTTATAGCACATGTGTGATTAAATTGTGTCCATTTAAGCTAGGTTTCCCTTGTGCTAGTCGCACCAAGATAGTGGGCTATAACTTATTTTCCCCAAGATGAATTTGTGAGATGGAATTCGAAATAACCCCTCCTATGCGAAGTGAATAATGGAGCCTAAATATAGTTGTTGAATGTTTCTCTTTACCACAAGCAAGGATAGTAAATAATAACACAAGTTGTCCAAATTTAATAATAGTGAGTAAGTCATGTGTGTGTGTGTGTGTGTGTGTGTGTGTGTGTGTGTGTGTGTGTGATTCCCTTGTTTGAATTTCGTCATTAAAAACTAAAAAGGCTGACCCAAAGTAATAAGAAATATTTTAGAAAAGATAGCAAGTAATATGAAAATTCAAATTTGAGAAAAAGAGGGAAAAGGACAGAAGTGACCAAAGGGGACATTAGTGCTTGGACACTTTTTCCATAATGGGAGGTAGTGTCCTGGGATGCTCGAGAGGATAAAATAAAAAATATAGAGTTGGGTCACACATTGTCCAATGTTCACAAGTAAAGTGGTCATTCCAAAAAGTAAATGATAATCGATTTAATTTAATTTGAATTAATTAAATCTAATATTTTAGATTCACTATGATAATAAATGCTAAAACACATATTTGACACAAGAAATCTAAGATGCAATATTTGAAACCCTAATCAAAGATGAAGGAGAGAGGACTTAGTTGATTAACACTTATCCAAAAGTTCTCTTGACTGGAAAACTCATGAATGTGAAGTGAACAATGTCGTTAATGCTCAGGATAAATTTTGAAATCCACAAAAGGACTAGACATGGGCACCCATGGAAGGACATGGGCGCTTTAAGCGCTGGAGACTGCTAATGGGCGTTCATGACTATGCAAATGTTCATAATCTAATTTTTATAATGTCGCAAAAGTGTCACAAATATTCCATGTTGATCATCTATGTGTCGCTTTTTGATTGCGAGGGCACTGTAGCTGAAAAACATATATCACCTGCAAAATCCCACAAACCACATCAAATCCAAAAAAAGATACATAATGGGGATTCGGATCAGACCCGACGGTCACCTCGAGAGTGAACTTACAACCGCGAGGTGTGCACTACATCTAGGACTCAATGTAATTCGTGAGTGTGTGTAAAGAATCATTCCTATAATGCCCTTGTCAAGTGCACTTTATAGCGGGTTGTAGTGTAGTCTTTTATTTCACCTAAATGTTATGCGTGTTGGCACTTCATTCAAAGCATAATTGGATACTCACCCAAAGCATGCGCAACTAACAAGTCCCTCCTTTGTGTTTTTATCAAGATGTTGACATGAAAATACATGATGATAAATTAACTAAGTACTCATTCAATCATAATAACCCATTACATACATTCAATTGGAAACACATGTAATAAGGAACATAATAATTCATATAACAATCAATACCAATTGCACCATGAATTCACCATATTCAGATATGTCAATGATCATAATCCATCCTCCATATTCCATTATATTAAAGTCTTACACAACAAGATGAACACATAACAATTATTACATGTGAGTCACAAAACCATGCACACAAACACACTAGAGAAACATAATCCTAACATCCATAACATGATCTAAAACCCTTCCTAAACCAAGTATTTATAGGGGTGGGGACTTTCCCTTCACCACCCATGCACTCTCCTAATAATAGGTGTGCTCAAAATAGCCATGTGTACTTACATGCATGCTTTATAAAACATTGGCTAATAATAAATTTCCTAATAATATTATGATTTATTCCTATTAATAGATAAACTAATGCATGTGCTTTCATCTTTAGTTTGCATTTGCTTTCTCAAAATAGCCAATACTTGTTTGTTAAGGTATCCTTTGTGTGATGAGCACTTCAAGTCTATTTTTAGCATGTCCCTAGAAAATGGCTAAGTCCTCAACTCCGTCTATTTTCCCCGCATAGTTCTCGAGCATAACCCTATTCATCCTCCCGTGCGCTACCTTTACTTCTATGTGCACGCATGCCCTTCCTATTCTAATACTTAGTCATTTTATCATCCCAACATTACCCCACACTAGGTATGTTATCCGTCCTCGAAACACTAGAGATTGTCTTGTAAAATAATGGTAGAGCACTCACCATGAATTAAAGAATGAAGAATGAAGAATATGGATTGCACCAAAGAATTAAATAATCAAGCCTCCTTAGGGGGAGTAGGATTGAAAATTCCTTAGCCAATATTTTCTCCAGCTCTTTCTACCCTTCTAACTCCTTTGACACCTTAACAGCATGACATCAACTATTTCGTAAACCTCTGCCAAGGTTAACTCATCAATCCTTCCCTTTAGTTGTTCAATGAGGCCCTCCAACTACTTGGCTGCATCATCCAACGCATCCATCTTATGCATAACTTGAGGGAAAAGTTCCTTAAGTATATCCTTGTATGCACTCTTCGTGATTGTTAAACTATCCAATTGTAGACACAAAATCACACACTTTAAGTAATTATTTAGTCCCGGTCTCATACTACTATTCATATGGTTCTTAAGTGAAAAGAGTAATAATTAACCCATGTCTTTGGCCATTTTGCATTGCTTTCTATCATTATTTTTGATCTTACACCCATACTTGCCTAGTATGTACTTTCATACTGTGTTTTTCCTATTTCGACTAGGGCACCCAACCCAGATTGGGGCGCCCGGTCCCCTCTCGGACTTCATGATCCTCTTACACTTCCCTCTCACTTTTTGGGCACTTTCTAGCCATTTGAGCTTCTTATATTTTTGGTGGTCGAATTTTTAGGTTAATTACTGAAATTAAAGCAAGAGAACCATATAAATATAAAGTTATGTGACCATAATGAGGGACCAAGAACTAAACACTTACTATCTCCACCTAAGGTTGTATCCATCAAAGGAATCTAAAACTACATTTGCATCCATCTAGCTCCATCACAAGGCACACAAGGTTGGTTCATCTGCATCACATTTCATAGGAGGGGAGTCTATTATTTCCATGCACACATTTACTACATTCTACATCTATTACTTCACTACTTCACAAAGTGTGATTGACACAAGAGAACCTAGGGCATAATTTCACACACACACACACACCTAGAACTACATTGGGTCTGAGATGTAGTGCAATGCTTAGTGATAAGTCCATCCATTTGGAAACTGAGGACAATCCCAACCCCTTCATATGCATCTTTATTTTTTAGGGTTTTAATGTTTTGTCTGGGGTTTTGTAGGTGATTTTTCATTGCATGTTTACAATGAAATTGGTGATCATACAATGACATTCACATGATAGGAAGCGAACACAGGAGAACACTTAGTGACACCTCAGAGAGGTTTTCTAGTCATTTTCATAGACCAGTCACCCAGATCTCGGATCGGAAGGTGCCCCTATATCCCCCTTCGGATGCCCCGGGCCTAGCCAAACAATCCAGATCTACACTTTTTTAGGCTCTTGTGTGAAGGTTTTCTCCTCTTGCTCATGTGGTGTCCATTGCGACATAGTCCCGCGACATCATCGAATCAACTAAGGCTTTCTTAACCTTCTTTGCACATTAGGGTTTCATATTTTCTAGCTTAGTTTGCTTGGGTATTATTTTAATATTTTATTACTTCATTTATTCAGTTATTTTACTGCTCCTATAACATTAGATTACACTAGAATATTTCACATTTTAGTTAATCATTTTGGTGAACCCATACTCAATCTTCATGATTTTAGGATCCTCATCCTTTGCTTGTCATCCTAGAGTATAGTCATCATGAGTATCTCAATTAATGATTATTTGCTTAACAATCCTAATTTAAGGCATAAAGTCCAACATCTTCTTGCTACTACTCGCATTCATGCTGATATGCATCTTGACTCGGTATATAACACATTCGTGGATGCATTTTCTCAACATATTACTTTCTCGTCTAATCCTCATGTTAATCTTAATACCTTTTGACAATGACCCACCTTTGCATATCATGATTCACATTTACAATGTGGGTATCAAGCGCACTTTAATTAACAATGGATCTAAACTCAACTTATGTCCCATGTCATTCATTGAGAGGCTAGGTCTTTCTCTCATGATGTTAATCCATCTTGTCTTTCACTTCATGCATATGATGGTTCTGTTCATCCATGTGTTGGTCACATTACATTACCTATCACCATAGGGCCAAAAACTGTTAACATTGTGTTCTTTGTCATCGACTTTCTAGTCTCCTATAACTATTTTCTTGGTAGACCATGGCTCCATGTCATGAAAGTTGTTGTTTCTACCGTACATCATTATGTCAAATTCATACATGAAAGTATTGAATATAATGTACTTTGTGAATCGTGATGCATACAAATATTGTGACCAAGATCCTAATACTACTCTTCATATTCCACGTACTAATACTACAGATGATCCTCAATTGATGGACAAACCACCTCATTTACCACCACTTGAAGGTGTTATTTGTGTGATAGATGCAGTTTCTTCCACCCCGCCGCCTCCACCTACTACTATTGTTATGATTCTTTATAAGGGGTCATGTCCAAAGATATGGACTTTGATCTAACCCCCCACCTTCATATGCACCTCCTCCATTAATACAACCACCATTTACATGTGTGCTTTTCATGAATAATTTATATTGGGAGCATATTCCATTCGATCCTACTTGTGATGACACTATATGTACACATGAGGGATTGACTCGTCTAGGATTTGCTTTTGAGGATATTTACCCTCCACCACACGCTCCTCACCTTTATTATGGGTTTGTTCACATCATTTCCACCTATGGCCTACATGTCTTTCACCTCATAATATTTCTTGCACGTGATCCTCGCTCCTCACCACTTACTCTAGGACAATCATGGCTTGATTACATTGGGGGTACTTTAGACCCTAATCACATGGATATCTCATTTCCTATGCCTTTTGGTCACGTATTCATTTGCAATAGCTCCTTTCTTGGCTATATGAAAATCTCAATCATTGGTATGCACATGGATGTCCATTACCACCCTTCACTGATGAGGAGTATGCCATGGGTATGTACAACTTATGCCTTAATGGCTCATTACATGATCAACCAGAAACTATTGCTTACCAAGTCTCTAATGCTTATCCATTTGACTTTGACCCTGATGCCGATGACATTACATGATTGTCTTCTTCATCATATGCACACTTGGGGGCATGACATCTATACTCCCCTAACATCACGTGACATCTCATTCTCTCATCACTTTTTCCCACACACTTACACATACATCTTAGCATACACATCTACATCGTCATTACCCTATGATGCACTCTTGTGCTTCGGTTCACACTTATCTATTGAGTGCCTTCTATACACACGAACCCACACACTGCACTATAGACATTGCACATCTTCATACATTCTACACTTTGCATCCTACATCTTGTCCTACATACATCATACACATTCTACTCATGCCTCATATACTACACCATAGCCACTACATATTGCACATTTTCACACATCATACATGTCATCTTATATTTTATATCTTACACCTTACATATTCCATCTTGTGTCTTACATATACTATGCATTTACACATCTTAGGTCATCTACGCATCTTGCATTACATACCATACACCCTACTATGCACAATACACATTTTACATCTATTTTATACATTACACTCACTCTTTATTGGATGACTGACACGGTAATCTCATGGTCCATACTTTGGACTATTGAGGGTATACATCACAAATGGACCTCATCACCCTTACATGTTCATCATTCAATATTTTCTCATGTGACATAACTAGATTAAGTGATATACGCTTTAGGCTATAGGGTCACTTCTTCTACCATCATCTCGTGATAGGCTACATCATCACTTTCACTTGCATCATTTAGTGGTATACGTTTTAGGCTAAATCACCACTCCTTTTCTATCATCTTGTTGTGATATACGCTTAGGCTACAATGTCACATATATTTCATATTTATGTTGCATATCATCACTACACACTCATCACACGCGCTACACACACAACACATAATTCGACCATTTCCCGATGACACACTCTCGTTTATGGTTCATTCTTGACTATTGAGGGGGCATACTAAATGAACCTCACTCATATACAATTCCATTCACTTGGGGGCATGTGGCTCCTATCATTCACTTTGCATTCCATTCCATCCATCCACAACATACTACATTTTATGGTTGCATTTACTCTTACGTATACTTTCTTTTACATTTTTGCTCTTTATTACACATGCTAGATAGATATCTTATATGTCATTATCATTTTCATACACACGTGTATGTTCACTTTCTTTCTAGTTGTGATTATAGGCTATACAGGATTCTACACGCAACATGGATTCTTGACTACTAGTCCCACAATGGCTCCTGGGGGAATCCACATTTGTATGCTACATGTGATATTTTTTCATTCTTGTTCATAACACACTACTATGGTTTATACACGCTTTGACATATGTTTTATCTTTTTAACATGTTAATGGGTGTTTCATGTGCAACATTTTCTATGTAGGGATATTTTCTTCCATAATTGTTTGTTACATTGTATGCTATTTTGCTTGTTCTTGTTTGTGGGATTTTCCTTTGTCTTGTGTGCACACTTGTTTGTTTACTGGCCATTGTGGCCTTGTTGAGTGTCTTATGACACTATGAGTGGTGTCCCATGTTTGTAACCCACTTTGTGCAACCTATATTGTCTTCTTGGGTGTTTACATTATCTACTTATGTTTTAGCTTACACATTCTCTGTTTGGCTTACACTTGTTTTCTACATGCATGTTCATACTAACACTTGTTTTCTAGCTACCTTGTTTGTTTGTGCCTTGGTTTCTACCAAGCACATCCCCTCCCCCTGCAGGGCATAGTTTCAGTATTCACAGTTGGTCATATTTTGGGCCACATTCTCCTATCTATGACGTTGCATGTGCCCCCCAAAGAGGGGGCATCATTTCGTTTACACACATATACCATGATAGTTCAATTTTTTAGTTTTTTTCCATGACACGGTGGGTTACATAAAGTGTGGGTTTAGACCACCTACGAACTCTATACACAATGAATTTTACATGGCAGATTGTCCTTAGCATTTTGGGGAGTAGTTACAGGTTAGAGGATAAACAAGACTCTCTCTACACTACTTCACCCAATGGCATTAAATTTCCCAAAAACTAGATAGTACAAATATCTCTTCACTCTTGGGAAGTAGTTACAGGTTGGAGGATAAATTAGACTTTCCTCCCTACACTTCTTTGGCTAGTGGCGTGAGATTGCCCAAAAATCTTGCATGACATCGACATGATCCTTTCTACACCATTTTTCTCATCATAGATTAGGTGCACATGTTCCTTTTTCATTTTCGTACTTTTAGTTACATGATTTTTACATATATACATGCGATTTTACATTACACATATACATGCGTATTTGAATACTTGATCATCTTCTCTTTTGCAGTCCATCCATATGGGAAGAAAGCAATCAAAAACAACACACACATAGTGGGTACATCACACACACGATACTAACCATGTAGGTACACTACACACATTGGCATCTACACACGCACTTTCACCCTAGGTTCACTCTCATCACTTTTTACACTTTTTACATCTTTAGTCTCCACGCTCCATGTTTTTATCACTCCACGCTTTGTCTAGTCCTTCAACACACATTCTACATCACTCTACATGGATTATTAGGTACGCATATCTATCTACTTTATGTTACCGAGCTTTCCTCTCACCAACATAAAGTGGGGGAAAATGTAGACACAAATCACACACTTTGAGTCATTATTTAGTCCGGTCTCATACTACTATTCATATGGTTCTTAAGTGAAAAGAGTAATAATCAACCCATGTATTTGGCCATTTTGTATTGCTTTTTGTTGTTATTTTTGATCTTACACACTGCACTACTTGCCTAGTTTGTACTTTCATATTGTGTTTTTCCTATTTCTCGACTGGGCCAGCACTAGGACAGGATCAGCACCCTAGGTGCCCTGATCCTCTTTACACTTTCCTCTCACTTTTTGGGCACTTTCTATCCATTTGAGCTTCTTATATTTTTGGTGGTCAACCTTTTTCGGGGTTAGTTACAAAATTAAAGCAAGAGAACCATATAAATATAAAGTTATGTGACCATAATGAGGGACCAAGAACTAAGCACTTACTATCTCCACCTAAGGTTAGCATCCATCAAAGGAATCTAAAGCTATATTTTCATCCATCTAGCTCCATCACAAGGAACACAAGGTTGGTTCATTTGCATCACACTTCATATGATGGGATTTTATTATGTCCATGCACACATTTACTAGATTCTACATCTAGTTACTTTTTCGCTACTTCACAAAGTGCGACTCTACACAGCACAAGATCACCTAGGGCAAAATTCCACACACACACCTAGAACTACATTGGGTCTGAGATGTAGTGTAGTGCTTAGTTATAATTCCATTCATTTGGAAACTAAGGACAGTCCGACCCCTTCATATGCATATTTTTTTAGGGTTTTGATGCTTTGTCTGTGGTTTTGCAGTGATAATTTTTCATTTAAGGTTTACAACGACATTGCGATCATATAATGACATCCACACGATTTGAAGTGAACACAGGAAAACACTCAACGACACCTCAAAGGAGGTTTTTGGTCATTTCCACATACTAGGGTGCCCATATATCAAACCAAGGCACCCATGGGCACCCCTACCCCCTCTCAATGCCCTCGATAAATAGATCTCGTATTTTTTCATGCTCCTGTGCAAAGGTTTTCTCCTCCTACTCATCTCGTCTCCACTGCAACACAGCTTCCACAACATCATCGAATCAACTAAGGCTTTCTTAACCTTTTCTACACATTAGGGTTTCATATTTTATAGCTTAGTTTGCTTGGGTATTATTTCAATATTTTATTACTTTATTTATTCATTTATTTTACTTGCTCTTATAACATTAGATTACACTAGAATATTTCACATTTTAGTTAATCACCCGCTTCTGTTCTACCATGGCAAGTAACTTCTCCCTTTCCACCTCAAGTTATTTCTCATGTTGGCATGGATTTCCTTCAATTTTGCCTCATCTCTAGTGGTCAACATGCTCACCACCTAGTCAAAATATTTGCACCGATAAAAAAACCCTACCTTTGCCGCATCCTTCTTAGCCTCTACTGTTAGTGCATTGTATTATGTGAGGTGTTCATCGACCCCTTCTCTCTATCACTCTTATTTTGTCACTCAAATACTTCTTCTGAGATTCTAAGGTAAGAAATTCCTTCTCATGTGTTATCATGCACACTAAATCTTTCGAGATAATGTAGTGTTGACTCATACGATAAATGCACTTAAGCGATCAATTTGAGCACACGAGTGTAATTACATCCAAGATGCATTTTTCCTTCTTATATATTGTTTGTTCCGCCCTTCTTTTCCATTATCTCCTCGCTTTAGTTACACGATGATATTATCTTTCACCTCGATCTCTTTATCTCTTTGTCTTATCTTTGTATCCTTTTCCTCTATCTCCTTGCACAGGTTCCTTATGCGGAAATCATTATAAAAAATTTAGACCCCTATGTCTACCAATAGTTTGTTGAGTGCATTACATGCTTATTCATTTGTTAGCATCTCGGGCATCAACTATCATATAGGCCTCCTGGTGTAGAATTCACTGGTCTTAGCTAGTGATTGTGCATTAACCTCAAACTACAAATCTTCTATGTGTGATTGAAATGCCCAGGAGATCATCTTTCTAATGTGTTGCAAGGCCTCTTCCTTCCTGAAGAATGACCAACAAAATAAATCCTCTGTGGCCACTGTACTTTGATATCTTGCGTGCAACACTTTATTAGGGTCATCATCATACTGCATCATAGGGCCCTGGGGAGTATGTCTAGGCTTCCTATTTTTCCCGCGGATCCCTTTTAGAAAGCTTAGTGCAAGAGTGATCTCTCAACCACCTCCTTATGCTTTATCATCATTATTTTCTCCTTCTCCATGCTCCACTTCATGTTCCACTATGCACTTGACTTCCTTTAATCCAACGCTCAACTTCTAGCTCAAGATCATGTCTAGCCCTATGCTCCTCGGTTGGCTCTTTCCTCTCCTCCAAAATCTTAGTGATAAGCACCTCAAACCATTACATCTTTGTCTCTATAACTAGGATTTCCTCATGATGCACGTTGCGCTCCTCTATATCTGATTCCTCAATATTATGCACCGATGGACTTAGCTTCTCCACTTCTTCTTCTTCATTTCTTTCAACCTCCTCCTTTTATCTCTCGAGTCTCTTATGTGTCTTCACTAGACATTACCTTCTATTTCTTCCTTATCGAGACTTCCTCTTTAGAGACTTCCTCTTTGTTAGTTGTTTCTTAGTGCTTGTGCTTTCGTTTCGAATCCTTACACACAAGCATTTTATTCGTAGTTACGCTCTAGAAAAGGGGTTCATCTTCAATTCCTTCTTCCTCCTCACTCCACTGGAGGAGTATCCTTGTGCATTATTTATGTCCCGCAATCTTCTTCCATGTAGGATCTTCTAGGATGGTCAAGCCATCCTCCACATATTTTCCATCAACTCTTCTCGCCTTTAAATAGATATAAATCTTTGCATCTCGCCACATTAGAAATCGCTAAGGTAATAGATTTGGACATATTAATATCATCCGATGTCAATGTTTCATCAAACATGCTTTTCTTCGTATAAACAAGTGTTTTCATGCGTAGTGTGTGTGGTAATCATAATCTATTTTATTTACGCCAAACCATAGTTTTTGTGCCTCGTAGAATTTATTTACCGCATTCTAAAAGTAACGTCATGGTGAAGGCAAATGAAAGTTTGCACCAATGAATTTTGATCCCATCCTTCAAATTAAAGTGGCCAATGCAGAAATGCTGATAAACAACAAACTCAGCCTTTCCTTCCAAGTGTGTAGGTATTTCACTGGAATGCACAATTCTTCCCGAATGCATCACACATCCTCCTATACCATTTTTCTCCTCTGTCCTTATATGTAGGAGTGATGGTTTCATAGGTGTAGTCGCAAACCTTTCTGCATGGGATGTGCTTTCCTTGGGAACTCCCATATTTTATCATTGGGCCCATCCGACACCCCAATTTCAGAAAACACAATGAGTAGGAGGACATTCCCAAAGGTAATTTTTTCCCCGCTCATGCTTCTTCAATTATCTCTTCTACTATGAATCTAGTAAGGTTGTAGACTGTGCCTTTAGAAATTTTCTTTGCAACATAGAGCCATCACTTGTTTACTTGCCCCCATCTTTCCTATATATTTAACTTGGTGAGTAACCATGCAACCATTATGATCACATGATTATCAAGCTTAACAACATTGATTGCACGTCCTCCTCATTCATAGTTTAATGCCTTAAAGGTCTTCTTTACATCGTCATCATCTTCCAAATCTATTGGAATTTCTGTCCTTGTGCTCCGAAGGCCAATAAGTTGCTAATCAATGGTGTGGTCAGGTGCATCCTCCTGCTAGAAAAGTAAAATAAACCTTCGTGGACGTACGACATGAGCCACTGATATAACTGCGTAGGCTTGCCAAAGTAGGGGAGTTCATATCACTGGATAACTCCTGATTTATGCAAAATGTGATGCCCTTTGTCATCATAGATGGGCTTATCATCTGTAGTCTTTTCCTCTAGCTTTTGGACAAGCTCCACCTCTATATCATGCTCATTTGAGTCGGACGATGGTTGTAATCACCGGCTTTCATTTTGCATCCAATCCTTCCCCATCCTCCCCAATCCTTCCTTCCACAATCCTTCCCAATCCTTCCCCATCAACACTCCATCCAGGTACTACATCTATGTGTACCATTCTTCTTGTATATATTCAATTGGGGCGATCTTATCCTTACCCTTTTCTTTTCATTTCCCCTTGGGTGATGTGGTTATTATTTTCCTCAGCACTACCATTTCCACGTGCAAATTCAAACTTTGAGATTATTACCTTGTTATTCCTTAAGTGACCTAAAATTCCTTCTTCAAATCGTTTGTGTGAAAAATCATTTCACTCTTGGCTCACTTTTCTCAATTATGTGCCCTAACTTGTAAACCCTAACCAAAAAACACAACTTCTACAAAAATCTTCCACACCGCCCCAAGCCTCAAACTTCCTTCCAAAGGAGATTTATTACTCTGGTCGTGTCGTTATTTCAATTTGGTTGAGTTGATTTTCTAGCTCTGCATTCAATTCTTCAAGAAATCACTTGAAATTACTTTTGAAAATGCACCAATTTTTCACAAGGTAAGGTAAAAATGAATTTACCCCAATGTCCTTTTATAGATTTTCAAATTTTTACCGTATTAAGTTCTCACCAAAACCACCGTACGATAACTTTAAATATGATTTTCTTGCTTTTACGTGCTTTTCCCGCTAAATGCTTACCACCAACCTTCGTAATTTCGATAGCTTTAAATATGTTTTTTCCTAATTTTATGTGTTTTCCACTACTTTCTTCCACGAGTATAGTCGTAACCTTGTGGCGATCTTACTACTTTCTAGGTCATATACATCCTTGAGCGTGATTCCTAATGTTGTAGTACATAAACCTCTTGCTAAATACTAAGTAGTTCATCATGTTTCTTCCTACCTCGCGTTACACTCGAGTGATCCTTTCCTCCACGTGTGGTCTTCATCCTAAACATTTTCCTTATTATCACCATCCTTCTCATTTTAAATGACACCTTTTTCCTCTTTTCCTATGCTCACACTCAGAATCGACACATCATCCTTCTACGATCATGCACACTACTTGATTTAAGGCACCAACAAGGCCTCTTTCATGCAATTGTACCAGGTTCACCCCACACTAAAAGTATATGTGGTCCTCTGCACATGAACTCAATAAATAGTAATTAGCTTCCTACTCACAAGCGCACTTATTTTAACAAAATAACAAATATTAACAACAACTGGAAAGAAACACATGAAAGGGAAACCTAATCTAAATGGCAATATTGCCTTATTACAAACACCAAGAAGATTATTTATAGTAGGTCTTTAGTCTACTCCCATTGAAGTAACTGGGAAACATGGTGTTATACAACTTGTAAATGACATGTGCCTGATTCAAGTATCTTGGTTACTACAAAAGGTCCCAACCAATGCACCTTCAATTTTCTGGGTGGCGTGCAAAATTGGAGTCATAGAGAACCATCTTGCCGAACTGAAATTGTCTTGTTCTTAATATGCCTATCATGTCATGCTTGTTGTCGTGCCTTTCTCAGTCTTCTAGTTCCAACGTGTAATGTGTCACCACTCATCTAATTGTATTAGTTTGTTAATGCGTTCCTCCACAACTTTCTCATCATCTAGTCCACCTGTGCGCACAATATGCTTGGATGGTAACATGAATTCAAATGGTAGTACCACTTCCACGCCAAACACCAACTGAAAAGGTGTGACCTTATTTAATATTTTATAAGTGGTCCTGTAAGCGAAAAGTACAACTGACAATTTATCATCCTAATATTTTCTTCCAACATCACATATTTTTGTAAGATTTTATCCCAAACTCTTGTTGAAAGCTTCTACAGTGCCATTGGGTTGAGGGTGATAAGGGGTGGTTGTATGGTGTACCACCATAAACCTTCTAATAGGATTCTAATTGTCTCATTCAAGAAATGAGTTCCTTTATCACTTTTTAAGATTTTCAAGCTTAATGGGCATCCATACTTGTTAATAATATTTCCCCACAAGAATATTGTTGTTTTAGCTATTGTATAATCATTTGTAGGTGTTTCCTCTACCCACCATGTCGATAGACTATGAAAGTGATAATATAACGCATGCTTGTCTTACGTGTGGGTGGTACAATAGGTCCTACAAAGTCAATGGCCCACTTTTCAAAAGGCTTAGCGCTTCTATATGTTTCAACGACATATCAACTCTATGTCTAGGCTTCCCAAGGCACTGACAATGATCACATGCCTTCACATATGGTATCCTTATATAATGTCTCCCACTAAAATCCTACCATAAGAATCTTGCGTGACAATAGCATCACCTGCATAATGCCCTCCTGCTATTCCATCATGAGCCTCCACCATAATGGTGTCATGCTCATGTTATAGAACACAATGATGCAAGACTTCATTATGGTCTAACTTGTACAAATATCCACCAATCAATTGATAAGGTGTTGTGTGTATAGCAAAATACTTTTTCTCCAATGTCTTCATACCTTCAGGTACATGTCTAATGCGCAAAAATATTGCAATACCTTCCAAATTCGTGGGCGCGTGGGTTAACATGAACAATTGTGTATCTCGGCACATGGTGTCTTTAATGCTCTGCATGTCCTTGCCAAAATTAATCCTTGATAAATGATCAGGCCTTAAATTGATCTTACCTAGTTTCACAACAATTGTGAAATCAAAATCCTAAAATAGAAGTATCCATCTACATATGTGCCTTGTACAACATGATTTTTGACTAATTGCTTGAGTTCCATATCATCTATATAGAAGATGAATGAGGTAGCTAACAAGTAATATCTAAACTTATGGAGCATGTAAATCATAGACAAAGCCTCATGCTTAGTGGTCGTGTAATTCTACTCCATGAGAGTTAACTTCCTTCTTACAAAGGAAATGTGATGATCCACAATTCCTTCCCCAGGTTGTGTCAACATTGCACCAATCACCATGCCAGAGGCATCAACATGAACATGAAAGGAATTATCCCATGAAGGAAAGTGCAAAATTGGTGCAGTGGTAAGCCTCTCCTTCAATGTTTCAAATGCATGTTGTTGCGCATCACCCTAATAAAATTTCCCTTTAGCCTTGAGCAACTCTTCCTAGGGAGCAACAATATTTGCACAACTTTGATAAAATTCTTGTAGTAACCCATGTGTCCCGAGAAATATGTGCACTTCACTCTAATTGGTAGGCTCTTCCAAACCCAAAATCACAACTATCTTGGCTGGGTCTACCAATAATCCTTCCTTGAAAATGATGTGCCCAAGTAAATTGTCAAAAGGCGTATAAAAATGCACTTTTTAGTGTTGAGAGAGATGATCAACTACCTGCACCTCTGAAACATAAGCTTGATATTATCATAATGATCTTTTACTAACCAATAAATACTTTAGACATCCAAATATAATTGCAAGAAATTGTGAATAAAATCCTGAAATTCTCATACAAAAATGCACGAGAATACGACTGACACATTTTTCAATCCAAAAGTCATGACTGTATATGCAAAAACTTCCCCATCTCCCGATATTCTTTCACTATGCACACTGCACACTTGTGATAACTTGAAAAACCCATCTGTAAATGACTATATCTTGCACCTAGCTACTCCTTCCAAAATTTCCTCAGTAAAAGGCATGGGAAAGGGATCTATAACACATGAAGCATTCAACTCTCTGTAGTCCACATAGATCCTAATCCTCCCATCCTTCTTGATATATATAACCATGAGAATAACTCACTCAGACTCTTCAATTGGCTCAATTATCCCAGACTTGAGTATCTTATCAATTTCCTCTTTGAACTTCATGCACAGGTTAGGATTCATTCTATAAGGCCTCTTCCTAACCTGGATGTTCACCTTCTTTCAATTTTATCTTCATCTTGCCTAAAGAAGGATGCAAACCTTTTAATTCATGGTAACCCCTTGGAAATCAATCTTGAAATTCTCACAAGAGTTTGATGATCTTGGCTATTTCCTGTTTTTACTAGTAACCCCTAATGCTTACTTCCTTAGGCTCATCCTATGTACCAATGTTAACCTTATTAGTCTTCATCAACTCATGGTATGTGAGTGCCCTCTCATCTGTAGTGTCCATCACATCGCACACACCTTCAATGTGGCTAACATCCAAGTTTTCAACTTCCTCATCATTAATCATATATACCAATTTACCATTTTATTTTTCCTTCTAGCGCGACCCATCTCGTATCTCATATATCTCCTCGAAGGTGTGCCTCAGAATTAGGTTCACCAAATAGATCTAGCATGATTTCTTCAGCCTTCACGA
The DNA here is from genome assembly GCA_018340775.1 of Taxus wallichiana var. yunnanensis. Lineage (NCBI taxonomy): Eukaryota > Viridiplantae > Streptophyta > Pinopsida > Cupressales > Taxaceae > Taxus > Taxus wallichiana. Next base: position 371,921,478 of record CM031238.1, on the reverse strand, counting down.
TATCTCCCAAAGTGATGTGCTTCATGATCTACAAATATTCATGGATGGGAGGCTTAGTAGAAAAGTAATAAAAAGTTTGAATCATACCTATAGTCATCTCATGCCAATTCATGGTTTCCCTTTTCAGCCCTGCATGGACATACCATGCGTGAGTGTGGAGTAGAACTTATGTACATAAAGTGATGGTGGTAAGGCCTCCTTGCCTTGCACCCATAGTTTCTCACAATTATGGATGTGGAAAGAGGCATGAGACTTCCCATGAAATTCACATATTGGTGTAGGTACATAGCTTTTAGTAAACATAGAAGAAAAGGTGATTCTCACTTCTCACCATTCCAAAAGGCTATCTCTATGTGTTGCCCACGCGCGCGCTACATCTGCCTCCTGCACAAAGTATAGACCAACATGTTTCTTCTATCTCCTTTATTTGGCCACTTAGTCTCCATAACACACAAGAATGTATCAGGTTTCCCTCACTAGTATACCTTGGTAGCTGAGCCAAGCCTAAACACCTCACCATGCACAACCTGATCATCTTTGTGAAACCCCTTTAACTTCGCATGACCATCTCCTATGTTTCATGAGCCCAGTTATAATAAACAACACTAGTAGTATCACTTACAGACCGTGCATCTTCCCACTAAAGTATGCCTTCCTTTGATGGTTCTATATTTTCTAGATTGCTCACCATCTATGTATAAATTGAATTAAGCTCTTCATCACTCAAAGGCTCAACATAAGGCCCCATCTTCTTTTCAAGCAAAGGTATATATAGACACAAAATCACACACTTAACAATATTATTATAGTGCTATGTATGTTGTTTTATATATGGATCTTGCGTAATAAAATTATTCACTGATGACCCATCCCATTTTCCATCTGTTGGTCTTGTTGGTCTTCATTACTTTTTGTCTTGCACATTTTTCACTCATACACACAGTTTTGGTCAAGTCTCGTGGATCCCTATCTATCGCTTATCACTCATTTTTGTCATCTCGTCTTTGGAAAATAGCACCCAGGATGGACAGGAGCGCTAAGTAATCCTGTCCATCCTAGGTGCCCTTGTCCTCTTTGTGTTTGATCTTATTTTTGACATTTGAGGTCGGTATTTTTGGTTTTCCCTCTCATCTCCCAAGGTACTAGTCAACATGTCGGGTCATTAGTGTTGAAATTCAAACAAGAGATCCCTATATAAACACAACATACATACCATTATATGGGTAGACTATTCTTATCAAGGGCTAGCTATCTACATAGAGCAAGGGACTGCATTTGGGCTATTACTCTGCATACACACTACATAGGAAGGGGAGTTCATTCTATTCCATCCACCATTTTACATTTTTATCTAGTTATTGCCCCCATCTTGGCGTCATTGGCACAAGGGCGACCTAGAGCACTATTACACACACAAACACACAAAACTACATTGGAGTCTGATATGTAGTGCAATGCTCAGCTGTAAGACCACCATTGTGGAATCTGAGGAAAATCTGACCCCTTCATTTACATCTTTCTTTTTTAGGGTTTGATGCTTTGTGTGGGGTTTTGTAGGTGATTCTTCATTATAGGTTTACGACAACATCAACGAACCAAGTGCGATACTCAAACAACCAAAGGGGAATAATTACAAAGACCTAATGACCATATCGAGAATCAGATTTTGACCTTGTCCGTAGACTAGGGTGCCCATATTTTATACCAAAGTGCCCTAGGCACCCTCATACTTCTCCGGGAGCCCCAAGATGGCCAGATCTACCTCTACTGCAATTTTTTTGAAGTTTGTTGCGATATTCTATTCCACTGCTCCATTATACATTACTCAACCCTAGATCATTGTGAGGTAAGTGAAATTCAAGTAAGTACTTTATCCTCATATTTTATTTCATTTATAAAAATCAAATAAATTTTACAACACTTATATTTCAGTATATTTCATTTATGACATTTCTGTAAATTTATATTCATATGTAAAATTTAGATTTTATTGAATCATTTTGGTGAACCCGTAGATTAGAACTATTTACCCTAGGATCCACTAAAACCCTAATGGCTAAGGATAAATCTTCTCCTTCTTGGCTAATCATGCCTCATGTCAGTGTTAATCCCATCTATGATGAGGCAACCATAGTTGAACTTACTTCCTATATCGTGATATTACTATGCCGATCATATTCAACAACTCTTAGCTAATGAATGCAATGTGCCTACTAGATTTGATAATTCTACCATTGGCATTGTTTCTGATCCGATGAGCTTTACTCATTGTACACCATGTTATACCATTAGCCATGATCCTCCTAAAATTTCCAAAGAAAATATAGATGATACTCTCATTAATTTCATGCTTGTTCTTGACAATAATACACATGTGCATATTGATTCTCATACTAGTCAAGACACTACTCTAGCTACATCTCATGTTGCTTCTAGTTCTAGTAATGCTTCTCATGATACATCACATACTAGTTCACATTCTCCTTCATATTATGTTGATGATACACTTAATGACATTCTTCTATCTAAGTCTCTCTTTGATTTCGATGAAACAATTGATAGTCATGATTCTACTTCTTTGCATACTTGTTGAGTGTGAATCCCTACTCCATTGTCATCTAATAACATGCATGAGAAATCTTCATATATTAATTCCTCTCCTCATGTCACTTCATCTCCATCTATTATTTCATCTCCTCGTGTCACTTCATCTCCATCTATTATTTCATCTCCTCATGTCACTTCATCTCCATCTATTAGTTCATCTCCTCATGTCACTTCATATTTGTCTATTACTTCATCTCCTCATGCTACTACATCTCCATTTGATGCTTCCTCTCCTAGGGATGTTTCTAATGCTAGTCATACTACTTCTATGGATGTTCCATGTCCTTCTTCACCTATTACTTCTTTGACACCTCCTTATAGTGTTACCTTAGCATCGAAATCTCCTATGTATCCTCTTGATATCCCTATGATTACTCATAATGGAAAATTACAACCACTTAACACATTATTACCATCCTCTACTATTCCTTCACAAGATATCTTTTCCCTCATGCATGTTGTCGGTCACTTACAATCTCAGGTCCAATCTCTTACATTAGAAATCAAGGCCTATTATGCTTCCATTGACAATAATTTATTGCATGGAAATCCTATTCCCAAAAAGATCCATAACTCAACATTTCCTAAGGATTTTGTTATGCCTACATTTTCATGTTTCAATGGTACTAGAAATCCATACTTACATCTCAAGCATTACCATATGGCTATGGATTCATATTCTAATGATCGACTATTACTTAAAGCCTTTCACCAAAGTCTCACAGATGTCACTCTCCAATGTTACACGCATCTTCCCTTTAGATCTATTAGTACCTATTATGAGATGGAATAATCTTTTCTTCATCATTTCATTGTTAACAATGGCCCTAGAGTTACATATGATCATTTACCTACTTTACATCAGGAAAAATAAAACCCATCATTGATTACATTCCATGATTTAATACTTGCATGCACCAACTAGTTTTTCAATCTATTGACCTAGAGAAGCAATTCATCTTCTATCGCGGTTTGATTCCTTCCTTGAAGCAATGATTGCAATATGATACATGTGAATCATTCACACTTTTATGCTATAAGGTCATTAAATTAGAACAATATCTCCTTGCTGCACATGTTATAGATCGCTCCTACTACTACTAATGCTTTTTTGCATCATATAGTTCTTCTCCGCTCCCATTTGTTGAGTTTCCTACATGGTTTCCATCTCCTCCACCTCGCAAACACGTTCCGCCTACTCCATCACATAATCATCCACCATTTCCTACTCTACACGAGGCTATACCTTAGACTCCTCCTTCCATCTTATGGGAACCATTACATTTTTTACATCATGCCAGACCCCATGATGTGTTGCGTGCTTTGCTTAAAAAGTGTTTAATCTACCTCCTCTAACCAACACTACCATCCACCACATCACTTGCAATATGAACATGATAGACCTTACTTAATTATCACCATATTAATGGCCATTGTGACAACAATCGTTATGCTCTTCATGATCACTTGAAACAATCGGAAGACAAGGTGTCATTTATTTTTGTTCTCGTTCATGTGAGCGGTCTATATCTCCTCTCCCTCGTAGGCGTGTTGTTACTCTAGTTGAGTTATCTCCTTTTTCTAGTTCTAAGGTCATTATTCATCCACCATCGTAGGTTGTTACTCATGCATGCTCTCCATCACATCCATCCAACATTGCATCGTATCATTTGTTGCGTTATGCTCTTCAACTGCTACACATTGGCTTCCACAACAATCAGCATTTGCACTTCCCACCACCGCTTCACCCATCATTGGCACTACTCCACATGACATTCAGTTTGGCTCCTACACTCATGTTGTTTCCATTCCACATGCTTCCACCATTTCACACCGGCTTGGTCTTTGGTAGGTGATTTCTATCACCTTACCCCTCGATGACGCACTCGTGTTCTTATGGTTCTTACATGATTGTTGAGGGATATATTACAATAAGAACCTTTCTTCACGTGCTTTCTCAATTCATCTAGTGCACATTATCAAATAATTTTCGATGACATACTCTTACTTTACGGTTCTTTCTTGATTGTTGAGGGGTATTATCCAAATGAACCTCATCATCTATACACTGAGGGCATCGCTAATATCCCCCTCTATCCTCATCATACTAACATGCAATCATCTTCTACTCTTACACATTATTCATTTTTAATCACAAATTTATTTATACATACAATTCAACTTTGTGCAATCACATTACATACATCATCTATCATCATACATGCTATATCATCATCACATTATTCCACATCAACATTTACCCATTATAAATCAATTCAACAAATGTAAACAATATTCAACCACATCACACATCATATATAAGCAACATCAATCACATAAATCATACATCATCATCACACCAATATACATCAAATACATTGATCATATGACAATGAATGCATTTATATATACATCATTTATAATCATAGTTACAAAACATCTCATCACTGGAGGGTAACTCCCCTACATCAATACATCGATATAACTCATATCTCATCATTTTTATCACCCTATGGAAATACCAAATCCCTAGAACTATAAGCTTTACCACTAAATATACATAATTGATTACGACCTCTATATCTCTCTACCCGCCTTTATACAATAGTGTGTTCTCCATGTAGAATACTCTGCAAAGTGACTCTACAACTCCACAAACCATCTAAATTCATCCCGAGCTAAATGATCTCTCTTAACCTCTCTAGCTTTCCATGTTTCCTCTCATGCCTCATCTCACTCACTTAGTAACACTATATATGTTGATGTTGCTATCACAACTAGATCAAACAAATGGGAATACTCACTCGTAATATCATCTACATGCTCTAGCATGCCTCCACCTACAAGTATATTGGTTGGCACATTTCGCGTCAATGTGTGAATAGATGTGTCCATAATTAATGACCAATATGCATCTCCTACATCCATATATCCATGTGTTAGACAACAATAACAATTCACAAACCATATAAAAATCACACAACAACACCATACAAATACTTACGCTCTGCTATCGCCACCACTACACTATTGGGGCCATGTGCTTACCCCTTTGCTCCTACTCTTGGTGGTAACCCTACCGCATCTCGCCAATATTAGATACAAACACTCACCGTCGATGTGATGCCCACCATGCATGGTAGGCCTCTCAGTAAACCCCAGCGTCATCACCATCTATCGACACAATCGTTGCATCTACCTCATCTAGTCCTGGAGGTACTAGATCCTCTCCTATTGGCCTTGGCCTAGCTCCCACCCTCCTTGGTGCCCTAATAGCTCTCAACCATATATATGGCTCTAGGGGCACGTCCTGAGGCCATACCAAACTATCATGAAACCCACTTAACTTGAAATAAATAAATCACCCTAGAAATTGATCCTCTAACCACATTTTTGTTGTATACATCGTAACTCTACGATATCCTCCTGCCATCCTTCATAGTCTTGGTATGGCCTCCGTACTATGACCTCTAGCCCCATGTGATCTATCATCACTTTATAGGCATCAATATCCATTCTCCTATTGCTCACATGTACCCATCTCCCAACAAATATGTCTGGCCTCACCCAATCTCCACGTGCTCCACCAACTAGCCTCAATACTACAATATGTTCATAGGCCCATACATGTAACAATGTCATAGCCCAATACCACCACCATGCTCCTCCTATGTAAATCTATATAGATCCTGTAAAGGTCATAACACACATCGTGCCCAAGCATACCTAGTGCTCTCCTCCTCTATCTGGTGACATATATCACGAATCTTATATAAGATGCATACATAACCCCCTCCACCGGAATTGACAATGCTATCACCACAATAATAAACTTCCGTAATTGTGGAACCCCTTATCTTAAAATAACATCTAGGCTATTATGGGCCTCTGGCTAGAACTCGAGTCCCCACAAAATACCACCTAGTGGCCCTCATCTATCTCTGCATGTCATCCACTACCATAACATGTACCCTCTACCAACAATTAGTAATCACATTATGTGATACACATCCTCTAATGTAGCTTCACCTCACCCGTAGGTAATCAAAAGATGGAAGTATCCAAAAACACCTCTCGCATAAAGCTATAAGCATATGCATATTATGGGGCACATCCCCCATCCTCGCTATGTGCCCCAAAAATCCCACTCCTCATTTCAGAAACCCTAATATGAGTAACGTACTCAAATGGTGGCCACCTCAAAACTCTCTCTATTGGATATCCTTCGCACACCACAAAAAAACAGCAAACAATACATTAGAACATCATACATATACAACACTACCCACTTACAACATCAACACACATCTACTTTCACATTTACAACACTCAAGACTCAACATAATGCTTTCTGACACGGGTCACCTGGCACATGATGGGGCTCCCAGAGTAGGACACCAACACCCATGTCTAGGTGCTCCTATCCTAAAGGTCATTAGTACCTTCACCGCTCTTGTCTAGGTCCAAAATGCCGAGAAATTTAAAAATAAAAATTTAACAAAAATTCATTCAAAATGACTAATATCACCACATTTTTTGAAAAAAATCACACTTACTAACTCCGCCATCGTACGTGATGCCACAATCTTCACCACTATCTCGAATCAACTCTGGTCACGTTGCTCTAACTTACAAAATCCTCACACAATCAGAGATCACTATCACACTCACACAAAAGACAAATGAGTTGCTTATTCACTTTTTACACTACTATTTATAGTAACTTTCCATTATTCACTTTATTATGATCATTCGCCACATTCATTCTCTCAACTAATTCACATCTCATGGTTTTAATGATATCTTGAGAAAACCTACTCAGATTTTTGTCTCATTTATGAATTTCTCTTTAGAATTTCTCCTAATACAAGAATGTACACATTTCACACACATTATATTCCTTTTCACCATCATTTACACTCAATATAAATAACCTTTGGTGATAGCCATCCCATACTCATCAATGCATCATTATGCAATTACTTTCACTCACGATCGTTCTCATCATCACTCCCCTTTTTAAAATGGCGGGGAGGGGGCATCAATTGGGTTCATCATATAATTCCCCTTACTCCATTATGTGAAAAATATATATTTCTAACACACCCTTATCAAACATTTTCTCATACCCATACGACATTTCACATCATTTTCTAGCGAATCCCCTAATGTCCTAACTCGGGGCAACAATTGTAAAATATCACCATGAGTAACTATACGATGGAAAAGTGATAAGCGAGCGTGGGAATCTACAAGCAACTCTTCCTCACACCCGACCTCCCAAGGTCGTGCGAGACAAACGGTGGGGATTGAATATGCATGGGATGCGAGACAAACTAGTTAGTAAATCGATGTCTTCGACACGCACTAGTGGAAATTACGAATCTAAGGAAAAGAAGGCCCTTCTAACTGAATTGGTGTGATAGATTGATCGCCAGATGATGCTTTCGAAGGCTCCAATCAATATCGAGCTCGTGTGATTCGGTCATGGGTTGTGGAATACGTGGAAAATGACACAGGACAGCTTTTGTGTATGTTTCCGATAAGGTCATAGGGTGGATGGTAACTATATCGACTCTATGGGCGATTCTCTGGCTTAGTCCAATTCCCTAGCTTTGTTAGTTGTTATGTCTAACAAGGATAACTGTCCCGAATAATGATAGGTGGAAGTAGAGTAGATCGAATACTAGTGTGCGTAAAGCCGTGTCAATGTCAAATTGACCAGTAGATTTGTTGGGTTGAGGGATTTGTGGGCCACAACCGTAGATTCGTGGTTGTTGTGGTCCTACTATGGTCATGTGCGGAATCAATCCCAATCCCTAGTATCTAGTAATCGTATGTTTTCTCGGCTCCTATATTCATAATTAATAATTGTGTGATCTTCTCAGAGTATCTTACAGGTGTTTGTGCAACCTGAATTCTCAAGCTAGTATCTATGTCTGTGAGAGTATCCCCTGCTTCTGGCTGTGGGACCAAAGGATCACAACCAAAGGTTTGATCTCTTTCAAACCCTTCTACAGTCATGCGGATATGAATCTAAGGTAATCTGTAGTTTGGTTGATTTGACCAAAACATATGCACTTTGTCGTCTGCTATGTTTAACCTGCTTAACTGGAAACTGATTTGTTGTAAGTTTACCATTGTTCGGAAGACTTGGATCCTAAGATTCTGATCTATATCAGTTATTGCTGTGACAAGATTGGGTTGGGGCACGATTGGCTTGAATACGTATTCTCTGGGCTCTCTAGGTCTCGTGATTGTCATACAAAAGAAAGTTATATAAATCTAACTAATGACAGAATAAACTAATTGTGAAAGATATGTCTATGTATATTCCTAAATCTGATATATCTATCTACTAAACAGAATTTAAAGAACAACTATCTAATATATCTAGAATTGACAGTTTAAAATAACAAATTAAAACAAACAAGATAACCGAGTATAGCTATTTGTCTATGCAACTGTGAACCTATTCTAAATAATGAAACAATTGATCTAGTTTATTTGCAAGACTCTCGATCCTACCTCAGAAGTGAGAAATGAATCATAGTTTCTCAGAAACTATCAATCCCCACAGCTTCCCTAGCAATATCAAAAGTAAAATTGACTGAAATAAAGTGATTGGCTACTCTATTTGATATGTTTCTAATTAGAACTTTGAAAGCTATAACTGGATTACGCAAGCGGGCGAATCCAATGGTGTGTGTGGCTATGTCCCCTTAGCGTGATCTCCTCATTCCTTCGTGTTCACTTGGATACATAAAAGCGTGTAATGCTAGCATCAGCAAGTAGATATTGGGACAAAGGCAGCTTAGGATACAGACTGAATACAATGCGAGTAGGAGAGAGATAGCGCAAGAGTACAGAGCTTGGCTTGTGCAATTCCTAGCGGAATTTATTGCAAGTCATGCAACATAAAACATCTAGAACCTGAAACTATCCTGTTTGAAGAACAAAACCTTCAACTTTAATGGCTTCTTATTGAAAACAAACTATTTTACTCCAATGGATTGGATAAAATATCAACAACATTTGCACAAGATGGATATACGACTTCCTAACAGCAAAACAACACTAACTAGGCATGTAATGAAAGAAACTAAGAATTCTAAATAAAATGAAAGACTAATCTATTGCAATGAGAAATTCAGAGGCAAATTTGAGGGGCCATTTGCTTGAGCACAAGCCAACTATTTATAGCATTTGCATTTACCCAAGGTAAAAACCAAATAGAACTCTTAAACTATAAACAATGGCAAAACACTATTCCAGGGAACCAGAATCATTAATGCAAGCTTATGGCGGTGAAAAAAGTTGGTAAACGTTGAAATTTACGTGAGTCGTGTTAAAAGAGCATTCTAGAAAATGCGTAAAGGACCGCCACCCTGAGCAGGGCGGCGGTTACAGGACCGCCACCCTGCTTAGGGTGGCGGTCACGAGACCACCACCCAGGCAGGGCGGTGGTTTCGTAACTGAAGAGAAAAAGGCCAAGAAAAGAGGGAAAAAGAGAAAACAAAGCACGCGGGGCTAAGCGGGGCATGCGGGATGTTAACGCACACTTGGGAGCTTTTCTGGATCCCAAACACCTTGCGAGGAGACTTGTATCATCATTGGGGTACGTGTTACGTTGTTCCGACGGTGTAGTACCCTATAATTTTGGGTACGTACATATTGCCCCCTCGGAGAAGCATTTTAGCCATGAAGAGGCGTAAAATGGTGGGTCCGAGTATGGCGGTCCCGAAATGGGAAGTTGAAAGTTATACCTGATACGTCCGTGTGTCGAAATGACACCATCTAAAATTCCCACTCCCTGCAAAATGAAAAGAGAACTCAAGTGCAGATAGACAAGATAGATTGGAAAATAAACACTAAAATAATGGGAAATGAGGACGTACCATTTGTGCGGGGTAAGAACTTACCTCCGTCGGTGCTCCAAACCTGCGAAAAAAACATTCAAAACAAGTCAGGCTGCTATATATATGAAAGTGGGCCCATTTTCCTTCTCATTTGCGCGTGTTGATTTGATTGATTCTGAGCTTTGGGACCCACGATGACTGTTTCTTACGAGAGTAGAGTCAAAATGTTCATGGCGAGATAGCGATCATGCCTCCGTGTGCAGATCATCGACCCATGAGATCACAGGTTAGTTTTCCTCAATTTATCGTTTTTACCCCCTTAATTTTAAAATGCTAAAATCTTTGTCGTGGGGGGGTTATTTTTGAAAATGTTAGGTTTAAAAGGTCCATCTAGGGGGCGCCTCTTGGGTAGGCCTTGTTTTAGTAAAAATGGTCCTCTTTTGGCGTTTTTTGGGCTTTTTAAGTTATAAAACCCGCGTGGGTTTTCGAGACATTTGCCGCCCCTATTCAGGCTGGCGCGGTTCTGAGCCGTCTCTCCTGCTCAGGGCGGTAGTTTTGCACAGAATGCCAAAAGAACATCTGTTTGAGATTGTTTTTGCATTTTTAGCATTTCTATGTGTTTTCATGATTTTTCTAGTATCACTTGGATGCTAACTTGCTTTGTTTTGTGTGTTTTTGGGTGTATGTAGGTGAGGGAGGAGTATATTCGGTGGAGCCGAGAGAGAGAGTGTGACTGGCTCCCAGCAGTACTAGATGCACTTTCACAGGATGAGGAGGACACTCTTCAGAGGGCCGGGATACTACGTATCTCACACGTTCCACATGTTGCACCATCCAGTCACATTCTTTGTGACTTATTCTCCTATTGGGATGCTTGATCGGAACACCTTCCGATTACCAGGGGTCCGAGGTGAGTGGACCATCACATTAGAGGATGTTTATCGTATTTTGGGGTCCCGATCATTGGGAGACGTCTTACCCTTGAGACAGCAGGTTCACGGGCCCAGATAGCACAGTGGGCCACTTATATGGGAGATGCAGTCATCTCCACGGGTTCGAAGAAGGGGGTCAGAGTTCGATCTATTCCTAGTTTTCCCATCCCCTTGCTTCCCAGGCCATTATGGGGATCCTTGCCTCGAGATTGATCGGGGACAAGGGAGGAGACACACTGTTATATTGCTGGTCCCCCATCATTGCACAGATCGAGGGCCATGGCTAGATTTACGCCTAGGGAGCAGACATACTTGGGACTACCTACCATGACTTGTCTGACAAGGTATTCCATTTACGGGGCGATCTTTGAGCCACTCGACCCTAGTCATGAGTTGTGTTTATGAGCACTTCATTCCTTATGGTAGAGGTGTAGAGGTGACAGATCCCGGAGCTGTGAGGGCAGCCAGATGGACAGATATGTCGGTGCTTAGAGCACCTCATCAGCTAGTTACCTCTCTGACCACCGATGACATGGAGGCCACACCATATCAGACCATGGCAGGTATATGGGGCGAGGAGGCTCTTACTTTGATCTCCTGCTCCACCACAGGGTAGCTTATTGACAGAGTGGGGCGAGTGGAGATACACCCCTTTGGCCGAGTTCCTCAGCAGTTTGGCCTACCCTACATGGGCATGCTTCCCCAGTAGCGCTAGTATACAGGTCAGTTCGAGAGGCCAGAGGGGGTCCTAGAGGCCGGGGTTGGACAGTTGTTACCCCTGGCATTCCTATTGCGGCTAGGAGGGTAGTACGTGCTCGAGGGAGAGCCGGTGCGCCTCAAGCACCCTTGCTTGGATTACCGTGGGTCCTACCCATAGCAACGATGACCCCATCGACATAGAATCCAAGTCCGAGGAGTTTACAGGGGGAGAGACAAAGGAGGAGACTGAGGAGGACAGTGATCCTGAGTGGCATGACACTCAGGATATCATGCGGCAGTGAGGGCCGAGCAGAGTGCAGAGAGAGTTACTCTGGTTTCAGAGGAGCCACTCTCCCAGGGCCATGGTGGGGAGGATGAGTCCGTTGTAGGACGCCACATTGCTCCAGCCACGGGGGAGCACCTCAGTCAGCGGCGGCATCTGTGGCAGGTGCTGACCCTAGAGATCCATCCTGGAGGCCTGGTGATCCGAGTAAGTTACCATCCTTCCTTTTAATGTTTGTTTTTAATTAGGATTTCCTTAGTTACTATCTCTCCTTTTGTTTGCTCTTGTATTTTATCTCTTGTTTCATTTCTAATTTGTTTTCTCCTTTGTTTGCAGAGACCGCCGATGAGTGGTGGGACTTGATTCGTAGGGTATGCACTGATACCCTGATGATCCCCATGGAGAGGACCCGCGCAAGTTATCGTGGATCTTTGGGAGCCCTCGGCACTTGGTAGACACACTGACACCTTTTTCCCTAGTCTGGCATGTGGCCAGGATGGTATTGACTCTCCGCACGGAGCTAGTGGGGTATAGGACAGCCGAGCGCCTAATGAGGAGTCATTCTCGTGGCGAGACTGCGGCTGCCCCTCGGGATCCTGAGCCTTTCGTGCACTCAGAGCACCGGCGTAGCCGAGTCCTAGGTGCGGGCGTGCACCTTCGGAGGGGTCTCATAGGGGTTGAGAAGCCACTTGGCTCTCCTAGATTTTGTATGATATATTCTTTTGTATATCCCGGGCTCTTTGAGCGTTTTGACCATGCTTAGCGCATGATGGCATTGTACAGAAACTTTGATATATATATATATATATATATTTTTTTGATCATACTTTTGGCATTCATGGCTTTGTTTCCTTTTCATTTTCCTCATGTAAATTATGATGTTATGCATGTATGCTCTTTAGAATGTATGCAATGGAGAACAAATGATACAAATGTTTTACTTTCTTTTTGTATTTCATGATGCTGATATATGATAATGTAGATACAATGTGATTTTGAATCTTAGTTTCTATAAGAAATTTTGGATACTTCATGTTTGTTTTGGCAAAGTGGTGAAGATAAGCTGATATGATGAGCAGATAAACCTGCCCCTACTCCTAACCCCACGCAACTAGTAAGATGCGAGGGCTCATCACCGAGAGTTAGAAAGGGCACAAGCTATGAAATGTGTTGAAATGGTAGTGATGAGAGATAGACAAAGCTTTGGGGGAACCAAATTAGGATGCCACAAGCCTACTCCACTCGAGTGACTTCATAGTTTTTGGGATGTAACTTGCTTTGCAGTTTATCTAGACTTAGATCCTTAGATGGCCACATGGTAGACAAAATCGGGTTTTTAGGATTTTTAATTCTCTTGGAATTTTGGACATCTGATTCATTTGTTTTTGACTCAAGACTTCAAGATTTGAATTGTTTGTCTATGACCTTTTGAATTTTTTTGTCAAGAGGACCCCCTACACCTTGCCCCATGCTACTAGTAAGAAGTATGGGCTTATCACCATAGGCAAGATATAGGTGAGTAAGGGCATTTCCATCCTTTCCCAACCCTACGTCACTAGTAAGAGATGCAAGCTCATCACCGAAGGTTGGTGGGGCAAGGAAATGTGTAAATTTAAAATTTTCTGTTTGATTCTATATTTGACTTGTTTACTTGAGCAAAATGTCAGTGTGTTTTTATTTCCAAAGAGATATATACATGGGATAGATGTGACACCATGAATCTTCTAGAATGCCATAGGTAAGACACCTATCCTAAGAAGAAACCAAAAGTGAGAACAAATCTACAGATCTTGGTATGGTCACCGTTAAGACCCTGTCATATCTAGCTTTATTTGATGAAGTGATTCCGAAATAGTTTGATGATATCATGGAAATAGAGAAGTATGATTAGAGTGTTTATGCCAACAACATCATGAGTTTGTAATGAATTGATTTGAGAATAAATTCCTTGATCAAAAATTTGTATGAAACAAGTGGACAAAATGATCCTAACTATATGAAGATGCAATGTAGATATAATTATATAAATAATGCTAGCTACTTACGTGTAGAATCGTTTGAGGTGTAGGGAATTGACTGTTTCACCAAATTCCTCACCTTCTAGCGTACATAAAAGGTATGCACCATTTCCATAGTCCTTCATGACTCGGTATGGGCCCAACCATTTGGGCCGGAACTTCCTTCCTTCGCTGGTCTTTTTGTCGATCCGGTTGTCCAGCCTTAGAACTAGATCACCTTCATATATGTCGCGTTCATAGACCTTCTTGTTATACTTGCCAACACATCCGGTCAGCATAGACTCTATGCCACTGTTCAACATCTAACCTAGCTTCATCTAGACTTTCTAGTTGGGAGAGACGTGCTTCTCTATAAGCGTCTTCATCTAGAATCCCTTGTAATGAAATGCGGAGACTGGGTATTTCAACCTCAAGCGGGAGAACTACTTCTACCCCGAATACTAGCGAGAAAGGAGTCGCTCGTGTTGGTGTTCTTATTGAGGTTCGGTGGGCCCATAAGGCCGGATATAACTTCAAATGCCTATCTCGTTTGTTTTCTTTCACCGTTTTAAGGAGAGTGGCTTAAAATGTTTTGTTTGTCGCCTCAGCCTATCCATTAGCTTGAGGGTAATACAAGGAGGCTGTATGATGGCTTATTTTAAATTTATTGCATAATTCATGAACTTTGTCATTCTTAAAAGAAGTCCCATTATATGAAATAATGACTTGTGGAACACCATACCTGTAAATGATTTGGTTCAAAATGAACTTGGTGATTACAGAACCCGGTATAGTAGTAAGAGGCATAGCCTCTACCCACTTGGTAAAATATTTGGTGGCCGTGATTATAAAATTATGGCCGTCTATAGATGAGGGAGAGAATTTCCCTATTAAATCTAGGCCCCACATAGAAAAGGGCCATGGAGTAGCGATTGGGGTTAGAGCTTATGCAGACATGTGAATCTTGTGGGAGAATTCTTGACACTTATGACACCTGCATACAAACTCTACTGCGTCGTGTTCTAGAGTGGGCCAGAAATAGCCCATTCGATGTATTTTACGAGCGGTGGCATGGCCACCAAAGTGACCTCCACACATTCCACTGTGATATTCATGGAGAATCTTCTTGGATTCTTCTATGTCGACGCATCTTAGAAGCATTCCATCGAACACTTTATGATAGATGACTTGCTATATGATGACATATTTAGCTACGATAATGCGTAACCACCTTCTTCATTGTGGTGTAGCACCTTCCGAATATGTACGGTCCAATGATATAGTTAATGATATCAATGTACCAAGGAAACTTAAGATATAAGGTCGGGTTTTTGATGTAGTATAGACACTCATCTGAAAGTCCAGATCTACTAGATCCTCCATCTAATGGATTATCAGCTAACTAATCTACGATGATTTGTCCTTTAATTGACTTCGATTTACGAATGTTAATTCAAATTCACCCATTAAGGTTATAAAGCACCCACCTTTTTCGATAAGGACCCTTGCGTGAGGAAGGTTCATAAATGTTCTGCTTTTACAATGACTTTTGTTTCTTGATTTAGCATGTAATGTCTTAAGAATTTTTTTGCAAAGACTATGGCGAGGCATTCTTGTTCCGCTTATGTGTAGCGTGTTTCATAGTCGAGCAATGTCTAGATAATGAAGTAGATCGCACGTTCTCTATTGTCATCATCTTCTTGAGCCAGCATACAGGCTAGCGAGACATTGGTGGCTCGCGAATATAAAATTAATGGGTGATCTAGCTTAGGTGGCATTAGCGTCGGTGGTGATAACAAGAAACACTTAACTGCGTTGAAATATTAATTACAATCTTCAGTCCAATCAATGCTATAATATTTCTTGAGTAGATTGTTGATTGGATGAATGGAAAAAATTAAGTCTGGATGAATCTCTGGATTACACCAAGTTTTTCGAGAAATGATCTGATTCTAGATTCATCCGAAGGTGGGACCATTTCGAGAACAACCTTAATTTTGGTTGGGTCAACATCGATCCCACGTGATGATATAATGTAACCTAGGAGCTTCCCTCCTGTCACACCAAAGACACATTTTTTTGGATTTAGCGTGACTCCGTATTCTATCAACGTGAAAGAATGACGTGAAGCACTTCCAGATGGTCACAACGCTTCTTGGCCTTGGCCAATAAGTCATCTACATAGGATTCAACAATTTTATGAATAAGATCATGAAATATATACGTCATAGCCCATTGGTATGTAGCGCCAAGGATTCTTGAGACCTAATGGCATAACAACATAGTAATAGGTTCCCCAGGAGTTATAAATGTGGTTTTAGCTTGGTCTTGTTCAGATATTTTGATTTGGTTGTATCTTGAGAATCTATCCATGAGAGACAAAAGCTCAAATCCAGCTGTTACATCAACAATGATGTCTATGGATGGTAATGGGAAGTCGTCTTTAGGACATGCCTTGTTAACGTCTCAGAAGTCTACACAGATGCGTATCTTCCCATTCTTTTTGAGAACGGAAACAATATTAGATACCCACTGAGAGTAATCAACTGGTTTGATGAATCCTACTTGGAGGAGCTTTATTACCTCCTCTTTTACCATGAGAGCTACCTTGGGTTTCATTGGTCTCGATTTTTGCTTAACCGGTTTTGCATCTAATTTAGTGACGAGATTGTGTACCGCAATGTGTGGGTGCAACTCCTGTCAACTCTATGCCTTCGATGCTCAAAAGTCATTTCACTGGATAGATTTATGGATAGAAAAGTCGGGTCAATTTATGGATAGACGGGTAATAGTGTGCATATAGCCCTCTTTGAGTCAAAGAAAGTGAAATCGTTTATTGTTATTCTACCAACAGGAATATGTGCAAGTCTCACAATATTATGCCTTTGGGGTTTGGGATCTCATCCCGGTAGGGTGTTTCATGCGAGAAAGGAAGGAATAGAAGAGAGGATGAAGAAAGATCACATCCGAAGAAAGGAAAGAAAAGAATTCCAAAGAAGAAAGGTCGAGGGTTTATGTTTTGGGATTGGTAGTAAAAGCAGAGCCAAACCTACTTGCATAAACGAACAAAGCAATACTTGATGAATAAATGAAAATAAAATGAAGTAGATTTCAATGAGAATAAACACACGAGATCGACATAAGAAAGATCTAATGCAAATAACATATGTATTCAAAGACAAAGTCTAAATATTGTATTAATATTTCCTTCATACAAAATCTCAAAGTCTTTTCTTCTCACTTCTATTTTTCATCTAAAGATATCCACTACTCAAATACAACAAGTATTTGAGTATTTATAGAAGAAGAGAAGAAGGAAGGCAAAAAGGAACCAACCACCTATTTATATAAAATATACAAAATATCTACAAAATATCTCAAAGTCATGTTGACTTTTGACAACTTGATGGATGACATCACCCCATGGTGCAACATGGATGATGTCATCATTTGTCTGCAATACTTTAGACATTTCACAAAAAGAAATTTGAAGAAGAGAGAAATTATTCATCGTCGTTGTCCCGCGCCCGAAGGGGGTATCCTCGCCTGCTTGCTTTGCTCGGGTGACGAGATGTGGAGTTGGGCACAATATTCCATGAACTTGCTGATCATGGGCTCTAGTTGATCTGGGAAGGATCCTTGTGTCGCTCGCTGATTGCCTCGCAAGTCTCCCACTCGTCTATGAGCTTCTTTGGGAGTTTGGAATATTCTTTCTCTGCTTCTATTAGGAACCCGATGAAGTCCCGACAGACGCCAAGGGTTATTGATGGATTCTGCGTCAAAAGCGACCTCTGGCCCCACCCTTGTGAAATGATCTCCTTGAAGATCTGATGGTTTCATCAACTTTCCTTAAGGTGAAAGGAAGGAGTAAGTAACCCTGGAGACATGTTGAGAATGATTTGTTCCATTTGGTGCATTGCGTCCAGGGCTTCTTCCTTTACCTTATCAATTTTTTCGAGGACAAATTCCAGTTGATCCATCCGGTAATCCAGAGTGGAAAGGATTTTATTGAGGGCCCTGGGATGACCGAAAATGCCGAACTTGACCAGATCTTTGACTGAACAGTCGAACATTCTTTGAAAGGTCTCACGTTGCAGCCTAGCATGGTCCAGCTCTTCTGATATGGGTCCTGCTAACGCCTGGAGTTCTTTGTTCACCTTGTTGATGTTCAGGTACAAATCGGTGAACTTGGCGATCACTTTTTCACTGTCCTTGAGGATTTGGCTCCTCCAGGTGGAAACGGCCATACCCTGCTCACCGATCTTTGCATATTCATTAATTTTATCCTAGCTCAGAGGCTCAGGAGTCTCGGCGGCAGTTGTGGGAGGTGCACTGCCCATCTTCTGTAAGGCTTGGAGCAGATGTTTATTTTTCTCTTTCAGTAGCCTTTTCTCTTCTTTTGCTTCTTGAAGCTTCTTGCAGAGGGCATCAACTGTAGATAGGGCCTCTCCCTGAAGGCTTTCAGAAGACATACCCATTGTGACTTGAGTCACTATGTATAATCTGTCGGAGACAGATCCTTTTTATCCTTCAGAGGATTGGGGTACGCGATCTCCATTACCCTCTCTCCCGAAGCACTCTGAGAGAAGCGTGTGATGGGCTTCTGCTTCTTTACCCCTTTTGACGGGATCACGGAGAAGTCCATCGGAGTGATGGGAACTTTCCTTTTCTTGACTTAGGTGCTGGGAGATCCAGGCTGGACTTATGGGAGAAGGACCAGAAACAGAGAAGGGGCAGCTGCAGTAGTTGAAGGGAAAAAGTGGAGACACTTGGAGGCGGCATCGAGAGGGAGGCCGAGGAAGTGCTCATGGGAGGAAGAGATACTGCAGGAGAGGAAGACATAGGAAGGGAAGGGAGCTCAGAAATGAGGGAAGAAATGGAGGGGGACAGATCCGCGAGAGAAGAGAAGATAGATGAAGAAGCAGGAGGAACAGTAGAAGAAGGGGGAGAGGACACGACCAAAGGAATGGTCGCTGGGTCACCTGAGGAGGGGAAGGAGGGGAAGGAGAAGGAACATAAGGGACCTCAGTTGTTACAGCAGTGGCGACATCCTGAGTGGATGGGCCTATTGGGACATCTTCCGCTGTTTCTTTCTCTGGGGAAGCCAGAGTTACAACTTGTTCGGGTGCAGCGGAAGGAGGACTTACAGGAGCTTCCTCTTGGGTGGAGCTAGATTCACCCTCTTTGCCTTTTCCTTTGCCCTTTGGCTGCTTGTTTAGCTCGAGGAGGTGTGTTTCCCAATGGAGAGGTTGTGAAATCGACCCCGAGGTAGATGAGTCCCATTCATTCGGCACCAATGCTCTGTTCTACGCAGAGTTTCCTTGACCCTCTCCTCAATTGTCTGAGGTGCTTTGGTTCTATCAATCAATGCAAAAGGCCAATCGTCCCCACCTGTGTCAAGATACACTTGATCCACTTCCTCCTCAGTAGTTTGGTAGCCTTTGGGGATGATGGCTACCCCATACTGGATGATTTCTGCTAAGGCCAAGCGAGAATGATCCTTCCTCCTGAGCTCAACCTCATGATATATGTCGATGTAGATATCTTCGATCTGAGGGATGTGGATCGGATCGAGCTTAGCCCTAGGCAAACAATTTCTCGGGTCGAAGGTGGGCTTGCTTTGGAAGTCATGTTTCAGATTCAACACTCCGAGTTTATAAACATATCTTTTGCCTTGTGGTGAGTGAGACATGTATATCTACCCACTGTGAGGGGGAAAGGAGTTCCACCCTTCTTTCTCTTTAGGCACTTTTCATGATAAGTAACAAGCTGCCTCGACAGCTCCAATAGGATCAACTTGGGCCCGGCATACCTTGGCAGTCTAGTCGGTTCCCCCAAGAAATTAACTGCCCTCAGATAGGTAAATGTGGGGAACTGAGTGAATAGGGCCCCCCACTTCTCAGTAGCTGCTACTATGCTCTTGGTCGTTCGACCGTGAGTCATATTTGACCTCAACAGGTAGATGATGTAGTAGAAGAATGCATCGTTGATCTTTGTGAATTGGGGGATGCTATTTTCCAGCTTCAGCTCTGGATAGTATTCATAGATTTTGACTTGGGGCCAAACCCCACATCGCATCAGAGCTGGATAGTCCCTTTCTGAAGCTGCAGCATAGACCACGTAGGAGTTCATATAGAACCTCCCCGTTGTGTTGAGTTGTTGTAGCTGCTCAGAGATTGTGCTGCTTATAATTTCTACCCATTCAAAGCGTTGATCGGGCACATTTTTGTTCATTGTTTCAAGGTACCGTAGCATCCACTTGTGAAAATAATGGGCGTCAGGAAGCCCAAAAACTCTGCTCAGGAACGTAATTGTGTCGCTGAGTTCCTCTGAAAAGTCACTGCGATGAATGACTTGTGGCCACCGAGTCACTACTTTTTTGTTCTTGAGATAAACTTCATTCATCAGCTGCATGCACTGATCTTCATTGTCATCCCAGGCCTTGATGCAATCTTGTTGGCTGACGGCCACAAAGTGCCGGTGATGAGGAATGCCGAGCATTATTTCAAAGTGCCGGGCAGTGAGGTTAATTATAACCTCGCCCTTCTCACCATGGACACATCTTGTGTCTTTGTTGTAGCATCGGGCTACCACCATCATAAATTCATTGTTTACGGCACTAACTGGGATCCCACCAGCAAAGTGCAGGGCACTGCCTATCAGCTTGTCCATCCATGGACTTCTTGTGACCCTCTGGGTTCTGGCCCAGAAATTCTTCCATATCAATATGACCCAGCTCTGAGTCTCTGATGTCTAGGTCACACTCTGCTTGGGACTCGGGCATTCTGACCCTCTGATACTTATACTTCATTTCTTCTTCTGTGAGCTTGGCCTTGCCTTTAGATTTGATAGGTTTCTTGCTTGATGTTGACATATGTTCTTCTGAACTTAGTTGCTGATCTGCAACAATAAGAAGTGAAACCCAACGCAAGAAAGCCATGTCAGCTATCTGATTTTCCATTGAAATGTTGACAGAAGAAAGAGTTAGCAATTTAAAGGCCTCAGGGCATAGGGTGCATGAATATTGCAAGCTACAGGGCTAAATAGTAAGGCGTGCAGAAAAGGGCTGTTACAGGGGATAAATCAGTGCCAAAGGGCGCATGGTGCATGGATACTGCAGGTGCATTCTTTGTTGTTGTAAGCACAAATGTGCCTGCGCCATATGTATGTATTTTTAAATGAGGGGCGCATGGATTCTTTATGTTACATGGGAACAGGATGCACCCGTGGCGCATATATCTTTCATGTTGCATGGAATTTGGTGCGCCAAAGGCGCATATAAGGTTTGTGTAACATATGCTTTTTGTGCGCTTAAGGGAACTTGGCACGGCGCATGGAAGGAATGCATGACATGATGTTATTTCTGTAATGAGGATGCATCAATGCCGTTTAGAGCTTTGCACTTGGCGCGGATTTAGTTGGTGTTGCACATATGCGGGTGTGCGCCAATGGGTGCAGATTTTGTAATGCAAAGCACTGAATGAGTTTGGTGCGCTATGAGGGCGCAAAAAAGTGTTTGCAACAAACTAAGGAAGTGCGCCTTGAGGGCGCAACTTATCATGATGTAACATGGGTGGAAAATGCGCCATTGGCGTAGCTGTGTTTCTTTTGTGTTATAGGATGCGCCGTGTGCGCCAAAGGAGAAGGAAAATACAGTTTCCTTTTAGGCTTCATTTTTCTCTCGAGGGGTTTACATATGGTTTAGATTGTTCTTAGGGTCGTTTGGGTGATGGAAATGGCTTTAAACAAAGGGTTTCAAACCATCATTTCAGGACAGAGCTTCCTCTACCAGCAGATCTGGAAAGAGGGGGGAAGATCATGGGGGAGAAAGGAAAAGACAACAAGGAAGGTGGGGAGTCCATGTTTTTAGTCTTTCCAATCCAGATCCAAACCAACAAGCAAACAAAGCACCAAAGCGCAAAACATACAAAAGAAATGAGGACCTCTTACCTGGATAAATAGCGAAGAAACATGCAAACGGGTCCACGACGTGATTGAAAACGACAGGCGGAGTGCGGCGTGAGCTCGAGAGAAAATAATAAAAATAATCATGTGATTTGCTCTGGTGACAATGACATTGCGGGCACACACATATATATAGGCAAGGTAGTAATAAATGCGCCACCAACTTTTTAAGTGGCACACCAAAAGAGATGTCGACACAAGAAAACGTGTGCCCCATGGTGCACCAAAATGCTTGTCAACACGATAATATGTGTGCCCTATGGCGCACCGAAAGTGGTGTCGATAGAGGAATATGTGCACCCTTGGCACACCAAAAAGGGGCGCAACAAAAGATATGTTGACAGGAAGGCGCACGCGCCTTGGCGCATGCAGGGAAGACTCAACATAGAGAGGCACACCAAAACGCCTGTTGACACAAGAAAACATGCACCAAAGGCTTTAAAGGGGGCACATGAACATTTGATGTTGCATAGTGATTATATGCGCCCGCCCAAAAAGACCAAAAACGGCTAAGTTCGGAAAACTAGATTTCCCAGGAAGGGATTTTGCAACGTTCAAAATTGCCCTTGCGAGGATCGGAACAATTTTATGGATAACAAAATTTCCCTTGCGGCTCTTTCTTGGGACTATCCCTGAGCAAACCTCAGGGTTAGAGAATCCCAGATCTCATGTGCCTATCCATTGGGTAACAGAGTAAAAAACAAGGGCGACAAAAAAAGGGAACACACAACAAACAAAAGCAAACACAAGACAAAAACAAACACACAACTAAAGCAAACTATACAAAGAAGAGAAAGCTCTACTTCCTCGAAGATTTTCGAGATCTGCTGCCCTTGTAGGGAAGCGGGAGCTCGGTTCCATCTAGATATGAGAGATAGAAGCTATTCTCTCTGTTGAGGCTGCTTGATCTTGAAAGGCCCTCTCCACGAGAATCAAATTTCCCGTGCATGACTTTAGGCTCTCTTCACTTATCCCACAGAAGGACAAGGTCTCCCACCTGAAAATTTCTTTGCTTAGCTTTTCTATCGAACATTCTCTTGAGTTGATTCTGATGCTCGGTGATCTTGTCGATCACTCTTACTCTCTTTTCTTTGAGCTCTGTCAGATACATGATCCTCTTTTCAAGAGAATTTTGGAAAGTTTCATCTTCAATTGCTCATGCTAAGCACAGAGCAGGGATTTCAACGGAAATGGGAAGCTCGACATCAGTGCCATATAACACTTGAAAAGGTGACATGTCGAGAGACCTCTTGGGAGTAATGCGATCTGCCCACAAAGCGTTGTATAAGGACTTGTGCCACATTCGTTGATTCTCATCCACTAGCTTTTGTATGATGGTCACCAAGTTTTTGTTACTGGATTCTACTTGACCATTTCCCTGAGGGTAATAATCTGAGGCGTGAGCCAAAGTTATCCCATATTCATAGAAAAAACTAATAACTTCCCGTGAAGAGAAGTTAGAAGCATTATCAACAACAATCTTGTTGGGAACACCAAACCTGACAATGATATTTTCTTTGATAAAACTGCAAACAACCTCGGAAGTGGCATGTTTGATAGGTATGGCTTCCACCCACTTGGTGAAGTAATCTGTTGCTGTTAGGACATAACTATGTCCAGACACTCGATTGGGGATTGAGTGCACCGATAAAATCAATTCCCCACTGCTTGAATGGTTTGTTGATGATGGCTGGGGAAAAGCGACCAACTTGGGCTTGCCGACAAATTGCTGGCAAGGTTCACACTTTGCTACCTGGTGGTATTGTATCTTGGAAAAGCGTCAGCCAATAGTACCTGGCCCGGATAATCTTGTGTGTTGTCACGGAAGAGGAGAAATGGCCCCCACAGGCTGAATTATGAAAACTTTCAAGTAACTTCACTGCTTTGTGGCTTGTCGACACACACGCAAGAAGACACCATCTATCCGCGTTTGTATAAACCGTCATCCCAGATGACAAATTTGGCTGCTCTGAGCTTTATAGTGCGTTTCTCCTTTGTAGTTAGGTGAGCTGGGCATTTGCCGTAGGTGAGGAAGAAAGCAATGTCGGAATACCACTCATCGCTGGTTGCGACAAATAGGACTAGAGGCAGAGAATGGGCTTTCTCCAGCTGGCTTTGCGCTTCGTTGGTACAATCATCCTTTTCCTTAGGGTTTTCTGAATCTTTGTTTTCAGCCATAAGCTGACATAGGCCCTTACCTCTTACCAGCTTGGTTGGTTTTATATCCAGGTCGTACTCCTGGACCTTTGCAATCAATTTCCTTACAAGCTTCCTAACTCTGTTGAGTTAGAATTGATTTAACTACCGTGTCAGGGACCAGCACCACTGTATGAGAATTTAAAATGTAATACCTAAAGTTTTTGACTACTTTGATGACGGCGAAGGCATGTTTTTCTAATTGAGACATTTTTAGTTCGTGAGGCTTGAGGGGAGAGCTCAAGAACGCAATCAAAGATTCAACATCCTCAGAATTCTTTTGCATCAAGATGGCAGACACAGTATGCTCAGATGCATAGCTATACATGATAAAATCCTTGGAGAAATCGGGACATACCAGGACTGGTGCGTGAGCGACGGAAGATTTTATTTCTTCAAACGACCTTTTTCCCTCCTCGCTCCACCGAAAATTTGGTGATCCTTTCATCATGTCCAATATATGACGAGTCTTTTCAGCAAAGTTGGGAACAAAGCACCTAAGAAAATTCACCTTTCTAAAGAAAGAGTGAACGTCGGTCTTACTTGTAGGCAGAGTAAGGCTCTGAATAGCCTTAACTCTTTCGGTATCTATCTTCGTTCCTTCTTTGCTAACCACATGCCCTAGCAACTTTCCTTCTGTGACTCCAAAAACAGACTTTTTTCGGGTTCGGGAAATCCCATGTTCTCGGCTTTGGCCAATACTTGCTCTAGGTGATCACTATGATCACTTCGTCGTTTAGAGAACACACGTCAAGTCGTCCGGATAAACGACAATGACCTTCCCGATCATACCTTTGAATGCGAGGTGCATGGCCCACTTTGAAAAGTGGCACCAACATTAGTTAGGCCGAAGGCATCATGTCAAGCAAGCAAACCCCGAGGGAGTAGTGAATGCTTGTTTTAAATTGATCTTTAGGTGAAAATTCAATTTGATTGTAGCTCGAAAAACCATCAAGCATGGACAGCATCTCGATCCGATTCTTACTACTTGCGAGAACTTGATCCATTATAGGAAGTGGGTAGTTGTCTTTCAAGGATGCACGATTCAAATTTCAAAATCTACGCATATGTGTATTTCTCCGTTCTTCTCGGCACAATATTCGCCACCCAAGTACTCTTGTGATGGATAGGAAAAATGATTCTCGCATCCAGCATTTTCTCGAATTTCAGCTGGATTGTACCTAAGATCTTAGGGTTATAATGCCTCTGCTTCTGGCGAAAGGGTTTGACGTCTTCTTTCAACAGGATGTCATGCTGGACGTCCTTTGGCTTAAAAGATTTCAGATCGGTGTAGGACCATGCCAATACATCCATGTATTTCTTGGCTGAGTTGACAAACTTCCGCTTCTCTTCAGGCGTGCAGCATTTTCCAATGTTCACGAATTGCGGATGCTCTACTGAACCTAAATTGACCGGTTCGGTTTCTAGGGAGGAGCCCATATCATCTCACCTTTTCTTTTTTACAAAACGGTCATGCATGTCGAACAACCATTCCAGAGAAACCAGGCCCTTCAGAATTTTATTTCCTTTGTCTTGACGATGCCATCATTCCCTTGATTCATCCTTTTGATCGGTGGCTGATTCGCGGCACATAGAAGTGGATCCTTCAAAATGCAATCCTTTGAAATTTTCTCGCCTTTCCTAGAAAGGCAATGAGTTGATTGTCATCATTGAATACTTGCCAATCTTTGAGAATTGTCCAGCATGCTTGGGCAAAAAACCATTTCAATGGTATATTTGTCTGTTTTCAAACCTGGGTGCGGGAGCATGAGGGATGTTGAAACGGCCAATGAATCAGCCATGTCATTTGAGCTCTTGGAATGGATTCTATCGAAAAGGCGTCAAATTCTTCGATGCTGTCCCACACCGCATTACGGTAGTGCCTGAGCCTCTCATTCTTCACTTGATATATCCTTTTAACTTGATTCACGACTAGCTCTGCATCACCTTGTGCTTTCAGATTTTTGATCCCTCTCTCTCTTGCGGCCTGCATGCCGAGTAACAGAGATTCATACTCAGCAGTGTTGTTTGTGTTGAAAAACTACAACTTAAAAGAGAGAGGAATAATTTCTTCCTCGGGAGATATTAGCACGGCTCCGATGCCACATCCACTTTGGTTGCGGCACAAGCCATTATCAAATTGCTGCAAGGTCCAGGACCTTGTTAAGATCTTCTTCTTGGACGAGAACAACCATTTTGTCAGACTTGGTAGACAAGAAATAGTTCCCCATTCCTGATGATTCGAAAAGAATTTGGGCTTTGGGGTCCTCAGAGTTAGTAACCAAGTACTTCTTTTGTGATTCTGGCTCCAATGTCTGCATTACACCTTTGACGGGGATTCTAGCCTTAGACCAGTCCATATGAATCTCTCCACCAACTTCACTGCAAAAACTTCTTCCCAAAGAAAATTCCGTAGGCTCTTTGGAATGTTCAACGAGGATGGTCATCTTTACTCTTTTCTCTGGGAACGCCGCAAATGCAAACTACGCGTCTTTGATTTGACCAATCAACAACACCTGCTTGGTTTCCAAGGAATAACATCTGCCAAAAGTCTTGGTAAGGGTGAGGCCCAAAGCATGGGTGACTTTTGCCGGCATGACGTTATCAGAAGCTCCAGAATCAATTATGCAGTTACTTAACTTGTGGCCATTGATTAGGAGGGAGAGATAGAAAGGTTCTATCTTTCCTGATGTAGATGTTGAGGCAACATTTATGCGGGATGTAGGAGGAGTGGCAAGGATTCCTTTTGGGGAAACCTGATTAGTTATGACAGCTTGACTTTGAATATACTTGGTCAATCTTACAAGCTGTTCGGGATTTGACTGAAGATACTCGGCTTCAGACATTTGGATCTTGGTCTTTTTAGCATGGTCAATTATGTCAAATGTGGCCAAGGGTTGCGTTGGTGAAGGAATGAGTCCCTCACTTCATGATGGTAGGGTAGGATTACTGGTCTTTATGGAAATAGAAGAAGGCTGATTTGGAGGAGAAATGGGGGGAAAAGATTTCCTTGTAAAAGGCTTAACAGGGAGTTGAGTAGGAAGAGGATTACCTCTTTTAGCAATAGTTGGAGGCACGTTTGACACAACCTTCTCCTTCTGCACATGGGCAGCGACCTCTGCTTCTTTTCCTTGCGAGCGGGTAAAAACAACATATGATTGTCCACTTGCATAGCCTTGTGTACCCTCTTCTTCATCAGATTCTTCCTCCTCAAATTCCATATACCCGATAGTAGAGTTTCCAGTCGGCTCACCGACATCTTGATCATCTTCGCCTTGAGACGAAGGTTCTTCATAATCTTGTTCCTCTTCTTCAATTTCGGCTAAGGTGTTAACCGGAGGAGCCTCAAGCGCCAACCGTGGAGCAGTTGTAGGTAAGCGCGGCCTTTGAGGAACATTGTTGGAAGAAAAATTCCTCCGTGGGATATCCCGGTATGAAGGACCGGGAGAAGCTTGGGCTAACTGCTTCTTTAATGCAAGCAAGTCGTTTGCCATCTTTTGAAATGCCGGATCAGACGAAGTAGTGGGAGAAGGGCCCGAAGATTTAGGCTTGGATGATTCCCTTTTCAATTCGCCAGATATTATCAAATTATCTTCAATTCGGATGGCAGCGGCCTAGGTGAGAATCAAGGTAGCCACTTGTTCTTGCAGGAGTAAGAAACTTACTTTCGAACTCATAGCATTCACGAAGAAACACTTCTGATTTTCTGGTGTTGGAAGCATGGCGACAGGGACGCGGTTGATTAATGCATTGAACCTGGCGATAAAATCACGCATGGTCTCATTGGCCTCCTTCTTCAGGTGAGTGATCTATGATAACAATGCAAATGCATCTTCCGAAGGCTTGTACCTGTCTTCAAAAGCATCCCACAAGGTGGCCCAACTGGTAATAGATCCGGCCGGTAAATGCTGAAACCATTCTGCTGCGGGCCCTTGTAAAGTTTCCAGAAAAAGGTAAACCGACACATCTTCATGAGTTACATCTAGGATACTACATGACATGATGAATGCAGATATGTGCGAATCCGTGCTTTGGTTCCCGCTCCGTCAAATTTGGTAAAATTCTTTCGGTTTCCATGAGGGAGCGCGTGAACTGGATGTGGTAAAGCCAAGGGGCCCATAGCATTTCCCCATGGCACTACCATTTGGGATAGTGGAAAAGAACACGGGCTGGAAACACAGTTCCACTGAGCAACAAGGCACTACAAAGGGATGTGGAGGCTCCTTGTGAAAACCGGTTCTTCCGTGGGGGTGAGGCGCTTCTGGCTGACCGATCAGCTGAACTTAGTGATGAAAAGCGCGCCGGTGTTATACTGAAATTGTGCCTTTGAAGCAGATCGAAAGTAGGATCGACTTCTCCACGAGCTCTTCCCTTACGTGTAAATGGCTCACCCACCAGCGTACCTTCCAGATCTGCAATGTTGTGGCGCAGATTTAAAATTTCTTTTTGGTTGTACTTGCTGATTTTCTGGTTTTTCTGACAAAAACCAGCAGCATGTACTTTTCTAAATATTTAAATTTTATCCCTTATTTGAAAACCGATTGCGGTTTAATGACAAAGAACAACGAGGATAAAATGACAGTGAAGATTAGTAAGCTGATTTTCGGATCTAAAGTTGACTTTTTCAAAGAGTTTGAAAATTTCGGTAAACAGTCAAAAACTCAGATCTACGGAAAAATACATATTTTTATAAAAACTCAGCGAACTAAAGATCTCCAACTAGGCCAGATCTATGGATCTTAGAAGAATTTTTTTGATTTAGATCACTTTTGCAAAATTTTAGATTTTTAACAAAAAGTTAAAGTTTGCAAACAGATAGTGATTTTTCTGATTTTTAACTGATTTTCTATCATACAACTATCATAGATCTAATAGATCTGTTTCGATCCCAGTGAGAGTCGCCAAAATGTTGCTCGAAAATCATTGCTGGGCGGTTTATGGATAGACGGGTCAACAGTGTGCAGGGCATAGCCCCTCTTTGAGTCAGCAAAGTGAAACTGGTTTATTGCTATTCTACCAGCAGGAATCTGTGCAAGTCTCACAATATTCTACCTTCGGGGGTTTGGGATCTCATCCCAATAGGGTGTTTCCGACTGCGGAAAGGAAGGAATAGAAGAGAGGATAAAGAAAGATCAGATCCGAAGAAAGAAAAGAAATGAATTCCAAAGCAAAAAGGTCGAGGGTTTATGTTTTGGGATTGGTAGTAAACAAAGCCAAACCTACTTGCATAAATGAACAAAGCAATACTGATGAATAAATGAAAATAAAACAGAAGTAGATCCATCAGAATAAACACACAGATCTGACATAAGAAAGATCTAATGCAAATAACACATGTATTCAGCACAAAGTCTAAATATTGTATTAATATTTCCTTCTGTTACAAAAAATCTCAAAGTCTTTTCTTCTCACTTCTATTTTTCATCTAAAAGATATCCACTACTCAAATACAACAAGTATTTGAGTATTTATAGAAGAAGGAGAAGAAGGAAGGCAAAAAGGAACCAACCACCTATTTACATAAAATATACAAAATATCTACAAAATATCTCAAAGTCATGTTGACTTTTGACAACTTGATGGATGACATCATCCCCATGGTGCAACATGGATGATGTCATCATTTGTGCCAACATACTTTAGACATTTCACAAAAAGAAAGTCGAAGAAGAGAGAAATTATTCATCATCGTCGTCCCGCGGCCGAAAGGGGGTATCCTAATTCTACTGCTGCTCGGGTGACGAGATGTGGAATTGGGCACGATATTCCATGAACTTGCTGATCATGGGCTCTAGTTGATCCTGGGAAGGATCCTTGTGTCGCTCGCTGATCACCTCGCAAGTCTCCCGCTTGTCTATGAGCTTCTCTGGGAGTTTGGAATATTCTTTCTCTACGCTTCTATTAGGAACCCAATGAAGTCCCGAGACAGTCAGGTTATTGATGGATTCCATGTCAAAAGTGACCTCTGGCCCCAGCCCTTGTGAAACGATCTCCTTGAAGATCTGGATGGTTTCATCAACTTTCCTTAAGGCGAAGGAAGGAGTAAGTAACCCTGGAGACATGTTGAGAACGATTTGTTCCATTTGGTGCATCGTGTCCAGGGCCTCTTCCTTTACCTTATCAATTTTTTTCGAGGATAAATTCCAGGTTGATCCATCCGGTAATCCAGTGGAAAGGATTTTATTGAGGGCCACAGGATGACCGAAAACACCAAACTTGACCAGATCTTGGTGAGCAGTCGAACATTCTTTGAAAGGTCTCACGTTGCAACCTAGCATGGTCAGCTCTTTTGATATGGGTCTGCTAACAGCTGGGAGTTCTTTGTTCACCTTGCTGATGTTGGTACAAATCGGTGAACTTGGCGATCACTTTTCACTTGTCCTTGAGGATTTGGCTCCTCAGCGGAAACGCCATACCACTTTCGCCGATCTTTGCATATTCATTAATTTTATCCCGGCTCGAGGCTCGGGAGTCTTGGCTGCGATTGTGGGAGGTGCACCGCCCATCTTACGTAAGGCTTGGAAGGATGTTTATTTTGCTCTTTCGATAGCCTTTTCTCTTCTTTTGCTTCTTGAAGCTTCTTGCAGAAGGCGTCAACTCCAAATAGGGCCTCTCCTCGAAGGCTTTGAAAGATGTACCCATTGTGAATTAATTCACTTTGTATAATCTATTGAGGGACGAGATCCTTTTTATCCTTCGAGCATTGGGGTACGCGATCTCCATTACCCTCTCTCCGAAGCACTCTGAGAGAAGCGTGTGATGGGCTTACTTCTTTACCCCTTTTGACGGGATCATGGAGAAGTCCATCGGGCGATGGGAACTTTCCTTTCTGTTGACTTAGGTCTTTGGGAGATCCAGGTTGGACTTATGGGAGAAGGACCAAAAATAGAGAAGGGGGCAGCTGCGGTAGTTAGGGAAAAAAGTGGAGACACTTGGAGGCGGCATCGAGAGGGAGGCCGAGGAAGTTCTCATGGGAGGAAGAGATCTGCGGGAGAGGAAGACATAGGAAGGGAAGGAGCTCGAAGATGAGGGAAGAAATGGAGGGGACGATCCGAGAGAGAGAAGATAGATGAAGAAGCAGAGAGGGACAGTAGAAGAAGGGGAGAGGACACGACCAAAGGAATGGTCACTGGTCACTTGAGGAGGAAGGGGAAGAGGGGAAGGAGAAGGAACATAAGGGACATCGGTTTTACAGCGGTGGCGACATCCCGAGTGGATGGGCCTATTGGGACATCTTCCGCTATTTTCTTTCTCTGGGAAGCCGGAGTTACAACTTGTTCGAGTGCGGCGGAAGGAGGACTTACGGAGAGCTTCCTCTTGGGTGGAGAGCTGGATTCACCCTCTTTTCCTTTTCCTTTGACCTTTGGCTCTTTGTTTTAGCCCAGGAGGTGCATTTCCCAATAGAGAGGTTGTGAAATCGACCCCGAGGTAGATGAGTCCGTTCATTCGGCACCATGCTGCTCTATTCTACGCAGAGTTTCCTTGACCCTCTCCTCGATTATACGAGGTGTTTGGTTCTATCAATCAATGCAAAAGGCCAATCGTCCCCACCTGTGTCAAAATATACTTGATCCACTTCCTCCTCAGTAGTTTGGTAGCCTTTGGGGATGATGGCTACCCCGTACTGGATGATTTCTGCTAAGGCCAAGTGAGAATGATCCTTCCTCCTGAGCTCAACCTCGTGATATATGTCAATGTA
Organism: Taxus wallichiana var. yunnanensis; assembly: GCA_018340775.1. Taxonomy (NCBI): domain Eukaryota; kingdom Viridiplantae; phylum Streptophyta; class Pinopsida; order Cupressales; family Taxaceae; genus Taxus; species Taxus wallichiana. The sequence goes on along the minus strand of CM031238.1, from coordinate 371,889,241 downwards.
GATATCTTCGATCTGAGGGATGTGGATCGGATCGAGCTTAGCCCTAGGCAAACAATTTCTTGGGTCGAAGGTGGGCCTTGCTGGGAAGTCATGTTTCAGATTCAAGCAGCTCCAGTTCTACAAACATATCTTTTGCCTTGTGGTGAGTGAGACATGTATATCTACCCACTGTGAGGGGGAAAGGAGTTCCACCCTTCTTTCTCTTTAGGCACTTTTCATGATAAGTGACAAGCTGCCTCGATAGCTCTAACAGGATCAACTTGGGCCCGGCATACCTCGGCAGTCTAGTTAGTTCCCCCAAGAAATTAACTGCCCTCAGATAGGTAAATGTGGGGAATTGAGTGAATAGGGCCCCCACTTCTCGATGCTAGCTGCTTATATGCTCTTGGTGGTTCGACCATGAGTCATATTCGACCTCAACAGTAGATGATGTAGTAGAAGAATGCATCGTTGATCTTTGTGAATTACGGGATGCTATTTTCCGGCTTGACTCTGGATAGTATTCATAGATTTTGACTTGGGGCCAAACCCCCGCATCGCATCGTTTGGATAGTCCCTTTACGAAGTCACAACATAGAGACCACGTAGGAGTTCATATATAACCTCCCGTTGTGTTGAGTTGTTGTAGCTGCTCAGAGATTGTGTTGCTTATAATTTCTGCCCATTCAAAGCATTGATCGGGCACATTTTTGTTCATTATTTCAAGGTACCGCAACATCCACTTGTGAAAATAATGGGCGTCAGGAAGCCCAAAACTCTGCTCAGGAACGTAATTGTGTCACTGAGTTCCTCTGAAAAGTCACTGCGATGAATGACTTGTGGCCATCGAGTCACTACTTTTTGTTCTTCGAGATAAACTTCATTCATCAGCTGCATGCACTGATCTTCATTGTCGTCCCAGGCCTTGATGCAATCTTGTTGGCTGACGGCCACAAAGTGTCGGTGATGAGGAATGCCGAGCATTATTTCAAAGTGCCGGGCAGTGAGGTTAATTATAACCTCGCCCTTCTCACCATGGACACATCTTGTGTCTTTGTTGTAGCATCGGGCTACCACCATCATAAATTCATTGTTTACGGCACTGACTGGGATCCCACCAAAAGTGCAGGGCACTGCCTATCAGCTTGTCCATCCATGGACTTCTTGTGACCCTCTGGGTTCTGGCCCAGTTCTTCCATATCAATATGACCCAACTCTGAGTCTCTGATGTCTAGGTCACACTCTACTTGGGACTCGGGCATTCTGACCCTCTGATACTTATACTTCATTTCTTCTTTTGTGAGCTTGGCCTTGCCTTTAGATTTGATAGGTTTCTTGCTTGATGTTGACATATGTTCTTCTGAACTTAGTTGCTGATCTGCAACAATAAGAAGTGAATCCCAATGTAAGAAAGCCATGTTAGCTATCTGATTTTCCATTGAAATGTTGTGAAGAAAGAGTTAGGAATTTAAAGGCCTCAGGGCGTAGGGTGCATGAATACTTCAAGCTACATGGCTAAATAGTAAGGCGCGCGAGAAAAGGGGTCATTGCTAGGGGGATAAATCAACACCAAAGGGCGCATGGTTCATGGACACTGCAGGGTGCATTCTTTGTTGTTGTAAGCACAAACGTGCCTGCACCATATGTATACATTATGAGGGGCGCATGGATTCTTTATGTTACATGGGAACAGGATGCACCCGTGGCGCATATATCTTTCATGTTGCATGGAACTTCGGTGTGCCAAAGGCGCATATAAGGTTTGTGTAGCATATGCTTTTTGTGCGCTTAAGGGAACTTGGCGCGGCGCATGGAAGGAATACACAACATGATGTTGTTGCAATGAGGGATGCGCCAGGCCGTTTAGAGCTCTGCACTTGGCGCGGATTTAGCTGGTGTTGCACATATGCAGGGTGTGCCAATGGGCGCAAGATTTTGTAATGCAATGAATGAGTTTGGTGCGCTATGAGGGCGCAAAGAAAGTGTTTACAACAAACTAAGGAAGTGCGCCTTGAGGGCGCAACTTATCATGATGTAACAGGGGTGACAGATGCGCCATTGGCGCGGCTGTCCTTTGTGTTGCAGGATGCGTCCGTGCGCCAAAGGAGAAGGAAAATACAGTTTCCTTTTAGGCTTCAGTTTTTTCCTCTGAGGGGTTTACATATGGTTTAGATTGTTCTTAGGGTCGTTTGGGTGATGGAAATGGCTTTAAACAAAAGGTTTCAAACCATCATTTCGGAGACGAGCTTCCTCTACCCGGATATCACTGGAAAGAGGGGGAAGATCATGGGGAGAAAGGAAAAGACAACAAGGAAGGTGGGAGTCCATGTTTTCATCTTTCTAATCCAGATCCGGACCAACAAGCGATACAAAGCACCAAAGCGCAAAACATACAAAAGAAATGAGGACCTCTTACCAGGATAAATAGTGAAGAAACGTGCAAATGGGTCCACGACGTGATTGAAAATGATAGGGCAGGTGCCTGACAGGCTCAGAGAAAATAATAAAAATAATCACGTGATTTACTCTGGTGACAATGACATTGCAGGCGTGCCTATATATAGGCGAGGTAGTAATAAATGCGCCACCAAATTTTTAAGATGCGCAACAAAAGATATGTCAACACAAGAAAACGTGCGCCACATGGTGCACCAAAACACTTGTTGACACGATAATATGTGTGCCCTATGGCGCACCGAAAGTGGTGTCGACAGAGGAATATGTGTGCCCTTGGCGCACCAAAAAGGGGCACAACAAAAGATATGTTGACAGGAAGGCGCACGTGCCTTGGCGCATGCAAGGAAGACTCAACACAGAGAGGCGCACCAAAACGCCTGTTGACACAAGAAAACATGCACCAAAGGCTTTAAAGGGGGTGCATGAACATTTGATGTTGCATAGTGATTATATGTGCCCGCCCAAAAAGACCAAAAACGGCTAAGTTCGGAAAACTAGATTTCCCGGGAAGGGATTTTGCAACGTTCCGAACACAAGGAATCCCGACCAGGGATCGAACAAAATTTTCGGTAGGGTTATCTCAAAAATTTCCCTTGCCAATTTTACGGGATAACAAACTCTGTCATTTCCTTATAATTAAATGCAAATGCCTTCTGATGTTCCTTGAGGATCCGAGTGTGTATTTCTACTTCTAATGGAGTTAACGAGGATCCTAACTTCAATATCCTTGGTTCATCTTCTGTTCCGATGTTAATATCAATTGTTTCTTTAATTAGAGAAGCGTTACCTTCTTCAAACTCGGGCAAGGTCGGAGGTAGTTCCACTGTCTTCATTCTCGATTGTGTGTATATGTTGAGTTCCTTTTGTGGGGAAAGCTCTATCATGGGATTCTGTAATAGGAAGATGAATGCGAATCTATCGCATGATGAGCAAGATGTAATGCCGCATAGGTGTTTAAGAAATCAAGTGGTTGTATCACTATTGATGTGGTCTAGGATAAAGCAGACTTGTTTTCATTTCTATTTAAAAGAGGATTTGACATTGTTTTTATCAATGGTTCATCACGAAGGTATACCATGAAACGTGTATCCTCTAACTTACTGTTTTGAGTAAAGCATGACGCTGAGGTTGCTATTGAATCGGCGAGAAGATTTTGTTCACGCGGGATTGCTTCAATTGATATGAAGTCAAATTCCTTGCTTAAATTCAATACAACCGTTTTGTAGAGCTGTAAGTGCTCAGCTCTGGTTTCATATACTTCAGAGACTTGGTTTGCTACCAATTGTGAGTCTCCTAACACTCTGATGTTATCAACACCGATTCTCTTAGCTAGGATGAGGCCAAGGAGAAGGGCTTCATACTCGGCGCCGTTGTTAGTGCATTCAAATTTTAGCTTAAAGGCAAATGGTAGGAATTTTCCCTCGGGAGAAGTAAGGATTACACCTACCCCAGCTCCGTAACGACATCTAGCTCCATCAAAATGGAGAGTCCAATACTTAGCTGGGAACATGGATGCTGGGACACTTGTTGTGTTAACGTTCTCTACTTCTATCATGCAGAGATCCACTACTGGAAGAGAGCCAACACCTAGGGTGCACCCCATGCCTACAGAATCAAATGGTAGGAACATTGGTAGATCCTATTCTAGTAATTCAAATTTTTTTGCAGTAGTTCCTAATGATACTATTTCTATAGTGTTAGCCTCATCTTTGGGGGCTAGGGTTGCCTTGGCTAGGCTCATAGTTTCAAGGTCTATGGTAGGTACCAACTTTTCTTCTGTTTCACACTGGTAGGTTTATTAAGTTGATTTGTTGGGAGTTCAAACTCCGAGTGAACGCCTGGTCTTCTCTTTAGGTCAGCCAGGTGTACATCGAATGGTTTTGGATCACCTTTGGCTATAAACACCTTTCCTAAATGCAAGAATATTACTTCTTGGAATAGCGTAGAAGGGATTGCCTTCATATGGTGTATCCATGGTCGGTCGAGAATCATATTATAGTTGGTTTCCCAATCTATAATATAAAACTCAGTCAGGATTGTTTTGGGTCCTAAGGTGACCGGTAGTATTATAGTTCCAATTGAGGTGGCTTTAAGGCTGTCATAGCCTCTTAGTGTATTTCGGGTCGTGGAACAATTGGTTTCTCCATACCCTAGCTTTTGAAGGAAAGAGAAGGGGACTATGTTAACTACTGCCCCATCGTCAATCATCGCGCATTTCACATAATTGTTATAAACCCACACTTGCAAGTGTAAGGCCGGATCACCTCGGCGTGTAATCTCAACATCTGTTGGCATTTTGTTTATTTCGAATATGAATTTGTCATCCCTATCCGGCTACCCCAGAGGATGGATATCAAAGTCTATATGGTTTACCTGTGTTTTGGGAGGTGGAGTGATGTTGATTAGATGACCTAAACCCAATGCTTCTAAAAGAGCAGCCCTGTGAGTAGGGGAGTTCTTCAATAAATCCAAAAAGGAGATGTGCGAGAAGGTTTTTGTTAGATCATTAATTAAATCATAAGCACCTACGGGTTTTATTAATACTTGTTGGACATCGTCTATTTCTAGCGGGTAGCTTGGACTTAGCTGAGAGGAATACTCTTGTGTCCTTGTTATAGCTTCTATGGGTAGTTCGGCATTTAACTCCACTAATATGACTATCTTAGGTCGTGGTTGACTTCCTAGTTGTGGCACAACTAATGGATTCAATGAAGTTGAAGTTTCATGATCATTGTTTCCTACAATCACACCCTTGTTTGTCCCAATTGGATTTAACTTTTTATTGTTGTGATTTGGGAGCGATCATTGAAGATCTTGAGGGGTGCATTTTGAGGGGAAACTACCCCTGTAAAAGTATTTGGTGCTGGTGACGTAGGATCTGCCAAGAACATATCTATGAAAAGTTGTCTTTGTTCATCTAGCAAATGTTGCATGAATTTATTGTAGTCATGGCATGTTCTAGTGTCATGGCCTCGAATTTTGTGGAAACCACAATACGAGTTGGGATTGTAATTCCTAGGTTGTTGGCTTGATGTATATTGTGGCCTAAAACTTTGATCAAACCATTGCCTATTAAAGTTTTGCATTTGTTGTTTTTGGTTTGAATTCTAGTTTTGATACCTAGTTGAATTTTGATTTGGATCCCGTGTAGGGCTTTGCCGTTTGTTGTTGTTGTTGTTGTGGATGATTAAAATCCACTATATTGATTGTTGGAGTAAAGTCATTGTTTATTTGTGGTGGAGTATTCACAACATTTATCTTTCTAGCCTGATTGGTTACTCCATCCGTTGTCACTCCGTGATTTTTGTTAAGAATTTTAGGTCCTTGATTGACATTCGTGATAGTAGGATAAGTTGTAGTGTTTTGGTTGGAGGTGATTAACCTCCCGTTTTCTCCATATGTCTTGCGACCACTATCAATTGCCGCTTGATCTATTCGGAGAGCACTCTCAAGTACTTCATCGTAAGTTCTTAGTGGGAACTTCTGGACTTCTTCCTTCACCTCTCTGCTAAGAGAATGAAGGAATAGATCGCATAGTTCCATCTGATCCATGTTCGAGCACTTGCCAAGAATAGAGAACTGTGTGCCACCTCTGGATGAAATGGGCAACAGATTCATTGTGTTCTTTCTTAATGTGCAAGAATTCCCTGATTCCTATTCTTAATAGTTTGTTCATGTCAAAGGCCTTGATGAACTCTGACACGAGTTGCTTGAACGAATGGATGGAAGCCTTAGGTATTCTATAATACCAATCGAGAGTGATACCTTCCAAGGTTTTGGGAAATATTTTAGCAACAACCCCATCCCAAGGGAGTAATTCTCGAATGGCCATAGCATAAGCTTTGATATGGGCATTTGGATCTCCCTCACCTTTGTATTTGGGCAAATCGAAGAGGTCTTGGAAGCATGACGCTTCGTATGGTGAAATCTAAGGGCTCTTTCAAGTATTCTGAATATGTCCCTATCGCATAGGTTTCGACCATTGATGGTGCCTGTTGAGGGAGTGGAGGTGGAATGGGTTGTTGATATGGCATTGCATATGCATTGGTAGGAGCATAAGGGAACCCCTGTGGTTGAGTAAAAATACGAGGAGGAGAACATATCCCCTTGTGGTGATTTGGAGTACATGTTTAAGTATGAAGGGTATTGTCCGAGAATGGATTATTTTGTACTAGACCAGGAGGTGTCGGATCGGTGTTAGAAATGATGGTTCTGGTCAAGTTTTTGTGAATACTTTGAGGGGTTACACCTAATGTACCTATTCCCGTGAGGATGTCTATTTGGCTAGGTTTGGAAATTCTTGCCTACATGAATTGAGAATGGTGACTTACCCGGCAAGTTCTAACCCCATCACTTTTTCTACTAATGTTGAAATGACTTCATTTGGTGAAGTCACAATGTTTTTCTTTAGTGGCGTCTATTGTATATCATGGTGTTGTATAGGCATGAGATATCCTACTATGAATTGATCACTACCTTGCCAAGTTTCCCCAAAGGTATTTCCTATATGTAGTGGCATGGAGGTATTTCCTTGAAAAGAGACCTCGGGTTGTGTTTGTAAACCTCCTATAGGTGGGAACATACTTCGAGAATGTTGTTCGCTCTTAGCATAACGTACCGAATGTTCATCATCTAAACCCTGGTATGATTCTGATTGTCTACTAATTTGTGGTCTAAGTAGTACCTTAGGAGATGAAATTGATTCTCCTGTGAGCGTCATATTATTCGAGCCTGAAGGCTCTGTTTGCCGTGTTTGAGTGAACTGATCCAACTCCTCTGTTCGGAAAGATGAGCTATATCTGATCCTTGGAGATGGATTTTGTGTTGATAATTGGTTATTTGAGTAGTTGTCACCCCATACTGAGAGCGAGGGTGATGATTGTCCATTCAGTTGAGCGTAGTATGCCTCAAGACCTAAGAGAGGCCTACCAAATGCATCGAATCCTAACATATTCGGGGGGTATATGAATACCCGTAGAATAATGGGAAGGAGTGAAGGTGATGGTGAAAGCTAATGAGGTAGTAAAGATGAAAGAGTCATTTTTAATTTGAAAGAACCAATGTAGAAATCTGACTCCAGACCAGAAAGTAGAAAGTTTCACGTTGGGTTCACCAATTTTGTATGATGGAAAAGTGACAAGCGAGCGTGGGAATCTACAAGCAACTCTTCCTTGCACCCGACCTCCCGAGGTCGTGCCAAGACAACTGGTGGGGATTGAATATGCATGGGATGCAGACAAACTAGTTAGGAAATCTGATGTCTTCGACACGCACTAGTGGAAATTACGAATCTAAGGCAAAGAAGGCCCTTCTAACCTGAACTGGTGTGATAGATCAATCAACAAGGATGACTGCTTGAAGGCTCCAATCAATATCGAGCTCTGGCGTGATTCGGTCTATGGGTTGTGGAATACGTGGAAAATGACCTGGGATAGTTTCATGTATGTTTCCAGATAAGGTCATAGGGTGGATGGTAACTATATCTGACTCTATGGGTGATTCTCTGGCTTAGTCCAGAATTCCCTAGCTTTGTTAGCTGCTATGTCTAACAAGGATAACTGTTCAATAATGATAGGTGGAAGTGGAGTAGATCTGAATACTAGTGTACGTAAGCCAGCGTCAATGTCAGACTGACCAGTAGATTCGTTGGGTTGAGGGATTTGTGGGTCACAACCGTAGATTCATGGTTGTTGTGGTCCTGCTATGGTCATGTGCAGAATCAGTCCCTAATCCCTAGTATCCAGTAATCGTATGCTTTCTCAGCTTCTATATTCAGAATTAATAATTGTGTGATCTTCTTAGAGTATCTTACAGGTGTTTGTGCAACCTGAATTCTCAAGCTAGTATCTATGTCTATGAGAGTATCCCCTGCTTCTGGCTGTGGGACCAAAGGATCACAACCAAAGGTTTGCTCTCTTTCAAACCCTTCTACAGTCATGTGGATATGAATCTAAGGTAATCTGTAGTTTGGTTGATTTGACCAAAACGTATGTGCTTTGTCGTCTTCTATGTTTAATCTCGCTTAATCTTGAAACCCGATTTGTTGTAAGTTTACCATTGTTTGGAAGACTTGGATCCTAAGATTCTGATCTATATCAGTTATTGCTATGACGAGATTGGGTTGGGGCACGATTGGCTTGAATACGTATTCTCTGGGCTCTCTAGGTCCCATGATTGTCATACAAAAGAAATTTATATAAATCTAACTAATGACAAAATAAACTAATTGTGAAAGATATGTCTATGTATATTCCTAAATATGATATATCTATCTACTAAACAAAATTTAAAGAACAACTATCTAATATATCTAGAATTGACAGTTTAAAATAACAAATTAAAACAAACAAGATAACCGAGTATAGCTATTTGTCTGTGCAACTGTGAACCTATTCTAAATAATGAAACAATTGATCTAGTCTATTTGCAAGACTCTCGATCCTACCTCAGAAGTGAGAAATGAATCATAGTTTCTCAGAAACTATCAATCCCCACAGCTTCCCTGGCAATATCGAAAGTAAAATTGACTGAAATAAAGTGATTGACTACTCTATTTGATATGTTTCTAATTAGAACTTTGAAAGCTAGAACCTGGATTCTACAGAACAATGGCGAATCCGATGGTGTGTGTGGCTATGTCCCCTCAGCGTGATCTCCTCGTTCCTTCATGTTCGCTTGGATCCATAAAAGCATGTAATTCTAGCATCAATAGAAGTAGATATTGGGACAAAGGAAACTTAGGATATAGACTGAATATAATGCGAGTAGGAGAGAGATAGCGCAAGAGTACAAAACTTGGCTTATGTAATTCCTAGCGGGATTTATTGCGAGTCATGCAACATAAAATGTCCAGAACCTGAAACTATCCTATTTGAAGAACAAAACCTTCAACTTTAATGGCTTCCTATTGAAAACAAACTATTTTACTCCAATGGATTGGATGAAATATCAATAGCATTTGCACAAGATGGATATGTGGCTTCCTAACAGCAAAACAACACTAACTAGGCATGTAATGAAAGAAACTAAGAATTCTAAATAAAATGAAAGACTAATCTATTGCAATGAGAAATTCAAAGGCAAATTTGAGGGGCCATTTGCTTGAGCACAAGCCAACTATTTATAGCATTTGCATTTACCCAAGGTAAAAACCAAATAGAACTCTTAAACTATAAACAATGGCAAAACACTATTCCAGGGAACCGAATCATTATTGTAAGCTTATGGTAGTGAAAAAGATGGTAAAAATTGAAATTTACGTGATTCGTGTTAAAAGAGCATTCGGAAAATGCGTAAAGGACCACCTGAAAGGTGGCGGCGCGTTACTGAGACCGCCACCACAGGCGAGCAGGCATGGTTTCAGAATCAAGAGCAAAAGGCCAAGAAAAGAGGGAAAAGAGAAAACTAAGCACACGGGGGCTAAGCGGGGCATGCAGGATGTTAACGCACACTTGGGGAGGTTTTTCGAATCCCGAACACCTTGCGAGGAGACTTGTATCATCATTGGGGTACGTGTTACGTTGTTCCGATGGTGCAGTACCCTACAATTTTGGGTACATATAAGTAACCAATCACCAATCATATACAGCTTCAATTGCTATAACAATCAAAATCAAATCAATCAACCAACACGTACACAACACATTTATTCTCCCGTGATGACTAATTAACTAAATGTGGGGAAATAGTAACCCTAGTTAGTCTAATTAGGAGGACTAAAACACTTGTAAATAAAGATGCTAAACAATAATAAATGACAACAAAATAATATGCTAAAGTGATGTAAAGTAAGTGCATGACTTGATCTAATGGAAATAAAACCCAAAAATGTAAGAGGGGAGTAGGGAAATGACTTAGTTGTTTGACCTCATGACTGATCACAACTTGTCACGAGATATGGAATCGGGACTTGATAGTGTAGATGAACACTCGTGAGGCCTCAGTGAAGGGTAGATCTTAGGCATCGTCTAAAGTGACACAGTGCCCGAGAAAGTACTAGGTACCCTGTGGTGCCCCGGTATGTAGTCCGGCACTCTAACATTATAAATGATAAAAACCTAATTTGGAATAGTTGCTAACTATCTTCAAATACTCTCTATCTATCACACTAGATTCACCGGATGAACTGGATGATGCCTTGCACATGAAGAAGAAGAAGAAGAAGGGGTTAGACTGACCTCATCTGCCAAACCGGTGGACTTATTGTTGAGCATTGTAGATCGCATTATGGACCCTAATGTAGTTTTGGTGAGTGTGTGTATGTTGTGCCCTAGGTGTTCTCGTGCTAGTTGCACTTTGTGAAATAACGAGCTATGGTAGCTATAGAAGATGTAGATAGTAGAATAGAATAAATATAATCCCTCCTCCTCTAAGAATGTGTGTGATGCAAACTTTCCTAGCTTGAATGTATGGTGTTATGTGGATGCAAGATGGTGTAATGGATGCAGCCCTAGATGGAGTGATAGTAGTGATAGGATGCAATGACCTAGGACCCTTATTATGGTCTTATAAGCTTTATATTTATAGGGCTCTCAAGTTTAATTTTGTAATTAATCCCGAAAATGCCGACTAAGGAAAAGATAAAGATGACCAATGGCTATAAGTGACCCAAAAAGGAGTGAAAGAGGCTAAGCATAGATCGGGGCACCCAGAGTGGGACCGGGGTGCCTTGGGGTGCCCCAGTATAGGGTGGGGCACCTGAAATTAGGGCTAGAATCTCGGGAAGTTAGAAAATGGGGTGATAAGTATCGGGAAATATGTGGGAAAGATGAAGTAAAACATAAAACAAAGATGGAAAAAAGGTGGGATTAATTGGTACTTTGTACACTTGAGAACCTTCTAAATAGTAGTATAAGATCAAGGTTAAATATTGTCTAATGTGCAATATTTATGTCTACATTTTCCCCACTTTATGTTAGTGAGCGAACAACTCAATAACATAAAGTAGATAGAAAAGTGTACTTGATGTCTATGTAGAGTGTAGAAGAAAACACGCCGATGGACTAGAAGTGTGGAATGAAAAAGAAAAATGTGGAGTGTGGATTCTAAAGATGAAACATGTGTAAAAAGTGATGAGAGTGAACCTAGGGTGGAACACATGTGTAGCTACTTTGCATGTGTGTGGTGTACTTGCATGGTTAGTATGGCAAGTACATGTCGCGATGTGTTGTCGTTGTCATTGTTGTTGTTGCCCCCAATTTGACTGTTTGTTTCTCATATGGTGGACCTGTAAGGAGAAAATGATCAAGTAGTCAAATATGTATGTATGTAAAAATGTTGTGTAAAGTACGCTAGAATAGAAAGTGTAAATGGAAAAAGCGAACATGTGCACCTTATTTATGTTGAGAAAAAGGGTGTAGAAGGATATCATGTGATGTCACGAGTTTTTTGGGCATTCTCACCCCACCTTGGTTGAAGAAGTGTAGGGAGGAAATTTTCGGTGTCCTCCAACTCTTACCATTTCTCGCTGCAATTTGTTAAAGAGATATTTTTATTGCGCTAGTTTTTCGGGTGATCCTAGGCCACCTGGAAAGAGAAGTGTAGAGAGGCCACTCATCAGAACTCCCGATCCTATGACCGCTCCATAGAATTGGTGAAGGACACCATGTCCCGTTAAGGCCAGCTATGTATGGAGTTCATAGACTGGTTTGAACTCACTCGTAGTGTGTGAACCATCAGTAGATACTCGTGTTAGTAGAAACCCTCAATGATGCCCCCCTCTTTGGGGGCACATACGATGACCCTGGAAGGAGAATGTGGCCCCAAGAGAGGAACAACCTCATTATGATATTGTAACCAAATCAGCCCCGCAAGGGGAAAAGGGAAACCACTTGGTGGATACCAAGGTGCACACAAAAGGTGATGGCTAACCAATACAAGTGTTAGTTTGAACACATGCATGCAAATAAGTTTAAAAAGATGCAGACAATGTAAAAACTACTAAGCATAGTAGTGTAAACATGTAAAAAAATAAGGATACCGTAGAAAGAAGGTTTCATGGGACATCACTCATGATGTCACAAGACACACAAGGCCATCATGGCTGCAAACAACAGATAAGTGTGTACACAAGAAAAGGGAAAAGCCCACATACAATAACAAACAACACATACAAGTAGAAATACAAGTAGTCATGGAAACATGTAGTCTTGCAAAACAAGTGTTACACATGGAACACCCGTTAACATGTTAGAGTGAAAACCAATATGTCAAAGTGTGTATAAGCAAGTAGTATAAGATGTTAAGTACAAAATGAAATAATAACACCTATATGAGATGAATGTGGATGCCCCCAATGACTAGTATAGTAAGGGTAGAAGGAAAGCATCCATGCCACATGTAAATGTCCTATATCTACGATCACACTAAATAAAGGCATGAACATGCATGTGTGTATGATAATGACATATAGGAAAACAAGCTAACATGTCACTTTCCTAGATGACCAAACATGGGAAGTTATTCTACATTTTAGGATTGCTTCTAGATGACCTAATATGGAGTCCACCACATACAAATTTTGACAACCCCTTGGAGTGTGGGCAATGAGATGCCACCGCTTTCCTATACTAATCTCAGTATTTGTCAACAATTTTGAATAGAAAATTTGGATCCAAAAATCACCAAAATTTGATCTGTGTCTATCTGCAATGGCTAGATCTTTTGAGGATGTAGTTAAAGTGGAGAGACATTATACTTCTCTCCCTACACTCTTCCTTTAGCGTAAAGCCACCCAAATCCCTCAGCTTATCACGCATATACATGCGCAACTAGGTTGGGAATTAATCATACCTTCCCATCACATCTTTGTCAACAAAAAAATTAAAATCTACAATCATTCAACATCACAATCAACAGCCTTATTTAGTGCTCCTAATAAAAATCTCATGTCTCTCATTACGCCACATGGATCGACACATTGATCCATGGTTCGTCACACTATATGTTTTTACTTGGCATGCACTTCTACTACACTCTTCACGTACTTTAGCGACATGGGATTCTCTAGACTTTTCAGGTATGCATCTCTATCTACTTTATGTTACTCGAGATTTCACTCACCAACATAAAGTGGGAAAATGTAGACACAAAATCACACACTTAACACTATTATTATACCGCTAAGTATGTTGTTTTATATATGGATCTTGTGTAAGGAAAGTATTCACTGATGACCCATCCCATTTTCCATCTGTTGGTCTTGTTGGTCTTCATTACTTTTTTTCTTGCACATTCATCACTCATATAAAGTTCCTGGTTAGGTCTCGGGATCCTTGTTTGTCAAGAATCACTCATTTATCTTCACTTATCTCCTCGAAAATAGCAACTGTGGATGTACAAGAGCACCAAGTGCTCCTCCACCCCGGGCACCCTTTCCCTCTTTGTTTTTGATCTTATTTTTGACATTTGAGGTTGGTCTTTTGGTTTTCCTCTCATCTCCCAAGGTACTAGTTGGCATGTTGGGTCATTAGTGTTGAAATTCAAACAAGAGATCCCTATATAAACACAACATACATACCATTATATGGGTAGGATATTCTTATCAAGGGCTATCTATCTACATAGAGAAAGGGAATATATTTGGGCTATTACTCTACATACACACTACATAGGAAGGGGAGTTCATTATATTCCGTCCACTATTTTGCATTTTTATTTTGTTATTTCCCCCTATCTGGGTGTCATTGGCATAAGGGTGACTTAGAAGCACTATTGCACACACAAACACACATAACTACATTAGATATGAGATGTAGTGCAATGGTCAACTGTAAGACCACCATTTTGGCATCTGAGGACAATCCAACCCCTTCATTTGTATATTTCTTTTTTAGGGTTTGATGCTTTGTGTGGGTTTTTTAGGAAATTCTTCATCAGTAGGTTTATAGCGATATTCGTGAACCAAGTGTGACACTCACGTGACTAAAGGTGAATAATTACAAAGACCTAGCGACTATATCATAATCAAATTCCAAAATTTTCCATGGTCTAGGGCATCCATATTTTAGAGCAAAGTGCCCCAGAACCCTCATCCTTCTCCAAGTGCCCCAAGATGGCGAGATCTACCTCCACTACAATTTTATTAGGTTCATTGCAACATTCTTTCCCACTTTGTTCCATTATATTGCTCACCCCAGATCACTGTGAGGTAGGTCAATTTCAGGTAAGTACCTTATCCTTCTTATTTCCTTTCATTTTTAAAAATCAAATAAATTGTACAACACTTATATTTCAATATATTTCATTTATGGCATTTCTGTACATTTTTTGGATATTAGGTAAAAGAGGCTTAAAATAGGGTTGAGGGTACCATACCCCTTATAGTAGTAAGCTCCAAGAATGAATATTCAATGGCATAACAACAAAAAAATAATAGAGTTCAACAAAAGTAAAAGAAAACTAAAATCAAGTTAACTAACAACACATTAAACCATAGTACCAAAAACAAAAAACCCGTGAACCAATAACACCCCAATAGCTCCGATCGCTTATCCTTTTTCTCAAAATTTGGCCCATTCTTTAGACAAGGTCTCGATAGAAGTGCCTAGGGTTACCAAATATGTCTTAGATCACCCAACCTTCCATTTCTTAGAAGTCTCTTGTTCATGGAATTTATGTACATTTAGATTTATATATAAAATTCAGATTTTATTCAATAAGCATAATCAAATGCTCATCCCTCGTTCTCAAAACTGATGCATCTCTAAATTATAGATCAACATTATTCGCATAGCACCAGGGTTGTCCAAGTAATGCTGGAAAGTTGTCTGCTTCAGCAAGCTCCAATACCTCAAAGTCTCCAATAAACTTGGCTCCTTGAATAATAATGGATGCATCCTTTATTACCCCAATAGGTATAGCCTTAGTTTTATTTTCCATATATAATACATTTGAAGATGGATGCAATGTAAGTCTCCCCACCTGATTCCATGATTCCAGAGTCAACACATTTACCTCGCTGTATCTATAAAAATATTGCTTACTAACCAACCGTCAATCACCGCATCGAGTGTAATTTCCTTTCCAAATGTGTGGTCATGAGGTGGTATATTTACTTAAAGTATCTCGCCTCTCATGCTCAAATCACACTGCAGTAACTCCTCCCAATTCCATTGCCCCAATAGTGGAATAATATTCTCTTGGTGCAACATCTTACACACCTTTTCAGGGCCATCCACATTCTTTTGCGGGAGCTCAACATGCTTTGAATGTTCCCTCTCATGTGCATATTCTTTTAATCACCGTATTTCACCCTACAATTCTCTAATAAGTCCCATAGTCTCTTTGTAGACTTCCTTCTAGTATGCCGCATATGGATACTTAGCATGTATTACTTCCTCCCTCGTGATGAGCAGCTGGCCTTTAGAGTCTCACGTGCACGTGCTTTGCTTTGGTGTGTGTCGTAACCAACATGGGTTAAAATTCTAGATCAGGTATCTTCTTAGGCCTTCATTGATCAACATTCACTAGTTGCACCTTAATCATGCCCTGGACCACTCGGTGATTTTTATTATTTTTACTCATGTGCTCATCTAGGTCCAAGAAATTCTCTAACTTATAATGCTTCCCACACCATGAGCAAGTTGTATTCTTATGGAAATCTTGCTGGTAATGATCAAGAGACCCACAAGTGTAAAAAGTTCCTCTAAAGCTGGGCCGATGACAAGCCAATTTATGGTGATTCAATGTAGATGGTTTTGGATAAGGTCGGGCTATTATCTCCATTATTGTGCCCTTTCTATTATCCTTGAAAGATACCATTTCTATTATCTCAATTATTACGCCCTTCATTATGTTATCCTCTCTGCTCCTTGGATTCACTTGCCACACTAGGCCTACACACTCCTGTCTCAATGGCTTCATAGATGTGATCAATCAATTTGTAATTTGCGGTGTTATGAGTATGGGACTTAAAAATATTACATTAGAAGGAAACCTTATTACAATCATGTGTTGAAAAAGAGGCAATCCCGGACATCATGGTTTAGGTAACAAAATTCACAATCTAGTAACAACGAGTGCAACGACTTGCGTGAGTGACTATCTTTAGTATATCCTTCAACCTCAAAATCAGTGCACCATATACCACTGTGCATCTCATGTACTGAGTTAGCATAAATATTCTATAATTGTTCTTCCATGGCTTCAATCTGCACCTCTAAGAATGGGCTCACTCCAACATCAACACTTCTAACTACCTCGCAGTGGCAGGGATTCTTCTAAGGCCTCATGAAAATCAATATACAATGAGATAAAGCTCTACAAAACAGAGTAAAAAATCCCCCAATGAACCACTATGCATGCTAACTTTGATTTATATCATAAGGCAAATTTAACAATAGAGTCTTAAAACATGTGTCATACTCCTCATGCTTTCCGATGAGCTTGCTTCATATTCTTGAGTGTGTTGATGCTAAATTATTTAAACTCAAGGATGTGAAACTCAACCAAAAATGCAAGACAAAAACATTATAGTTCACCAAAGTTTGATGTGAGTCATACTTCCTATACCGCCTATATGCGCCCCACAGGCGTAGTGGAAAACTGACTCACCTTCCTATCTAAAGTTGTAATTCCCTTAGCACACCATAGCAATTAACACTTATGCACATGCTCTACTGCATCTTTAATCCCTCTATACTCTAGTAAATAAAGAGACATCTCATAGTAAACTTGAGGTGTCACTCTTGCACTAGTTTCTAAGGTGATGGTTGTGGTCCCTGTCCACTTAATTTGGAACCATAACCTCCTCACTCATGTGGTGGCTGACTTGATCAACTCCGATCGTCCCACGCCACCATTGTTGGGTCATGTTGCGGTCCATTGACTAACTTCCTTGTGTTCCGGCTTTTAGTGCTGAATCTTGGAAATTTGTTTTCTGTGTAGTCAGTAGCTCCTATTGAAGTACTCACAATGCTATGCATGCCAATACTCTATCTTGACAACACGTACGAAAATAATCTTGCATAGGTAATCCTAAATAATGGCTCCAACTATGTTTCCATGGGTGCACTACTAACTTGATTCCCTTCTTAATTTAACATAAAATGATATATACCCGTCTCTTGCTTACTCGCACTAGCCTATTTATTAATGACTATTTCTAGATCTAGAACATCATGCACAAGGGATAGGTGGCTAGGTGAAATCAGATGCATGTTTTCTGTCCTCGCATCTTCTCTAACACTCTCATTCGAAGCCGAAGGATATTCTCTATTGCGCTTGCCTAGAGTAGGGAAATCCTGATGTTGCGGCTCCTCGTCTTCCATGAAATATTCAAAACCTTCATGATCCATCCTCCTCCTCAACTCTAGTGCCTCCTCAATCTCCCATATGTATCATGTCCCTCTCTCACACTTCATTAAACTTGAGCTATCTTTCCTCTCTTTATCTTTCAGCCGTCGGGTCCTCTATATTTCTCCACACTTGCTCTTGCCCCTACATGCAAAGTGGGGGTTTATCTAGCCTTGGATAGGATTTATAAATCCATTTCTATAGTAATAATCTTGATCGATAACAATATAATGTGAAATTAATATCCTTTGGGATCATATAAGAATCTTAATTCAACTTTTACTAGACATAAATACATAGAAATAATGTACTCTAATGTATAATTGTGTAACACTACATCCCACCAATGATCTATAACTCTAGTCTACTCCACATCTGCATAAAAAGAGTCTGGTAATTCTCTTGCATCCAAAGTCTTGGTCTAGGACCCCAATGCTTCCCTAATGTGTATGCAACTAACTACTCAGAAAATTCTATTAGAAAGAAGTTGAAGAATGTCTCATAGAGCTCATGATAAATATTATATTCCACCCAATAACATGCATTGAAATCAGGTCCAATGCTATATCTTTATGCAAACCGGTATTGTCGTATTCTACCCAACTTTCAATGTTATCCAGAGTCAATCGATATGCTATCTGTATGCAATATCCTGATAGAAAATTTGAAAAGAGGTCTTGACAATGGAACTAAAATGTGGTCTTTTATTTCACCTCAATGCTATACATGCTTTGACACTTCATTCAACAAAACTAGATGCTCACATGAAGCGTGCATAGCTACTAGTCCCTCCTTTATGTTGCTTTTCAAGATGTTGGCATGTAGATACATGATGATAAATTAACCAAGTACTCATTCAATCATAAGAACCCATTGCATACATTCAATTGGAAACACATGTAATAAAGAACATAACAACTTAGATAACAATCAATACCAATTGCAACATGAATTCACCATATTCAGATATGTCAATGATCATAATCCATCCTCCATATTCCATTATATTAAAGTCTTACACAACAGAACCTGAAGATATAAAAGTTATTACATGTGAGTTACAGAGCCATGCACGAAGATGCACTAGAGCAACATAATCCTAACATCTAGAACATGATATATCTAAAATACTTCCTAAACAAAGTATTTATAGGGGTGGGAATTTCCTTCACCTCCCATGAACTCTCCTAATAAAAGGTGTGCTCAAAATAGCCATGCATACTTACATGCATGCTTTACAAAACATTGGCTAATAATAGATTGCCTAATAATATTCTACTTTAATCCTTTTAATAGCTAAACTCATGCATGTGATTTCATCTTTAGTTTACATGTGCTTTCTCAAAAAATCATCCAATACTTGTTCACTAAGGTATCCTTTACATGATGATCACTTCAAGTCTATTTTTAGCCTATCCCTGGAAAATGGCTAAGTCCTCAACCTGTCTATTTTCTTATACGATTCGCGGCAACCTTGTTCATCCTCTCATGCACTACCTCTAATTTTGTACAAGTGCGGTCCCTTTCATGTTCTCGATACTTAGTCATTTTAACATCCCAACAGATATCTAGATGTAGCAATGTAAATAGAATGTGTGGATGTAAAAATCAACTCCCCCTTCCTATGATGTGTATGCAGAAAATGCACGAGTCCTCTTGTCCCTTGAATGGATGCTAGATGGATGCCTCAAGTGCCTTTGGATGCAATTTTAGGCGATGATAATATATGTTTAGTGTTTTGTCTCTCATTTTGAACACAAAACTATGTATTTATATGATTCCCTTGTTTAAATTTTATAATTGACCATGAGCCCATGAAAATGAAGAAGGTCAACATTAGGACATATGTAAAACCTAAGGAGGCCATCATCAGTGATTACAAGTCCGACTCGCAGGTTGCAAAATAATTGAGTTGCTACATGAATTCCAGTGACTTATTTCCCAGAGGATATCATCAGTTGAAAGGGGTACATTAGTCTTTGGGCAATATGAGGATCAAGATAAAGGAAGGTGTGCACTCGGTTAGGAAGAGGCCTTACAAGATGAATCCTAATATACACGTCAAGGTAAATGAAGAAATTGATAAGATGTTAAAATATGAAATCATTGAGCCCATTGAGGAGTCAAAGTGGGTTAGCCATATGGTGATAAGTATAAAGAAAAATGGAAGGATAGAGATTTGTGTGGATTATAGGGAGTTGAATGCTGCATGTGTAATAGATCCCTTTCCCACACCTTTTATTGAAGAGATTCTGGAAGGTGTTGTATGATGCGAGATCTACTCCTTCACTGATGGATTTTATGGATATCATCAGGTGAGGATTGCTAAAGAGGATCAAGAGAAGACAACTTTCACCACTGAATGGGGAATTTTTTCATACACAGTTATGCCTTTTGGATTGAAGAATGCACCTGCAGTCTTTTCACACATTATTGTACAAGCATTCCAAGACTTCATCCATAAGTTTTTGTAGGTTTACTTGGATGATTGGATAGCTTATTGGATAGTGAAAGATCACTTTGACAATTTAAGACTTATGCTTGAGAGGTACCGACAAATGAGCATCTCCTTAAACATTAAAAAGCACAATTTTTTGACACCCTTTGGGACTTTGTTAGGGAATATTATCTGTAAAGAAGTATTTTTAGTAGATCCTACTAAGGTTGTTGTTATTTTGGGCTTAGAGGAACCTACTAACCATAGCGAGGTGCATGGATTCTTAGGGCACACAAATTATTACAGAAAGTTTATCAAAGGGGATGCTAAGATTGTCATGCCCTCGGAGGAATTGTCAAGAGTATGGGAAAGTTCCATTGGGGTTGATGTAGCCTAGAATTTACCAGATAACACCCTAGTCATGCTGGCACATCACTCAACCTTGATTGAGTGCTCACCTAAAGTGCTCAAAGGTACCATGTACCTCTTTAGGGTTGTTGTAGCAAGATGTTTGCACAATGAAGGAAGAAACATATAGATTCATAATCATTCCATCATTCTATAATGCATGCTACCCATATATCTATGAAAGAACAAGCTTAAAAGTAATCATGATTGAATCAATAATATGCACTACTCAATTACACACAAAATTACACTTAGATTCAGCTAATATCTTCCATCTTTATTAAATACAAAAGCTCCTTAGAGTATTATCATTCTATACCAATGCACGTATGAATCTGATACAATAATTTAGACATATGCGTATATTCTTTATTACACACACACACACACACACTTATCACACTCTTCCCCTCATACACATATATAGGGTGGGGACTTGCCCTTTACCGCTTATCTATTCTAGAAATAGGCTGCATGCTATTGATAGCCACATGTCGTTTACAAACATAGCCACACATACAAGTGTGCTATCATAGTCCTCTTGCGAGTTAATCGAAGTGTCAATTCTATTCTCGCCTAGTCTCCATCCAAAAACCTTCGATCCACTCCTCTAAAGATAGACAATGCATGGCGCACACCTCTCTACATCATTGGTGTGTTATGTACACCATCTTCTAAAAATAGGTCTTCATGCTCAAAATCAGCTAAGTCCTTAAAGCTAAATTTGCCTTCCGTGTGTGGGTCCTCCCCGTCCTTCTCGCACCCTTAGTTCCATGCCTTCTTTCCTTCGCGAAATCCTTGTGTGATCTTTGAAAAGTATTATTTGATCAACAAGGGTGAATCCCAATAATGCGCATTTGATTCATTGAAGGAAAGGTTTACTACAACACCTATTTTGCACTTCATGGACCAAACCTTTTCATGTGCATGTGGACGCCTCTAGCATGGCCATTGGTGTAATATTAGCCCATCCTAGAGAAGTTATTGCCGATCATCCTATTTTTTGTAATAAGGCAAGGTAGGATGAAGCCCTACTATAACTAAGTCTTCTTGGTGTTTGTAATAAGGAAATATTTCCAATTAGAATAGATTTATTTCAATGCATTCCTTTATATGTGTTTCCTTTCATTGTTGCTACGCTTTGTCAATTTAGTTCAGTGTTTTGTGTAACAAGCATGCTTGCACACTAGTAGCTAACTACATTCTAAGTAATTTCATGTGCAGAGGACTACATATAGCCTTAATATGGGGTGGATTGAAGGAATAGAAGGAAAAAATATCAAACATGAGGGATCCTAAGTACAAGAGGAGCGAGCGTAGTGATGGTGATGATGGTTTTTGAAAATGGTGACAAGGAAGATGGTGATAATAAGGATGATGCCAAGGGAAAAATCCATGTAAAAGGAATGAAAATGTAGGGTAATGTGAGGTAGGCAATGAATTGGATAACTACTTAGAATATGACACAGAGGTTAATGTACTTTAGCATTGGGAGTGCGTAAAGGACGTCTGTGGTCGCAGTAATTTACACATTAGAAGGTTATAGAGGTTACGCGCATTAGACGTGCGAAGGAGCGTGCTTGGAAATGGTAGAAAAAGCTGAATTAATTGCAATACTAACTTGGTGGTAGGTGGTATTGTAATTAATGTGGTAAAAATAGAAAAGAATATAAATAAAGGGTCATGATAAGTCAATTTTACCTTGTTAATTTTTTTTTTGAAAGAGCTTGTGTGAGCTAGGGCATCCTTGTGAGTTTTGGAAAATGATTGAGTGTGAAGGTAAAGATATATGAACCAGAAGAACATGACCTTATGCAGGGTGAGTTTGTGGAAGAACTGTGGTTTGAACGGTGTAGTGTGAAGGAAATAAGGGTTTTCCGGTTAGGGTTTTGAAAACTAGGCACACTTGTAGAGTTTACGCAGAGAATTGTGATTAAGGTTTTGAGGCATCGAGGGAACCAAAAACACAAGGTAGAAATTATAGATTAACCGACCAAGAATGGCACCAAGGAGGGAAGCAATTGTATCACCTAAGAAAAAGGGCAAGGGTAGAGAAAAAGCAAGTGCGGTGACAAATTTTAATGAGGATTGGTATTCAAAAATGTAATACCCAGATGGGGTATTGTTAGGGATGGAGTGAGTGTCCCACATAAGGAAAATGGTTATAAGTGGTTTGAACCATTGAATTTATTAGAATAAAAAGGACATGAACTTGGAACCAAACTAATTTGACCTACGGGAGAGAGAACGATTGATGACAAGGCAGTTTATGATGATTCGGTGCAGAGGGTTTTGGAGAAGGTTGAGATATTATCTCCATTATTGCGCCCTTTCTATTATCCTCAAAATCCTCCATTTTTATCATCTCCATTGTTGTTCCCTTCATTATGTTATCCTTATTGCTCCTTGGATCCGTTCGCACAACTAGTCTGATGCACTCTTGTCTAAATGGCTTCATAGATGTGATCAATAAGTTTGTAATTAGCGATGTTATGAGTATGGGACTTGTAAATATTACATTACATGAAAACCTTATTTTGAATCACGTGATGTAAAAGAGGGCATTACCAGACATCATGGTTCAGGTGACAGACTTCACAATCTAGTAACAATGCACGCATCGACTTACGTGGGTGATTATCCTTAGTATTTCCTTCAACCTCACAATTAGTGTACCATATACCACTGTGCATCTCATGTATTGAGTTGGCATAAATATTCTCTAATTATTTTTCCATGGATGCAATCTACACCTCTAAGAATGGGTTCACTCTAGCAACAACACTTCTAACTTCCTCAACATGCATGGCTTCTTCTCGTGACTCGCAAAATCAATATATGTCAAGATTATGAGATAGAGCTCTACAAAACAAATTCAAAAATCCCCCAACTAACCACTATGCATGCTTACTTTGATGTATAATATAAGACAACTTTGATAAAAAAGTCTTAAAACACGTGTCATACTCCCTTACACTTTTTAACAGACCTTGCTTGATATTCTTGAGTGTGTTGATGCTAAATTATTCAAACTCTAAGATGTGAAACTCAAAAAAATGTAGTACACAAAGCATTATAGTCCACCAAAGTCTCGATGTGAGTCATACTTCCTATACAAATGGCGCCCCATGGAGTGTAGTGGAAAACTGACCTACCTTCCTATCTAAAGTTGTATTTCCCTTAACACACCATAGCAATTCAAACTTATGCACATGCTCTACTACATCTTCAATCCATCTATACTCTGGTAAACAAAGAGACATCTCATAGTAAACTTGAGGTGTCACATGCACCGATTTCTAAGGTGGTGGTTGATTTGGTGGTGGTTACAGAAATCCTTGTCCACTAAATTTGGCACCATATCCTCCTCCCTCTTGTGGTGGCTGACCTAATCCACCTGATCCTCCCACACCCCCTTATTGTAGGTTGCATTCCAAATCAACTAAATTCCTTGTGTTCCGCTTTTAGTCATCGAACTACACACTCTATCGTCTTTGCATTTGTAGCTCCTACTTGAAGTACTCCTAATGGTCTCGCACACCGACACTCTATCCTAACGATGTGCCCATAATCAATCCTATATAGGTACTACAAAACAATGGCTCCAACTATGTTGTCATGGGTGCACTACTAACTTGATTCCCTTTTGAATTTAACACAAAATGATATATACCCATCTTTTATTTCTTACATGCACTATCCTTCTTCTTAATGACTACGTCTAGATCTAGAACATCATATGCAAGGGTTAGGTGGATAGGTTAAATTAGATGCACGTCTATGGTCCTCATTCTCTTCTCTCCAACACTCTCTCATTCAAAGCCGAAGGGGATTCTCTCCGCACTTTCCCGAGTTGGGAGAGCATGATGTTACAGCTCCTCATCTTCCATGAAATCTTCAAAACCTTCACGATCCATCATCATCCTAATGCTCAATCTCTTGCATGCATGTCCATGTCCCTCTCTTGCATTTCATTAAAATTGAGCCGTCTTTCCTCTCTTTGTCTTTCTTCTACCAAGATTTCCATATTTCTCCACATTTTCTCTTACCCCTACACTACTTCTGGGGTTTATCTAAGAATGGGTAGGATTTCTAAATCCAATTCTACAGTAAAAATCTTGATCGATACCTGACTCGTATAGACAATAAAGTAAGATCCTTTGGGCTAACATAATGAATCTAAATTCATCTTCCCTGATATAAATACGTAGAAATAATGTACTTCTAATGTATAATTATCCAACACTGCATCACACCAATCATCTAAAACTATATTCCACTCCACATCTACAAAAAGGAGTCTCTTCGACCTCGGATCCAAAGTCTTGGTCTAGATGACCCCAACGCTTCCTTAATGTGTATGTAGCTAAGTACTCATGTTAAATTCTACCGAAAGAAGGTCAATAACTTCTCATAGAGCTCATGATAAAGATTATCTTTCCACCAAACAACGTGCATCAAATCACGACGTCCAATGTTATATCTTTTTTACGCAAAACAAGTCTTGTTTTGATTCTACCAGGTTTTCAATACTGCTCCAGTGAGTCGGGCCAATATGCCATGTCCATGCAACATCCTGGCCGCTAAAGTTTCGAAAAGAGGTCCTCATAATGGGAACCAAAATGTCCGGCTCTAGTTTATTTTGACCTAAATACTGCTGTAGAGAAAGTCTGCATGTCGACACTTCCAAATCAACAAACCTGATGCTCACCCGAAGCGCACGTAGCTTCTGTGTCCTTCAAGTTATGCTGCTTTTCAAGATGTTGGCATGTAGATACATGATGATAAATTAACTAAGTACTCTTATTCAATCATAAGAACCTATCATTTTTGCGATACATTCAATTAGAAAAACATGTAATAAAGAACATAACAAATTAGATAACAATCAATACTTTTTATCATGAACACATTAATTCACCATATTCAGTATATGCCAATGATCATAATCGATCCTCCATATTCCATTATATTAAAGTCTTATAAATGTGTAATGAACACATAAACAATTATTACATGTGATTCATAGAACCAATGCATTTAAGACAGAGAGGACTTAGTGTGGAATCATAATTCAAACATCTCGGATAACATGATAGCATCTAAAATCCTTCCTAAAAAAGTATTTATATAATAAAATCCGAATGGACTTTCCTTCACCTCACACGCACTCTCCTTTATAAAATGTGTGCTTGCAATAATACCATATGCATTCCTACATGCATGCTTTAAAAACATTAGCTAATAATAGATCTAATGTGTCATAATTATTAGTACTTTAATCTTTTTAATAATGCACAATGACGATGGGATTTCATCTTTTAGTTTACATGTGCTTTCTCAAAAACATCCAATCACTTGTTTACTATGGTATCCTTAAATTATGAGCACTTCAATTCTTATTTTTGTGCCTCGTCCCTAGAAAATGGCTAAGTCCTCAACTTACAATCGCTCACAGAGGTTCCGTGCACAACTCGCTCATCCTCACACATGCTACCTCTACTCGTGCACGCGCACGCTCTTTCATATTGTTCTTCTGGATATTCTTAAGACATTTCTCATCCCAACATATAGCTAGATGTAGCAATGTATATAAAATGTATGGATGGAAAAATGAACTTCCCCTTCCTATGATGTGTATCTAGAAAATGCAGTCCCTTGTCCCATGAATGGAGGCTAGATGGATACTTGAAGTGCTTTAGATGCCTCTTGATGCAAGCTTAGGCGATGATAATATATGTTAGTGCTTGGTCTCTCATTTTGAACACTCTAACTCATGTATTTATATGATTCCCTTGTTTAAATTTCCTTTTGTAATTGACAATTGGTATGTCGTAATTGACCCATAAGTTAATAAGGTGCCCAAAAGATAAAAGAGACCCAAAATAAGTGAGTAAGATAACAAAGGGTCAGTGATTTGACATGGGTTCTGTCATGCTAGCTAGGCGTTGTGTCTCCAAAGTCATAAAATATAAATCAAATAAAATAATCGATCAAGCATGGGTCATGTGAAAGACAAAATAAAAATAAGAAGCAAAGAAAAAAGGCCAAAGGAAGTTGCACAATTGATAGTTTTCAAGTTAGCGAATCATATGAATGGCTAAAAGATATGTTTAAGACCTAAAATGTACCGAAGTGTGTGATTTTCAGTTGTCTACATTTTTACCTCACTTTATGTTGTTGAGTGAATAATCGATAACATAAAGTAGATAAGAGATGTGTACCTGATAACCATATAGAGACGTGATGCGGAACATGCCAAGTGGATAAGTGAAGCGTGGTATGATGAAAAAACATGAAGCACATGGAAACTATGAAGAGAAAGTGACCCTAGGGGTGAATCATATACATTGCACTGCATGTACCTATTGTTATGCTTGTTGTAGCGATGCTTCTTATAAGGAAAACCCTATAAAAGAAGAGAAAGAATGTATTCAAAGTCCCATATATGATGAATCAGAGGAAAATGTGCATAAGTATGTAAAAGTGTGTAAAAGGAAAGTGTGCACTTGATATAGAAGAGTGTAAAGGATAGAAAAGTGTCCTAAAATCACGAGTGAAGTTTTTTGGTCGATCTCTACACTAATGAGTGATTTTTTTAGGCGATCTCATGCCAAGAATGAGTTTTTTGATCTCAACACCAAATGCAAGTTTTTTGGCGATCATGCCAAGCAAGTAGTTTTTGGGTGATCTCATGCCAAGGAGAAAGTGTTAGGGAGAGAGGTCTAGTTTTACTCCCCATCCATGAATTTGCTTCAATAAACACCATCAGAGATGGTGTGTTCCCCTGATGTCCTCGATTTAGTTTCGATTATATTGATTATTTCCTATTGAAAAGCCGGAGATAGAATGCATTCTATTTGGCACGAGGATTTCTGATACTATCAAACCGATCTAAGTAGAACTTATGTGAACTATGTTGATATGAGAAATTAATTGTGTGTGCCCATAGGACATTAGCACTCATGGGAAGATAAGGAATGCCTAGTGCACCTAGTCTCGAGCCTAGGTGTTGGTCTATGTGTTGTGACCGAGGACCCAAGCGATTTTGGGTCATTTCAAGTGTAATCGTAACTCATATGTTGAATTTTGTGTCGCCTATTTGCCTATACTATGTCTAGGAGATTTGAGACGCCAGATAGTGGTGATTTGTTCACATATTGTTTGTCATTTTGGGTGCATACGATGTTGGTAGGAGTGTGTGGCCCAAAAGAGAGGACTTGGTGCTGATATGTGACGTATCCCTACAATGGGTAGGAATATGCATGGTAAAACCAAGGCACATGTAAACAAAGTGGCTAAATGTATGGTGAAATAGTAGAAAGTGGCAAACATGTAATAGAAAGAATTTAACCAAACAAGTGTGCATACAAGATGGACTACAAAAGTGGTTTCAAACATGGGACATCACTCACCATGTCACTTAAGACAATCGTAGCTTAAGTGACCTAAAAGCATAGCATGTTAAGTGATCAAACAAAGACATAGCGGCATAACCCACAAACAATGACATACAAGCAGTTAAACAATTTCAAAGAAGAAAATAGGATAACAAACAATCATGGCAAGATATAGTCCCTCGCGTAAGGCAAATGTCATGACACGGTTAACCACATGTTAAGCATGCTAGAAAGATAAAAAGTATGTCAAGCTCATGTATATTGCCACCGTAAAATAATGTGCTAGTAGTTAATACGGCGCATTACGAATGAAAAATAATACTGTAATATGAGAAAGTCGATGCCCTAGGTGCCTCAAAGGACTAGTAAGTGTACAATGCCAAGCATTGTTGCAACGGTAAGGACTTAGGCGATCTTACATGCACTCCAAAAGACCA